>CM053407.1:121825980-121838760 GCA_028644305.1 Xerus rutilus | reverse complement strand
AAAGAAAGAAAGAAAGAAAGAAAAGAAATTAGTGGCATCCTCCTGTTTTTGCTTTGGTTTTTTTGGTGTCTATAAACATAAAGTTGCAAGCAATGTGTGGTCAAGGTTTTTCTCTTAAACTTCCTTAAAGCTGTAATCATTTGAAAAGCTTGTCTTGAAATTGGGCAGAGCTTTTTTGGAACATGTCCCAAGGTATCTAAGCAATCACAGATTAAAACTTGACTTGTTCTAACTTGCCAGAACTGGACAGGTCTGTTCCTCTGTGGTGCTCCAGCCCAGCACAGACTGGGGACCTGGCTCTGCTGCCCTCCCTTCTCTAGGCTTTCTTTTTTTTTTTTTTTTTTTTTTTTATGTTTATTTTTTAGTTGTAGGTGACAGAATATTTTATTTTTATGTGGTGCTGAGGATCGAACTCAGTGCTTTATGTGTGCTAGGCGAGCACTCTATCACTGCGCCATAATCCCAGCCCCTCTAGGCTTTCTAATGTCAAAGAAGGGGTGCCGCTATCTTAGACACCAACAGCCTTTGGAAGCTAGAATTCATTCTGTCATGTAAATGCAAGGTGTGTGTCAGCAATGGAAACTGGCTTGGCGATGCTGGCTCCCAGGTCTGCAGCGGTGCGCGCTGCCTCCGCTCATGCAGCTCACTGTGGGTTGTAACTGTCTGACTGTCTCCGAGCTTGCGCTACTTACCAATGCTCATTTCACCCCTCTCTTTTCCCTTTCCTACTCTTGCTTCCTTTGCTATATCTGTGTGTCTTTCATGGTAAGACTAAAGAAAGTCTATCCACGTTATAATAAATAAATTTCATATATTTTTTAGTAAACCAAATTGTTGTATATATTCTTTGGCTGCCTTTGTCCCTCTGTGTCTTGCTTTTGTTTTGTAAAATATACTCAGTAGTGTATATATATTATACACACACACACATATTTCTTTTTTATATCTCTATACAGCACAGGACTTCAGTGCAAATTTAGTTCTCCTTACTGTATTTGCATTTCTCTTCATGTTTCTAATATTTGGTTCTTATTATCTTGCATTTTTAAAGCTTGCCCAGTAACACTTTAAGGTATTTGCTTCATTACTGGAATTTATTTCTTACGTAAGTAGTACGAAAAGAATCTGAGTGACATGTTCCCTTGGGGGATGGGGGAGAGAAATTTTTTTGGCCCCTATAGCCCTTCTTTTATATTGTGTTTACCTTCCCATCTTGATATTTTTAGTAATACCAAGCCATTCTAGCCAACATGACTCAAACACAATACAGTTTGCAACTCAGATGTGAGTAATGTTGGCATAAATGGTTAAATTCAGCCCCTCCTGGTTTGCACAGGGCTTAGCAATGTCCGAGAGGCCAGCCATGGAGAGCTGCACAAAGACTGGCTGCCAAGGGCTACTTGTGCTGTCACTGGGCCGCACATCCTCTGGTAGCTTATACCAGAAATGCTTGGCTGCCTGGGGGAGAGGGTGTGTGTATGTGGGACTGTGAGCACCGAGGAGGATACCCTGGGCATTCGTCCCCCTGAGGCCGAGTCCATGGGGTCCTGGTCAACCAGAGCTGAGTGCAGGAGGATGCACCTCTGTCCTTGGCAATCCCCAATCCTGATATTTTTTGGTAAAAACATTTAAAATTATATTTAAAAATTTTAGTTGGGTTTATAACAAGTGAAGCTCTGGAAATAATTTTTATAGTAGAACTTCCACATAAGTTTTATAGAAACTTGTTAAGTTCCATGTTTTCAATTCTGTGAATATCTAAATGAAGTTGGCACAGGTATATTAAAATAGGTGGGAAATAATAATCTAGAATTTATATACATTATATTAACATTGATATTATAATTATATGATTGTTATGTATAATTGTATATTTGTTACGTAGTTGTATATTATATACTGTATTTAAATTTTTATAGGTGTTCCACATCTGGGACCATGGGACAAAATTGGTTAAGGAGGTCAAGATTTAATAGTCTTTTGGATGACATCATATACTTTCACATAGCCAAAAGGGCCTGCACATTCTTTCCATTTAAGTTGTTTTGTTTTAACCTAAACAAGACCCATTTGCTAAGTTATAACAGTATGTCAATACTCACCTCTTTCTATTGTTTTTAATTCAAGAAATTTCCGTAAGTCTCAGATTCTTTTCTTACTACTTATCATTCTGAAGTGTAAGTGTAAGCCACACAAGAAAATAAAGAAAACACTTATATTTTCATTGTTGCATAGAATTCAATTTGACATAAACCATGAGAATTCTGTAATTCGTGTGCCGGATATCTTGGGTCTCACTAACCAGACATACATTCTGCCATTTCTAACCTGGGCCTCTGCTCCCTGCTTCTCCAGTTAGCTCCAGACGGAAGGGTCACACACTCTGCACTCACCCGGCTGCTTCTCAGAGTGGGAGCCGTGGGCTTGTTGTGAAAGTTAAGTACTCTCTCAGATGACAGGCTGTGTGGCCTGAGGGCTAGCCTGGGACATCTCTCCAGTTTTGTTTTCCCTAAAGTACTTTTGTAAAAGGAAGTCTTTCTCTCAGGTTTCACATTGCATGTGATTTTTTGAGAACTTTTTATTTTAAACTAATTCTCAATTTAAGGAAGACCTGCAAACAGGTAGTGTAGCCAATTCCCCATACCTTGCCCCAGCTGCCCCACATGAGCGTCTCATGTAGCTGTGACGCAAGTATGAAAACCGAGAAATTAACAGGAGTATAGAACTGGTGGGCAGCCTCTGCGCTTCATCCAGCTTTCCCAGCTTTTTTTTTCCCCTTTTTTCTGGCACCCCTGCCTAGCTGGGGGTTGAGGCTGGGGTCTGGGCCTGCTAGGCAAGCACGCTCACACTGAGCCAGGTCCCCGCCTCCCAGGTTTTCTATCTTTTTCAGCCTCAAGCTAGGAAACCACATTGCACCTAGGTGTCCTGTCTCCTCAGTCTTCTCCAATCCAGTGAGAGTCCTCACTGAGTCTCTTTCTGTCTTTCACGACCTCAGCACTTTTGCACACATGCAGTTTTTACAATGAAGATCTGCACGCACGCACGCACTCACGCACGCACTCACGCACGCACGCACGCACCAGCCCCTCAGCGCTGACTGTCTTGCCCTCACTCCGGTTCCCCTTCATCCTTCCCCTTCTCCACCCACTGCCTGGATCCTCAGGTAGATGCTTCCCTCTCACTGAGGCCTCACCTTGCCCTCTGCTGTGCTCTGACTCTCCCCTCCAAAACCCCCACGCCTCCATCCTGCCCCTGGAGAACCATCCTGGTGTTTTCTGCTCTAGCCTTTATGCACGTTAATTTCTATGAGCAACTCAGTGTCCTCTTCAGACTCTGTGGTGATCTTTCAGTTTGAATAGTGATAATCTTACTACTGTTTTGGCCCATACGAACTTAAAAACACACTCTTGGAACTTGCTAAGAAGTTACTGAAATTAGTGAGAACCAACTGATACTTCCAGCATAAAACTGCTCTGCATGACATCTGTATAATTGCTTTGCATGTATGTATTTTAATTGTCATTGCTTGGTAATAATTGATTCCAGAAGTAACAAAAATCAACTTGGGGTTCTACTTTGGTGTAATTTTTTTGGGGGGGTGCAACAATTTTTTTAAAAATTCTGCATTTTCCAAATTTATTAATTTGTCTCTTTAAGTTCAAATGGATACAATGATATGCAGATTCTGGCATGTCTATACATAGGTAAACTTTTCTCCCCTCACAGTAAGTAAAATTTCAAACTTTGCAAGCATAATAGCCTTAATCCCCATAAAACTTCCCTAAATACTTTTTTTTTTTTAACATCAACTAAAGTTATTTGCGTGCTTGCTCTAAAACAGTTGTACGCTGATGACTCTCTCAGTTGATTTCTGGAACTTCTTTAACCCTTTGGTTTTTTAGAGAATCCAAGTACATAAAAGACGCAGATGAAGAGAAAGCCTCCTTGCAGAAATCCATCAGTATCACTAGTGCTTTACTCACAGAGAAGGATGCAGAACTGGAAAAGCTGAGGAATGAGGTAGGGTTCCCCTGGGGTCCTCCTGCAGCTGCCTGTCTGTCCACTTCCCAGCCTCAGCCCAACCACTGTGTTGCAGGTCACAGTGCTCAGGGGAGAAAACGCCTCTGCCAAGTCCCTGCATTCGGTTGTTCAGACTCTAGAGTCTGATAAGGTGAAGCTCGAGCTCAAGGTAAAGAACTTGGAGCTTCAACTCAAAGAAAACAAGAGGCAGCTCGGCAGCTCCTCAGGTAACATGCCACCCTCCTGGGGCCCCTCCACCCTGCTTGGCCTGCACGCCCAGGCCAGCTCTGGCGGCCACTCCGGGCAGATTCCCTCCCCAGGCCGCATTGTGCTGCCCTCGGTTCCTGTCCTTGCTCTCCTCATCTAATGAAAGGAGGGCCAGTCACAACTGACCCCTGACACCAGGCTGCCCGGCACCCTTGCTCCTGGGCCTTCCTGTAATCTGTGAGTGTTCTCACACACCTAAGACTGCAGGTGACAGCTGCTGCCAAGGCAGCCGCAGGGTCTAAAAGCACACAGCAGTGAAGGGCAGGGATGGTCCCTCTGGTGGAGGACCGTGGACGGTGGAGGTGACATGCATTCCTGCCCAGTAGATGTCAGTCTGAGAGAGAATCCTGGAAGGGGCAGGGGCAGTCTGCGTTGAGGGACTGGGAACTTGGGAACTTGCTCTGTGTTCTCAGAGGTGCATCAGGAAATCCATGTGGAAATGAGTTTCCTACCCTGGCCCTTCACTACAGTAAGTAACAAGGAAGAAGATTGCAGTGGTTTTTCTTACCCCCTCTGCTTGTTTTTTGTTTTTTTGCAATACAAGGCAACACTGATATTCAGGCAGAAGAGGATGAGAGAGCCCAAGAGAGTCAGGTAACGTTCTTCTCCATTGTTCCGCTGTCTTCCTCTTTTTCAGAAACATTTAATGTTTTGAGTAAGTGATGTGTTCCTGTGGTTTAAGCAGTAAACAGTTCTAAAATGTACACAGTAAAAAGTCTTCCTCGAAACCCTCTCCTCTGTTCAATTCCCAAATCCCTAAACAGGTGATTACTATTCCTAGAGTCTCACCCTTGCAGAGCTTTATAAAAATGTACAGTTGGACACAGTGTCCAGCACCTGTAGTCCCAGCTGATCAGAGGCTGATGTGGGAGATCGCATAAGCCCAGGAGTTTGAGACTAGCCTGAGCAAAATAGTAGGACTCCATCTCAGACAACAAAATGTGTATACAAGTGAATACTAAAACAATACCCCCAACTCGTATTAAAAAATGAGGGCTGGGGTTGTGGCTCAGTAGTAGAGCACTTGCCTAGCATGTGAGAGTCACTGGCTTCAACTCTCAGCACCGCATATAAACAAAATAAAGGTCCACCAACAACCAAAAAAAAAAAAGAGTAACAGCATACAACATAAACCATTCTGCAGTTGTCTTTTATGTCGCTGTGAAGTAGCTTGTTACATGACGTGCTGTGGTTCAGTTCCCTTTTGGTTGACGTATTTGGGATGTCTCTGACCCTTCAGGTCCATTATTATAAATGATGCTGTAAGGAATTATCTTGGTCAGTTATCAGTCTTAAACTTTTAATTTACCCTGGGTTAGCACTGTCTGCTTAGTGTGTCTCACAGGAGTGGCACATAATTAACACTGTTTTCTCCCCCCCCTTTTCTGCTTCCGTTTGTTTCTGCTGCTGCTGACAACACTTTTCTTCCCATCAGCAAATGGTTTGTTTTATGTTTCCTAATTTGTGTGTGCACGTGTGTGGTTCCCACTGTACTTATGTCCAGTTTGTGGCTTTTTCTTCTTCCTGAAATGGAGGCCCTTACAGGAATGATTTAGAAAATGCAATTTGAGAAGTGAAAATAGACTGAGCACATCCGCTTTGAAAGGTGGACTTGCTGATGCTAGAATATAATGCTGAGAAAGACAGCTGATTGCTACCTTTGTCTCATAACCCACCCAGCAGGAGAAAAAGACCAAATATTTCTTTAAAATGTAGCTGAGTGTGGTGGTGCAAACCTGTAATCCAGAGTCTGAGGCAGGAGGATTGCAAGTTCAAAGCCAGCCTCAGCAACTTAGTGAGGCCCTAAGCAACTTAGCAAGGCCTTGTCTCAAAATAAAAAGGGCTGGGGATGTGGCTCAGTGGTTAAGCACCCCTGGGTTCAATCTCTGGTACCCCTGCACCCTCCCCCTGAAAAAAAGAAAACTCCACAAACGCGTGCGTGTGTATGTGTGTGTACATATTTTTAATATAAACTGGAATCTTTTCCATTTAGAGAGCAGAGACCTTTCACTATTTGTAGCAGGAAGAATCTCTTTGTTTTTAAATTGCTCTTGGCTTGAACAGAAGTGTTAGGACAAGAGTTGCCTTCTGGTGGTCATCTTGTCTTTGCCACCCTGTGACCCTCAGCACAGTCCCCTTCCAGTATGTGGCTCCCAAACACTGTGTTGTGTTGGCTTGTTGCCTGTGCCTCTCCTCAGGAGGAAGGGAGCCTGGCCTTCCCCTTCACAGCCCTCCATGTTTCCCGCCGTCATTACCACAGTGGTTAATGGCTGTCTTAAGGGAAAGTCCACGTAAGTTTTCCAGATGCACAGAACAGGAAAGTCTTGAATGGGTTCTAGAATTTAATGAAAGAACTTGTATGTAGCCGGGCGCGGTGGCTCAAGCCTGTAATCCCAGCACTTAGGGAGGCTGAGACAGGAGAATCGTGAGTTCAAAAGCCAGCCTCAGCAATGGTGAGGCACTAAGCAACTCAGTGAGACTCTGTCTCTACATAAAACACAAAATAGGGCTGGGGATGTGGCTCAGGGGTCGAGTGCCCTTGAGTTCAATCCCTGGTACAAAAAAAAAAAAAAAGAACTTGTATGTGTTTTGTAAAATCTGTATATATATTTTTGTGTAGTAGAAGGAAAAATTAAAACTCATGCCCATGTGTCTACAAATGTAAGGTTATGCTTTTGGATGATGCAAGTTTGTATGTTTTTCCTATGGAAAGAAATAACCTTTCCATCAATCAGTAACATTCCACAACCCACAGACTTAGCTATTTAAGCATAATTTTATTTGCCTCAATGACAAGTGAAACTTATCCATTTACAGTGGGAAACATTCAGTGAGACATGATTTAGAGTGTTTTTCAATATAAAATACTCAGGAACATTTGAAGAATGTTGAGAGGTAGAAAGGGAAAAAAATGAAACTTTCTTAGCCCCACCACCTAGCCACGCAGCCTCATTTAAATTCAGCTGTTTGTCAGAGATTCTCAGCACTTGTGTTCCTGGGGGCATTGAACAACATGGGTCCAGTGACAGACACTGTGGCCCCTTCTGTGACATCGCATACTTGACCTCTTAGTACTCCAGCTTGTGCATCACTGTTTCTTTTCTTTTTTGACAAATCAGATTGACTTCCTAAATTCAGTAATAGTGGACCTTCAAAGAAAAAATCAAGACCTCAAGATGAAGGTGGAGATGATGTCAGAAGCAGCCCTTAATGGCAATGGGGATGACCTGAACAGCTATGACAGGTATTTCCTAGGGACCTGTGCTGACTAGATCCTCAGTGCGGCAGGACAAATGTGTTTTTAAAGGCCAGCCTTTCAGGGGGCGCAGACAGCCGGAAAGATGCAGTTGCTCTGCAGTTACTTTGCCATAAGTGGGCTTCCATAAATCTGGCAAAGAGAGTGGTTACAAATGGTCTGATCTGGAATTTTTAAATGTGGAACGTACTACTTACCCGGAGGCTCACAGAGTTGGCCCTAATTAGTTCTTGCTTATTTTTTAAATTCCTTACAAGTGGTGTTTTCTCCTGAATTTCTTCTGATAAAATCTCTGACTTTACACACTGACATTTGTAGCGATGACCAGGAGAAACAGTCCAAGAAGAAGCCTCGCCTCTTCTGTGACATCTGTGACTGCTTTGATCTCCACGACACAGAGGACTGTCCTACCCAGGCACAGATGTCCGAGGACCCTCCCCATTCCACACATCACGGCAGTCGGAGTGAGGAGCGGCCCTACTGCGAGATCTGTGAGATGTTCGGGCATTGGGCCACCAACTGCAATGATGACGAGACCTTCTGAGAGGCCTGGCTGCAGGACAGTCCGCAGAGGCACTCGCGGCAGCGACCTAACACCAGCATGGCACGCAAGCTTCAGGAGAACTCATGTTATTTTTGACCCCTGTCAAGAAATCTAAGAAAATATTTTGGTCTTCAACAAATCTTCCTTTAGTCTTCCCTTATAAGTTAGAATAATAAATATTTAGTAGGTGAGAGTTCACCTCTAATTTTGTTTTCCTGATTTTTCAGTTTTAAGACTGCACCGGATGCCATTACATTTATTGTCCCTAGAGAGACCTTTAGAACAAGCCCTTCCCTTATTTAAGAAACTTTAAATTATGCCGTTACTTTTCATATTTGCACTAAATATCTCTGGGCTGCATTTGTATATTTAGTGTTTTTTTGTTTGTTTTTGTTAAGCTTTGACACTGGAATGAGTTGCAAAAGATGTACCATTTTGTATTTTCATTTACTCATTTAAAGTATTTTATTCTTAAAGAAATATCTGAGCTCTTTGCACTACCTGTTATCAGTAGTGCCTTTTTTGTAGGCTGGACGATACTGGGTGTGATTATAAATCATGAAACAGGTAGAGGGAGGGGGAAGCCCCCAAACTGCTGTGGGGACATTTTATAATCTATATGCTGCACCCACCTACTCAACTGTGGTGTTTTCTTTCTTGGTTTTACATAATTTTAGCTTCTATATATATATATATCATATGTATATATTTTTTAAAAAAATCTATATTTTGGAGAAGAACACACAATGTCTTTCTGTTCCGTTTTTTACCTTTATGAAAAAGAAAACACTTGTAACAATCAGGATGTAACAGACTAGGCCAAAAATAGCATCTTGCAGTTCCACAATTATTTTATCTTCTGTTTCCATTTTGCTTCTTTACCAGATCTAAACAGATGGAAGAATTTTCTCTGATTTTTTATTTTCTAACAAATATCCCCAGCAGTGAATTAAGCCACTGTAAAATGCCTAAATTAACCAATCTATAGTCTTTCTTTACAAGATTTTTAAACTGTTTTTAGATGAATGTACGATGAGAAATTCAACATGAATTTTGAATTTTCTTATCACAAAATAATAAAGTAAAGGACCTCAACCTCCAGAATAGTTTATCAACCAGTCTGAATCTATTTATCTTCATTGGAATGTCCTCTAGAATATGTAAAAAGTAACAAAATGTATCTTCCATGCTATATGTATAATAAGAACTTCTATAATTGTATATACGCCTTTGATGTATTTCCCCCCAAGATTATCAATTGTGTTTGACAAGTGAATATTAAATATGTTACCAGTGGAAATTTTTGGTTAATAGGAATTATTTCACAAAAAGAAAACATGTAAAGCAGTATTAAAATCTGAGCATACAAGTGTTCTGTATCTACTTTAATAAATGTTTTTTGGGGTTTTTTTTTGCCAGTGTCAGTAAATTCACATTATTCTCGGCTTTGTCGATTATTCTTGGGTTTGTCGAATGTTTTTCTTCAGATGAGAAAGTCCTATAGATCCTAATGGCAATTTCCTTCCTTCCTTCCATCCTCCCTGTCCTGGGGATGGAAGCCAGGGCCTTGTGCACTGTACCACCAGCCTGCACCCCCACCCCCAAACAGCAATTTCTACTACAGTGTTGTTGCTAAACACCTTGTAAGAAATTGCTATGTCCTGAACAGCTGGCCCTGGAGGCACCGAAGGGCAGTGTTGCCTACTGCTAAGAAAACACCAGCTGAAGCTTCCTGAGGTTGATTGTATCTGGAGATTGAGTCCTGAGTGCTTGTGAATGCTAACTGAATCCTTGAGGATTTTATAAAAATGGAAAAATATGAGGCATTTGTAGGCCTTGGTCTGTAAGACACCATTCTCCAGTGTTGCTAAGAAAATTGTTTTGCCTTCAGATGATATCATGGATTCCAAGAATTGAGGAGAGAGCACAAAGATTGGAACCTGAAATGACTTCTCTCCAACTCTACCAATAATAAAGTCCTAAAGGATTGTGGAGCCACATGCCAGAAGCCTCCTGGGCCCTTGAGTGAATTCATGAAACAGCTACACCACCATCTGAGACTGTTCATCTCAGAACATGAGACCACAAACATATTTTTCCTTACAAGAATAAATTGGGGGGCTGGGATTGTGGCTCAGTGGCAGAGTGCTTGCCTTGCATGTGTAAGGCACTGGGTTCAATCCTCAGCACCACATAAAAATAAAGGTACTGGGGCTGGGGTCATGGCGCAGTGGTAGCGTGCTCGCCTAGCACGCGGGAGGCACTGAGTTCGATCCTCAGCACCACATAAAAATAAAATAAAGATATTGTGTCCACCTACAACTTAAAAAATAAATATTTAAAAAAAAAAAAAAAAGGTACTGTGTCCATCTACAACTAAAAAAATAAAAACTAGGCCAGGCACAGTGGCTGGCACCTACAATCACAGCTACTCAGGAGACTGAGGCAGGAGGACTGCAAGTTTGAGGCCAGCCTCAGCAACTCAGACTATCAAAAAATGTAAAATGAAAAGAGCTGCGGGTGTAACTCAGTGGTACAGCACCTCTGAGTTTAATCCTCAGTACCAAAAAATAAAATAAAATAAAACAAAATCTGAGCCAGGCATGGTGGCGCAAGCCTGTAATCCCAGCATTTAGGGAGGCTGAGACAGGAGAATCGTGAGTTCAAAGTGAAGCCTTAGCAACGGCGAGGCGCTAAGCAACTCAGTGAGACCCTGTCTCTACATAAAACAAAATAGGGCTGGCGATGTGGCTCAGTGGTCGAGTGCCCCTGAGTTCAATCTCCAGTACCAAAAAACCAAACCAAACCAAACCAAAACCAAACCTGGTATGCCTTTCTTAGAGTGTTTTGTGACCCACTTGGCAAAAACTATCTCTGGTTTATCTATTACCAAAAATATAAGTGGCATCATTAGCACTATATAGTACCATTTTTATTAATCCATGATGAGTTTTAGAAACTTAAAATTGCTGAGATATTTACAAAAATGATTGCTGAACCAACTGCTAGTTTTTTGAACGTCCAGTCTATGAACAGTCACCAAGTAGCTATTTCCAAAACAGTACTTGAGGAAAAAGCATTACTCTTAACTAAATAATCTACAATAATAGTTCTCAACTTTGGTATTAACCTGAGGTGATTAGAAGACTCAACAGCTCCATGGGCGCAGGCGCGCGCGCGAGCTCCCTCACACACCCACACAATCTTCACAAAACAAGTAGTATTTATGAGAAAACTATAGGTTCCTTAAAGTGCCTGTTAACTTGGTCTGACATCCTGATCTTGCTTAGGGATAGTTTATCATACTGGTTCTGTTCAGTTAATTACATTCATGCATGCTTGGGCATTTTACAGCTTAGAGTAAACTGTACCCTCGTTTTTAAATAGCTCATGACATGGCCTGCTGAGCTCAATATTTATTATCACAGGCGTTAAGATGAGACATTCTCAGTTTAGGAGAAAACTGGCCTAGGCTAGAAATGGCACAAGGAACTTATGAGGAACTTTAGCACCTTAGCCTTTCATCTCCTACTTTTTAAATTTTTATTTAGAAAAATTTTTTTTGTACTTATAGATGGACAGAATGTCTTTGTTTATTTTTATGTGGTGCTAAGTATCAAACCCAGTGCCTTGCACATGTTAGGCAAGCACTCTACCACTGAGCTACAGCCCCAGCCCCCTCAATTTTTATATTTGTGTGTGGTACTGAGGATTGCATCCAAGGCCTCATGTGTGCTAGGCAAGTGCTCTACCACTGAGCTAAGTCCCCAGCTCGCTAACTTTTTAAAAATTTTCCATCCAAGCCGGGCGCAGTGGCTCACGCTTGTAATCCCAGCACTTAGGGAGGCTGAGACAGGAGAAACGTGAGTTCAAAGCCAGCCTCAGCAATGGCGAGGCGCTAAGCAACTCAGTGAGACCCTGTCTCTACATAAAACACAAAATAGGGCTGGGGATGTGGCTCAGGGGTCGAGTGCCCCTGAGTTCAATCCCTGGTACCAAAAAAAAAAAAATTTCCATCCTACCTCAAAATGATCCATATCCACCCCAAAGTATGGAAATGAACTTATCCTGATAATTTATTGAGCAGTTAAGTTTCGGGCACCCTGCTCAGTCTTTCACACGGGTTACAGGGTGTAATCTACATCCTCTTTCATCTTCACAACTCGGGAATTTCACTGATGAGCAAGCCAGGATTTGGCAGTTATTTATGTGAAATAACATGTTGCCCTATTAGTTTACCAGGAAGGGCTACAAATGGGTAAAAGCCACTTAAGCACTCGGTCCCTAACGGTAATACTTCAGCTCTCAAACCAAAGAAGTCTTCATTAGGGTAAAGCGAAGGGCCTTCTCTTTCGTTTGGTGTGTATGTTTTTTTCTCAGTACCGGTGATTGGACGCAAGGGCACTTTTCCACTGAGCTACAAACTCTGTCCCCGCCCTTTTCTTTGGTACTGTGGATTGGACCCAGTGGCACTTAACCACTGAGCCACATCCCCCAGCCCTTTTTATTTTTTGAGACAAAGTTTCGCTAAGTTGCTGAAGCTGGTCTCCTGCGATCTTCCTGCCTCGGCCTCCAGCCAAGCTGGGCTTATAAGCGTAGGTCCACTGTGCCCGGCAGATCTTCTGATTTTTATAATATAAAAGATGTGCTTACAAACTTAGCTTCAAGTTTCCATTACCCGGCAAGTACTCTT
>CM053407.1:121813937-121825880 GCA_028644305.1 Xerus rutilus | reverse complement strand
AAAAAAAAAAAAAAAAAAAAAAAGAAAACAGATGGACACTAGGACCCGACAAGAGGTGAGCGCATCCGGCCGATTCCAGCTTCCGGGTTTGGCCTGCGTCAGCGCCTCCGGTCACGTGGACATACAGCCACGTGACCGCGCCATAGAGAACTGCGGACGCGGTGGGACTGAGGGAAAGGGGCGGGGACAAGATGGCGGCGCACCTGTCCTACGGACGAGTGAACCTGAACGTGCTGCGCGAGGCGGTGCGCCGCGAGCTGCGCGAGTTCCTGGACAAGTGCGCGGGAAGCAAGGTGAGGGGCTGGAGGATGCAACGCCGCCATCTCCTCCTCTGGCCGGCCCGGCCTGGTCCGGTCCCCGACCTCCTACGCTCGAGGTGTACGAGGTCCCCTGCGTCTACCAAGGGGGCGAACTTCGGGGCCCTTCGCCCTGCATCCCAGTGCAGGCGGCAGCGACGAGGCGGGGAGGGCCTGGGCACCCAGCCCGGAGACGGCGTGGCCCCGTGACGGCAGGACAAGCCACCGTGATAGCCCAGCGCCTGGAGAGCGCTTTGAGTCGGGCGCCCTCGGAGACGCCAGAGCAGTGGGGCGCGCCCCGCCGAGGGGTGTAATGGCCCCCTGTCCACTCGTTACGGCGACCGTATGTGTCAGTTCACATCGTACCTTCGCAAGTCTCTGAAGCACCGACGCCTCACAACCTGCTCGCACCGATCATGTTATTTGGCATTTTAACGTGGCCTTCCTCAAATAGGATTCTCTCTCCTTGTGAGCACCCACCTCAGATGGTGGTCAGACACTAGGATCAGAAACATCGTAGGATTTAAGCGTTGTTGCCTCTGTGTTCTCCCCGTAGGATTTGTCCTCTCCTTAAGTAACCACTCTCTACTTAGGACTGAGGAAGCTCAGGAGCCAGTCTTGAGAGAATAGAACCCCAAGAGGTAGAGTGCTTGCTTGCAGCCATTGGGAGAAGAAAGCGGGCTGAATCACAGGGCCCTTGTTTAAATTTAGCAGATGATACTGGAATCTGAATGTGATCATAGATTGTATCAATGACAGTGTACTGAAATATAATATTCTACTACAGTTTTGTACAGGAAACCAGGCAAACTGCACAGTGATCTCCATATTTCTTACAAGTAAACGATCTACAATTATTTAAATAAAAACTTAAGTTAAAAAAAAAAAAGACGGGGGCTGGGATTGTAGCTCAGTGGTAGAGCACTTGCCTTGCATGCGTGAGGCACTGGGTTCGATCCTCTGCACCACATAAAAATAAATAAAGATATTGTATCCATCTACAACTAAAAAAAATTTAAAAAAAAAAAAAGACGGGCTGGGGATATAGCTCAGTTGGTAGAGTTTTTGCCTCGCATGCACAAGGCCCTGGGTTCAATCCCCAGCACCACCAAAAAAAAAAAAAAAAAAAAGACATGAAGCTGGAGTTTAGTAGTAGGAATACTCATAGGGGTCCAGAGCAGTGACTTATGGTGTCAAAAAATCCTAGGTTGGAGTCTTGACTTCTTTGTACTGTGGGTAGTCCAAGTTCCTTATATAGCTTTGGATAATTTCTTAAACTTCCTGAGCTTTTAAAAATTTTCCTCTTCTGGGGCTGGGGTTGTGGCTCAGTGGTAGAGTGCTTGCCTAGCATGCGTGAGGCACTGAGTTTGATTCTCAGCACCACATATAAATAAATAAAAAAGAGCCATCAACAACCAAAAAAAAAAAAAATTTTCCTCTTCTGCCCAAATAAGATTTGTAATGTTTATATCATAGGTCTTAGGTCTGTATAATTGGAGTTTCTGTATGGTTCAATCTAATAAACCATGACTTAGATACACAAGTTCTATAGTTCCTTCTTTCTATTGAGGACAGTAATTAGCTCTTTAACTTCTGTGACCCACATTAGCATCACATGCCATTTTCATTTAGACTGTTAGGCTATGAATGTGATCAGAGGCAATTAAATTTTTTTTTTTTGGTACGGGAAATTGAACCCAGGGCTTCCCACTTGCTATTCAAGTGCTCGAACATTGAGTATGTTTTTGGCCCTTTTGTTTGTTTCTCGTACTTGCAATTGAACTCAGGAGTAGTTGACCACTGAGCCACATCCCCAGCCCTATTTTGTGTTTTATGTAGAGACAGGGTCTCACTGAGTTACTTAGCGCCTCACTGTTTTTTTTTTTTTTTTTTTTTTTTTGTGGTACTGGGGAATGAACTCAGGGGCACTCGACCACTGAGCCACATCCCCAGCCCTATTTTGTGTTTTATGTAGAGACAGGGTCTCACTAAGTTGCTCGCTTAGTGCCTCGCCATTGCTGAGGCTGGCTTTGAACTCGCGATTCTCCTGTCTCAGCCTCCCTAAGTGCTGGGATTATAGGCTTGAGCCACCGTGCCCGGCTTGCCTCACTGTTGCTGAGGCTGGCTTTGAACTGGCAATTCTCCTGTCTTAGCCTCCCAAAGTGCTGGGATTACAGGAGTGTGCCACTGCGCCCGGCTTTGGCCCTTTTTAAAAATTTAATTTGTAAGCTGGGTGTAGTGGCACATGCCTGTAATCCTAGTGATTTGGGAGGCTGAGGCAGGAGTATCACAAGTTCAAAGCCAGTCTCTGCAACTTAGAGAAGCCCTAACCGACTTAGCAAGACCTTGTCTCAAAATAAGAAATGAAAAGAGGTTCAGTGGTTAAGTGCCTCTGGGTTCAATCATCGGTACCATGGGGAAAAATATTTAATTTTTTTTTTTAATATTTTTTTAGTTGTAGATGGACACAATATCTTTATTTTATTTATTTATACGTGGTGCTGAGGATCGAACCCAGCGCCTCACGCATGCGAGGCAAACACTCTACTGCTGAGCCACAATCCCAGTCCCCAAAAATTTAATTTTTAGATAAGGTCTCAAAGTTGCCCAGGCTGGCCTTGAGCTTGCAATCCTGCTTCAGCCTCCAGAGTAGATGGGATTACAGGCATGTGTTACCATACATGGAGATCCAATTAAAAATTTTAACTCCCAAGTTTGAAGAAATATTCCTACTATGTATGACTGCTATTTTCTGTTGATATTGTTGAAAATCTTGAGATTATCTATAATAAGACAATTTCTCCCCATTTCAGGCAATAGTTTGGGATGAGTACCTAACAGGACCCTTTGGCCTGATTGCACAGTATTCACTACTGAAGGTAAATGAGCTACTTGGGTTTTGTTATGGGGTTAATAATTGTGAATTTGAGCAGTAATAATACATAGGATTTTACATTTCTTCATGAGTGATTGGCTTGCAAACAGTTGGATCTGTACAAATGCTGATACTAACATTTTGGTTAGTATGGTTAGCATTTTGTGTGCAGTGCTCCATGCTGATGCTAGCCTTATATAAGGTGATCATTATGTGGTGTCTTTGATAGTTTGTTGTCTTAGTCATTTGAATGCTGATATAAAGTGGTGGCTATACCATGTATTTCATTAGGAGTATGTTTGATTTCTGAGTCTGGAAATGATAAATTCAGCGTCTGTGTTAACCTTTTGTGTATGTGTTTTCCTAGGAACATGAAGTGGAAAAAATGTTCACACTTAAAGGAAGTCGTTTGCCAGCAGCAGATGTCAAGAATATTATTTTTTTTGTCAGACCCAGGCTAGAATTGATGGATATAATTGCTGAAAATGTGCTCAGGTATCTCAGAGCTTTTGTTTGGTCAAAAGAGGTTGGTCCTTACAATGCTATTTTTTTTAATAGCTTTATTTGATTGATTTATTTTTTTATGTGGTGCTGAGGATCGAACCCAGTGCCTCACACATGTTAGGCGAGCGCTCCACCACTGAGCCCCAGCCCCAGCCCTTTATAGTGGTTTTGATACACTAAGCTCCTTGTCTTTACAAACCCCCACCTTTGCCAGTGCCCTGGAAGGTGGTATTTTGGAAAACCGGGATAGGCATGGAAGTCTAATGGTTATTTTTCAATAAACTGAACGTAGTGTGCTTGAATTTCATAAGCAAAATAAGAGCTGATTAAAATTTAATATGGTATCCAGTCTATAGAGGAAGTCATCTTGCACAGTCTGCACTCTGTGGAACAATTGATGGATGCAGCCTCTAAAATCTTAAAAGCATGTGCACTATTTTTGGAAGTCCATTGTCAAGGAGAATAGAAGGTGGGAGTCAAGAGTGATGTCTCATCTTAATAACAGACAGTTGTTGCATTGGTTTTGTTAAAGAAGCATTTGTTTTTAGTAAGGCATAGATATTCTGTTTTAATAAACCTAAGAGCTTTGATGCCCCATAAATGGTTTAAAAGAATTCTAGAAGATATACCACAAAATAATGGCTGTGGGGCTGGGGCTGTAGCTCAGAGGTAGCGCGCTTGCCTAGCATGTGTGAGGCCCTGGGTTCGATCCTCAGCACCACATATAAATAATAAATGAATAAAATAAAGATCCATCAACAACTAAAAAAATATTAAAAAAATAAAATAAAAAATAATGGCTGTGATTCAGTGCTGCCTTCCTGTTTGGAGTTGAGAAAGTGAGAGTGTAGCACTCTGAACAGCGTGGATCTGAGAGTTAGTATTCTTACATTTATCGAACCAGTGTTTATTTATTATCCACTTTGTGCCAGGTAGAGGGGACAAAATAAGCAAAATAGTCTCTGACCCTAAGAGCTCATAAGCTAATAAATGTTATTTCCTTTGCAGTGAAGACAGACGTGGCCCAGCGAGAGATTTCCATATTTTATTTGTGCCCCGCCGTAGCTTGCTGTGTGAACAGCGGTTGAAGGACCTTGGTGTTTTGGGATCCTTTATCCACAGGGAAGAGTACAGTTTAGATCTCATTCCATTTGATGGGGATCTCTTGTCCATGGAATCAGAGGGTGCATTCAAAGTAAGTTTGCCCTTTCCTTGATGTCTTGAGTTTTTGCCAAATTTATGAGCATGGAAGTGTCACAAGACAGGTTTTTTTTTGGGGGGAGGGGGTACTGGAGATTGAACTCAGGGGCACTCGACCACTGAGCCACATCCCCAGCCCTATTTTGGGTTTTATGTAGAGACAGGGTCTCACTGAGTTGCTTAGCACCTCGCCATCGCTGAGGCTGGCTTTGAACTCGCAATTCTCCTGTCTCAGCCTCCCTAAGTGCTGGGATTACAGGCATGTGCCCGGCTACAAGACAGTTTTGATTTGCACTCCATGATCACGTGAAGCTGAGCATTGTTTCATATGTTTATTGATAGCCAAGATTTTATTTGGTAAATTGCTTGTTCATTTTCTTGGCTCGTTTCTTAGTTTTTAGGAATTCTTTTTATATTTTGTGTACTAATCATTGTGGTTTATGAAAGCTGCAAGTATCTTCTCCTAGTCTGAGGGTTTTCTTTTAACTTTGTTTTAATGCTTTTTATAATGTAAACATTTCCCGCTGGGTGTGGTGGGTGACACCTGTAATCCCAACTGCTTGATTTGGAAGGCTGAGGCAGGAGGATCACAAGTTCAAATCTAGCCTCAGCTATGTAGTGAGGCCCTGAGTAACTGAGTGAGACCCTGTCTCAAAATAAGAAGGGCTGGGCTGGGATTGTAGCTCAGCGGTAGAGCGCTTGCCTCGCATGCGTGAGGCCCTGGGTTTGATCCTCAGCACCACATACAAAGCAATAAAATAAAGACATTGTGTCCATCTACAACTAAAAACATATTAAAACAAGCAAACAAACAATAAAAAGGGCTGGGAATGTGGCTCATTGGTTAAATAAGTGCCCCTGGCTTCAATCCCCAGTACCAAAAGTAATAAGGATAATGATGATGATGTAGTAAACATTTCTCATTAAAAATAGTTAAAATTTTAATAGTTTTACTTACTGTAATTTACATACCATAAGATTCATCCCTTCAAAGGATGCAGTTTAGTGGTTTTCAGTTTACTCAGAGTTGTGCAAAACTATCATCACACTCTAATTTGGAATATTTTAATCATCTTCAAAAGAAACCTCACACCCCTTAGCAGTCATTCCTCATCATCCCTTCCCCCAGCCACTGGAAACCACTAGTCTATTCTATCTGTATGGTTTTGCCTATTCTGGAGATTTCTTATCAACGAAACCGTAATAGGCATGTGGTCTTTTGTGTCTGGCTCCTTTCTCTTAGCACCATGTTTTCAGTGTTCCTCCGTATTGTGGTATATGTCAGTCATTTCTCTTTGCTTTGCTTTGCTTTTCACCAGCTAGTACTTCTTCATAATGATATTCTACATTTGATGTGTCATTCATCAGATGATGGACAACCAGTGGGTTGTTTCCTGTCATAATTGTTTCTCTTGCATATACCTAGGAGTAGACTTGGGGTCATGTGGTGACTGTTTAATATTTTGAGGAACTGCCTGACGCTCCTGCTGGGTAGTGCTGCCATTCCGTGTTCCCACCACCAGCAATCGCACCTCCTCCTGACACTCATTGTTTCTTTTTTCCAACTGGATGTGAATGGTTTTTCATTGTGGTTTTACTTTGATGTTGATTGTATTTTCATATGCTTATTGGCCATTTATATGTCATCTGTTGGAAAAATGTCTTTTTATGTCACTTGCCCACTTTGTGTTATTTATTTATTTATTTATTTATTTTGGTACTGGGGATTGAACTCAGGGGCACTTGACCATTGAGCCACATCCCCAGCCCTATTTTGTGTTTTTTTATGTAGAGACAGGGTCTCACTGAGTTGCTTAGCGCCTTGCCCTTGCTGAAGCTGGCTTTGAACTCGTGATTCTCCTGTCTCAGCCTCCCTAAGTGCTGGGATTACAGGCTTGTGCCACCGTGCCCGACTACAAAAGTAGTATCCTTTAATGCACAAATGATTTTGTTTTATTTATTTATTTATTTATTTATTTATTGTGGTGCTGGGGATGAACCCAGGGCCTTGTGCATGTGAGACAAGCACTCTACCAACTGAGCCATATTTCCAGCCTTGTTTTTAATTTTTTTTTTTTTTTTTTTTTGGTACCAGGGATTGAACTCAGGGGCACTCGACCACGGAGCCACATCCCCAGCCCTATTTTGTGTTTTATGTAGAGACAGGGTCTTGCTGAGTTGCTTAGCAGCCTCGCCATTGCTGAGGCTGGCTTTGAACCCGTGATTCTCCTGTCTCAGCCTCCCTAAGTGCTGGGATTACAGGCTTGAGCCACCGCGCCCGGCTCTGTTTTTAATTTTGATGAAGTCCAATTTATCTTTTTCTCTTTTTACTTGTGCTTTTGATATCATGAAACTTTGCCTAAAACCAGTCGCAAAGATTCACACCAATGTTTCCTCCTAAGAGTTTTATAACTTCAGTTCTTTCATTTAGGTCTTTGACCCATTTTAAGTTAATTTTGTGTATAACGTGAGATGGAAGGGTCTAACCTTTTTTTTACATGTGGATATCCATTTGTTCCAGCACTATTTATTGAAAAGACTGTATTTTCCTCTTTGAATTGTTTTATTACCCTTGCAAAAAGTCAGTTGTCCATAAGTGTAAGGGTTTATTTCTGGTCTTTCAGTTCTGTACCATTGGTCTGTCTGTCTGTCTTCCCGCCTGCAACACAGTCTTGATTACTGTGGCTTTGCTGTATGTAAGCCTTGAAATCAGGAAATGTAAGTGCCTCAACCAAAGCACTTAAATCTGCCACTTTTTTTTGTTTGTTTGGTTTACTCTTTTTGAATCTTAATAAATGCTTTACTCTGAAAAAACAGAAAATCTTTCATTTTCTTTTAAAAGTTTTGCAGTTCTCCTCTTCACGCTTGAGTCTTTAATCTGACTTGGGTGTGTGTGCTGTGTGCGGCGTTTCTTGCAGGTGGAGAGCCACTGGCCCAGCACTGTTGCTGCCCACTGGTTATTTTCCTAGCATAGGTTTATCAGTGAATGTACATATCTTTTCTCTCTGGTTCTGAAAGTCTTTTTGCCAGTATGTTTTATGTATTTAGTTTATTTGCCACTTTTCTTCCAGTGAATACTTTCTCTCATAAGAATATTACTTTTAAAAAATAATTTGAAAATGTTTTGTAAACATAATCCATGCACATGGTAGAATTTCTTTTGAGTCAGAAAGGTCACAGAGTAAAGAGTAAGCCACCCTCCACCCTAGTTCTCAGACTGCCAGTTCCTTCCAGAAACAATCCCTATTCCTCTTTTTGTGTGTGTATATGTGGGTATGTTTTTTTCTTTTCTTGGATACCAAGGATTGAACCCAGGGTTACTTAACCACTGAGTTACATCCCCAGTTCTTTTTTTTTTCAGATAGGTTCTTGCTAAATTGCTGAGGCTGGCCTTGAAGTGATAATCTTTTTGGTTCAGCCTCCTGAATCACTGGGATTACAGGCATGTGCCATCACACCTGAGTATGTTTATGTGTGTGTTTAACTCTTTTTTCTGAGGCGCTTTATGCAGCTGCAGCTCATAGTGTATATAGTATTCTCCTTGCTTTTAAACATATGGTTGTATACACACACATTTTGACATCTTGCTTTTTTTTTTTTAAATATTGTTTTAGTTATACATGGACACAATGTCTTTATTTTGTTTATTTATTTTTATGTGGTGCTGAGGATCGAACCCAGTGCCTCACACATGCAAGGCAAGCGCTCTACCACTGAGCCACAATCTCAGCCCCAACATCTTGCTTTTAATAAGACATTTTGGAATTGTTTTCTACCATTTATGAAAGTGCTGCTATATTTGTAGTTGAAGCTATGTTGCGATCCGTTATTTGAATGTGCCATAATTTATTGAGCCAGTCTTCTTTTGAAGCATCAGTTTCTTATCTAACACTGTTAGATGACCCTATACATGGGGAGCCCTTGCTTTGTAGGCTGTCCAGGCTGTCCTCTGCCCTTGGCATTTTGTCTTTTTTTTTTTTCCCCATGTGGTTCTGGAGATCCAATCCAGGGTCTTGTACTTGGTAGGCAAGCACTTTACCACTGAGCTACATCCCCAGCCCATTTTTTGAAAAGTTTTATTTTGATGCAGGGTCTTGATAAGTCACCCAGGCTGGCTTCAAACTTGCAGTCCTCCTGCATCAGCTTCTTAAGTAACATTATAGGATTGAGCCACCATGCCTGGCTGCCATTTGTCTTTTGACTTTGCTTATGGTGGTTTTTGCTATATTTTTAATGTAATCACATTTATCCATATTTCCATCTTTTATTTATGGTGTTCTGCTGCTCTGCTGCTGCTGTTCTTGAACTTAGAACTCTTTTTTTTTTTTTTTAAATTTTGGTACCAGGGATTGAACTCAGGGACACTCGACCACTGAGCCACATCTTCAGCCCTATTTTGTGTTTTATGTAGAGACAGGGTCTCACTGAGTTGCTTAGCACCTCGCCATTGCTGAGGCTGGCTTTGAACTCGCGATTCTCATGTCTCAGCCTCCCAAAGTGCAGGGATTACAGGCGTGTGCCACCACGCCTGGCTTGAAGTTGGAGCTCTTGAGAACCATTGATGCAATACATAGAATTCTTTGAAATGTTTTCTTCTGGTGGTCATGACCCTAAAATGGTTCATGTGCGGCAGTGGATCATTTTATACCAGGAAAGCTTCTGGGCTCTTTTTCACTGGGTTCTCTTAGGTGTGCTTAACACTGAGTCTCATCCAGTGATGAGACAGCTTTTCTATTACCAACATGTTACAGAAAAAAATCCAGACATACAGAAGAGCTGAAGTGTGCACTGAATGCTCACATGCCCCTCACTTAGATTCCAGAAACAACATTCCGCTGTGTGTGCTATGGCAGCGTCCATGATGGTAAACCTGGAGTAATTCATTCACACCCATGTAATTAATGGGAATTGGTAGCAGCCAAGATTTGCTCTGGCATGACAAAAACCTGTGCCAAGAAGGGACTTCCTATTTATTTACTGACCATTTAAAAAAAAATGAGTTATTTTCTTTTGAGAAGCTGGTCATTTCTCCCACTCCCCACTTCCCAGATGGCTTTGTGTGTATTTGGGAAGGGGTGCTTTTCTCAATGCAAAAATATATAATATACATATATTCATATTCATGAATGATATATACGTAAAGCATGTGTATATATTTCACATACTTTATACATACACACTTGTATATGTCATGTGTTTTGCATACTCTACAAAGCATACTTTGTGTCTTTGATAAAGTAAAATATATTTTATATGTGAAATCATACTCAAGGTTTTTCAGCTCACTATTTCTCAAGATATGTCTCATTTGTGGTTAATGAATGTGAAAATCTGTCTCATCCTTTGTAAAAACAGCAAAGAATTCTGTTGTGTTTCATGTGTGACTTTGAGGGTAATTCCCATAGAGCATATGACCCTCCCAGAATGTCCTACCGGAGTTGATGTTCAGCAGTGGGCAGAGAGCCCATCCCCCATGCAAGTCTTTATTCGTTGGCCTGTTGTTGGACAGCTGATCAACAAAGACACACTGCCAGCAGGGCTCACGCTTCTCTTCCAGGAGCTGCACCTGTGCCTGGGAGAGCTGCTTCACAGGGGCCCCTTCCGGAGAGCTGCTGGCCTCAGACACTAGGCTGCCACATGGCAGCTTTTCGGTGCTGGCTGGAGTGCTGGCAAGGCATGAAATATATGGAAATGGTTTTACTGTCCCTTGTTAAACCTCAACACTGGAACAGAGGCTGGCACCTGGCTGGCCCCTGGGAAAAGAGTGGTCCACAGTAACTGGCTTTCCTCCCCCACAGGAGTGCTACCTAGAGGGTGACCAGACCAGCCTGTATCATGCAGCCAAGGGGCTGATGACCCTGCAAGCTCTGTACGGAACAATCCCCCAGATCTTTGGGAAAGGAGAGTGTGCTCGGGTGAGAATCAGCTGTTTTCTGGTGGTAAAGGGGGCCCCGCTGGTACCCAAAGTGGGGGAGGAAGGGGAAACTCCTCACAAGTACAGCCAGGCCCCATAAGTCAAATTCTGTGTCTGGACTTTTCTTCCTCCCTATGATTGGTGCGTAACCCTCAAGTCAGTACTCATGGTACTTTGTGGACATGCACAGAGTGGTGAGAAATTTGTTACCCATTGAACACATTCCCGGCTGAGGTTGAACCCTTAAGGTGACACTTTGCCTTCTTGTTTCCACTCTTGGACTGCAAACAAGAATCTCTTCCAGTCTGTTTAGTGTTCTGTTTTTCCACCCTCTTGTAGTTTTCGTTGATGATTTTGCTGTTTGGAGTAGGCCCTCAAGTATAATGCTGAGGTACTACCTAGTGCTCCTGAGCACAGAGAGCCTGCGATGTGCCTTGTGGAGAAATCGGTGTGTTAGAGAAGCTTCACTCAGGCCAGAGCCATAGAGCCATTGGCTGTGAATGATTCCACAATATGAAGTTGGTGTCTTTAAACAGAAACACATGCAGAACCACGTTGTGCTGATCAGCTGACAGCAGGGGTGACCGGGGGCTCACAGGTACCCCACAGTATTTCCCTAGGAGCAGTGGGTCAGTGTTAGCTAGCCAAATTCAGTGACTTCAGTGACTTTGCAGGACATTACTACCTCCAATAGCAAGCACAGTACCTGACGTTCTGCCTCACTGGGAATTGGTGGCTCATGTTGGCATGGATGGCCAGCAGCAAATGTTTTTTGATAGCTGCTTATTTCTTATCAGTCTCACTCTTGCAGTTTTTCTCCTATTTTATGGTCTGTTTTTAACTGAATTTTTAAACCTGCTAGTTCTGGGAAGGCCCCACCTGATCCGATATTTTATTTCCAGCAAGTTGCCAATATGATGATCAGGATGAAGAGAGAGTTTACAGGAAGCCAAAATTCAATATTTCCTGTTTTTGACAACCTCTTGTTGCTTGATCGAAATGTGGATTTATTAACGCCTCTTGCCACTCAGCTTACATATGAAGGACTCATTGATGAAATCTATGGCATTCAGAACAGTAAGTG
This sequence comes from Xerus rutilus, assembly GCA_028644305.1. Lineage (NCBI taxonomy): Eukaryota > Metazoa > Chordata > Mammalia > Rodentia > Sciuridae > Xerus > Xerus rutilus. The sequence continues at coordinate 121,814,007 of CM053407.1, read as the reverse complement.
AGATGACATCGATTTTTACTAATACATAATATGATAAAAAATATCCTTTTTGTGGAGGCTGCCATTCTTT
>CM053407.1:121767299-121813837 GCA_028644305.1 Xerus rutilus | reverse complement strand
CATTGAAGTGGCTGTGTCACTGTAGTATGCTGTTTTTTTGTTTTTGTTTTTTTTTTTTGGGACCAGGGATTGAACTCAAGCACTTGACCACTGAGCCACATCCCCAGCCCTATTTTGTGTTTTATTTAGAGACAGGGTCTCACTGAGTTGCTTAGTGCCTCGCCATTGCTGAGGCTGGCTTTGAACTCGCAATCCTCCTGTCTCAGCCTCCCAAAGTGCTGGGATTATAGGTATGTGCCACTGTGCCCAGCTGGTATGCTGTTTTGAAGTCCTTTGGGTATAGAGCGAGGAGTGAGATAGCTGGGTCAAATGGTGGTTCCATTCCAAGTTTTCTAAGGAATCTCCATACTGCTTTCCAGCTGAGGCTGCCATTCTTATGTGGCTTACTTACTTAAGTATTATGTGAACTTATTAAAGATCCAGTTTCTAATGTTGATTTCAAAGTGTAGATTAGCATAAACCTTTTTGGCAGCAATTTGGCAACTCATAAGACTTTAACTCTTTTTTTTTGTTGTTGTTATATAAATTAACCCATTTATTATAGACTAGGGATATAATATAGGGATGTCTATAGGGATGATGTAGGGATGTCTCAAATGGTAGAACTTTTACTGGTCTTTCAATTCCTTCAGCCTTCGGATTGCAGATTTGACTGTGATGGCAGAAGTGGTGTTGTAGGTCCAGGCACCACCAGCCACTGTTTTCATGCAGGAACCACAGTGCCAGATTCCCACAGCCCGTCTCTTCATCTTGGTTTTGCCACAGAAGGAGCAAGTGTACTTGGCGTGCTGGCTGATTTCAATTTTCTTCACCATTTTCCGGAGGGAGGCACCGTAGTGGGTCCCATATTTACCCACAATTCTGACCTTTTTATAGTGCGTTTAGCCATGTCACCGCAACTTAGGCCCGAGCCCAGAGAGAAGACTTTAACTCTCGACTCAAGAAAATCCAAAGTTTTTAGCATGTCCCTTGAGGAATCATTCCAAAAAAGGACGTCAGGGAGGTTTACAAAAAAATTTGCTAGAATTTTTTCTTTTTTAGAATTTTATGAATAATCCAAATGATTAAGAACATTATAAAATAATAAATGTGGAACATGACAAATTACATAGCCAAACTTATTCCAGTTATAAATTTTATATATGTATGTATAATATGTAGTTTACATGTATATCGGTCTATTTACATGTATGTAGTATATATAAAATGACCAAATAGGAGCATCCAAAAAGAAGAAAATAACTGGAGGAGGAGTAACCAGACCATGCCTCCAAAGAGTCAGCCTCATGGCTGGCAGTAGTTCTGGAGAGCTTGTGGAAGAGGTGGCAGAGTAGAGGGTAGAGTTCAGGTGCAGGCTCTGGGGAGGGCTGGGCAGCATGCTGATGCTGGACATGGTACTGTAGCCAGCTTGCAGAAGGTGAGTGCAGATGGGGAGACCCTCAGGGAAGAGTCTGATGGAGAGGGTTGGAGTCACTGGGTGGAAGATCAGAAGGCCAACTAGCTTTGGGGCATGATAGGTTATTAGGTTAGAGGTCTTAAGCATGTTTGGTTGATTTTGGCCCATGTGATATTTCTTTGCTTCTGTTAGCATTTAGAGCATTTAGTTTACATGTATATCGGTCTATTTAGATGTATGTAGTATACATAAAATGACCACATAGGAGCATCCAAAAAGAAGAAAATAACTGGAGGAGGAATAACCAGACCATGCCTCCAAAGAGAGAGGTTTTTTTTATTTTTGTACTGGGGATTGAATCTACCACTGAACTACATCCCCAGCTCCTTTTATTTCTTAGGTTTCAGGGTCTTGGGCTGGGGATGTAGCTCAGTACTAGAGTGCTTGTCTAGCATGCATGAGGCCCTGGGTTTGATCCTTAGCACCCACAAAAAAAAAAAAAAAAGTGTGCCACAGGCTTTCACTAAGTTGCTGAAGCTGGCCTTAAACTTAGAGTCCTCCTGCCTCAGCCTCCCAAGTAACTGGGATTACAGGTGTGCACCGTCCCTCATCCCAGAGGTTTGGATGGGAAGGGGTGACCTGTGAAGGCTGCAGGAGTGTAAAAAAGGTGAAAGGTCAGCAGGGGGTTTCCAAGAAAACAAAACATACATGTAAACTCACAACCTCTTTGTTTTTTGTTTTGTTTTTGTTTTTTATGGTACCTGGGATTGAACCCAGGGGTGCTTAACCACTGAGCTACATCCCTACATTTGTGTCTTTTATTTTGAGACAGGGTCTTGCTAAGTTGCTTAGGGACTCGCTAAGTTGCTGAGGCAGGCTTTGAACTTGTGATCCTCCTGTCTCAGCCTATCAAATTTCTGGAATCATAGGTGTGTGCCACCACATCCAGCTAATTCACAGCCTCTTTGTAGCATTTCTTTTTTTTAACAAGAGAAACATTGATTAGGGAAATGAAAAATAAAAGAAAAGCCAGGCATGGTGGTATACTCTATTAAACCCAGCTGCTTGGGAGGCTGAGGCAGGAGGACCACATGCTCAAGGCCAGCCTGGGCAATTTAATGAGACTTTGTCTCAAAATTTAAAAAAAAAGGCTGGGCGCGGTGGTGCGTACCTGTAATCCCAGCAGCTTCAGAGGCTGACACAGGAGGATCAGAGTTCAAAGCCAGCCTCAGCAATGGCTAGGTGCTAAGCAACTCTGTGAGACCCTGTCTCTAAGTAAAATACAAATAGGGCTCAGGATGTAGCTCAATGGTTGAGTGCCCCTGATTTCAATCCTCGGTGCAAAAAGAAAAGTGGGAAGCCCACTGCAGATGAGGCTCAGGGTAAAGTGCCCCGGGTTTCATACCTAGTACTGCAAAAAGAGGAGGAGGAAGGGGGCGGGGTTGCTATGCATACTACATTTGGAGTAGGTGTGGCAGTGTGCCAATAAAACAATTTACAAAAACAGGAAGTGCAGTTATACAATGGCCCATGCCTATAATCCCAGCAACTGGGGAGACTGAGGCAGAAGGGTCACGAGTTCAAAGCCAGCCTCAGCAACTTAGCGAAGCTCTAAACTACTTAGTGAAACCCTGTCTCAAAAATTTAAAAGAGAATTAGGGGTGTAGCATAATTGTTAAGCACCCCTGAGTTCAGTCACTGGTACCAAAAAAAAGGAATTGAGCAGAATTTGGCCCTCATGCCATAGTTTCAGATCCTTGTGCTGGAGTGGGTTTCAGACAATTTTGATCTGCATCCCACAGTAAGAAATATATTTTATTTCATGACCCAGTGCACACATGCATATATGTATGTATAAAACAAAAACAAAAGTTTCATTAAAAATTAAAAAAGCCATCTGCCCTTACTTCATATTATATATTCTGGTACTTCCTTTTTTGTTTGTTACTGTTTTGTTTTCTTCTGGTTTTTTTTTTTTTTTTTTTTTTAGTTGTAGATGGATGCAATATCTTTATTTTATTTATTTATTTTTATGTGATGCTGAGGATTGAACCCAGTGACTTATGCATGCGAGGCAAGCGCTCTACCACTGAGCTACAGCCCCAGCCCTCTTCTGTTTTTCAATGTTTCTTGCAACCCAATGGCTTGATTTCATGGTACCCTAATGGGACATCACCTGCAGTTTGAAAACCATAGACACAATGGGAAGATCCTTGTAAGTTTTTTTTTTTATGTCAAACCCACCGCCTCACTCATGCTAGGCAATTCCTGTACCACTGAACTATACCTAACTTTTTTTTTTTTGGTACTGGGGATTGAACTCAGGGGCACTTGACCACTGAGCCACATCCCCAGCCCTATTTTGTGTTTTATATAGAGAGAGGGTCTCACTGAGTTGCTTAGTCCCTTGGTTTTGATGAGGCTGGCTTTGAACTTGCAATTCTCCTGTCTCAACCTCCCAGGGTGCTGGGATTACTGGGGTGCGACACTGCGCCTGGCTTCTCCTTTTTTTTTTTTTAAATGTGGTCCTGAGGATCACGTTCAGTGCCTCACATGTGCTAGGCAAGCGCTCTACCACTGAGCTACAATCTCAGCCCCTCCATTCTCTGTTGAACTGGAAATTCCCTTTTATGCCTGGGCACTTGGTTGTTGCTTCTCCTAGTCATTGCACACAGGTGCTTGTTTCCTCTCATTGTCGTTCAGGTTATGTGAAATTACCCCCAGAGAAATTTGCACCTAAGAAGCAGGGTGATGGTGGGAAGGACCTCCCCACAGAGGCAAAGAAGCTGCAGCTGAATTCTGCAGAGGAGCTCTATGCTGAGATCCGAGATAAGAACTTCAACGCGGTGGGCTCTGTGCTCAGCAAGAAGGCAAAGATCATCTCTGCGGCCTTCGAGGTGAGACGAGCTTTAACTGTCGACCTGCTACCTTCCATTGCTAGAGTGCCCACCCCCAGGAGAATAAGAACTCCAACAACACAGCTGCAAATAGCTAGCTGCACCTTTCCTACCCTGAGTAATTACAGGTTCTGAGGACCCAGGGATTTCTTTCTTTTCAGACTTTTTCCAAAACCCATGATGAAACAGGTCCTATTAGGTTTTTCTCCTTTTGTCGGGGACATGGGAGCACACGTTTGCAGTTTATAAGTTTTCAGCATAAACATTTTCAGTAACTTCCTTTAAATTATTTCCTACCTCACTTAAGAGGACACCAGCTGTACTAAAAATAAAAGCTCTTCTGTGATAGAACTTGGAGTTCATGATGAAAACTGCAGATCCAGCCACCATGGCAGTGGCAGAGGAACCCTGCATGTTGGTAGGTGATAATGAGACTGAAGTCCCTGGCAGCCTAGAGCCTCATTATCACTTCCTGTCTCCTCTTGCCCATCCACTGGTTTATTCTTGTTAAGCTCCTTTTTGAAACAAGGGAATTAGTAAGCTGATTAACTGAATATTTAGACTTTAAAAACAAAATAGAAAAGTTTTAGAAAATTTTTGCACTGAGTATCTAGTTCTAAATTTTATCTGTCTTAGGAATATATATGTATTTGTTTGGTACTGGGAATTGAACTTAGGGGTACTTGACCACTGAGCCACATCCCCACATCCCCAGCCCTGTTTTTTTTTTTTTTTTTTTGGTACTGAGCCACATCCCCAGCCCTATTTTGTGTTTTATGTAGAGACAGGGTCTCACTGAGTTGCTTAGTGCCTCGCCATTGCTGAGGCTGGCTTTGAACTCGCGATTCTCCTGTCTCAGCCTCCCTAAGTGCTGGGATTACAGGCTTGAGCCATCGCGCCCGGCTCCTGTTTTGTTTTATGTAGAGACAGTGTCTCACTGAGTTGCTTAGTGCCTCGTCGTTGCTGAGGCTGGCTTTGAACTCGTGATTCTCCTACCTCAGCCTCCCAAAGTGCTGGGATTACAGGCATGCGCCACTGTGCTCAGCTAGGAATTATATTCATTCATTGATTTTCATATTTCTGAAGATACTTTTAGTTGAAATTACCAAATTTGGTGCTAAAAACCAGTCTTATCACTAAGCCTGGTTCACTTTGTTATACTCAAGATTGACATTCAGGGAAAGACTGGATCTGTTTCTATTACATAGGAAATGATTCGCTGTTTATAGCCTCCTCTACACAAAACCTGATTTTTTTCATGTTAGATTTTTACTCAAATTTGTGTGGTTTACCCAACACTGTCCACTAACACTTAAATGCCCACAAAATGCTAACAAAATGTATGAACAGGTACACAGGAAAAGAGAATTGTAAGCACTTTCTCTATAAAGAAGTGCTAATGTGCAAGGCACAGTGGCACAAGCAACTCCAGAGGCTGAGGGAGGAGGATCAGAAAGTGAGAGGCCGGCCTCAGCCTCTTAGCAAGACCCTAAGCAACTTAGCTTGTCTAGCTGACTCAAAATAAAAACTTAAAAAGAACTGGGGTAGCTCCAGTGATAGAGTGCCCCTGGTTTAATCCCAGTATCAAAAAAATAACTATTTTAAAAGAAGTGCTAATGTGGGAAACAGGCCCCTTGAACTCTTTCATTGGTACGTTTATCTTTTCTGTTCTGTGTAATGTTGGAAGGGTGTGGCCTGATTGCATGTGTCCACTCTTCCACAGTACTATAGTTAATTCTTCTCTGGAATGTCTTCACTGCTTGATGCCCTCTTGTCTGTTTCAGGAAAGGCACAACGCCAAGACAGTGGGGGAGATTAAGCAGTTTGTTTCCCAGTTGCCCCACATGCAGGCAGCGAGGGGCTCACTTGCAAATCATACTTCGATTGCAGAGTTAATCAAAGATGTCACTAGTAAGTGTCCTTTGGCATGATCTTTCCATCTGAGGCTGACTTCCATACATGCTGGTGCTTCCTTGGGAAAGGCAGCTTTTTTTTTTCCTCCTTTTGCACTGAGGATACAACTCAGGGTTTTGCTCCTACAAAGCTTGTACTCTACCTTTGAGCTACACACCAAGCCCAGTCAGCTGTTTTAACATCATGTGTTTTTCAGTATTAAGTAAGTATACACATTAGCAGTTAGTGCTTAACTCTATCTTATGACAAAGTATTTAGAATATAGCTAAAAGATTTGTGCATCCAGGTGCAGTGGCACACACCTGTAATCTCAGCAATTTGGGAGACTGAAACAGGAGGATCACACATTTGAGGCCAGCCTGGGCAACTTAGCAAGACTCTGTCTCAAAATAAAAACTAAAAAGGGGCTGGGGATGTAGCTCAGTGGTAAAGTGCCCTGGGTTCAATCTCTAGTGCCCCTCTGCGCTGCCCCTGGCCCAAATTCATGCATAAGGTTGCTCTCATACTAATAGGCAGTTAATTTTTTTAGTCTATTTTTTTTCCTATTGTGAAGGATTACTTAATTAGAGCAATATGGTGTTTCTGGGTTTTTTTATTTTCTCTTAACAGTGTTCTGCAAAATTGGTACAGAAAGCCTGTGTTGAGTATTTTGAAAAAGCTCAGATTATACTAAACTAATTCTGAGTTTGTTCATTAAAAAATAGGGTTGTTGGGGCTGGGATTGTGGCTCAGCGGTAGAGCGCTTGCCTCGCATGCGTGAGGCCCTGGGTTCGATCCTCAGCACCACGTACAAAGCAATAAAATAAAGACATTGTGTCCATCCACAACTAAAAAATATTTAAAAAAAAAAAATAGGGTTGTTGGGGCTGGGGTTGTGGCTCAGTGGTAGAGTGCTTACTTAGCATGTGTGAGGCACTGGGTTTGATCCTCAGCATCACATAGAAACAAATAAAATAAAGATATTGTGCCCATCTACAACTAAAAAATTTTTTTTTAAAAATAGGGTTGTAAAAGCTGAGATTTTTCCATGTCCTGCTTTATGAAACATTTTTTGAATCTTAAACACAGTGTTAGAAACTCTGATTTCATGTTAACAGAAGTGAAAATCAGATCGGTTGAATCTGATGATAAAAATAAAATGCTCTTGGGAAATGAATTTTCATTAGCTGGGCGCAATGACGCATGCCTGTAATCCGAGTGACTCAAGAGGCTGAGGCAGGAGGATCATAAGTTTGAGTAAGTTTGAGCAACTTACCAAGACCCCAAGCAACTTAGTGAGATCTTGTCTCAAAATTTTTTTTAAAAAGTGGAGATGTAGCTCAGTGGTAAAGTGCCCCTGAGTTAAATCCCTAGTACCCTTATCCTCCCACCAAAATAGTTTTTGTTAATACCGAGACTCATTCTGCAAAATTTTGACATTTGTATTTAAATCCTAAGGATAGCAAAGGAATACATTAGTCAACTATATCTAAATCAAACTTACGAGTTCAGAGTTCTAGCGCTTTCCGTGTTTCTTATAAGTGTCTCATTGGCTGATGATTTGAACTTGTGCTTGTGTTCTTTTTTGCATGTTTTGTTTGCTAATCACACATTGTGCATAAAAGCAAACCACTCAAATTAACATTTATTGAATTTTTGAGTTGAAAATTTGCTAATTATATTTTAGCTTCTGAAGACTTCTTTGATAAATTAACAGTGGAACAAGAGTTCATGTCTGGAATAGACACTGACAAGGTATGTGGACAATGAAGCTGTTACAACAAAGAGTTGAAAGTTTACCAAGCACAAGATGATAGTCAAATAAACAATTGCCTTGATCCCCATGCCTTGCCTAGATATTTTTAGGAGTAAATGCAAAATGTGATAATATGGATGTTTTCAAGTACAAATACTTAGCATTACTCTATGTAAGACACTTTGTGCAATGCATGGTGATGGGACATGGTCCCTGAAATCCAAGATTTTTAAGGACTATAATAGATAAATCAAGATATTTGCTTTGGGGGCTATAGATTTAGTTCAGTGGTGGAGGTATGTATGAAGCCCAGCACTGCAAAACACAAAAGCAAGATATTTACTTTTCAGTCTCCTGCACTGCAAAAAACAAAAACAAGACATTTACTTTGTGTGTGTGTGTGGTGCTGGGGTCAAACCTAGGGCCATGTGCATGCCAGGTAGACACTCTAACACTGAGCCACATCTCCAGCCCCAAGATACTTACTTTGAGAGAATTTGTTATATCATGTCTTTATATGTTCAACCGTAGGGGTTGACTCTAGCTCAGTGGTAGAGCCCTTGCCTAGCGCACACAAGGCCCTGGGTTCAGTCCCCAGCACCACCACTCCCCCCCAAAAATTCAGCCTTATTAATTTCCTAACTTAGTCCATTTGTGAAAATTCCCATCTTCTAAAAATATTCCTGTTACTTTACACTAAGTTGCTGCTATTCTTGAGATAGACTCAGTCCCACAAGCCCCAAACATTTAGCAGTCTCTCAGGAGTTTGTCCACAAAAATAGATATGTCAGGGCAGGCACTGGGATTGGCCAAAGATGTCCTCGCTGCCCTGTGCTCCTGTAATTTGGCCTGAGAACTGGTGTGTTTGTGTGGTGACTGGGAGCATGTTTGGCAGGGGCTGAGGCAGCTCCCTCAGTCAGGGGTTAGGGAATGAGAAAAAATAACGAGCCATTCTCTTGCACATTTCCTATCTTTAGCTTAGAAAAATAATTCTAAACATCAAGTTCTTTAAGTCTTTAAAGGCAATAGTATATGTATACTTTGTTTCTAGGTCAACAATTACATTGAGGATTGCATTGCCCAAAAGCATCCACTCATCAAGGTCTTAAGGCTGGTTTGCCTCCAGTCTGTGTGCAATAGTGGACTCAAACAAAAAGTTTTGGATTACTACAAAAGAGAAATTCTCCAGGTAGTATATTTTAAAATTTTTAATTTGCCAAGAGGGAAAGTATTAAATTTTTTAAAAAGTCACAGATTTGCTGTTTTGGTATATTGCTCCCTTAATCTTAAAAATTTTTTTAATACCTAGAGGAATTGTTCTGATTATCTATATTTATTATATTTGATAGTTAAAACAATAGCAAGTGTTTCCTGAGCATTTACTGTGTGCTGGGGCCTATCTGAAGAACTTTATGTATCCACATTTGTTTAACTCTCATAATAGCTCCATGAGTTAGATACTATTATCATCCCCCATTTGTGAATGAAAACCCTAAAGGATGTACTAGTTTCATAACTGGCTGAAGGTCACCAGCTAGTAAATGTCAAAACCAATGTCAAAAACCCAGGCAGGGGGCTGGGGCTGTAGCTCAGTGGTAGAGTGCTTGCTCAGCATGTGTGAGGCACTGGGTTTGATCCTCAGCACCACATATAGATAATAAATGAATGAAATAAAGATCCATCAACAACTAAAAAAAAAATTTAAAAAAAAAAAAAAAACCCAGGCAGTTTGGGCCTAGTGTTCATGTTCTCAATCAGCCGGTTAGGTGGTGGAAGAAGATAACTTTGCAAATTCCTGATAATAGTTTCTTAACAGGTTTATTTAAGAAAATGCTGTTACTTTATTTTTTTAAATATTTTTTTTAGTTGCAGATGGGCACAATTCCTTTATTTTATTTATGAGGTGCTGAGGATCGAACCCAGGGCCTCACACATGGTAGGCAAGTGCTGTACACTGAGCTCAAGCCCCAGCCCCAGCCTGATACTTTATAATAAGGAAGAAGTTCACTGCTGTTTTATGTATGTATGTATGTATTTTTATTTTTTGTTTTTGTGTGTGTGTGTGTTTTGCTTCCTCTGCTATTTTAAAAAAATATTCCCCATGGGCTGGGGCTGTGGCTCAGTGGCAGAGCGCTTGCCTCGCATGTGTGAGTCACTGGGTTCGATCCTCAGCACCACATAAAAATAAATAAATAAAATAAAGATATTGTGCCCATCTACAACTAAAAAAGTGTTTAAAAAAAATTCCCCATTTGAAAATGTCTCAGGCAGTATTTATTTGCTGTTACCTGTCATTGTTAAATTTATTATCATTATAATTAAGGGCTCATTAATTTTTTTTGCATTTGTCTTTTTTTAAGTTACACATAAAACACACATACTCCTAAGATTCCAAGGACACAGAAATACATGAAACAAAAGATTAACATCCCTCAGACTCATGCACATTCTCATTTCCCTCCCCAGATGTGACCTGTATCAGCCATTTGGTGTGGCTCCTTCCAGTCTCCCATTTTCAAATATATGCAAAGTGCATTTATGTACACGCGCTTCAGAATGATCCTGGCTGGATCCTGGCTGGATCCTGGCTCAGCTCTGCTTTTACTGGCTGTGCGACCTTGGGCTAGTTATTTAAAAGTCTCACATGAAACCAAGTATGGTGGTGCATGCCTGGTAATCCCAGAAACTTGGGAGGCTGAAACAGTAGGATCACAAGTTCAAGGCCAGCCTTAGCAATTTAGTAAAGCCCTAAGCAACTTAGACCCTGTCTCAAAATTTAAATAAATAAATGAATAAATAAAAAGAGCTAGGGATGTGACTCAGTGGTTAAGCACCTCTAGGTTCAATCCTTGATACCAAATAAGTAGCGTAAGTGGAGATAATAACAATACCTACCTCGGGGCTGGGATTGTAGCTCAGCGGTAGAGCGCTTGCCTCGCATGCGTGAGGCCCTCGGTTTGATCCTCAGCACCACATATAAAGCAATAAAATAAAGACATTGTGTACATCAACAACTAAAAAAAATTAAAAAAAAAAAACAATGCCTACCTCATGGGGTTTGGTAGATTTTTTGTTTTTGTTTGAGGCAAGGTCTTGCTGAGTTATTTAGGGCTTCACTAAACTGACGCTGATTTGGAGTCTGTGCACGTCCTGCCACAGCCTCTGGAGTCGCTGGAATTATAGGTGTACACCATCGTGCCTGGCTACCTCACGGGTTTGTGAGGATGACTGAGCCAAAAAAGAACGTGAAGTGCTCACCCCACACCAGCTCAGCTCATAGGAAGCATTTTGCACTTTCTAATAATAGAAAGTATTATTAACTCTTTTTTGTCCTTAAAAATATATTTAGAAGATCTTTCTTATTGGAATGTGTAGATCTGCCTCATCCTTTTTTAGAGCTAATTATATCCCATATATAAATATAATTTATTTGATGCTTACTTAGGTTGAGGCCATAATTTCTGACTTTAAAAATTTTTAATTTCAGGGGCTGGGATTGTGGCGCAGTGGTAGCGTGCTCGCCTAGCATGCGTGAGGCACTGGGTTCGATCCTCAGCACCATATAAAAACAAAGATATTCTGTCCACCTACAACTAAAAAAATAAATAAATATTTAAAAAAAAAAAAAAAAATTTTTAATTTCACTTTGAAACAATGAGCTGGATTAATATCAATGGACAAGCAGTTTTAGATGAGTCTCATCCCTGCCCTGTCCCCTGTGCTCATCAGGAGTCATTGCTGGACCTTGTTAATGTGCCCTGAAGTACAAACCAAATCGATTTGTTGGAAGTGCTCTGTTTTGAAATTTGCAGAAGCCCTTTTTCTGATCTGACATCAAGGCCAAATGATTTCTCTTGTAGACCTATGGCTATGAGCACATCCTGACCTTGTACAACCTAGAGAAGGCCGGCCTGCTAAAGCCACAGACAGGGGGCAGAAACAACTACCCAACAATTCGGAAAACATTACGCCTCTGGATGGATGACGTTAACGAACAAGTAAGATGCACTTCTCCCCCTTAACTGCAATTAGTTACTGGTTTCATAGTTCATTGTGACGACATATGCAACTTAATCTACACATCTGTCTAATGTCTTTGAAAAAGTAATGATTTGTGTGTTGTGTCCATCAGAATCTCAGGAGGAATGCTATCAAACTGGGGAGTCTGAGAAGAGATTAATAAAGACGTGGGCACCGGGTGCAGTGGTGCACACATGTAATCCCAGAGGCTCAAGAGGCTGAGTTGGGAGGATTGTAAATTCAAAGCCAGCTTCAACTTAATGAGGCCCTAAGCAACTTAGCAAGACCCTGTCTCAAAAAATAAAAAGGGTTGTGGATGTGGCTCAGTGGTTAAGCACCACTAGGTTCAATCCCTAGTACCTAAAAAACAAAGATGTGGACAGAGTAGACACTAGTAGGCAGTGCAGTGGGAGCCCTTACCAACTGAGGCCTAAGGGCAGAGGAGAAGTTATTCTAGAAAGCTGTGAGGGAAGCTGCAGAGGGACACATCCACCCCCAGCAGTGTCACAGGTGGAAGCTGGGAGATAGGAGCCCTGACCTCAGGCTGCTGCCCCCCACCCCCACACCCTCTACTGTGCAAGCAGACAGGGTGTGGGAGAGTGTTAGCATGGCACCTACGGCCGTCTCCAGGGCACAGAGTCCTGTGAAGATTGAGGAGCCTCAGGAGGTGCTGTTGGGAAATGTCCAGCAAGAGGAAGTCGAGGCTGGGGTTGTGGCTCAGTGGTAGAACGCTTGCCTAGCCCATGAGAGGCACCGGGTTGGATTCTCAGCACCATATGTAAATAAATTAATAAATAAAGGTGCACCAACAACTAAAAAAAAAAAAAAGCCAGCCACACAGAGGTAAGGCAAGCAGTGATGGGAGGTTTCCTTTTCCAGCTTACCCTGCTCCCTGCAGAGTAAAACCACTAGAGCCAGTTCTAATCTACCCTTCCAGAAAGATTCTATGCATATACAAACATTTTTACACAAATGGTACATATTCTATACTGTTGGTCTCCAAAGTATCATATACTTTGCTTTACATTTGTTCGATTTATTTGTTTATTTATTTATTTATTGGTACTAGGGATTGAACCTAGGATGCTCTATCACTGAGCTGTATCCTCAGTTCTTTTTATTTTTTATTTTGAGACAGGGTCTTGCTAATTTGTCAAGGCTGGCCTCGACAAATGATCTCATGATCTTCCTGCCTCAGCCTCTCAAGTAGCTAGGGTTACAGGCATGTGCCACCATGTCTGGCTTCCATTTGTTGTATATGATAATGTTTTTAAATTCAAATTTTTTTCTTTTTTGTTTGTTTGGTTGATTTTTGTTTTTTGATTTTTTTTTTTTTTTTGGTGGTACTGGGGATTGAACTCAGGGGTACTTGACCACTGAGCCACATCCCCAGCCTTATTTTGTGTTTTATGTAGAGACAGGGTCTCACGGAGTTGCTTAGTGCCTCTCCCATTGCTGAGGCTGGCTTTGAACTCGTGATTCTCCTTCCTCAGCCTCCCAAAGTGCTGAGATTACGGGCGTGCACCACCGCACCTGGCTCCAAAGATCTTGAATAGCGTCCTAATTGGTCATCCGGAAGCAATTCTTCATATAATTGATGAACTTGGCTTTTACTTTGGCAAGAGACCACCTTTTTCTATACTTGCTTGCATTTTTGCTTTACAGAACTAGGAAGTGCTGTCCACTAATATGCACAGGCCCCAAACCACACTTCTACCTTAAGACCACAGGTGGTGTAATTTCAAAGCCCCCAAGAGAAACTATTGGCTGTATAGACATTTTTAAAAGTTGCCAGTGTTACTTTAATTGAACTGCCTTCACATAATTCACTGCCTATGCTTCAACAATGTGTAACTCATCCTTTGCATCAGCCCCTAAACTGACCATTCTTAATGATAACTGGTGCTCATTTTCATCAGTATCCACTTTAAAGTGATAATCTTTGTCAGCTTTTATCTCACAACTGAAGAGAGTTATGGAACCTCAAGGGGCTCACGTTCATGTCCATTGAATCTTCCATGCATGCACTTAGGTGGGAGAGAGGATGGAAAACATGTGACTGCTTCCCCAGAAAACAGATGTGCAAGACAGAATCACACCAATCATTTTTTTTTTAATTTTTTTAAAAATTTTTTTAGTTGTTTGATGGATCTTTATTTTATTCATTTATGTGGTGCTGAAGATCGAACCCAGTGCCTCACGCATGCAAGGCAAGCGCTCTACCACTGAGCTACAGCCCCAGCCCACCAATCATTTTTTTAAATTTCTACTTAGTGGGTTTTGATTTGTTATTTGTTTGGTGCTGGGAATTGAACTCAGAGCTCTGCACATTGCTAAACATGCACTCTACCACTGAACTACATCCCCAGTCCCCAGTGGTTTTAAGGATTTACCTTATTTTGTGATTTAACAGATTCCTAGGATAGAAATTCAGGTGGTTTCTAGCCTTTTGCCATTACTGTGTTACAATTAGTATGTTTATTCTTTGGTTCATCTCTGATGGTCTCCAGGCAAAGGTTGTAGGCATTATTATTCAGCTGGAGTGTCACAGTGCCATCTGAGAAATTTTTTGCCAAACCAAATGATACTTTTTCATCTTCAATACCCAGAGTTTCTTTGAGTGACTTTTCAAGATTTGAGTCAGAATGAAGTAAAAATAAAGTGCATTTGGGTGGAGCAGGGCATGGGTGAGAGAGTTGTGTTTTTGCTTTCAAATCAGGTGATTTGGGACTACTCTAAAGATACAGGTGGCTCTGAAACTCTGTATCTCTAGGCGCTTTCTTTTTCTTTCTTTATTTGACAGAACCCCACAGATATATCCTATGTGTACAGTGGCTACGCCCCCCTCAGCGTGCGGCTGGCTCAGCTGCTTTCCAGGCCAGGCTGGCGGAGTATCGAGGAGGTTCTCCGCATCCTCCCAGGCCCCCACTTTGAAGAGCGGCAGCCACTGCCCACAGGGCTGCAAAAAAAACGTAAGTCTCAGCCCAGTGTCTACAGATAATCATGTGCTATTATATTAGCATGGTTTTCATGTATTGTGCACTTGCTTTGTAAAAGACATTTGCAAAGTACTTAAGTGTCAGGGTCAAGTATACCTCTTTTGTCAGTTGAAGCAGTAGAGCCATGTTATTCCCTCAGGAGGAGCAGCTTTTGGTCTCTGCAGTGAGGCTCTCAGGAGTTTGAAAAAACATTGAGATTAAAATCAGTGTTCCTGTGTTTCAAATGAGCTGTCTGTGCTAAGACGTATTTGACCTTTTTATTCTTATGACTTTTGAAAAAATCATTTTAAGAGGAAGGAAGAAAGGCACTAATAATAATTACTTTTGAATTCTGAAATGTTTACCTTTTAGGTCAACCAGGAGAAAACCGGGTTACTCTGGTATTTTTCCTTGGGGGTGTAACGTTTGCTGAAATTGCTGCCCTGAGGTTTCTCTCTCAGTTGGAAGACGGAGGTACAGAGTATGTAATTGCCACCACTAAACTAATGAATGGAACTAGCTGGATAGAGGCTCTAATGGAGAAACCTTTCTAGAGTGTTCAAAGGAGATTTCACAAGTGCACTGCAGAATAAGCTGCCTTTTGAAAAGTTGCTGAAAGGAAGTGAACCCATAGAAGAAACAGGAATACAGAAATTACTTTGGGGTTTGCTTCTTAAACTACTGTTTTCTCCTTTCTGTTCCTTTGTGTTCATAATTTCTTGAAGAAGAAGAAAATTAACCTGGGTAAAAGAGACATTGGTTTTGAATTGTCTAAGCTCAGGATCTTCATTATAGGACTCTCGAAATGTAGTAAAGATGGTGGGAACGGATAATCCATATAGCTACACAATTGGGGACAGCTCTTAAAACAAGAAAACAGACACTGGGAGGCAAAAATGAAAATAGAAGGGGAAAGTCCAACTTCTAGTCCACAGTGTTATATTTCTAGGCAATGCATCAGGCCTAGGAGAATGGTTATGTCTTGGGGGCTAGAGCTAATGTTGTCCTTAGTGATTTCTTTTTCCTGCAGAGAAATGGCACATTATAATTGTGTTTTCAGTTTCTGTCTTATTCCTAAGGCAAGTTTTTTTTTCCTTAAAAATCAAGATATTTTAGGGAGCTTCTTGTCCCAAAACACAAAGTTTATATTCTCTCTGATCAGCTACAGCTGTGTACGTTCCATACTTACCAAGGGCTTTCTACATTGAAGAATGTAATAATTGGGGAGCAGTTGCCAGAGAATTTAACTACTCAAAGATACTCCAAGACACTTCAATGGTGGATGGCTCTGTTGAGTTTTTAGTTTTCTTCCCTGTCCCTCATGGGCCCAACATCTAGTTGGTCCCACCATGAGCAGTGGTGACTCTTGCTTCATCAGCATCCTGCAACTCCATCCCTGTTACCAACTGCTCTGTGCACTTCTGTAGTTGTCATTGGCCACTTGCATCCATTTTGCTTGAAAATATCCAGTTTGGTTGCAGTCCCTGGTCTGATGATCTCAGCTACCCCTGGTTGATCTCGTTGACAATTTGAGAGTCCAGTAGCCTCAGCTGCCGTTATTCCTACTGACGACTGTTAGCTGTGCTGGAGAGCAGAGATGTGGGCGGAGAAGTTCAAAGTTCAGGTGTGATCCCTGCCTCTCTTCTGCTCATCCCAGGCCCTGGAGGAGTTAAGGGTGCTATGCAGGGGACCAAGTTGGTGGCTTTTCTGCCATTGTCCAAGTTCCCAGCAAAATTACTTGGTCAACCAGGAGAAAACCAACCTGGGGAACTTTGCCAGATCCCATCCCTGGTGTGGTTTCTGTCATTAATTATTAATTACATATGTTTTTCCCTCACCTTTTTCAGCAGTAGGATTCTGATGAGTATGCTGCATATTATGCATGAAAGAAAATTTGTATTTAAAAAAATCTCCCTAATAAAATAATGAAGGGTAGTAGAGGTAATGTGTAAAAGATTGTTTCTCATGGAATTAATTTGGCTTGACATTCATTATTTGGAAATGGAAAACCATTCTTGTTTTAGAAAATTCTTTTTCAAATACTCGTTATCCCAGGGAGATTGGTTTATACTTTGGAGCCCTAACAGCTGTCTGTCAGCCTCAGCTCCTTTAGAGAATGAAGTCTACCTTGTCCCTGAATGTTTTTGGCTCATGGGATTCAATTCAAGTCTGGTCAAGTCGCCTTGGCTGGGGTTTTTGTTCAGTGAACAGACACTCAGTTGTAGTCTCATGTGTCTGCATTCACTTGTGACTCTGTATTTTCTTGCTCAGAATATAGCTAGGTCACCTCCTAAAAATGCATTTAGCAGAAGACATCAATTACTTCATTTGTATGCAAAGAGAAAGTGGTGGATAATTACATATTGTATGCTTTTGTGTACGCTTATTTAATACTTGAAGCTGTCTGAGAAAGGGTTATGTGAATGGCACATTCTCAGAGAAGGCAGATTGTTTACATCATGTCTGGATTTTTGTCTGTTGGGTAGACAGTGTCTCTTTAATAAAGAAGTCTACATAGATAACCATTTTTTGTTTGTTTTGCTTTTGGTACTGAGTATTGAGCCTAGGGGCACTTTACCACCGAACTAGATCCCCAGCCCTTTTTATTTTTTATATTGAGACAGGGTCTCACTAAGTTGCCGAGGCTGGCCCTGAACAAGAAATCTTCCTGCTTCTGCCTCCCAAGTTGCTGGGATTACAGGCATACACCACCACATCGGGCTTACGTAGATACCATTTGTGTCTTCTTATACAATTGTGAATTTAACCCAACAGAAAAGTAAGTATTTTAACTGTGAAGCAAAAGAGTAATGGTTAAGTGAGGAAAGATTTAAAACTGGACATTTGAGGGCTGGGAGTATAGCTCAGTTGGTAGAGCACTTGTCTACCATGATCAAGGCCCTGGGTTCAATTCCCAGAGCCACCAAACCAAACCAAACCAAACAAAGACATTTCCTTTTCATTCTTGGAGAGAACTGGAAAGGTTTGTTGAGTTCCATTCCATACTAGCTCTGCTCTCACTGGAAATGGATTTTCATTAATCATGACATGCTGGTCTGTGTCTTGTTCTCAATTCTATATTAAAGACTAACTGGGGTTACCATTTTGTGTTGTCTTATACAGTTGTGAGTTTTATCCAACAGGGAAATGAATATTTTAACTGATTTAATTGTGGAGCAAGAGAGTAATTGTTAAGAAAAGAAAGATTAGGGGCTGGGGTTATGGCGCAGTGGTAGCGTGCTCGCCTAGCACGCGGGCGCACTGGGTTCGATCCTCAGCACCACATAAAAATAAAATAAAGCTATTGTGTCCACCTACAACTAAAAAATAAATATTAAAAAAAAAAGAAAAGAAAGATTAAAGGAAAGATTAGATGTTCAAGGGCTGAGGATGAGTGAAGCTCATTGGTAGAGTGTGTGTTAGCTGCACAAGGCCCTGGGTTCAATCCCCAGCACCAAAAAAAGGCCTATCACTCACAGAAGTATCTGTATTCAGCAGCTAAATTCAAGCAAAATTTAAAAAATATATACTAAAATGAGCTAGGTGACTAAAGCAAGCAAGAAGACAGGCTGTGATAAAGATAGCAAGGCACAGGAAAGCAAGCATCACAGATCATCTTTAGATTATGAACTGTAACTCTAGGTAGGATCTGATGTATTCAGTCCTATGTTTTGTGTATTTTGCAATAGTGAGGATTGAATCCAGGGATAATCTACCACTAAGTTACACACACAGCCCTTTTTTATTTTTTACTTTGAGTTGGATTTTTGCTAAGCTACCAAGGCTGGTCTCAAATTTGAGATCCTCCTTCCTCAGCCTCCCAAGTGGCTGGGATTTTAAGCATATGTCACCATACCGAGCAGTCTTATGGTTTAATCACATACTATAAAAGAGAGAGAATGCTTTTTTAATTTTTTGTCAGAAAACTGAAGGAAAAGGCAATGATGCAGAATTTCTCAGACTCCAATTTCTAAACAAATTCATATGAATTTAATGCCATGTGACGCTTCTTAGCTTCATTTACTCCATTTCTGTAAATACCCCAAATTGGGAAGTGAGTAGAGGCTGGCTGCAAAGTCTAGATCATGTAACTGTCCTGACATAGCCATTTGAGGGATCTAAGAGCTAAAAGGGCACAGAATTGGGCCTATGTTAAAAAGCCCGACTTTTTCATCTTAACTTGATTTGGGGCAGTTATAAATCTCAGCCATCCTTTCTTTCCTGTGACTAGATAAGACACTGAAGCCCTTCAGATGACCAATTCTCTGGGGGAGCAATTACTACTCGCTGCCTTCCTGAGCAGCTTGATAATGTTCTGCTGCTGTTTTTAGAGAGGCTGTGGCCGAGGCAATGATTTGATAATAAGAGATCCTGATTAAATTAAGGAGCCATTTGCTCCTGAATGATGATGTTTATAAAACAGTTGATATCCACAGTGCCTGCTTTTTCAAAGGTCAAATATAGTCTTTAACTAAAATCTAGTATAAGCAAAATAATCAGAAGCAGCACAAAGTTTATGCTTTTCCTTGTTACCTCTGGGAAAGTGTTCTTTGCTTTCCCAGCTCGCTCTGTTAGCCTCACATTTGGAGGCTTAAAATTGGAAGCAGATGCCTGGGAAGATGCCTGTGTAAGGAGTCTGTAAACTGCTAAACTCTACATCAATTAGAATCTAGTACTCTGGAGCAATCTACGCTTGGTTTTCACACGCACTGCATGGTCTCCTGTATTTTAAGGCAATGGCTTTTGCTTCAGTTAAGCAGTCATAAGTGGATGTACAATGGTTCTTCTGGTTCCCACACTGAGTAGATGGGACTTGTTTATTAGAACTGTTGGCACCATAGCCCACCTAGAGTGTTCAGACTAGCAAGACAAGAAGAGGCTTGAAATACCCCCTAGGGTATTGCTTGTTGAGCCCAGTTGTCAGGAATTTTGCGAACTCCTGCGGAGCCCTGTGGGCCCTGGAGGTGACACAGGCAAGGGCAAACAGGGTTGCCAATGCCCCGCCTGGCCTGGGATTGCCTGCACGCAGCTTCCTGAGAGCTCAGGGACCACACGAGATTGCAATTGGTCGCTAGACCACACCTAGTTGTTGAGTGCGGCTGCTGCCTGAAGACCTCTCAGCTCTGTCCAGATCGCTGGAGTGCGCACAAGCCAACCTTTAGCACCAGACCAGAGAGGAGCCGCAAGCTGCGACAGTGGAGGAGTCGTGGAAACTTTGCCAAGTGAGTGCAACGGGGAAAGAGGGAAGGAAGCTAATGGCTGGCACTGAGGGGAGCTGCTGGGCAGGCAGCACAGGTGGTAAAGAGCTGATTGTGCTTCTTACCACTGGATTCTGTCTGAGGTGAAGTTAGCAGGGCTGGGACAGATGCACAAAAGCACGGTGGGAAGGAGACGAGCCCAAAGTGATGCCCACCATTTGGCACTACAGCAACCCTGGCTGGCCAGAAGAGAGGCATGTTGGACCACAAAGCAAAGATCCTCAAAGTCTGCTACTGAGAAGCCTTGGGGCCAGGGAAATGGCAGAGGGGGTGCAGTGAGGGCCTGTGCCTTCCCTTCCTTTCCAGGGCTGCAGCTTGAGTGATGGGAAAAGCAAGCTTTATTCCACAAGCCCATTAGTGGCACCGGCAGCATTAAAAATTCAGGAGGCGATGGGGGGAGAGGGCTGGGGCTGGGGCTGGAAAGGGCCAAGGCTTCTGCCTCCTTGGAGCCCAGATCTGATTGGAAGAATGAGAGCAACTTTTGCTGTAGAAGCAGTTCTGTGCTGCAAATGCAAAGAGAGCGTCCGGAGGGTGTTTCTGGAGAGACTGGCACTTTGGGGTCTCCTGGCCTGGGTAACGGTGCCTGCAGTTTGAGGGCCGGGACCTGCTTTCCGCCACAACCCCTACCCAGGACGGAGCCGGCTAGGGGAGCTGTCCTCTGCGAGCTCAGGGTGTTTCCACGGCTCCCGCAGGGCAATGCCGGCGTCGTCCACCATCCACGTGCTGCAGGTGCTGCGGGAGCTGCTGGCCTTCGTGCTCCTCAGCTACACGGTGCTCATCGGGGCGCTGCTGCTGGCCGGCTGGACCACCTACTTCCTGGTGCTGAAGTGACAGCGCCGCCGCCCGCGCCCCGCCCCCGCCGGGCACGAGCCCGGCGCTGCTCCGCCCCCGTCCGCGCACGGCCGAGCCCATCGGGCCGGGCTAGCCAGAGCTCGGCGCCAAGCGCGCGCGCCCAGGCTGGCCCCCGAGGCGTGGCCCCGACCCGAACCCCAGCCCATGGCTCGCGTCACCACGCGCGACTCCGCTTTGCCTCCTCTGGCCCAGGGCCCTCCCCGCCCCGCGCAGAATCTCCGGCGGTTAGGAGCCGGGCGCGGCCGTTACGGCAGTTGCCCAGGGCCCCGCCCCCTCACTCGTCTGTCCAATCTCTGCTTCCTCGGGTGGGGGCGTAGCCTTGGGGCCAAGTTCTCTCAGGTGAAGGAGGCGGTGCCCCGCCCGCCGCTCGCGATGCTGCGTCACATCCGGCGTGTGCGTCCGGCGTCCGCCCGCCGCGGGATGGCGGCTCTGAGGAGTTGGCTGTCGAGGAGCGTAGCCTCGTTTTTCAGGTACGGCTGCGGTCGTGGGCCGGGGCAGGAACTGAGGAGGACAGGGACGCAGAGAGTGCTGTGGCCCGGCCGGCAGCACCGCGTTGGTGCGCTCTCCCCCGGGACGCGGCGTCCCGCCCCCTCGGACGCCCAGTACAGCCCCGCCTCCGTCCTCGGTCGCGCCTGGGTCCAGCCCGGCCGCCGGGTTTTCAGTTACGCCTCCCGAGAACGAGTTCCCCAAACCCCAGGCTGATGTCCCATCAGCCGGACGGCGTCCCGAGGGGGTTGAGAGAAGGACGTTCTCCCCGCGGCGGGCGCGCTTCAGGAGACCGGGCGCCTCGACGCCGGCGTTGTCCTCCTGGCCCGCTGGCTCCGGGCTTTGCTTTTGCGTACCGGGGACCGAACCTGGACGCCTCCCACTCAGCCACAGCCCTTGTTATTTTCTGTTCTGTGACAAGGTCTCGCCATGTCACCCAGGCCGCCCTTGAACTTGAAAGGCTCCTGCCTGGGGTCCCCTCGGAGCTGGGATCACAGGTGTGCGCCACCACGCCTGGCTCCAGGCGATGCTAGCCGGAGCTCCAGGGCACGGCTGAATCCTGCCTGCAGAAGTTCATTTGGGCATCAAGTTTCTACGCAGCCTTGAAGCAACGTTTCAGACTTCCACAGCTGTTGGAAAGCTCCCCGACCCTTTGGCCCAAGGCAGGGGCTTTCCGGGTCCCAAGCCGCCTACTGCTCTAACACTTTGTGTCACCTTTAGGCTGCTTTAGTGTCCTCCTTGACCCGAGTTTGCGTTTTGACCCCTGCAAATAAGTCATAGAGGCTTTTTTACAGGTTGATGGTTGTGCTTTATTAAGTTGGCTTCTATTTCTAGGTACAGACAGTGTGTTCCTGTTGCGGTTAACTCTAGGAAACGCTCATTGATAAGACCATGGCACAAAACGGTGGCGGCTGCATTTGGTGTAACCTTGTGTGCAGTTCCTATTGCTCAGGTGAAGTACTATCATGTGACTGTCTTAGCGGTATCCTTTGGAGTTGAGCAGGTTTATTGATATTAGCGTTTTTTATTGTCTCATTTTGTAGGAACAATATGAATTGCATGAGTCTACTCAAGTTGCATATGAGTAGAGTGAAATAAGAGAATATAATAATATGTCAACAAAATTTTTCATTCAGCAAAAATTTTATGGAAAACATTTGTAGGTCATATACTGGGAATGTAGGAGTGAGCAAAAATATATATATATATATAAAATGTCTGCTGGTGATAAGCACGGTGAAGAAAACAAATAGTAAATAGGGAGTATACTAGGAAGGAATTGTTTGTTATTGTTCAAGGATGGGTCAAAAAAAGCTACTCTGAGCTGGGCGCAGTGGCGCATGCCTGTTATCCCAGCACTTTGGGAGGCTGAGACAGGAGAATCTCGAGTTCAAAGCCAGCCTCATCAATGGCGAGGCACTAAGCAACTCAGTGAGACCCTGTCTCTACATAAAACACAAAATAGGGCTGGGAATGTGGCTCAGTGGTCAAGTGCCCCCGAGTTCAATCTCCAGTACCAAAACAAAACAAAACCTGGACTAGGGTTGAGGCTCAGTGGTAGAGCACTTGCCTCACATGTATGAGGCACTGGGTTCGATCCTCAGCACCACATAAAAATAAAGATATTGTATCCATCTACAACTAAAAACATATTTCAAAACAAAACAAAACCGTACTCTGATAAGGCAAAATTTAAGTATTAGAAATCTGAATTTATGAGAGAGCAAAGCCATACTATCCAGTGGAGGGAAGAGACTGCCAGGCAGAAGGAATTGTTAGGTATGGAGACCTAAAAGCATAATCTTAACTACTCTGGAGACTGAGGTGGGAATATTGCAAGTTTGAGGCCAGCCATCACAACTTAGGAAGACCCTGTCTCAAAATAAAATTAAAAGGTCTGGGAGCCAGGTGCCATGGCACACGCCTGTAATCCCAGCACTTTGGGAGGCCGAGACAGAATCGCGAGTTCAAAGCCAGCCTCAGCAATGGCGAGGCGCTAAGCAACTCAATGAGACCCTGTCTCTACATAAAACACAAAATAGGGCTGGAGATGTGGCTCAGTGGTCGAGTGTCCCTGAGTTCAATCCTTGGTACCAAAAGCAAAAAAAAAAAAGGTCTGGGGATATAACTTGGGAGGTAGAGCCCTCCAGGGTTCAATCCCCAATATACCAAAGTGGAGGAGGAAGGGGCTAGAAGCAGTAGTATGCTGGATGTTTTGAGGAACAGTAGAGATGCTAATAGCTGCTGGAGTAGAATGAGGAAGTCAGTTAAATGTCAGTCTGAAATGTTCAGTAGAAATTTAGGTAGAACTGTCAAATAGGCCTTTAATATGAAAGTGGCACCTTGGGGCTAGGATTGTAGCTCAGTGAAGGAGCGCTTGCCTACATGCCTAGCATGTATGAGGCACTGTGTGTTTGATCCTCAGCATTGTACAAAAATAAAGGTATTGTGTCCATCTACAACTAAAAATATATATAGATATGTATATTTTATGTGTATATGCTTTATGGGGAAAGAGCTAAATAGGCCAGTTCCATTTTGCAAAATATTCTTGATACGTTTATGTGCACTTACAACAAGATTAATTCATTTATCACAGGTATTTTCATTTTCTGAGGCTAATCCTCACTCCTCATTTCAACTGTCATCTCTGCATGCTAATGAATTTCAGCCTTAAAACCCTCACCTGAACACCAGTTTATTTTCAGCCACAATTGAATAATCCTTTCTTCCTTTAAAGGATATTTTGGGTTTGTCCTTTCTTACAGTTCGTGTACCCCTAATTACCTCAGTTCTGGGCCACATGACTGGACCCTCTAGTCATTCTCCTATAGTACAGTGGTCCTCCTGTTCTTCAGAACTCCCAATGGCTTTCCAGTCTATGTTACAGAACTGAAATCTAGGATTGAGGCTATAACTTAGTGGTAGAATACTCGCCTAGCATGTGAGATCCCAAGTTCAGTGTCCTGCACCACCAAATAAATAAGGGGCACTTAACCACTGAGGCACATCCCTAGCCCTTTTTTGTATTTTATTTAGAGACAGATCTCACTGTTTCTTAGGGCCTCCTCAAGTTGCTGAGGCTGGCTTTGAACTCTCAATCCTCCTGCCTTGCCCTCCTGAGGGTACGCCACTGTGTCTGGCCCAGTCTCTCTTCTCTTATGCCAACCAGGCTAGATTCCTGGATAATCCCTTCCATGCAACAAATGTATTTTTTTTTTCTCTTATTTTTTTCCCTTCATTTCTATGATGCTTGACCATTCTTTTTTTTTTTTTTTTTTAAAGATTTTTTTTTTAGTTGTAGATGAACACAATGTCTTTATTTTATTGCTTTGTATGTGGTGCTGAGGATCGAACCCAGGGCCTCACGCATGCGAGGCAAGCGCTGTACCACTGAGCTACAATCCCAGCCCCATGCTTGACCATTCTAATCCTAGCTGCCTGCAATATCGGGTCCTACCTATAATGCCTGTCCTACTTTCTGGCCAAAAAACATCCCTCTTTCTGGCCACTTAATATTGTATATTTTGATATTTGATGATAGTCTCTGTGAGACTGTACTTTGTCATCAGACCATAAGGGAAAGGGTACAAATTTTGGAGTGAGGAGAGTTGGATTGATGGCTGTATATGTGACTTTGAAAAAGTTACATAAATACTCTGAGCTTCCATTTAATCATTTGTAAAAATGAAGTAATAATACCTGCAGTGTTGTGAGGAACAAGTAAAAACACTCTAAAATTAGCACACTGTGGCTGGGTGCAGTGGCGCATGCCTGTAATATCAGTTACTCGGGAGGATCCCAAGTTTAAGGTCAGCCTCAGCAATTTAGTGAGACCCTAAACAACTTAGCAAGACCCTGTCTCAAAATAAAAAGGACTGGAGCTGGAGTTGTAGCTCAGTGGTAGAGCACTTGCCCAGCATGTATGAAGCACTAGGTGCGATCCTCAGCACCGCATAAAAATAAATGAAACGAAAGTATTTTGTCCATCTACAACTAAAAAAAAAATTTTTTAATAGAAAGGGTTGGGGATATAGCTCAATAGTAAAGCACCCCAGGGTTTAATCCCAAGTACAAAAAAAAAAAACCCAGCATATTCTGAAGGCTTAGTTTAATCAGTATATTATGTCGAAATTAGCTTCTTCTAGCTGGGCGCGGTGGCTCAATCCTGTAATCCCAGTACTTAGGGAGGCTGAGACAGGAAAATTGCAAGTTCAAAGCCAGCCTCAGCAATGGTGAGGCACTAAGCAACTCAGTGAGACCCTGTCTCTACTTAAAACAAAATAGGGCTGAGGATGTGGCTCAGTGGTCGAGTGCCCCTGAGTTCAATCCCCAGTACCAAAAAAAAAAAAAAGAAAGAAAGAAATTAGCTTCTTGTGAGCCAAGATAATGTCATTCTTCCCTTAGAGGCTCCTCAATAGATGTACATGGTTATTACTTGATCAAAAGATATAGATAAAATTCTTAGTTTGTTCATTTGTTCATGTATCAAAAAATATTTCTTAGGCTGCATGTAGTCACGCATGCCTGTAATCCCAGTGGCTTGAGAGACTGAGGCAGGAGGATCTCAAGTTGGAAACCAACATTGGCAGTTCAGCGAGACCCTGTCTCGAAGTAAAAAAATGAAAAAAGAGTGGGAGATGTTGCTTAGTAGTAAAGTACCCCTGGGTTAGATCTCACACACATACAAGTACTTTGGTCTCTGGAATGGAAATGAAAAAAATAAAAAAGTAGAGGGCATACTCTCAAATTATTTTGCTAGATTGCCTAAAATAGCTATCATAAAGCCTAAAATAAAAAGTTCATAGTTGCAGCACAGTTGCAGTGTATAAGCAACCATGAGAATTGTTTTTTCTTGGCTGTCCATGATGAAGTTCTCAGCTTGAGCTTTATTTTATGTAAGTTATTTTATGTAAGTCAAATGATGATGTTTGTGTCTTCCAGAAATCAGAGCCTCATTCTCTTAGTAATGAAGCATTAATGAGGAGGGCCGTGTCTTTGGTAACAGATAGTACCTCTACCTTTCTCTCTCAAACCACATATGCATTGATTGAAGCAATCACTGAATATACTAAGGTAGGTCTCTTGTTAAGTCTTTGATATTCTCAACCAGTTGTTTCAAAACTATGGCTCACAACCAAATCTGGTGGGATATCTATTTTATCAGACCTTATCCCTGCTCATTTGTTTATGCATTGTCTGTGAGTAGTTTTAGGCCTCTGTTGAAGCCTAAAATATTTACTATCTAGCCTTTTACAAAAAAAGTTGCTTGAGTCGTGATTAAATCATTGTTTTTTATGCTTTTTCTAGGAATCCCCCCTTTTTTACCCAGAAAAAAATTAGTATCCCTGTATATAAAACATACTCCACGGGGCTGGGATTGTAGCTTCGTGGTAGAGTGCTTGCCTCGCACACGTGAGGCCCTGGGTTCAATCCTCAGCACCACATAAAAAATAGACATTGTGTCCATCTACAACTAAAAAAAAAAAAGTTTTTAAATTAAAAAAAAAAATACTCCAAGATAATATGGTTCAAGAAGGGATAAAAAGGGGGCTGGAGTTGTGGCTCAGTGGCAGAGTGCTTGCCTTGCACATGTGAGGCACTGGGTTCGATCCTCAGCACCACATAAAA
This sequence comes from Xerus rutilus, assembly GCA_028644305.1. Taxonomy (NCBI): domain Eukaryota; kingdom Metazoa; phylum Chordata; class Mammalia; order Rodentia; family Sciuridae; genus Xerus; species Xerus rutilus. The sequence goes on along the minus strand of CM053407.1, from coordinate 121,786,670 downwards.
ATAAACAAAACAAAGATTTTTTTTAAAAAAGGGATAAAAAGGCCAAGTGCAGTGGCACATGCCTGTAATCCCTGTGGCTTGGGAGGCTGAGACAGGAGGATCGCAAGTTTGAAGCCAATCTCAGCAAAAGTGAGGCACTAAGCAATTCAATGAGACCCTGTTTCTACATAAAATAAAAAATAAGGCTGGGGATGTGGCTCAGTGGTTGAGTGCCCCTGAGTTCAATGCCCAGTACCCCAAAAAGGGGCGAGGGGGGAGTAAAAGGGCCCGAAGTCCACTATCAGAGGTTACCCTGTAAGGATTGTTTTAAAACCACGATCAGAGCTAAAAGCAAAAGAGTATATGGGTACTTAAAAGTAGCCAGGTACTGTGGTGCCTCCCTGTAGTTCCAACAACTCAGGGGACTGAGACAGGAGGGTAGACCCCAGGAATTGGAGGCCAGGCTGGATAACATAGAGACTATCTCAAAAAAATTTTTTTTGTAAATGTCTTATTTATACATTTAGTTTGTAAGTACTTTTTTTCTCAACCTTTTGATTTTTCCTCTACATTGTATTCTCTTTCTATGTCTGAATTGCTAGCAAGTTTTTAAAAACACACATTACAGGTAAAGGTGTTAATCTTCTGGAATGATGCCTTTATTTCTTAAGAGCAATGTAATTTCATTGAGGCACAAGAACTGGAGAGCCAGTTTGTTAAAATGGGACTTTACCTCTTTCAGGTGTAAATGTCACTAATCCTTTTAACATGTCTCGCTTATTTTACACAGATTTATTTATTCTATATTTGTAGGCTGTTTATACCTTAATTTCTCTGTACCGACAATATACAAGTTTACTTGGGAAAATGAATTCACAAGAGGAAGATGAAGTATGGCAGGTGATTATAGGAGCCAGAGTTGAGGTAAGCAAAAGATTCTTAGGCATTTCTGTATTAGTGTTCCTACCTCATTGTGGTGTCTAAATTATTGGATTAAGATGTCTAGTAAACTCTTCATTCTAAATCTACTAGTTTGAATACGTCCATTTAACTGTGTTACTTAAAGCTCTTTACTTACTTACAGATGACTTCAAAACAACAAGAATACTTGAAGCTAGAAACCACTTGGATGACTGCAGTTGGTCTTTCAGAGATGGCAGCAGAAGCTGCATACCAATCTGGTAAGTTGAAGGGGTTTTTGTTTTGTTTTTAATAAGGGAAGTACCATTTGATTTTTTGCATGTAGCTGTAAAATTAAGAGATTTAGTTTCAATGGTATAATTGATGACCATTATAGCTTTACCTTTGAGAAATTTTCCCCATTTCCAAAATATTAACCAACATTTTATTTGCATAGTAGGAAAAATGACCACCCAGAAGTTGTCAGTATCTAGAAAAAAAAGAAATTGATAAAACTACTCTCATTGGAAAACCTGTTCCCAGTTGAAGCATTTTATTTTTTCATAATCTAGACAATTTATTAATAGTCATAGAGCTGGGCATGGTGGCACACACCTGTAATTCCAGCAGCTGGGGAGGCTGAGGCAGGAGGAGCACGAATCCAAAGCCAGCCTCAGCAATTTAGCAAGGCCTTAAGTAACTCGGACCCTATCTCTAAATAAAATGTAAAAGTACTGGGGACGGGGCTGGGGTTATGGCGCAGTGGTAGCGTGCTCGCCTAGCACGCGGGAGGCACTGGGTTCGATCCTCAGCACCACATAAAAAATAAAATAAAGCTATTGTGTCCACCTACAACTAAAAAATAAATATTAAAAAAAAAAAAAAAAAAGTACTCAGGGGACATAGCATCCCTGAGTTCAATACCCAGTACCACAAAAAAAAGAAAAAGAACAATGAACGTAAGTAATAAATAAAACTTTCCAAAAGTTAAAGTTAAGTAGTCAAATCAGTTTGGGAAAGAAGTGAAAATATGCTAAGATTTCTTGGGAAAGAAGAAATAGACATAAGCTTAATATTAGACATTGTTGAACACAACAAAGGAAGACAACATAATCTTTTAAAATTTTTACATTCATTGACTTTCAGCTCCCACCAAAAAAGAAATTCCTTATATTTATAAAATTTTTTAAAATATTTTTTTTAGTTGTAGATGGACACAATATCTTTATTTATTTATTTTATGTGGTGCTGAGAATCTAACCCAGTGCTTCACACATATGAGGCAAGTGCTCCACCACTGAGCCACAACCCCAGCCGCAGATTTGTAAAATTTAAAAGCATGCTTTTTGGTCTGGGGATGTAGCTCAGTGATAGATCACTTGACTAGCATGCCAGAGGCCCTGAGATTGAACACCAGTACTAAAAAAAAAAAAAAAAAAAATAGGTAAAAACATGCTTCACAACCATAGACTAAAGAAACTTTTTAAATATTTAGAACTGTGAGGACAAGTGCAGTGTATAGCAGAACCAGAGGGTTGTTAGAAGTAGCTCTCTGTGGTACTAAGGAATTAAACCCAGGGACACTCTACCAGTGAACTATATCCCCAGCCCTTCTTTTATTTTGAGACAGGATCTCACTAAATTTGCCCAGGCTGGCCTCAAATTTGGGATCCTTCTGCCTCAGCCTCCAGAGTGGCTGAAATTATAGGTATGTGCCACCATACTTGGCTGACAAAAATAGCTCTTAAAGAGAAATTTGTATCTATAAAAGGCAGTGTCGGGACTGGGGTTATGGCGCAGTGGTAGCGTGCTCGCCTACCATGCGTGAGGCACTGGGTTCGATCCTCAGCACCACATAAAAATAAAGATATTCTTTCTGCCTACAACTAAAAAATAAGTATTTTTTTAAAAAAAGGCAGTGTCATATAGACAGATACAAATGACTGCTTATGTTCATGGAATAATAACTGATGAAAAGACTAAAAAATTCTGCAAAAATGAAAAAGTATGACTTGGTAGGGAGAGAACAAAAGTATATCAGGGGCTAGGGTTGTGGCTCAGTGGTAGAGCACTTGCCTAGCATGTGTGAGGTACTGGGTTCAATCCTCAGCACCACATAAAAATAGATAGACAAATAGAGGTTAAAAAAAAAAAAGAGGAATGCTTTAAAAAAATCAGAGGGCTGATGGAGATACAAAGGTTTTGTGCATTATACCAGACTATTATGATCTTTATGTAAATACCCAGTTGGTTGAAGAAGTAAAGAATCTTCATCAGACCAATAGTCATAAAAGTTGAAATGGTATTCAAAAATTTTGTGTCCTCCAAATGGACATCACGCCCAAGCAGTTATGTGGGAGAATTTTACCAAATCTTCTAACAGACATAATTTTTACATTATAGAAAGGATACCTAGTGTACAGAACATGGCAACAAACCTCTTCTTAAAATTGTATGAAGCCGGGGCTGGGATTGTAGCTCAGCGGTAGAGCGCTTGCCTCGCACGCGTGAGGCCCTGGGTTCGATCCTCAGCACCACATACAAAGCAATAAAATAAAGACATTGTGTCCATCTACAACTAAAAAAAATCTTAAAAAAAAAAAAAAAAAATTGTATGAAGCCAGCATAGGACAGATACCAAACTGGACTAGGGCAGCACCAAAACAAAAACTAGTTTAATATCACCTCTCAATACAGAAGGAGATCAAATGTAATAATTTACCTTTAAATATGTAATATGATTCATGACTTGAGAAGATTTACAGTAGGTTAAAGGAGAAAAGCCACCAGGTAGTTGTCAGTATATGCCCCAAACATTCAGTAAAATGTAGTACCCTTTATGAATCAAACATAAATGCAGTTAAGCCAGAGTGGTGGCACACCACCTGTAATCCCAGTGGCTCAGGAGGCTGAGGCAGGAGGATATGTATATGTGTGCGTGTGTGCATAAATTTTTAGGGCTGAGGTTGTGGCTCCGTGGCAGAGCACTTGCCTCGCACATGTGAGGCACTGGGTTCGATCCTCAGCACCACATAAAAATAAGTAAACAAAATAAAGACACCATGTATAACTAAAAAATATTTAGGAAAAAAAATTTAATCTGATAAAAATTAATCCTACTTCATAGTGACGTATCAGAAATGTTTCCATCAAGGTCAGAAGTAAAAGAAGGTGGTCTATCCTCCACTACCTGTCGTCAATTAACAAGACATTGAAGGGTCTTGTTAATGTAGTAAGATAAAACAGTCCTAGCCGGGCGCGGTGGCTCAAGCCTGTAATCCCAGCACTTAGGGAGGTTAAGACAGGAGAATCGCGAGTTCAAAGCCAGCCTCAGCAATGACGAGGCGCTACTCAGTGAGACCCTGTCTCTACATAAAACACAAAGTAGGGCTGGGGATGTGGCTCAGTGGTCGAATACCCCTGAGTTCAATCCCCAGTACCAAAAAAAAAAACAGTCCAAATGTTCTATAAATGAATTGATAAAATATGCATATCGAGCATGATGAAACACACTAGCAGGTAAAATGATGGAGTCAAAATATTTTTAAATAAAAATATTAATTATAAAATATGTTCAATAAATACCCAATGCCATTAAGTAAATATCTTTTTGTGTAAATTCATAGTATTTTTCTATGCATTCCATGTGTATATAGTCAAGTTTTAAACAGTGGGAAAGATGCTCTCTAAACTCTCAAAAGAGGTTATCTTTAACAGTTTTATTAGTGATCCCTTACTTGCGAGAAATAAACATACGCCTTGTTAAAAAATTAAATTCAGCTGGGCGCAGTGGCGCAAGCCTGTAATCCCTGCACTTAAGGAGGCTGAGACAGGAGATCGCAAGTTCAAAGCCAGCCTCAGCAACAGCGAGGCGCTAAGCAACTCAGTGAGACCCTGTCTCTACATAAAACACAAAATAGAGCTGGGGATGTGGCTCAGTGGTCGAGTGCCCCTGAGTTCAATCCCCAGTACCAAAAAAAAATTAAATTCATAAAAGGCCAATACTAAGAGCTGTGTAGCAGGGCTAGGTTGTGGCTCAGTGGCAGAGCACTCGCCTAGCATGTGTGAGGCACTGAGTTTGATTCTCAGCACCACATATAAAGTCCATTGACAACTAAGAAAATATCAAAAAAAAAAAAAAAGCTATGTAGCTCTTATGATTGTGGGAGTTGCATTTTGTAATTACAGTAATGTTAGCTGCTGATAACTGAAGGAAAGTACTGGGGCTTTGACAAAATGTTGGATAGTTAAATGTGGACCTGAATGTGGAGGCAGATGACTTTCTGCTTTGGAGAGAGAAGGCAGGCCTGGGGGTTAGGGAAAGTGACCCCAAGAGGGGCTCATATGACAGCCCCAGAGCCCTAGGCTTTCCTTGTGTCCATGTGTACCTTCTACCCTGCTGTCTGCTCAGGCACTTGTACCATCTTTTGGCAGGAGCAGATCAGGCCTCCATAACTGCCAGGAATCACATTCAGCTGGTGAAATCGCAGGTGCAGGAGGTGCGCCAGCTCTCCCAGAAAGCAGAAACCAAGCTGGCCGAAGCGCAAACACAGGAGCTGCACCAGAAAACACAGGAGGGAAGGGACGAGAGGGCCGACCAGGAACAGGAGGCCTACCTGCGTGAAGATTGAGGGCCCACGCTGGCTGCCCTTTCTACCACTCAGTGGGGAAAGCAGAGGCGGATGCCATCTACCCAGCATCAGCACAATTCTCTGCACAGAGAAGAGGCGGCAGGCCCTAGCCTGGCCTATCAGGCCAGAAGCCTTTGTGCGCACTGAATACCTTTCCCCTATGGTCTCAGCTTTTACTGGACCTGGTTGTTAGTCCTTGGGCACTGTATGTACCCTATTTAACGTTGCACCCCCCTCAGCATACCTGCTCTCTCATTTTTACCTTATGCCCAAAGCATTTCACCAGCCAGGGCCAGAGAGGGGTCTTTTAGTCACTTCTTTAAGTTCAATAGCTGTTTAACCTCAGTTTCAAGCTTACTCAGATTTTCAAATATGATTTAGTATTTGTTCCCTCCATAGGAATTTGAGTTTGGTGGGGAACGGGAGCCTGTCAGGTTAAGATTTCTTTTTTAAGCATATGTAATGCCTTCTCTGATATGGCCTTACTGCCAGCTCCTTGGACAGCTGAGGCCAAGGAGTCAAGTGTGTAACTGTGAAGAGAATGAATGCAGAGTGTTCACCTGGTGCTCCCAACAGGACTTATTCTTAACACATGCCTCTTGTGTTTCCTTCTTTGAGTTTCTCTGTGGTACCCAAAGGAGAATTTTTTTTTGCACTTAATTTTTGTGTGTCTTCTGGGGCCCTATGCAGTTACTTTACGTCCTTCACTGCAGAGCCCCAAAGGGCCCTAGGGAGTCCCTCATGGATTTATGGTTCTCATTCAACACATGCTGGACAAATTCAAGTTTCAGCAGTTTTAATGAGAACTAACAAGATGGGAGGGGTTTGCAAAAATGAAATCAGCATTTCTTGTAGACCATCAAGGATGAGTTTTCGAGGTTCTCAGTTTGTCTTCATGATAGAAAATCAACGGAGTCCATTCTAAGGCTGTTGCTCCACTCACCCCTCAGAGCTGAAGCTTAGGGGTAGCGGCACACTTGAGCCCCTCATCTGTCACCAGTGCCCACATGGTCCACATTTCCAGAGGACTGAGGCGGTGTACCAACAGAAGCCCTCTGTACAGGCAGGGGTCCAGAGGTTGCCGTATTCCAAATGTTTTAAAGCCAGGATGGTGCACGGGGAGTACTCCCAGCTTCCTCAGGCACATGCCCACAAAGACATCATCAATGGGAAAGAGCTCAGCCCCCTCCATGGCTGCTTGGAGGTGCTTAACTGTGGCTCTGGACATGACATAGCCACCACCTCCAGCATAGGGTGGGTAGTGGCGGGCCTTGTACATGGAGGGTGGGATGAAGTATTTGACTCTGGTGTTCCTGTTGGGCAGAGCCTGGTGGATGACATCTCCCACCAGGAGGTCCTGGGCTGGGTCCCAGCCATCCAGAAACTCCAGCACGTTGGGGACATGGACAAAGACATCATCATCTCCCTTGAGCATGAAGTGGGCATGAGGACAAGCAGTTGCCACCCAGCGCTGTAAGTGCAGCTCCTTAAGGGTCAGGTTGAAGAAATCCTCAACAAAGTCCCACTGTAGAATATCATCAAACTCCCTACTCTCATAGGCCAGCAGCTGAGCTGGGGGTGTAGGTCCTGCCACTCCGAGTAGGAACACCAGCTTCAGCTGCCAGCCCCTAGCCCATCTCCCTGCTCGGCCCCAAGTGCTGCGGATAGCTGCACGCTGCTCCACGTGACCAGGCTGTGATTTGATGGCCAGGAGCAGGAAGGTGTCCTTGACACAGCCTGAAGGCTCCAGCAGGATAGAGAAATTTCGGCAGTGGCGATAAGTCAAGAAGAGGCGGTGACGACCAGGCAGGGACAGGGAGGCGTTAGCCACTGTGCGATTGGGTAGGCACTGGCTGTGGTGGGCCGCAGAAGTTGCCCAGAAGGGCTGGTGACCCTCTAGGCCCCCTGCCAGTGGGGCCTCCTTCTTCAAAAAGAGCAGAAAGCTGAGCAGCAGCAGCGCAAGGATGTAGAACAGCAGCCAGCCCAGCCTGTGCAACATGGCCGGGGCCCTGCAAGAAGAGAGCCTGAGCCATTCCTGTACCCCACCCCTGGCCCTGATAGCTGAGCCAAGAGTCCCACACCTGCAGCCCTGCAGCTAGTCTCTGCTGGCCTTCAGGATTGCCTTTTAGTCTCAACATGTCCTTTGGCTCTTTGATTTCCCTCTCACTCCCAAGGATGTACTAAGCATACCTGCTTTTTCCTGCTTTCTATTATCTAAGTGGAGGGCTCTGGGGTCAGTGTTTTCCCAAAATAAACATTCACAGCCTTTCCAAGAAACTACCTGACAAAGTTTTTGTGAAAACGGGACACGCATAGTTTAGCTTTGGGTCAAATTCCAAGTATGAGATGCGGCATTCAGAGCTTTTCAGATCCAAACCACTGCACGAAAGTGTGTCTTCTGTGGTAGGCCATGTGTTGGGTGTTTCTGATGACAGAACCCCAAGTACTGAGGTTAGGGACAGGAAGCTATGCAGCAGGGCAGCAAGAGAGCACTCCCCACCTATCTGCCCTCAGTGTTCTGGATTTCCTGGTGGAATGAGTTGATCTAAGGTTTGGAACAAAAATCACACAGAGCATGACAGGAAAGAAGCATACCAGGGAATATGCTCTAACTACCCTGCCATCCTCCCCATTCCTACCACTACTGAGTTTTGAGTTTTGACTGTCACGAAGTCTCCCAAAGATCCAAAGAGAAGGTTAAGGAAAGCCAGGCTTCCAGTTCTGTCATTTGGCCCCCCTTTCCCGCTCAGTCCCTTCTTGATCGTCATTACCACATCATCCTGATCTTTCTCCTTCAATTCTGGTGGTCCAGCTGCATTAACATCATCCTTGTCCCTAGCATTTCTAGTGCTAGGGATACAGTCAAGACAACACAAAACGCATACCAAGAGATTTGCTGAGAAGAACTCAATGGAATGCAGTGGCTTGGGGGAAGTTTGCTCCACCTAAGACAGCAAAGAACCTTGTCCTTGATAAAGGGACATTCAGCAAAAACTAAGTGAGGGGTCAGACTGCATAAAAATGTGGGAGGTGAATGCCAGGCAGAGCGAACAGTTCAGTGCAGAGCTAAAGTAGCCAGGGTTGAGGAGGCGCGCTGGAGTGTGATCGGCTATGAGGAGGAGGAAAACTGGCAAAGCCAAAGCACAGTCGAAGCAGCAGCGCGAGGGCAGGGTTGAGGAGCACCACTGGAGGGTGTGGCAGAGGGGCAGCAAAAGAATTTTCATCGTTTTAAGGTCACTCATGTCGCCGCTGCTGCTTAGATGGACTGTTAGAAAGCCAAGTAAGGAGACAGGCCCTCTAGAGAATGAATTAGAATGCCAGGCGTGGCTGTGGAGTCGTGGCAGCTCCAGGATCTCAGGTCTGCGGGATCTGCCGCTGTAGGTGAGGTCCCGGGACCCGTGGAGGTGCCGCTCGCGGAGAAGGGTGCAGAGCCAGGATTTTGGTTCTGTTCGTGACATCTCAGAAAGCTCTCCCGACTCCCCAACCAGCTTCAATCCGCGGCCCTCCGCCCCCAAAACTGCACGTAATTCACCGGGGGAACTGGATTGAGCGCTGCGGACGCCTGAATCACGGTCTCGCCCGAGGCCTGCGTCGGTCCCCCTCACCTGTGCATCCTAATGTGACCCCTGCTAGCTGACGCCTAGCCCCAGCCCAAAGCCCGGCGTGGGCTTCAGAGGGTGCTCACAGCCGCAGGAGGAAGGCAGTCCGGAGGGGCTGCGCGCATCCCTGAGGTGACCCAACACTACACCGGGCGGGCAAGGGCCAATGTCAGGTTCATTCTTCCAACACGACTCTAAGGGGTTCTTGGGGACGAAAGGGACTGCCATCGTCAGAGCAAGGACCAACACCGCTAGGGACACACACACACCGGGGCGCAGCGCGGCGGGTAGCGCGCGGCGTCAGGGGCAGATGTCCCAGGCTGGCCCGGGCACGACCGTTCTGCCCTGAGAGGCGCGAAAGCCTAGCGGTCCCCGGGCCCGCGCCACGGCAGCTGGAGATCGCCCACCGGCCGGGGAGCGCGTGGCCGCAGGGTGCGGACACACGCGCAGGCCCGCGCCTCCTCCCCACGCGGGGTGGCAGCCGCCCTCCCAGCAGAGGGAGGCAGACACCCCAGGCCCTGCGACCTGTTCCCTCAGACCTACCTAAGCGTGACTCTGGGTCGGGGCACCGGAGAGGAGCTCGCACCGCGGAGCCAGAAAAACGAGCGCAGCAGTGCGCGGAGCTCGCCGGGCTCGTGCGGCTAGTGGGGCCGGGCGAAGGCGGGGCCTCCCAGAGGGGCGGGCCTCCCAGAGGGGCGGGCCTCCCAGAGGGGCGGGGCCTCTCAGAGGGGCGGGGCCTCCAAGAGGGGCGGGGCCTCCCAGAGGGGCGGGGCCTCCCACGTGGCTTTCTGCCGCGCTCAGGTCGCACCTGCCCGGGGCTCCCTCTCGGTTAGCTCCGCAGCGGCAGGGTCACCCACCCCGGTCTCGGGTCGCCCCGCGGGCCGCTCCTGCCCGGTGCGCTCCCGGGAGGCCCGACATGCGGCTAGACAGACGCGGAGGCGCGAGTCCTCAGAACAGCCTTTACTCTGCCGCCAAAAAGCGGAGCGCCTCCTCGGTGGTGCGGTACTGGTTCAGCTGGATCTGGACCTCCACCGTCAGCGGCTCCGGCTGGTAGTCGCTTTCGTAGCTCGTCATCAGTGGTTTTGACTTTTCTGAGAAAATAAAAGCATCAGCAATGAGTCGCTGCGATGTGTGGACAGCTGTCTCCACGCACGGACCACGTCCCCAAACCCAAGCCCCGAGAGCAACTTCGGAATTAGATCCGGCCCTGTTAGCAGTACTAGGCAATAAAACTGCGTATAATTGGAGCATTGAAGGAGTCACAGCTGTTTGAGTTACAAGAAAACTTAGCAGTTTCTTTCGTAGACCATTTTTACTTGAACTCTGACAAATAATGCATGTATGGTCTTGGGTATTTGACAATTATTTTCTTTAAAATGAAGTAAATCTGGCACTTTAGGGAAAACACCTGATTGAAAGTGTTTTGATAAATTTATAACATTTGAACTTTCAGGTACAAATTAGAATTTTGGAACACTGCCACCATGAACTCAAAGTTCCTCATACTCAGTCTTTTCTAATGATGTGGGTAGTGGTATAAAAGAATACAACTTTTTAGACCAGGATTTTGGCTTGGCTGTAGAGCACTTGCCTAGCATGTGTGAGGCACTGGGTTCGATCCTCAGCCTCACATAAAAATAAATAAAACAAAGGTATTGTGTCCATTTACAAATAAAAGTATTTTTATAAAAAAACAAATGTGATCTTTGGATTTTGTTTGTTTGTTTGTTGTTTGTGGGGTTTTTTTCCCACCAGAGATTGAACTCAGGGGCACCAGGGATTGAACTTGACCACTGAGCCACATCCCCAGCCCTATTTTGTGTTTTATGTAGAGACAGGGTCTCACTGAGTTGCTTAGCACCTCACCATTGCTGAGGCTGGCTTTGAACTCGCAATCCTCCTGTCTCAGCCTCCCTAGGTGCTGGGATTACAGGCATGCACCACTGACCCCTGCTATTTTTTGTATTCTTACTGAGGTTTGTTCTGCAATACAGTTAGGTTTGATCCTTTTAGGTCTTGCTTTCCCTTCCTGATCTTTTAAATTTTTTCAAATATTTTTTAAGTTGTAGATGGACACAATATCTTTATTTCATTTGCTTATTTCTTATGTGATGCTGAGGATCGAACCTAGTGTCTCACACATGCAAGGCAAGCGCTCAACCACTGAGCTACAACCTCAGCCCCCTTCCTAATCTTTTAAAAACACAAATCTAAAGCTTACCTAGTTCAGAAACTTCACTAGCCACTCAGAATAAATCCAGGCTCTTTATCTGACAAATTTGAGCTTCAGCCAGAAGAACCCTGGGCCACCTGAGCTCAAGTCCCTCCTCCATGGCACCCTGATTCCTGCCCCACGATGCCCTTCCCCCACCCATCACAACCCACAGCAGACAGCTGCAGTCTAGGGCATGCAGGGAGGATGGGATCCGGTCCTCAGGGTGGATGTGTCCTCTCCACTGGCTGAAAGATACGGCTCTCAGTGCCCCCACCCTGTGGCTCCCAGTCGAGCCTGGCCCCTCAGCAGGGCCTCAGCAAACCGGCCCTTGCCATTAGTCACTGCACATATTGGTTCTCACCTTTTTTGGCCACTTTCTTACTCTTCTTCGAATCCTGAGAGAAAGAATAACCAAACAAGATGCTTACTGGAGCGAGGGACTGCTGGGGAAGGGGCTGATATAGACCCCAAGAAGGCCTGGGGGTTCCCAACCATCCCAGAGCCTCTGGCTGGTCCAGGAAGGCGGTCCCTCCTCCATCCTCCCCACCCTCCTGACCCAGCCCCATAACCTTGCCCTGCCCAACAAGCATTCTTGGGGAGGGGGAAGGAGAGGCGGAGAGGCAGAGAGACATGGTTGGGGCCCCACAGTACCCTGGCTAATGTCATCTTGTCAGATTCCAGGGTGCGGATAACCCCATAATTGCACACAGTGGACACCTGGGGCTCCCCTGCCAGCAATGGCTCCAGGGCCACCAAGCCGCTCCCCAGCACCCGCAGCACCGACGGTTCCTGGCGAAGCTCCTTGGGCATTTCTTTCTTTTTCTTGGGCACCTGTGGTGGGAGGCCGGGAAGGTGGGACAGAGCCAGGCAAAGGACTGTGCCAACTGTCTGTCCCCTCCACACGCGGTCCCCTGCTGTGGGCTAGGTGTGCCAGTACCTTTTGGGGTTCCTTCTCCGCTTTCCCTTTCTTATTTTTCCGATCTGTTTCCTTCTTGTCTTTCTCCCCTTTTCCTTTCTTGGCAGGCGAGGGAATGTCAACAGGAAAGGGCACCAAAGGCCAGGAGATGATCTGGGGAGGAGGACACGTCCCGGGTGAGCAGAGGTAACAGGGATGGCATGGTTGCCTCTCCCTCAACCTTTCTAGAAAGGTGCTAAGAAGCATCTAACCAGGGAGTCAGGACAGGACAGCTCGATGAGGGAGGGAAGGAGGGACAGGAGGTCCTCCAGCCAGAGGGAGGCCACAGCCACCGTCGCCTTTGCCCACCTTCTCCTCCACAATGGTCACAGTAGTCCCCGACAGTAGGAAGGCCTTGAGTGGCACCAGGTCCTTGAAGGTGTGCTGCATCTCATAGTTGTAGGAAATGACATCAGCCCAGGGCTTGCGGCTGGTGCTGAACAGGACCGTCCTTGATAGAGGGAGACGCAGGCACGGGCACCATCACCCAGGGCTGTGGCTGGGAACCAGGGACGAGGCTCTGAGGGGACTTCCAAAAGCACTATGTACCCCAAATTATCACGAGGCTGAGGGTCTCGCTGCTACCAGGAAGGGCCAGGGGAACAGAAGGCCAGGAAGGAACGTGGGCACAGAGAAGACAGTGGAGAAATAGGAAATCTGAAACAACAAAGAATCTGTGCAGAGTCCACAAAGATTCCTTAAACAAAAACACTAGTACTGAAAACTTATGTTCATCAAAAAGACACTATTAACAGTGAAAGGCAAACCAGAGAAAGGGGCAAGTTACTCGCCACCCTTGCCACCAAGCAAAGTGTATATCCAGAAAATGTCTGTACACAGAGGGGAATCCTATGAATCAGCAAGAAAAAGACAGGCAATGGGATTTTTTTAAAAATTAGGTAAGGGCTGGGGTGGTGGCTCAGTGGTAGAGCGCTTGCCTCGCAAGTGTGAGGCACTGGGTTCGGTCCTCAGCACCACATAAAATACATAAATAAAATAAAGGTACTGTGTCCATCTACAACTAAAAAAAAATTATAAAAATAGGTAAGAGAAGTAAAGAGGAACTCCTCAAAACACGCAATCCAAATAGCCAATAAACACACGCAAAGGTGTCCAACGGCGTTAGCCATCAGGGTGATGCGAACAGAAATCCCCCTGAGATATTAAGGTGCACCTTGAGGGCTGTCTGGGAATGTGAGTTTTGAAAGAGTTCCCGTCACTCCACAACCAACTGGAGGGGCTCATTGGAGGGGCTCGCTGCACCTGGGCTTTTTGCACAGTGTGGTTTATGCTGAACGCCTGCTTTGCCTCCGCGAGTCTGACATGTTGGTAGGTGTCAGGCAGTGGGTGTCTGTGTGACCAGCCCCCAGTGGAAACGTCAGCCCTTTGGGCTCTAACGAGCTTTCCCCAGAGACAGCATTTTACAGCATTTGTCACTCCTTGCTGATGGCGGGAGTAAGCCTGTGCCGTGACTCTAGCATGACTCTGGGACAGGACTCTTGCGGTCCTCTGGGCTTGCCCCATGGGCTTCTTTTCTTTGTTGATTTTACTGTAATAAATCTCAGCCATGAGAAAGGCTGCAGGCTGAGCCCTGAGAGTCCTAATGGATCCAAACCTGGGCTTAGTCTTGGAGACCCCAACACCAACAGAAGAGCCACAATTAAAACGACGGACAAAGGGGCTGGGATTGTAGCTCGGCGGTAAAGCGCTTGCCTTGCATGCGTGGGCCCTGGGTTCGATCCTCGGCACCACATACAAAGCAATAAAATAAAGACATTGTGTCCATCTACAACTAAAAAAAAAAATGACTGACAAGTATTAGGAAGATGTGACAGGAATTCTCTAAGTAAATCTATATGTAGCTCAACTTTTTTTTTTTTTTTGGTACCAGGGATTGAACTCAGGGGCACTCGACCACTGAGCCACATCCCCAGCCCTATTTTGTGTTTTATGTAGAGACAGGGTCTCACTGAGTTGCTTAGCGCCTCGCCATTGCTGAGGCTGGCTTTGAACTCGTGATTCTCCCGTTTCAGCCTCCCAAAGTGCTGGGATGACAGGCGTGCGCCACCGCGCCTGACTGTAGCTCAACATTTTGAGACTAGCACAAACTCCACTCGCAGAGCTCCAACACTGTGAGAACTGACTCAGGTTCCAGTAAAATTCTCCATCATCAAAGAAGATTCTTTAACAAGGAAGGCCTCCCCGCATGTGTGAAACCCAGGGAGTGGACAAGACTGGAGCTATTGAGGCAGGAGGTATCTGGTGCAGACTGGAAGGTTCTTGCCACACTTTATACACCAGAATGCATTCCAGATGGACTCAAAAACTGAATGAAAATATTCCAATCCCAGGGCTAAAATCCCAGCACTTAGGGAGGCTGAGACAGGAGAATCGCGAGTTCAAAGCCAGCCTCAGCAACGGCGAGGCGCTAAGCAACGCAGTGAGACCCTGTCTCTACATAAAACACAAAATAGGGCTGGGGATGTGGCTTAGTGGCCGAGTGTCCCTGAGTTCAATCTCCAGTACCAAAAAAAAAAAAAAAATGCAACGAGAAACTCAATCCTTCCAGAAACCTTGGCTATTCAGGGACCTGGGGTTCAGCTTCACCTGAGTGGAAGCTCAGGGTTCTGGGAAAGGAGTGCTGGATGCCAACCCCCACCTACCCCTCCCGGCTCCCGGCCAAGGGGCCAGCTAAGGAGAACATGGCCTCGGCTGGAGCACTCAGCCATCAGGATACACCGGGCAGGCAGGGGGTGCAGCCTAAGTCTGCTGTGACCCTGGAGACCCCAGGCCTTGCTCCTGGCCAGGTCCTGTCCTTACCCAGGGGCTGGGAAGAGCCGGGGGTCCATCCGTGGCCGCAGCTTTGCCAGCTCCTCTACAGAGTTGATGGTGGACAGGGGCACCGGCAGAGCCGCCGAGCGGCCTGAGAGGAAGGACAGCTCTGACTCTCCCATCTCAGTTGCCCCCGACACCTGGGACTCATTGGCCTCTCGCAGCTCCTGCTCGCACAGCTGCTCCTCCGACTCCTCCTGAAGCTCCTCGCCCAGGAGTTCTGCGCTGGTGGAGGGCCTGACGATCTGCGGGGGAGACAGGACACAGCCGAGGCTGCCCCTCCAGAAAGTGCTCTGCTGTGCCTTGAGGGTCTGTCGACACATCGGGGCCCTGTGATGTCCTTCCCTTAGTGCTGGGATGGGGCACTGGCCTTCAGGCGTGCCAGGGCAGCAGGTCACCACTGAGTCACACCCCAGCCCCGCAGGAACCCAAGGCTGGAGCGGCACACTCGGGAGACCAGGACAAGCACAATACATCAGTGGCGGCACAGATCTCCCGGCCCCATGTCCCTGCACTTCATGGGGTGCGGAGGGGGCGGGACACACTGTGGACACTGCAGAGTGGAGCCAGAAGCACTGAGCTTGGGTATGACATTCCAGGCTGCTCCCTTGTCAGGCTCAAATGTCACAGGGACACGAGGGGCACATCGCTTACAACCACCCTGTCCGGGGCTGCGCTGGAGCCAGGGCCCCAAGCACAGCAGGGCTGTGAATCCATGTTAAGGATTTTCCCAGGCCTCAAGGGGCGGATGTGCCTGGACAGGAGACCCTGGCGGCCTGCGCGAGGAGCCACCCTCCCCCAACGCAGCCGGGCACCTCGGCCAGCACGCCGCCATACTGGCTGCCTTCGCCTTCCTCCTCTTCCACAAAGTCATAGGTTACGTAATAGTTATATGTGATGAAAGGGCCTTCGGGGCCCGGCTCCGGGTCCCAGATAGAGGTGTCCACTACGCCCTTGACATTTCCAATGGTCACCACAAACTGTGCTTCTTGTGGCAGGAGTTCTGCAAGGAGGCATGGCAAGACTGAGGAACATGGAGGGCTAGGAGCTGGCAGGCAGCAAGACAGGGCGGGGCAGGCGCTCATCCCTGGACCCTCCCCTCCATGCAGGGGTTCAAGTCCCAGCTCCGCCAAGTTCAATGGGAGCGACAGGATAAGTCATTTGGCCTCTCTGAAGCCTCGGTTTCCTGATCTGTCAAATTGGAGTTGTTTTTGGTTTGTTTGGTACTAGATCTTTTTATCTTTTATCTTGAGACATGGTCTCACTAAGTTGCTGAGGCTGGCTTTGAACATGCGATCCTCCTGCCTCAGACTCGGTGCCTGCACCACCACATCCAGTTGTCATATGAGAGTTCTAACAGAAGCTCAACAGAGCTGGTTCTGAGAGGGTGAGAGGTCAAAAATATCTGCCACCTCAGCTTGTGCTTGGCAGGCTGAGGCCGCTGAGGCTTGGTGGTCTTCTGTCACTCTGACCTTGGGAAGGCTCTGATGCACCTTGCACCTTTGGCCACAAGGGGGTGCTCTCAAGCCACCTCGGAAGTAAAGAGACTGGTTGAGAGCTGTGGAAGCCTTGCTACCACTTCTGTTCCCAGGGCCCAGTCACAGGGGTCAGTATCTGGAGAAAACCTGGATCCAGAGATTTACTACATCTGATGAGGGCCCAGGTCAAACAGGGAGCCATGGGGCAGGCGGATGTATGTACCAAAAGGGTGGGTGCAGAGGCTCAAGGTGTGGAGCCCTCCCTCCACGGCTGTACCCACCGCTATTGAGGCTGAACCCCCGGAACTGATGCTTCTCGTTGGGAGACACAGTGATGTCGTCCAGCACGCAGAGCCCGGTCAGGCTGTCAATGGTGAGGCCGCGGTAGTAGGGCACCAGTGCCAGTGGGTTCCCCTGCAGCACCAGCAGCCTCAGGTGGCTGAGCGTGCTGAGACTGCGCATCATGCCCTGCAGGTCTGTTAGGTCATTGAAGCCCAGATCCAGGGAGACAAGGTTGGGCCTGGAAGGTGGGCCACCTAGGAGTTAGGGACCCCTACTCTCAGGACAGACCTTGACCCACACACTTCGCTCTCTCCTGGACCCAGGTTGATCCCTGAGCCTGTTCCTCCCCTCTCTCGGGAACACTGCCATCCTCGCAGCCCAGAGATGGCCCTCACAACCTAGCCCCACGTCCCATTCACACAGAGTTTCTCTCTGGCCAAAAGTCCAGCCTCATGTGCATCTAGAAGATTCTCCACAAATTCCTACTGACAGACAGGAAGTCACTGTGGGGTGGGAGGGGTGGGATCAGAATGGGGACCTGGGAAGAGGGCAGGTAAGGCTGTACGGGACAGGGGTTTCAAGCTGGAGATCATTCTTCAAAGCCAGACTGGTGCATGGTCACAGGAAACCACTTGGCTCACTTCCTGGGGGACAGGAGCAAAGAACATGCCAGCAAGCTGAAAGGAGATGTTTCCCATCTCAGCCTGTGAAGGGCAGGAAGGGCAGGCAAAGAGGAAGCCTGGGGCCCTTGGTGAGGCCCTTGGCCAGAGGAGGAGGGGTGGGACAGCTTTTCCCCCTGCCACAAACTAGAAAGCAAAGTGACTTCAGCTCTGAGGACAGAGGAAAAGAGAACACCCATCAGCAGCCCCTTCCACAGACTGAACTCAGTCCCCTCATTCTCCTCCCTCGCCTCCTCTGATGGCCTGTCCTGCCCATGATGGTCACAGGCCAGTCAGGGAAACATGCAAGAGGAACACTACACGGGGATCGGCCCGCAGCCTTGACATAGCGTCAACCTTCTGCAGGAGAACCAGGCAACGTCCGCACCACCGATTCACAAGGAACACATCCTTTTGATTCCCAAATAGCCAAGGACAGAGGCTCGCGTGGTTTCTATGAGATCCATGCTTGGCGCGAAGCACCAGGTTGTGGCATGTTTTCCAAATAAAAACCAGAACACTTGGTACTGTCAACAGCAAGAGCCTAAATTTGCTGTCCATAGAAGTCCAAAGAATATGGTTTCCTGTCTACATCCCCTGATGGCCATGGGCACTGGAAGAAAGGAATCCCGGTAGCCCACGGCCGAGACTGGCTAGGAGTGGCAGAGCAGGGGAAGGAAGGAGGAAATCATGGTCCAGACAGGGACTTTTCTCTCCACGGCGCTCCTGCCATCTAAGGGGGTGTGGCTGAAGCTCAAGCATTCCTTGGGGCTACCTAGGGGAAGGAGGGAGGTGCCTTCCAAGCTGACAGTGTTCTCTAGGACAGTGTCCCCAGCCTGGACTGAGTCTGCCCCTCCTCTTAGGTACTGTCTGACTGTCACAGGAGGGAATCTAGTGGGTTAAGGCCTGGGATGCTGCTATACATGCTACAATGGCCAGGACAGTCCCACAACAGAGTGACAGGCCCAAATGTTAATAGAGCCCACGTTGAGAGATCCTTTTCTGAAGTATGGCTCCCACTACCCCCTGGCACCCTTCCCTGGATGTCAGTGGGATTTTTTACTGGGTCAGAGAATGAGATCCTGAGTGGACTTTGCAGCCACCCGGAAATTATAGAAACAAGTGTGCCTCCCGCTCCTGCCCTCCCAGCCCCCCAGTTACCAGTGGTTGTTGGTTACGTAGAAACTCTCCAAGGGGCCCAGAAGTTTGTTGTGGCCCAGCCCCAAGTGCTGGAGCCCCGGGGGCGGGTGAGCACACAAACACTCCATGCTGCAGATCTCGTTGCCATACAGCTCCAGGACCTGAGTGACAGGCGGAGGAGGCCAGGCTGGAGGGCTCTGCCGGCCCTGCATCAGCCCCCTGGCCACTCAGAGAAGGAACCGTGAACTGTTCCTGACCTTCCTTCCTGTGCAGCGGAAAGGAAAAGGTTTTTTTCCCCTTCTGTGAAGGTGACGTCCAAGTTTGGAAAGGGAGGTGATGGAGTGTGGGTAGGAGGGTTTCGCAGACACGCAGCACCTTCTCAGCCCACGGGAAAGTGGCTCTGGGAAAGCCCCGAGGGGCCCAGATGGAAGAGGGCTGGACCCCATGTAAGTGGGTAAGTGCCAACTGTCCCCCTCACTCGCACCTCTTGCCCAGGCCCTGCCTGGTGTCTCCAGCCAGATCCAGACCCACGAGTTTCTTCCTGCACAGTCACTACTCTCCACATTTAAGACTGGGGTCCTCCCACATGCTCAGCAGGGCACTTGTGCCGAAGCTGGCCTGCCTCTTCCCATTGTGGTAAAGCATACATAACATAAATTTGTCATTTTCTTTGTTTGTTTGTTTGTTTGTTTGTTTGTTTG
>CM053407.1:121754878-121767199 GCA_028644305.1 Xerus rutilus | reverse complement strand
TGGTACTGGGGATTGAACTCAGGGGCACTCGACCACTGAGCCACATCCCCAGCCCTATTTTGTGTTTTTATGTAGAGACAAGGTCTCACTGAGTTGCTTAGCGCCTCGCCATTGCTGAGGCTGGCTTTGAACTCGCGATTCTCCTGTCTCAGCCTCCCTAAGTGCTGGGATTACAAGCGTGAGCCACCGCGCCCGGCTATTTTCTTTGTTTTTAAGTGACATCCACCACTGCCACTGTTCCCAAAATTTTCATCACCCCAAACAAACTCTGAGACCTGTAAGCAGTCACTCCCGGTCCCTCCCCTAGCCCATAGTGACCTCTAGTGCTGTCTACCTCTGTGAACTTGGCTCTCCTAGATATTGTATAGAAGTGTAAGTGAATGAGATTGGCCCTCGTGGGTGTGGCTTTCACCTAGCATGCCTTTTCCTGGGGTCCCCCGTGCTGTAGTGACTATCAGAATTTCTTTCTTTGTATGGATGAATCATATTCCATTACATGGAGAGGCCACCTTTTATCCACGTGTGTGGTTGCAGACACCTGGGTTCTTTCCACCTCCGCTGGTGAACAGGAACCTGTTAGAGTCCCTGCCCTCAGTCCTTTTGGATGTACACGGAAGGGGTTGCTGGGTCCCCTAGGATTTCTGTTTAACTTTTTGAGGAACATGGCCTACATCTAAAGGCCTGAGGTTGGGCCTTCATGCAGAGCCACCCTGGCCAAACCTGTGCAGGGAAGATCAGAGACAGGGTCTCTGGGGCTCCCGTACCTTAAGTGTTGGGGGCAGATTGGCGGCATTGACTTCCTTGATTTTATTGGCACTCAGGATCAACTCCTCAAGGTTTACAAATTTTAGGAGGTCTTTATCCACCAGGCTCACCTGAAAGGAAGGACAGGAAGAAGCTGAGGGCTTCAGAGGGCCAGGTAGCACCACAGCAGAAGCCAACAGGAACACAGCACTTTACTCGTCCCCAGTTCTCCCTGTCCTGCCAACCTCTCTGTCCCTCCTTCACCACACTATACCCCCCTGCAGGGCTCCAGGGCCCCTTCCGGCCTTGCCCCTCTTCTGGTACTAGCTGTGGGATTTCTAGGCCAGTGTCCTATGTCCCTTGCTGGACTGTGACATTCTTGGGAAGGCAGAAAGCTGGTCTGTCTACCCCACAGCCATAGTAACCTACTGCCTGCCTGGCACCAAAGTGGGTTAAAGCCTTTAGAAATCACTCTGGCTTATACAGGGCAAGGTCAGGCCAGAAACTTTAGCAACCTACCCATAAATCCTCAGTTCCCAAGGAACTGAGTGGTCTCGAGGATATCAGGGGTCCTTCCTAGCTGGACTCCATATGCCCATTTGCCTAGGGGCTTTCCAGGACATAAAACTTTCAGCACTAACACTGGGAAAGTTCTGGGCCAGCTGGTTACCCTATTCATCTTCTGGTAGTGCATAATCTCCCTGTTTCTCTGTAAAAGGAAGCAAGGCTCAGAAAGGCTGAGACCGAGTTTCCATGCAACTTTTGGGCTGTTATTGATCTAAGCAAAGATGTTTTAGTAACAGAAATGAACAAGTCAGCACTATGCTAATGCTCTCCAGCCCCTGATTCCCCTAGTTTAAATAAAGTAAAAAATCAATATGGGCCAGGCATGGTGGTGCACACCTGTAATCCCAGCAACTCAGGAGGCTGAGGCAGGAAGATCATGAGTTCAAAGCCAGCCTCAGCAACTTAGGGAAGCCCTAAGCAACTTAGCAAAACCCTGTCTCAAAGTGAAGAGTAAAAAGGGCTGGGGATGTGGCTCAGCACCTCTGGGTTTAATTTCCAGTACCAAACCAAACCAAACCAATACAGGTCCTTTGAAAGACCTTTACTAGGACCCAGGAGAGCCAAGTGCAGGGCATGTTAGGAATTGGCTATAGAAGATGCGCATGGACTCTCCCAAGGGTGAAGGAGGAAGATATTCAACAAAGCATGACTGAACACCAGCCCTGCTTGCTATACAAGCTGGTGAGGTCAATTAGAAGTCAGGGCTGGCCGGGCACGGTGGTACACACCTGTCATCCCAGCACTTTGGGAGGCTGAGACAGAAGAATCATGAGTTCAAAGCCAGCCTCAGCAATGGCGAGGCACTAAACAACTCAGTGAGACCCTGACTCTATATAAAACACAAACTAGGGCTGGGGATGTGGCTCAGTGGTCAAGTGCCCCTGAGTTCAATCCACAGTACCAAAAAAAAAAAAAAAAAAAAAAAGTCAAGGCTGACCTTGGGATCAGCCTCCACAGGAGCTCCCCTTCCATCCGGTGCTCATTTGAAGCACCCACCTGCTTGTCCACCACCCTCAGCGACCGGAAATAGGAGTAGAGGAAGGCATCTTTGAGCATCCGTGGACTCTGGATGGCCAGTTCTCTCAGGAAACGGTCCTCAGCACTGGAGTCCTCCCCCAGAGCCCAGGGCGAGTGGGGACCACGCACTAGTCCCAGCAGGGCCTCCACAGTCTCCTCCCCTGGGCTCACCGTCTCCTCCTCCCTGGGGGTCAGCTCCCTCCAGGTGTGCCATGTTTGAGGAAGAAAACGTGACTTATTCTGTAGTGTTGGAGGTGGAGAATTGCATTAGGTCTGACATATCCTTGTAAAGATTAAAAACTCAGTTGTAAGACTGGACAACTGAGGATAAAGAATTTAGAAATTTCAACAATGAGCCACCAGTAATTTCGGCTGATGATTAGTCATGGATATTATTAATTACACATTTAACACAATCTATGCAAATTTATAAACTACAAGCCAGTAGGCTCAACAGGCAGTGCAGGATATAATCAAGGAAAAGTTTTCCATAGAGGAAGTAGTGAGGCTGAAAAGGTAAATACAGGAAAAGGTAAATTCAGGGAGTAGAAGATGAAAGAGTGCTTTCCTAGAATTTACTTTCTTCCACCATGCCTCCAGAAGAGGTGCAGTTTGGGCATAGAACCCAGAGTCTCACACACTAAGCAAGCACTCTACCACTGAGCTACACCCCCAGTCCACACATCTTTGAAACCCTAAAGCTCAGCAAATAGTAGGTGCTCAACCAACATCTTCTGACTAAGCAAACAAATAAATGATTTTGCCCTTGGTGTCTCAGTTTTCCTATGAAAAGGGAACACCAGCTTTCCTATACTCTTTCCATGGAGTGGGGAGGGGATGGCTCCAGCTTCTGGCCCATTCAGAACTCTCAAGCCACTCCCCAGCACTCTGGTTGTGCGCCTAGATGACAACAGTTCCTAACTGAACTGAACAGGGGGTTCTGTCTGCAGGGTGGATTGAAGCTTGAGAGAAAAGGGCCATGGTGTGCAGCAAACCAAATTGTCCTCCTTTCGGTGTTTCGAGGGTTCTCAACACTGCATTTCCCTCTCCCCCGCCTCGGCGGCAGCGAAGGAGAGGCCAGAGGGTGCACAGCTTAGCCTTTGGAGCCCCTCAGGTTCTCCCCCAGGAGGGAAGGGTCTAGACAAAGGGACAGTGGCAGAGCCTTCCCGGCCAAGCCTCTGCAGCCTCAGGGCCCAAGTGGAACCATCTCCCACACGTGGCCCTGGGACCCCATGAAGTCAAGAAACTTGGCTCACACTGAAACTATGGCCCCCAAAGAAACCTGGAGGGCAAGGTGTCTCCAGTCTCCCAACAGGTCCTGGCCCAGACTGGCCCGCTATGCTCAGGATGGGGTGGTGCCAAGTCTGCACCCGGGGTCAATGCCCTTAGGCCGAGGCGGGGCTTTGTCCACATCTTCAGCGTCCACCACCGCCCTCCAAATGCTCAGAACCAGCCCTCCTGGGGCGTCTGGGGTCGGCCACCTGCCAGGTCTGGGCGCTGTCCCCAGGGCCAGTGTCCCTAGGCCCTCCCAGCCCCCTGGGCCCCGCCAGCACCCAGCTGCCGATGCCGCAGGGAAACTCGTGCAGACACAGCTTCCGCAGGTGCTCCCGCACCGCCTCGCTCAGGGTCTCGGGGGCGCCGCCGCCGCCGCTGCCGCTGCCGCTGTCCGGGGTCTGCTCCATGCCCGCCGCCCGCGCTGCTAGGCAACGCCCGACGCGCCTGCCGGGGCGGCGCTTCCGGAGCTGCCCTGCGCGGGTCAGCCCGGCGCTGCACCTCGCCCGCTCCCGTGATCCTCTTCCCCAGGACCGAGCCGGTCCTCCTCTCCCCAGGGCTCCACGCGGAAGGGGGGCTGAGGATCCCACTGGGCAGATCTAGGAAGGCCGAAAGAGCCTCGGGTCGTCGCTGTGACCCCGGAGCCAGGCGGTCATCACTGTGGAACCCCAGACTATTCCAAATTGTTCCATCTCACTGAAGCTGGCCTTCAACTTGAGATCCTCCTGCCTCAGCCTCTCCAGTCACTGGGATAATAGGCGTGGACCACGTGCCTGGCTCTGAGATTCTTTTAGTATCTGCACAATATTACTATTTTTGTAGTTTAAGCATCACTCTAATTTTCAACGTTTCCCCTCAATCTACAAGGAACCCATTAGGCATTAGGCAAGCGAACCATTAGGCAAGCGAACCCCATGCCCCAATCTGCTCTCAGTCTCCAGCAACCACTGATGTTCTCTCCGTTTTTTGAATTTGACTATTCCATGTAATTGTTAAATGCAACATCTTTGTTGAGATATAATTTACACGCATAAAACTTATCCATTTTAAAGTGCTCAGTTTTGTGATTTTTGCGGGGGAGGGGGCGGTATTGGGTTTCAATCCACAAGTGGTCTACCAGCAAGCTACCTCCCCAGCCACCACCCTCCTTCTTATTTTTTTTATTTATTTTAATTTTTTAAAATATTTTTTAGTTGTAGATGGACACAATGCCTTTATTTATTTATTTTTATGTGGTGCTGAGGATGGAACCCAGTGCCTCATGCATGCAAGGCAAGCGCTTTACCACTGAGCTACAATCCCAGCCCCCTTTTTTTAATATTGCAGAATGACTTAAAATATAGATATTTTAGCCATCGCAGTGGCACAAGCCTGTAATCCCAGCACTTAGGGAGGCTGAGACAGGAGAATCTCGAGTTCAAAGCCAGCCTCAGCAATGGCAAGGTGCTAAGCAACTCAGTGAGACCCTGTCTCTACATAAAAAACACAAAATAGGGCTGGGGATGTGGCTCAGAGGTCAAGTGCCCCTGAGTTCAATCCCCAGTACCAAAATAAATAAAATATAGATATTTTATAGCGAGGAATCATATACAGTATTTGTCCTTTTGTGTCTGATTTCTTTCACTTAGTGTAATGTTTTTAAGGTTCATCTGTGTCGGAGTGTGTATCAGTGCCTCATTTTTTATAACTAAATAATATTCCATTGTGTAAATAGATCATATTTTTTGTATCCATTCATTGGTGAATAGATACTTAGATTGTTTCCACTTTGGCTATTATGAATAATGCTGCTATGAATACTGGTGTACAAGTTTTAGTATGAACATATGTTTTCACTTTTGAGTAGATACCAAGAAATATAGTCACTGGGTCATTTGGTAAAAAATAAAATAAATATATATATTAAAATAAAATAAATAGGGGCTGGGATTGTGGCTCAGCGGTAGAGCGCTTGCCTCGCATGCGTGAGGCCCTGGGTTTGATCCTCAGCACCACATACAAAGCAATAAAATAAAGACATTGTGTCCATCTACAATTAAAAGAAATATTTAAAATAAAATAAATAAATATATATTTATTTTATATATATATGTATATATACACATATATTTATATACCTGGGATTGAATTCAGGGGTACTCAACCACTGAGCCACCTCCCCAGCCCTATTTTGTGTTTTATGTAGAGACAGGGTCTCACTGAGTTGCTTAGTGCCTCACCGTTGCTGAGGCTGTCTTTGAACTCGCGATTCTCCTGTCTCAGCCTCCCAAAGTGATGGGATTACAGGCGTGTGCCACCATGCCCAGCTATGGTAACTATATTTTTACTATTTTGAGGAACTGCCAAACTGTGCTGTATATCGGCTGCACCATTTAAAAAATTTTTTTTAGTTGTTTATGAATCTCTATTTTATTTATTTATGTGTGGTGCTGAGAATTGAACCCAGTGCCTCACACATGTTAGGCAAGTGCTCTACCACTGAACCACAACATTTTATGGTTCACATCAGTAATATATGAGGATTCCAATTTTTTCATATTCCCATAGTTTTTATTAGTATAGCCATCTTAGTAGACATGAAATGGTAGCTCATTGTGGTTTTATTTGCACTTCTCCAGTGTCTAATGATAATGAACATATTTTCATGTAGCTCTTTTTGGAGAAAAGTCTATTCAAATCCTTTGTCCATTTTTCAATTGGTTAATTATCTTTTTTTTTTTTTTGATACTGGAGATTGAACTCAGGGGCACTCGACCACTGAGCCACATCCCCAGCCCTATTTTGTGTTTTATGTAGAGACAGGGTCTCACTGAGTTGCTTAGCGCCTCGCTGTTGCTGAAGCTGGCTTTGAACTCGCGATCCTCCTGCCTCAGCCTCCCAAAGTGCTGGGATTACAGGTGTGCGTCACTGCGCCTGTCTTGGTTAATTATCTTTTTATTGTTAATTTGTAAGGGTTCTTCATAAATTCTAGGTACTAGCCCCTTGTCTTATAGATAATTTTGGGGCTGGGATTGTAGCTCAGTGGTAGAGCGCTTGCCTCGTATGCATGAGGCCCTGGGTTCAATCCTCAGCACCATATAAAAAGAAATAAAGATACTGTGTCCATCTACAACTAAAAAATTTTTTTAAAAAAGTCTTAGAATTATAAAAAAATAGATAATTTTGCAAATTTTCTTTCATTCTATGATTAAGATTTTTACTTTGTTTTGTTTATCTCTAGCCCTTTTTATTTTATTTTATTTTTGAGACAGCCCTCACTAAATTGCTGGGGCTGGCCTTGAAATTGTGATTCTTCAGCGTCAGCCTTCCGAGCTGCTGGAAGTATAGGCGTGCACCACCCCTATTGGCTTTTCCCAAACTTTCTTGACAGTGTCCTTTAACC
Organism: Xerus rutilus; assembly: GCA_028644305.1. Classification (NCBI taxonomy): domain Eukaryota; kingdom Metazoa; phylum Chordata; class Mammalia; order Rodentia; family Sciuridae; genus Xerus; species Xerus rutilus. The sequence goes on along the minus strand of CM053407.1, from coordinate 121,760,217 downwards.
TACAAAAGATTTTGTTGTTATTGTTCGATTTTTTTTTTTTTGCAGTGCGAGGATGGAACCCAAAGCCTCATGTATACTAGGCAAGCACCGCTGAGCTGCACCACCAGCACCCACACAAAAGCTTTTAATTTTTAATTTTAATCTTTTTTTTTCAGGAGGACACTGAGAATTGAACCCAGGGGCACTCGACCACTGAGCCACACTCTCAGCCTTTTTATTCTTTATTTTGAGACGGGGCCTTGGTAAGTTGCCCAGGCTGGCCTTCAATTTGGGATCCTCCTATCTTAGCCAGGTAAATTGTTGATTTTGATGAAGTATAATGTATCTTTTTTTTGGCTGCTTGTGTTTTGGTTTCAATCCTAAGGAACCATTTTCCGCTCCACAGAGTGAGCCGTGAGCATTCTTCATAAATCCCGCTCACCAATCCTTTGTTCGATCTGGAATTTGCAAATATTGCTCTCCCAGGCGAGGCTTGTCCTGGCAGTGTCTTTAGAGGAGCCAAAATTTTAATTTTGAGGAATTCTGACTAATTGCCATCTTTCTCCAAATGCTCCTTTTTGGTGGCCATCTGTGGATCCTTTTGACTGTCTGTCCCAGGGTGGAACACCTTTAGAAAAAGGAACAAGACAATGGGCTGGGACTGTAGCTCAGCGGTAGAGCGCTTGCCTCGCCTGCGTGAGGCCCTGGGTTCGATCCTCAGCACCACATACAAAGCAATAAAATAAAGACATTGTGTCCATCTACAACTAAAAATATATTTTTTAAATAAAATAAAAAAGAAAAAGGAACAAGACCAAAAGATGACCATATGTCCTTTGAAAGAATCAAATAAATACCCAAGTATCCACGGTGATATAAATACATCAGGATGAACCACAGATGGCTCCGGTGATTTTGATGAACAACTGGGTAGGTGTGCAGTTAGGGAAGAGAAGCCTGCAGGGTGAGTCAGAGTCCTGCGGGACTTCCGCCATGGAGTCGACAGATGCCCATCAATGGGCATCTACCCAACAGCAAATCAGCTATGGGACAGGAGTCAAAGGCTCAAAGAAGGCCACCATGCCAGGCCACTTTGCAGTCACAGAAACAATTAGTTGTATAACAGAGATTTTCGGCAAGACAGCCAAACATGGAGACCGGAGACTCAAGTCTCAAATCCATCTCCCCAAGGATAGGGTTTGGGGACATTTATGGGATGAAGAAGCAGGGTGATTTAAGGTGTGGGGAGAGGTGACTGGAGGTAAAGTCATAGTGGGCCGCACATGTGGAATCCGTCTTCCCTCTTCCGGGAAAGATGGTTCAAACAATGGAGGTGTCAGCATGATCTGAGGGTGGGGTTTTCAGCCTTCTGACTTTCAAAGGTCACCTATTGAACACCTGTGCAGTACCCAGGGAAGAGTTGGTGGTTTTGATAAAAGCAGCCTTCAAATCCCTGAAAATAACCCGAGTCACTGTCATCATCGTGACCCACATGTCAGAGATGTTATATCACAGAGCCAGTGGCAACTAATACGTCGCTCAGTTGTGTGACCTCCAAAATTTGTCATGTGTAAAGTCAACAAAAAGCAAGTCCCTAAGAGCAAGTGAAGGAGGTTTTCCCCAGTTTGGGGATCAAGTCGTCTGGGGGGGTCCACGCACCTCACGATGTGCAGCAGAAGGGATCCAGCCAGGCACCCACTGCCACCTTTGATCCCACGCCTCCCTCCAGCCTCCGCTCTCTCTCTTCTCCTCTCACCTTTCTGGGCTCACCTTTTCCTCACCGCCCCAAACCACCACAACTTGGCTTCCGCCCCAACAATTTGTTGAACATCCCCTCGAAAGTTCCTGTGACCTCATGTTGCCAGGCCTAGTGAATCTCCTCAGGCTTATCTTCTTTGACCTCTTCATGGCTTATGATGATGCCAACCATTTCCTCTTTCTTGAAAAACCACTTCTCATGTCTTTCCATGACAACATGAGTTCTTGTACTTTTCCTCTTGAGAGTACCTTCTAATGCTGGAGGCCAAATAATTGTCTTCCTCTTCCTGTTCCATGAGGGAGGCTCCACATTCGACTTTCATTTCTTGGAAGGGTCATCTCTTGGAGGATTAGTTTTATCAACCACAATGTATTCGCGGCACCCAAGTTTAAATCTCCATTCCTCCCTTTAGGCTCCAAATGCAATGGCCCAAATGTACAATGTACAAATGTACAATGGCCGTCTGTGTGTTCTCACCTGAGAGTTCCATAACACCTCTACCTCACCAGGTCCAAGACTCGGGTGTCACCTTCCTCGAGTCCCAAATGCTTCTTCTGCCAGTGACTCTCTCTGTAGAACCGCTCTCCCTCCAGCTGCCCAAACAGGAAACCTGCAAGTCATCTTCAATCCCTCCCATCCCGCGGTCTCCATATCGTCAGTCACCACGTCTTGTGAATTTTACCTCTTGTATATTTTCCACTTGATTCACATCTCTTCATCTCCACCGTCACTATTTCCCAGGCTCTGAGCCTCCCCTTTGGGCATGTTGAGTTGGAGGTACAAGTGGGAGATTCAGGTGGACATTTAGACCCAGAGTTTGAAGGAGAGAGACATTAAAATATAAGAGGGCTGGGATTGTAGCTCAGTGGTAGAGCACTTGCCTAGCATGTGCAAGGCCCTGAGTTCAATCCCCAGGACCCTAAATAAATAAAATAAAGTGAAAATTGTTGGCATTATTACATCCCATGGAGGGGTCATGAAAGTGAAGACTGAAAAGAATCTGAAGGGCTGTCAACACAAGATCACAGAGGATCTTTGAGGACTGTGTTAGTGCCCTTTTGTGGCCATAACTGCAAATTAACTGTTTCTGTAGGTCCAAAGTCTGTGGATAGGGTCTTATGGGCTAAAATGAAGGTATTGGCTGGGGCTGACTTTCCCACCTAAGGCTCAGGGTCCTTTTCCAAGCTCAAATTTGTTGGCCACATTGGTTTCCTTTTCACACTTTTCCACGTGCCCTCTTCCATTTTTGAGCCAGCAAAATGGGAGCTGCGTCCTTCTCATGCTTGGAATCTCTTGGACTTCCTCTTCTGCCCACCTCTTCCATTTAAGAAAATATTTTTGAATACATATTTTTTAGTTGCAGGTGGACACAATACTTTTTATTTTTATTTTTATGTGGTGCTGAGGATCAAACCCAGTACCTCATGTGTGCTAGGTGAGCACTCTCCCACTGAGCCACAACCCCAGCTCCTTAAAAAAAATTTTTTTAAGCCGGGTGCAGTGGCGCACACCTGTAATCCCAGCACTTAGGGAGGCTGAGACAGGAGAATCGCGAGTTCAAAGCCAGCCTCAGCAACGGCGAGGCACTAAGCAACTCAGTGAGACCCTGTCTCTACATAAAACACAAAATAGGGCTGGGGATGTGGCTCAGTGGTCGAGTGCCCCTGAGTTCAATCCCTGGTACCAAAAAAAATTTTGTTTTTAGTTGTAGATGAACACAATATCTTTACTTATTTTTTAAAATATTTTTTTAGTTCTAGATGGACACAATATCTTCATTTTATTTATTTTTATGTGGTGCTGAGGATCAAGCCCAGAGCCTCACGCTTGCGAGGCAAGCGCTCTGCCACTGAGCCACAATCCCAGCCGGGTTTGTGTTTATTAAAAAATAAATACCTTTGGTGCTGGGGTTATGGCACAGTGGTAGTGTGCTCGCCTGGCATGCGTGAGGCACTGGGTTCGATCCTCAGCACCACATAAAAAAAATAAAATGAAGATATTCTGTCCACCTACAACTAAAAAATAAATATTTAAAAAAAATACCTTTATTTTTTAATTTATTTTTATGTGGTGCCAAGGATCAAACCTCACATGTGCTAGGCAAGTACTCTACCACCAAGCTACAACTCTAGCCCCCATTTTTTTAAATCTCATTTTTTTTGATACTGGGGATTGAACCTAGGGGTGCTTTATCACTGAGCCCCACCCCTAGCCCTTTTTATTTCTCATTTTGAGACTAGGTCTCACTAAATTGCCCAAGCTGGCCTCCAACCTGTGATCCACCTGCCTCAGCCTCCAAAATTGCTGGGATTATGAGCATGCGCCCCCTGGCCCAGCTTGATTCACCTCTTTAATTCACTTCCACAACAGTCTACCAGCCAGTTCTGTAACATCTGCCTCCAGCCTCTTGGCCCTGGGCCAAGCCATCATCCTCCCCACCTGGAGAGCTGCAGAACCTCCACGTGGTCCGCTGGCTTCCATATTGAATTCCCACTGTCGACTCAACAGCCTGGGTTGGTTGGTTTGTGTTGTTCTCTCTCTAATTTTAAAACACATCAGATCCTGCATTTGTCTCCCTAAAGCCCCCCACTGCTGTCTGATGGTTAGGTAGTGGCTAGCAATAAGCAGTGAAAGGCGGCAAGGTCGTAAGTGTTCTTTGAATCACCTTAGGGCCCTTCTTTATTTTATTTTATTTTTTGGTACTGGGGATTGAACTCAGGGGCACTTGACCACTGAGCCACATCCCCAGCCCTATTTTGTGTTTTATGTAGAGACAGGGTCTCACTGAGTTGCTTAGCACCTCACCGTTGCTGAGGCTGGCTTTGAACTCGCGATCCTCCTGTCTCAGCCTCCCTAAGTGCTGGGATTTCAGGCTTGAGCCACCGCGCCCCGCTAGGGTTCTTCTTTAAACGACTTCCAAATTAGACGAGAAAGCAAAAGGTGGTAGTTAATTTGTAGAAAATGAACAGAAGCAAGGGAGCTAATAGGAAGACACATCAAGAGAAAAGAATTAATGGGACCAACTCGTCAGGGTCTGTTGAGGTTGATGTAAAGCTAGGGATTCTGGCTAAAAGTGTCTCCATTTGTTTGAAAGGGAAAGTTCCTTTAGTAGCGCAGGGGCACTGAGGTAGCTTCTGACCAGCTGTTGACTCAGGCGCCCACATTAACATGGGAGTGACTTGTAGAGGAAGCCATCGTCCGATGGGAAGGAGGAGTTGAACACCTGACTGGCAAAGAGCACAGAAGGTGACCCCAGTTCTCCCGGTGAGCATCCAACAGTAGTGAAACTGGGGACAGCGTTGTCTCCTTTGTCATTCTCTGCCACTCTCTCCCTTGAGTGCTTTTTGCTTAAGCCTCACTTTTCTTTCTTTTTTTTTTTTAATTTTTTTAGTTGTAGATGGACACAATATCTTTATTTATTTATTTTTTTATGTGATGCTGAGGATCGAACCCAGTGCCTCACGCATGCAAGGCAAGCACTTTACCACTGAGCCACAATCCCAGACCAAAGCCTCACTTTTCTTTATTTTCATCTCACTTTCACTTCTGAGTAGCACATTTTTTTTGGTGGTGCTGGAGATTGAACTCAGCGCCTTGTGCG
>CM053407.1:121734257-121754378 GCA_028644305.1 Xerus rutilus | reverse complement strand
CACAATATCTTTATTTATTTATTTTTTTATGTGATGCTGAGGATCGAACCCAGTGCCTCACGCATGCAAGGCAAGCACTTTACCACTGAGCCACAATCCCAGACCAAAGCCTCACTTTTCTTTATTTTCATCTCACTTTCACTTCTGAGTAGCACATTTTTTTTGGTGGTGCTGGAGATTGAACTCAGCGCCTTGTGCGAGTGAGGCAAACACTCTACCAACTAAGCTGTATCCCCAGCCCCCACTCCCACTTCTAATAAATTTCTCTTGCATGACTTTTGATGTCTGACTTTCAATCTTCTTTTATTGGAACATAAGAACTGAGGTTTGGAGTTTCAGGTCCCTGCTTTCCTGTCTTTCCTTTGACATCATCACACCTGGAAGAAAACCCAAGTTCTTTTTTTTTTTTTTTTTTTTGGTTCCAAGGATTGAACTCAGGGGCACTCGACCACTGAGCCACCTCCCCAGCCCTATTTTGTGTTTTATGTAGAGACAGGGTCTCACTGAGTTGCTTAGTGCCTCGCCGTTGCTGAGGCTGGCTTTGAACTTGTGATCCTCCTGTCTCAGCCTCCCAAAGTGCTGGGATTATAGGCTAGCACTACCACGCCTGACCTAAGTTCTTTATCATGGTCGCGACTCCTCAAGACCTGGCCTCTGCCCACCTTTTTGCCATCCACCCACCTTCTCTCACTTTACTCCAGCAACCACAGCTTTCTCCCTGCTCTTGGGAGCACACCCAGCTCATTTTTGCCTGAGGACTTTTGCCCCAGTGTCCCCTCTGCTTGGAACATTCTTTCCCCAGATCTTTTACTGATAGCTTCTTCTTACCTTTCAGGTCTCAGTTTAAATGTCACCTTCTCAAAGAGACTTCTTATGATCCCAACTTAAAGTATCTCATCTATTAATCGTTAACCAATCATGTGGTTTTATTTTCATAGCTCTTATTACCTGGGTGCTTTCTTGTTTCTTTATTAATTAAAAATTATTTTGTAGTTGTAGATGAACAGCATGCTTTTATTTTATTTGCTTATGTTTTTATGTGGTGCTAAAGTTCAAACCCAGTGCTTTACATATGCTAGGCAAGCACTCTACCACTGAGTCACAACCCTAGCCCTCTTTGTTAGTTTTTTTTTCTTTTTCATTTTTGGTACTGGGGATTGAGCCCCATCCCCAGCCTTATTTTGTGTTTTATGTAGAGACAGGGTCTCACTGAGTTGCTTAGTGCCTCGCCATTGCTGAGGCTGACTTTGAACTTGCAATCCTCCTTTCTCAGCCTCCCAAAGTGCTGAGATTACAGGCGTGTGCCACCGCGCCCAGCCCTCTGTTAATTTTTTAATTGTGTCCCTAACCCCCTACAGTGCTGGGTCTTTGAGGACGGAATCTTGTCTAACTTGTTCGCTGCCATTCCTAAGGCCTTAGAAGTGGACCTGGTCAGCGTTGGCACTCAAAGTAGGTATAAATGATTTCAGTAACTCTTGACCCTGGGTTCTGCTTCTAGGGCTTGGGATCGCCAAGGTACAGCCGAGAGTCCAAGCATATCCAAGGCCAAGCGCAGTGGAGCTGAAGCCTTTGACTCAATACACGCAGCGGTTACGAGGGCCGTCCCCGCACAGGGCACGGGCACGCTTCAGAAATTCCCAAAGATAACGCAGGCTGCGGCTCTCCCACACCAGCTCTGAGCCCACGCACCGTCCTCACGACCTCCCCAGAAATTCCCCCTGGGCGCTGATCCCCAAGCCCAGTAAGTCACTTGTTCCTTGGTGGTTGTGCCAATCAACTCTGGGCTTCAAAATTTCCTCTAGTCAAATCAAACGGCTCTTTCCAAGAAGAAAAGGCCGAGACGCGGGTGCCTTCCTGTGCAGGGCGCCGGCAGCTCAGCTCGCTGCGTCACGCGTCTGCCCCCCGTGAGCGTAACCTCAGCATTTCCTCTCAACCCCACTGGGCTGCCACAAGTTCAAAAGTGTTTTCTGGAGAAAAGCTGAGCAATGGTTTTGCCTTGGGCGGGACATTGCTTCTCTTCTTCCTCGCGCTGACCCTTTATATATCTCCTGAAGGCCATGGCACGCACATCTGGCTCCAGAGGCCATTGCCAAAGCAGGCTGTGCTTCCTCTCTCACCATGATCTCCATCACAGGTACCTCTGCACTGTCTCTCAGGCATGGTCTTATTTCCCCAGGGAGGAAGATTCTGGAAGGGATCCACCAGCGGTGTTTGGACGCGGTTTCTGTGCTTGAGGACAGGCGGGCAGGGGGTCTGCTCTGTGGGCCTCACAGCTTCGTTCTCTCTCTCCAGGATCCACAAGGCTGGCGCTGGTGCTGCTCTGCTGTATGTCAATCTGGATGTCCATCCACATGTCGCCCATTCGTAGGCCAACAGCATGTGAAGTGGAGCAAATACTCAGGAACTTAAATAACTGGTCGATACAGCTTTTGCAAGACTATGTAAGTGCCCTAGAGATTCCTTTTCCAAAGCACTTATTTAAAAAGCCTTCTGTTGCCCCCAGGAGCAGCTACTCTTTCCCGATCTGATCTAGCTGTGGAGATACCAGGAAGGGATGGGGAAGGAGAAGATGAGCTAGGGAGCAATGTTTGCAACAGTAGACTGCACTGAGGAAGGAGGCAGAGGTCGGCCAGAGAGTCCAAACCTCAGTCATTTCCACTATGCCAGGGTGTGTATTCGGGCACCTCTGTATCTCAAGCCTGCTGGGTTCACGGTACTATTCTGTGAGCTCTCCTGCCTGAAGCACATTCTCGCAGGTTGGCCATCTGCACACAGGCACCTTCTCAGAGCAGCAAAAGCCCATCAGAGCTGCAGAGGATGTCCCAGCAAATGCAGGGTGTTCGTACTCCTGTGGGTCTCTGAGGATCTCTTCCTTCAGAGAAGGGCAGTTAGCTGATTAGGAGTCTGTGTGCGTGCTGCTGTTTGTAGAGCGAGGGCCCAGTCTACGGGCAGGGCCTCTGCAGAGTCAGACTCTATCCGTCAAGTGGGAGACTAAATACATGTGAATACTACCTTGTTTTCTTGGAGTTGCCACCAAAGCAGGCCCTCTTCGATAACCTTGATTAAACAAATAGACATCAAAGCTTGGAACGATCATGACACTGGTATTCTTCTTATCCATCCCTTCCTGGTATCTCCTCCTCATTATTTAAATGTTGGGCTCAGCTTTTTAAGACAGAGGTGCTGGGAGTGATGAGGTCTCTCAGTCATTCCATTTAACCGAAAAGCCTTAGTCCTTAGGAAGGGGCAAGGGAGAGGGGGTGGCCCTGAGCTCTTGGTTTGTTTCTGAAAATTCTTCCCAGCTTCTTGGAGGCCTTTTTAAGCAAGCATAAAACCCTCCTCTACCAGACGGAGATATAAAAGTGGCTTTCACACAGGGAGACAAGGGCAGCGAGCTGGCGTGGAAATGCAGATTTGCTCTTATTCCCCACCTCTGGAGCCCCCGATGATCTCAGCTAGATGGGGCAGAGGAGACAGGATGGGCTAGTGGTTATAGACAGAGGCTCGGAACTGTGGCTGGATCATGGGAATGCTGGGTCTGCCGCTTGATCCTGGGCCAGCTTCATGAACCAGCTGAGGCCTAGTTTCCTCTGGAAATGGGACGAGTGCTGGCCACAGCCTCAGAGGGCTGTCACACCAGTTGGAGAGGGAGTCCACCAGGTCAGTTGCAGAGGAAGCTCTCAGCCGTTAGCTGTCAGCATCCCCGGGTGTTAGTGCTCATGCCAGCCGTTTCTCCCCCTCTTCCCACAGAGGAAGAATGAGTCTGATCTGAAAATACAAGCCAAGGTAAACCGAGAATACCCGCTACCGTGTTTCACCCCTGGCCCCCAAGCATCAAACAACATCTCCGTCATCCAGGCATATTTAAAGAGCACCAACAAAACAGACGCTAAGGTTCTAGCACAGCTCGACAAACTCAAATACGAAAACACATCTGAAACCCTGGTCACTGCACCTGCATACTGGACAGGCAGCTACGCTAAGAAAAGCTTCATCTTGGCGGTCTTCCAACAGTTCTCAGACTGCATGGCAGAAACTCATGAAGCATTTAAGAAAAGCCTGAAAGAGGGTAAGCAGTGCGACTTATGAAGTAAACGATTCCAGTGAAGAATCCAACAAGTCTTCAGCGGGGCCAGCCCTGGGAGAGCTGAGATTTAATATTATGAATGAACTTGAAAGAGATTATGTTATTTTTATGTCACTGTTATTAGTCTTAGTATTTATGGAATTATTTTAAACATGTGAGGGCTGGAGGTGCCAGCTATATTAATTTATTGATATTTATTGTACTGAGTTGTTAATGCTCCTTGGAGGAGCCCTCAGACTCTATTTAATAAATTATATTGAATTTTTCTCATAGTCATCTGCTTTGGATTTTGTAGGGGAGTTGAAATCAATGGGTGGGAATCAGATTGGTGGTGGCGTTGCTGAAGGAGGAGGGGACGTTTTGTAAACCGCTAGCACATCTTTTTTTTTTTTTGGTACTGATAATTGAACCCAGGGGCACTCAACCACTGAGCCACATCCTCAGCCCTATTTTGTATTTTATTTAGAGACAGAGTCTCGTTGAGTTGCTAAGTGCCTTGGCCAACTTGCTGAGGCTGGCTTTGAACTTGCAATCCTCTTGCCTCAGCTTCCGATCCCCTGGGATTACAGGTTTGCGTCACCATCCATGGTTTCCCCACACAGGACAGACTCCATAACAAATGATAATCCCAGCACCCATAACTGTTGGGTTTTGTTTATTTGTGTTTCAGTACTGGGGATTGAACCCAGGGTGCTCTAACACTACCGCTTTTTTTTATTCCCAGCAATTTAAAATTTTTAATTTTGAGAAAGGGCCTCACAAGTTGCTGTGGCTGGCCTTGAACTTATGATCCTCCTGCCTCAGCCTCTTGAGTCGCTGGGACTATAGATGTGTGTCACTGCACCCAGCTCCATTTTTATTTACATTTAGGACATTTTTATTAATGCTTTTTGAGCATTTTATTTATGTCAGGTCATGCAAATATCATCACTGTCCTCTTTATATAGGTGGGGAAACTGAGGCAGGAAGTCATTCAGTCATTTGCTCAAGGCCATGCAGTTCTTAAGTGGTAGAAACCAGATTCCAGCTTGAGTTTTGGTACTCTACCCAACCTCTGTCCCTCTCTGGGCAGTGACTTGATCTCAGAGGTGCCTACTGCCATTCCTGACACAGAACAATCATTCAGCAGCTGCTACACCTTCCCCTGTGAATTCCCGGGGCCTCTACATTTGCAAAGACCCAGGACTTCCTCACAGCCAAGCCTGAAGTTTGGCTCGTTTGTATAAAACATTTGTCCAAAGCTGTTAAGGGTCCTTAGGAATCATGTGGATGAATGGCTCTTACTGTGTGGTCTGTGGACCTCTTGCATGTGTGAGGCACTGGGTTTGATCCTCAGCACCACGTAAAAATAAATAAAGGTATTGTGTCCATCTACAACTAAAACAAAAAATTTTTTTAAAAAATACAAATCTTTGATTCTGCCCTCTGGCTCAGATAGTACGAGACTGGAGCCAGCACTCTGTGTGCGTGTGTGCAAGAGTGTGTGATTGGGTGCACATGTGTGTGAGTGTGCACTCGTATGTATGAACGTGTGCTGTGTGTGTGCATTTGTGTGTGTGGTGCTGGGGGTCAAATACAGGCCCTTGCACGTGCCGGGCGAGCACTGTACTGCTGAGCCACATCCCCAGCCCAGCAGTCTGGGTTTTCACGAGCCCTGCAAGGCATCCCGACACACCGCTGAGAAGCTCGAATTTGAGCCACCCGCACCTTCAATTCTCATCTCAAATTTGGGAACCCGAGGTCCAAAGAGAAGTCCTTGCACAAACCACACAGAAGGGGGTTTCAGGAGGACCACACCAGCCAGCTGGGGGTTAGACCTCTCATTCCTGCTCAGGGGTGTCTCTACTCCAATCCCACACCAGGCTTTGGAGCCCCCCGATGACCCAGTCTCCAGTGACACTGTTTGGGTGGTTCTTCCAAGAATTCGCCCATGGTGGGCTTCAATTAGTCTTTTGGACTCTCCTGTATCAGAATACCTTCATTATTATTTTAAAAAGTTATCCAAAACTTGAAAACAGGCAAAAAGACCACTATAAATCTTTCAAAGAATAAAGTAGCCACGAGCCCATCACTTTACCACTGAGCTATGCCCCCAGCCCTTTTTTTATTTTTCATTTTGAGATAGGGTCTTGCTAAGTTGCTGAGTCTGACCTCAAACTTGAGATCCTCCTGCCTCAGCCTCCCAAGTAACTGGGATTACAGGCGTGGGTCACTGTGTCGGGCTTGGGGCTACTTAAGAACAGCGCCCAGGAGCGGAAAGAGCAAGGTGACAGGGAGACCTGGCGCTGCCTCCGGAAGCCACCCAGCTCGCCCCTCTGACGTGGCCTGGTGACAGCCTTGCTCTCTGTGGTCTTCTTCCCAAACCCACCCTCCTGGTCTCTCGAGAAAACACTGGCAAAGCCAGATTGGGGATGGAGGGAGGGCAGCATTTGAGGAAACCAGTCGTCTCCAAGAGTGGCAGGGTCAGGAAGACCAAGGAAGACAGCCGCTGTCACAGATGGAGCCCGGGGAGACCCTGCGGACTGGAAAGCAGACAGCAGCGCTGAGCTAGTGTAGATTTCTGGGTTTGGGTCAATGCACCATAGCTCTGTGAGAGTCCGCAGTCGGAGGCCAGCAGGGTGAAGGACCGGGGACGACTCTGCCCCGCTGCAACTGTTCTGTAAGTGCACAACCCGTTCAGAACCAGGCTTGCGTTTCTCTGGTTCTTTGGGGTTGGAGCGCAGAGGGCTGCGCATGCTCACATCTGCTCTTCCCCTGAGCCCCGCCCCCGGCCGGGTCCCAGGGTTTTGAACCAGAGAGGCCAGCGTCGCCAAGGCCTCGGGCTGGACGACTGCCGGCGGACACCAGCCAGGCGTCCGTCGTGAGCCGCCTGGTCCAGCACCGGCCTCTCCACCCAGGGGCCAGGGCAGGAGCACGCTGGCTTCCCGCCTGCCGACCTTGAACCTTGCCCACGCGGCGTGACAGCGGCTTGATAGCCTGACACGCGTGGCAAGCAAAGCCGACTTCCTGCTATAGAAGCTGACAGTAGGGGATGGTTGCCTTCCCAGCCTCCCTGAAGCTAGCTAGGGTGTGGGTTTGTGACCATGACAGTAGAGGCAGACTCTAAAGCCTGAGCCAGGGACCCCAACCTGCAGGCATGGTGGAAACGAACCCTTGTAGAGACAGGCGGCAACTGCACAGAGGTCCAGGCTCAGCGGCTGCCTACGCCTCGGCTGGGGACAGGTGCCCTGGGAGCAATGGGCACGCTGTGGCTCTGCGGGCCACCTAGTATTCTTGATCACCCCCGGCCCTGCTGAAATCAGTCAATGCAGCTGGATTGATGGATGGACCCAGGCTTCTGGAGAATCTGGCAGCAGGCTCAGTCTCTCTCCTGCCTGAAAACCCACAGCTCTGGAGATGACTCAGCCCCAGGCTGGGGTCCTGCGCTGCAGCCTTCTGATTAAAACCACCTCAGCTCTTGCTGGGAGAGGAAACCCTGCGATGTTTTCGATTTCTACTCTCCAGTTCCCAGCTCGGTCCCAACAGCTTCTCCCATGAAGAGTCCTGCCACTAACCATGTCCCCTCTATCCTCAGGATGGAGCATCCCAAACTTTCCTCTGAGGTACAAGGCCGGCACTGGGGGAGCCAGGGGCGGTCACCAGGCTCCCTGTCCAGAAGGAGGACCCCAGCGTATTTGAATCTCTGTTTCTGCCACTGACTCAAAATTCCTACCATTTTTCAAACAAAGTAGGCAGCTGGGTCTTTTTGGGGTGCTTGGGTAAAATGTAGATTCCTAGGTTTTTCACCCAGAGGTTCTCATTTAGAAGGTCTGGGCTGGTCCCTGAAATCCATACTTTACACAGCTTTATTGACATGCAAATTACATACTGTAAAGGTCACTCATGTTACCTATCTATTTATTTATTGGTACTGGAGATTGAACTCAGGGGCACTCGACCACTGAGCCACATCCCAGGCCTATTTTGTGTTTTATGTAGAGACAGGGTCTCACTGAGTTGCTTAGCACCTCACTTTTGGCTGAGGCTGGCTTTGAACTCATGATCTTCCTGTCTTAGCCTCCCAAATTCTAAGCAAATCCGTGAGAACCTGTCTCAAAATAAAGAACCAAAAAGGGCTGGGGATGTGGCTCAGTGGTTAAGTGTCCCTGGGTTCAATCCCTAGTAGAAAAAGAAAAAATACTGCTGGAGCTGAGAAATTTCTGACGAGTGTCGTCGTAGCCATTGTAATGTGGTGCAGCATCCGACTCACCTGTCTGAGGTGACACTGGGACAAACAAATTGTGCTGCCAGTCATACAACAGCATGCAGCACAGCTCCACATGGCTGAGGAGCCGCTTGATGGAGGAGTTTGCCTAGCATGTGCGAGGCCTTGGGTTCCAGCCCCAGCACCCACACTCTAAAAGGTATAGTGCTTACTAGTAGGTTCAGTATAAAATACTTGACAATGATGATAAATGGCTAAGTTACTGGCTTATGTACTTAATGTATGTGTTCATCAGCTTTCTGTGGCTGTGACAAAATACCTGAGGTAATCAACTTAAAAAGAGGAAAGGTCAGCCGGGCGCGGTGGCTCACGCTTGTAATCCCAGCACTTTGGGAGGCTGAGACAGGAGAATCGCGAGTTCAAAGCCAGCCTCAGCAATGGCGAGGCACTAAGCAACTCAGTGAGACCCTGTCTCTACATAAAACACAAATTAGGGCTGAGGATGTGGCTCAGTGGTCGAGTGCCCCTAAGTTCAATCCCTGGTACCAAAAAAAAAAAAAAAAAGAGGAAAGGTCTGGGCTGGGGTTATGGCACAGTGGTAGTGTGCTCGCCTAGCACGCAGGAGGCACTAGGTTCGATCCTCAGCACCACATAAAAATAAAATAAAGATATTCTGTCCACCTACAACTAAATAATAAATATTTTTAAAAAAAAAGAGGAAAGGTCTATTTTGGTTCATGGTTTCAAAGGTTTCAGTTCAGGATCACTGGGCCCCATTGCTTTTGGGCCTGTGGTGAGGCAGCACATGATGGTGGGGGAGGGAACCTGTTGCCCTCATGGCAGCTGAAAAGAGGAAGGGGCTGAGGTCCCGATGACCTCCCTGCCTCCCACTGGGCCCCACCTTGTAAAGGTTCCAACACTTCCCAGTAGCACCACAGCTGGGGACCAAGTACTTCTAACAGCCGGTGGGGGACATTCCAGGTTCAAACTTTCCTCGTTATTTCAGAGCTCACTCCTACTTATTAAGAAAAAGAGAAAGGTGCCCTTAGCCCCACATGCCGTCTCCTCCAGCAGCAGCTGCTCACACCCGCCACCACTGGAGCCAAGTCAAGTGCCTGGGCTGCACCCTCTTGGTTCATGTCAGCACAACCTGTGATGTTCACAAGGACTGGTCACCTGGCAACACACTTCTCAGTGTGTGGCTGTGTCCTTAAGTGACCAATGACTGTCTACTTGCAGTCAGCCATCACCATTCTGGAACATCTGTGTAGCCCCAGAAGAAGCCCAGCACATCGGTGGTCGCTCCCCATGCCCCCCTGCCCAGCCCCTCTAACCAGTCTCCTTGCCGTCTCTGCCGACTCGCCTGTTTGGACTTTTGCATAAATGGAATGACATGCCACATGGTCCTTCTCGCTTAGCATCACGTTCTCCAGGTTTGCCCACAGAAGAGCAAGTCTCAGGATGTGCATGTTGCATCTTGGGCCCCCGAGGTGGTCAACCAGGGTGGTGATGTCTGCCGTGATGCTCACTTTGCTCACAGATTCTCGGAAACAAGAAAAACTTAGAGGGGAGGAGATTACGGTAGAAATTTGCCTCTCGATGGAGACGGCCTCTTCCGGCACAGTGCAAGGGAGAAAAAATCCAATTTGTGTTTGCCTTCTCTTAAAGCTGCAGCAGTGGACACAGCCGACCCCAGACGGTAAATGTCCTAAGCTGCCTGGAATTCAGCAAGCGCAAACTCAAATAACTAAAACTTCTTTGGGTAATAATCTGCCCAAATCTAGAAAGAGGAAAAAAACATAAGCAGATTTTTTTTTTTTTTTTGGCACCGGGGATTGAACTCAGGGGCACTCAACCACTGAGCCACATCCCTAGCCCTATTTTGTGTTTTATGTAGAGACAGGGTCTCACTGAGTTGCTTAGTGCCTCGCCGTTGCTGAGGCTGGCTTTGAACTCACGATTCTCCTGTCTCAGCCTCCCTAAGTGCTGGCCAGGCATGGCCACTGCGCCCAGCTCATAAGCAGATCTTAATATTTGTTGACAAATTTAATATTCCATCCCACAAAACAACTTCCATGTGATCAAAACCGTCCAAAAGAATGACTTTAAAAAAAAAAAATATATATATATATATTTGTTGTTGTTGATGAACCTTTGTTTTATTTATTTATTTACATGTGGTGCTGAGAATCGAACCCAGTGCCTCATACATGCTAGGCAGGCGCTCCACCACTGAGCTACAATGCCAGCCCCAAGAATGACTTTTAAAAGTCCAGGGTCACCAGGCATGGTGGCATACACCTGTAATCTCAGTAACTCAGGAGGCTCAAGCAGGAGGATGGCAAGTTTGAGTCCAGCCTCAGCAATTTAGTGAGACCCTGTCTCAAAAGATAAAAAGGGCTGGGGATGCAGCTCAGTGGTTAAGCACCCCTGGGTTCAATCCTTAGTACAAAAAAAAAAAAAAAAAAATCGCAGAGGAAAATAACCAACCACGGATCACAGAGAAGCAAAAAGTAATGTAATGATATGATTTAGTTATCTATCTCAGGAGGAATTCTTTAAGGTTGACTAAAAGCTTATGCATGCCAAATTACAAAGGAAACATAGAAGAGGTAATAAAACCACAGGGAATCCTGCCGGGTATGGTGGCACATGCCTGTAATCCCAGGTGCTTGGGAGGCTGAGGCAGGAGGATCGAGAATTCAAAGCCAGCCTCAGCAATTTAGAGAGGCCCTGAGCAACTTAGCAAGACCCTGTCTCTAAATATAACATAAAAAAGGGCTGGAGGGCTGGGGTTATGGCGCAGTGGTAGCGTGCTCGCCTAGCACGCGGGAGGCACTGGGTTCGATCCTCAGCACCACATAAAAATAAAATAAAGATATTCTGTCCACCTATAACTAAAAAATAAATATTAAAAAAAAATTAAAAAAAAAAAAAGGGCTGGAGATGTGACTCAGTGGTTAAGCATCCCTAGATTCAATCCCCAGTACCAAAAAAGCAAAAAAACAAACCATACAAAACAAAACAAAACTATAGGGAAAAAGTTGTGGTGTTTTTGTTTTTTGTTTTTTATATTGGTCCTGCTAGGTTGCCCAGGCTAGTCTTAAACACCTGGGCTCAAGCCATCCTCCTGCCTCAGCCTCCCAAGCACCTGGGAATACAGGTGTGCACCACCATGCTCAGCAAGAAGGGGATTTTTTTTTTTTTTTTGGTACTGGAGATTGAACTCAGGGGCGCTCGACCACTGAGCCACATCCCCAGCCTTATTTTGTGTTTTTTATGTAGAGACAGGGTCTCACTGAGTTGCTTAGTGCCTCGCCATTGCTGAGGCTGGCTTTGAACTCGCGATTCTCCTGTCTTAGCCTCCCTAAATGCTGGGATTACAGGCTTGCGCCACCGCGCCTGGCTAGGAAGGGGATTTTTAAGCAATGTCATTTCTTATTCTGGAGAATTAAGAGATGAAAGTAAAATAAAAAAGAAATAGAAGAGGCAATCAGATAAGGAGAGAGAGCGAGGGGAGAAGGGAAGGGGAGGGAAGAGAAGAGAAAAAAAAGAAAAACTTAAATGTAAAACCCAGAAATCAAATAGCCAGTAAAAGTGAAACTCTGCTCAACCCCACAAGTGACCGAGGAAGACAAACAGGAGGCTGTTCTCTGCCTGTGGCGTCAGCAGAGGCTTTGCAAGTGATCAGGTTGGAGATGAGGCTGATGAGAAAGCCCCGCTCAGCCACTTCCGGAGACAGGCATCTTCTCATGGTAGGGCTCTGCCCCCCAGGAGCAGGTTCCCAAGCAGGCCACGGCGGGCCTGGACGACAGGCAGACACCCACGGGTCCACCATAGTGTTGAGTAACATCCATGCCGTGTGCGGTGGTGCACGCCTGTAGTCCCAGCACTTTGGGAGGCTGAAACAGGAGGATCATGAGTTCAAAGCCAGCCTCAGCAACAGCAAGGTGCCAAGCAACTCAGTGAGACCCTGTCTCTACATAAGACACAAAATAGGGCTGAGGATGTGGCTCAATGGTTGAGTGCCCCTGAGTTCAATCCTTTGTACCAAAATAAATAAATAAATAAAATAAAGATATTGTGTCCATCTACAACTAAATAATAATAATAATAATAATAATAATGAAGAAGAAGAAGAAATAGCAGTTGGAGAAAAGAAGATGAAAAATGGAGGGCTGGAGTCTTCTGCAAGGGTCAGCAGAGGTCAAACACTTCGGCCACCATGAGGCTTCCCACCAGAGCAGTGAGTGGGCTGTGACCTGTGTGTTTCTTCTCGCTGATCTCTGAGCTTAGGTGAGAGTTCGTTGTTCACTGCTGGTCATCTGCTTCTCAGACTGAGCCCTGGAAGGGCACAACCAAGTAGCCCTCAGGGGAGACAGTTCCTTGCTCAACCTGTTTCTCAGTCTGACAAATGCAATGTCACTTCTCTCAGACCTTTAAGCCTTTAAGGGACTATCCAAAATGACAGTCCTTCATAATGACAAGGAAATAAAATGACAATCATGAGGCTCTCCCAAATCTCAACTTTACATCGGGCACCATGGCGCACACCTGCTCAGGAGGCTGAGTCAGGAAGATGGCAAGTTCCAGAGCAGCCTGGGCAACGTAGCAAGACCCTGTCTCAAAATAAAGAGTAAAAAAGGGCTGGGGTGTAGCTCAGTATGCAAGGGCCTGGGTCCAGTCCCTAGTGCAGGAAAGAAAAAAGAAAAATATCCCAACTTTATTCATTTATTTACTTGGTGGCTCCAGACATACTTCCCCCCCTTAGCTTTACCGCTAAGAGCAGATATTCCTGGGTTCTAGTTTCTGGTCCTCTACTTACTTAATGTGTTGTAACTTTAGAACAAATTACTTCATCTCTGTAAAGAATACAATTTGGGGCTGAGCGAGGTGGCGCACACCTGTAATACTAGCTGCTCAGGAGGCTGAGGCAGGAGGACTGTGAGTACGTTAATCGTACAACAAGATTAAGTCTGTCCAACCATGAACATGGAATGTCTTTCCATTTATTTAGGTCCTCTTTAATTTCTTTTAACATTTTTTATTGAGGCAAAATTGATAAAACACAAAATTAGCCACCATCAAGTGTACAATTCAATGGTATTTAGGGTGTTCACAATGTTGTGTTACCACTACCAATAGTACGTTCTGAAACACTGTCATCACCCCCAAGATATCCTGTAACAAGCAGGCAAAGCCCACTTGCTCCCACCCCCACCTTCTGGCAATCACCAGTCTGTACTCTATGGATGTATCTACTCTGGAAATTTCATTTGAATGGAGTTGTATAATGTGACTTTTTGTATCTGGCTTCTTTCACTTACACCCCCCCCCTTTTTTTTTGGTACCAAGGATTGAACTCAGGGGCACTCGACCACTGAGCCACATCCCCAGCCCTATTTTGTGTTTTATGTAGAGACAGGATCTCACTGAGTTGCTTAGCGCCTCGCCATTGCTGAGGCTGGCTTTGAACTCGGGATCCTCCTGTCTTAGCCTCCCTAAGTGCTGGGATTACAAGCATGAGCCACTGCACCCAGCTCACTTAGCATGCTATTGAAGTCCATCCATGTTGTAGAATGTATCATTAGTTCATTCCTTTTTATGGCTAACAATAATGTGTACTATTCAGTTTAACAGTCTTGTACTTCTTTGGTTAAGTTTATTCTTAAGGATTTTATTCTGTTTGATGGTATTGTACATGGAACTATTTTCTTAATTTTATTTGGGTTGTTTGTTGCTGGTATTCAGAAATATAGCTGACTTTGTACATTGGTCTTGTTTCCTGCAACTCTGCTGAACTCACTGGCCCTAACAGGGGTATGTGTGCGCATGCGTCCTCTTCGGGTTCCTATGTGTAGAATCAGGTCATCCACACATTCACACAGTTTGTCTGTGGCCATACTACTCTGAATGCACTGCTCTCATCGGACCTCAGAAACTAAGCAGGGTCAGGCCTGGATGAGAAAAAAAGTTCTACTCTGGCTTCCCAAACTGCTCACCTGGTGTTTCTATGTCTTGCCTAAGGGTTCTGGGTACACCTTCCTTCAATGTGGTGGGAGTAGTTATCCTTGGCTTGCTCCTACTCTTGGGAGCAAGTTTCTCTTTCACTCTTCAACACACTGTCAGCTGTGGCTTTTCCTGGAAGCCCTTTATCTGGCCGAGGAAGTTCCCTTCTGCTCCTGGTTTGCTGCGTGTTCTTACCATGAAAGGTGAGGCTTGGTCCTTCTTTGTGAAATGAGGATAATAAGGCCTGCTCTGTAGGGTCTTTTAAAGGTAAGTATGGCACCATGGCAGTGAGATGCCAGCATGTGACTGCTGCTGCCACCAGGGTGGGGGCTAGGCCCTGGGCTCATGGTCAGATGCCTGGGGACTGCAGTTCAGATCAGCACTTGGCGGTAGTGACGCTGGGCAGGTTATGTAACTCTCTCAGCCTCGATTTCCTTATCTCTAAAGTGGGGATAATAATAGCCTGCCTCACAGGACTGTTGCACCACCCCGGCAGGGAGTGGTACATGTGATTTAAATCATGACCTTACTAAGTACCCAGGGTGCAGAAGCTGCATGCTAGGCGAGATGTCTGATAAAAGGAGATGTAGTCCTTGTCCTTAAGGCAGGATGGTGATGTGAAGGTGGCACTGACTTACATCACCAGGCAGAAGGTGGCATGTGACATGGGTGACTGAAATGGTGTGCCAGTGGCAGTTCAAAGTCCAAGGTGTAAGCCGGGCGCGGTGGCTCAAGCCTGTAATCCCAGCACTTAGGGAGGCTGAGACAGGAGAATCGCGAGTTCAAAGCCAGCTTCAGCAACAGCGAGGGCTAAGCAACTCAGTGAGACCCTGTCTCTACATAAAACACAAAATAGGGCTGGGGATGTGGCGCAGTGGTCGAGTGCCCCTGAGTTCAATCCCTAGTACCAAAAAAAAACCAACAACAACAACAAAAAAAACCAAAGTCCAAGGTGTGATGGGCCAGACCAGGGGATGCCACGGGAGTCAGGAGAAAGCCCCAGGACTTCAGAGTGGGGCAGGGATGGGGTGGCAGAGGTGAGGAAGATGTGTCATGTGGCTAGCATGCCATGCTGAAACCTGGATCCCAAGGGTGACAGGAGACGAAGCTGGTGTTGTCCTGAATGCCGGGCAAGGGACTGGGCCTTACTTTGGAAGAGCAGCAGCTGGAGTGCTCCCACTGGGGCAGGAGGGAGGGGGCGAGGCTTGAAGGGATGGGTGTCCAGCCAGCCTACTGCTGCTTGCTGACCCTTGCGGGTCAGAGCTGGGACAGTCTGTAAGGAGATGACCCTGACCATTGCAGTCACATCCATCGAATGTGATGGGACCGCTCTTGGTGACACTCTGGAGAAAATAAATTGCACATTTAAAGGATGAGAAGCGGAGGGCAGGCTGCTGAGGGAAAGAGGACTCAGGAATGCCTCCAGGGCACTCCCAGGGACAGGGGCCCGAGGGGTGGCCTTAGAAAGAATGAGAAATCTGGAAGATGAAATTTGTCAGGCGTAGAGACAAGAGATGAGAAACCACAGAGCTGCTAACCCCACGGGCACTCACCATGGACCCAGCAGTCAACCCCTGGAGCTCCCGGGGCATGGGCGTCCTTGTAATCCACAGGCAGGTGACGACTGGAGGCTCAGGCCAGAGCTAGATCCCGCAGGGCTCGTGCCTCCTGGTGAGGACGTGGGATCTTACTCTCAGTGCACTGGGAGCCACAGGAAGTTTTGAGCAGAAGGCCACCATCACAAGGGTCTTAAAAATGACCATTCCAGCCTCGTGATGAAACGATGGAAGAGCCCAGGAGGTGATGCACAGAGGACATTGTAGTTGTCCAGGCAAGAGGCTGTGGGAACAGGGGGAGAGGTGAGTTGTACGCCTTTGAGGGAGCAACGGGGAGAAATTGCAGATAGGAAAGGGAGGAAAGGAGGACTCAAGGGCCAGGTCGGAGCGCTTGGGTTGAGCAGTTGGGTGCTGGCGATGCCATTTGCCATAAGGATGCAGAGCACTTGGGGATGCAGAGGGTTTTGGCAGGGGAGAGGAAAGGTCAATCACTACACCCCATTCCCCAGGGTTCTCACGGAGGGTGACTTTTGTAGCTTTTCACAAAGCCTTTGGGAACTTTTCAATGACCGACACTGCAGGAATCTATGCAATTCAGGAAATGGTATTAAAAAGCACCAGAACCTACTTCACAGAAAGTTCAGTTGGTAGGACTTGAGAAAGGGACACTTGGGAGATGAATGAGTCAATGGGAAAAGGGAAACGAGAGGCAGAGAGACAGACACCAAGAAAAGGCCCTGGGGGGTGGAGGGGCTGGGGTTGGGGTTGTGGCTCAGTGGTGGAGTGTTTGCTTTGCATATGTGAGGCACTGGGTTCTATCCTCAGCACCACATAAAATAAATAAAGATATTGTATTCATCTACAACTAAAAAAAGAAAAAAAAGAAAAGAAAAGGCCATTGGGGGATAAAGGAATAGAATCCGCCGGGCGCGGTGGCGCAAGCCTATAATGCCAGCACTTAGAGAGGCTGAGACAGGAGAATCGCGAGTTCAAAGCCAGCCTCAGCAATGGCAAGACGCTAAGCAACTCAGTGAGACCCTGTCTCTACATAAAACACAAAATAGGGATGGGGATGTGGCTCAGCAGTAGAGTGCCCCTGAGTTCAATCCCTGGTACCCCCCCCCAAAAAAAAGAAAGAAATCCATTCTTCCCTGCGGGCTCAGCCTCCCTGGTGCCACCCACCACATGGCTGCCCCCAGATTCCCCCTTCCAGCTCCAGAGATCTCAGAAGGCCCCACTGCTCAGGTTCAGTCTGGATTCCTTGACCTCACTCAAACTTAGCCCTCAGCGCTCCAGTCTTGATCAGAGGAGAGGAAAAGCTGGGGGAAGAGAATCGGCAGCAGTGTGTACCCTGTGGAGGTCAGTGGCACTCCACTGTTGGGCGCCCTGGGGACTCAGGAGATGGCACAAGGCTGGAGGAGGGTGGGGCGGGGGTGCCGACCCCTGCTCCCCAGGCCTCACTCCCACCACACAACAGTCATGGAACCAGGTAGCCCTGTGGGATCCCTTCCCCCAGGAGCTCAGATCAATCAGACTAGATCAAGAGATTAGGCTGTTGTCTGTACCATGCCTACTTAGGCAGGAAAGTAGGCTCTTATCTTAGAAAGATTTCCCCCTCTCTAAACAATAGGGTTTTCTAGCTAATGATTCAGCAAAACAGAAAATCTGATCAATTACTACACTCCATTCCCCAGGGTTCTCACGGAGGGTGACTTTTATAGCTTTTCACAAAGCCTTTGGGAATTTTTCAGTGACTGACACTGCAGGAATCTATGCAATTCTGGAAATGGTATTAAAAAGCACATTTGCTATTAACAGGTGAAATCCATACTGTGCCTGGGATTTGTTTTGAAATAATGGAGGTATGGCTGAGGTATAAATGAAATGAAATTGGCCTGCTGTTGACCATTGTTAAAGTGATAACGGTTCACCATGGCGTTCTCTACTTCTGGGTGTACTGGAGACATTCAGAACTAAAAAGATAAAAAGCATATTTATTAAAATATAGGACAAGAGGGCTGGGGACATAGTTCAGTTGGTAGAGTGCTTGCCTCACATGCACAAGGCCTTGGTTTCAATCCCCAGCACCACACACATACACACACACACACAAATATATATATATGACGAGAGCAATCACCCTACATAGGTTTAAATTCAAACCCTGATATATAAAAAGAGCTACCAAAAATAAGAAGGAAAAAAAACCACCGCCACATCAAGATGAATAAAATTCTTTCACAGGGCACAGTGGAGCACGGCATAAATCCCAAGTTTGAGGTCAACCTCAGCAGTTTAGCAAGGCCCTAAGCAACTGAGCGAGACCCTGTCTCGAAATAATAAAAACGACTGGGCACAGTCCTAACTGTAGCTCAGTGGTACAATATCCCTGGGTTTAATCTCCAGTACCAAATAAAAAAATAAATAAAATTAAAAGTGAAATGCTTTTAATGCCATTTGGAGATTATTGTTACATCTACAACCCAAATTACTGAAATTTTGGAATCAATATATCATTTTAGGACTCAATGCCTTCTTTTTTAAAAATATTTTTTAGTTGTAGATGTACACAATATCTTTATTTATTTTTATGTGGTGCTGAGGATCGAACCCAGAACTTCACACTTGCGAGGCGAACGCTCTACCACTGAACTACAACCCCAGACCCTTTTTTTAAAATATTTATTTTTTAGTTGTAGGTGGACACAATATATTTTTATGTGGTGCTGAGGATCGAATCCAATGCCTCATGCGTGCTAGGCGAGTGCTGTACCACTGAGCCATAACGCCAGCCCCTCCATGCCTTCGGCCGCTGGCTCCCACCTCCCCACCCTCCTCCACCTTTCTGAGGGCGTGGGGTGGCTGGGGTGGGCCTGGGGCTGAGTTCATTCCACAGTTACCCAGCCCATCATGTGCTAGTTCTCGGCTGGGTCCAGTGGGGAACACCAGGCCCTGTGCCCTTGTTGGAATAGGGAGATAAACTGAATAACCACAAGTGAGACAGTCTCCTGGGAGACTGGGGGAACTGGGGCCTGACTTTGGGCCCCAGTGCGCCGGAGGGGCAGCATCAGGGCCAGGCTGCCCCCAGGGAGCCCTGAAGGACCCAGCAGAAGAGCAATGAGCTTAGACTCTGCCCCAGAGCCCTCAGCACACAGGACTGAGACAACGGGCTGGTAACCAGTCAGGCAGTCGGGCAGTGGGAGGGTGAGAGAGGAGGATGGATCCGGAGGAAACTGAGAAGCTCCTGGCATCAGGAGGGAGTGGGCAGGGCATCCTGGAGGGGTGTTCAGAAAGATAGTGGTCCTGAGGAGGCCTGCCCTCCCAGGGGAGGTGACGAACCCCTGCCGTGATGGATTCTGCCTGGGACTCCGGTCCAAGGAACATCCAAGGAGCACTGGGATTAGAGTGTAGGTTACCATCAGTGCAGCCCAAACTGGCCCAGCACTGAAAAGGCTCCGTGTCGTGGCAATTCTGCTAACCGCTGACCCAATGCCTTAGACAAAAAGTACCAGAAAGCTGAGCAGCAGAGGTGTCCCTCTGTTCAGATGCGGAGGTGTTGGTCATCTCTAGTTTATACTCTCCTCTTCCCCGCCATCTTCCTCCACTCCTCGCCTCCCAGCCTGGGCCCTGCTGTCTGCACAGGGTGGAGGATGAGGGAGCCAGTCCTGTAGGGAGCTGCTGGCTTGCTTCTCAGGACAGTGGTGCAAATCTGAGTCCCAGCTCCTGTCTGATCAGACCTTCAGGACTCTCCTGGGGAAGAGTCTTCCCAACACAAACAGGACCTTGGGCTTTGAGAACCAGCACCCTGCAGAGAAAGGTGAGGGTCTGCAGATTCCTTTAGGCTGAAAAGACTCTGGTTTCCACTGAGCGAAGCAACAGGTGTCTGTTTTCTTCTCATTGATTTGAGCCCAGTTCCTTAAGGCGTGTGCAATCTTAAAAGGTGCTAGGGGCAGAATTTGGGGAAGACCAGGGAGGGAACAGCAGCTAAAGCACCCATCTGCCTCCAAAGCCTCCATTCCAGGCTGACTACAGCCCCCAGGTTCTGGCTTCCTCACTTCGCCTCCCCCACAAATCAACAGGCAGCAAGGAAGGCCACACAGCAGCTTTTCAAAAAAAATAAGATTTTTTTTATTGTCTCAGATGCAAATATAGTTTTAAAAATGCACTGTAGTGTTGAATACAGCTGGTGGAAACGTGTTCCTTGACAGCAGAGCGTCAGGGCTGTGATGGGGTGATGCGGGCCAGGAGCCTCTGGTCAAACCAGA
>CM053407.1:121700412-121733757 GCA_028644305.1 Xerus rutilus | reverse complement strand
TCCAGATATTGCCCAATGTCCCCAAGGTGAGGATTGTCCTAGCTGAGTGTCAGAGAGGCTTTGCTGGAGCCCTTCCACATACAGTATGCGGCCATCCACTCTTGTTCCCCCTTGGCAACCCCTTCAGTTATGGCTCGCCTGCCAGGCTTCCGGCACCTTCCTAGTCAGGTTCCTTTGCAGGTAGAAGGCAGAGGGCCTATGACAGGTGGAGTGGTCACCTCCAGGCTGACATTTACTGGCTGAGTGGCCTGGGACAGGGAGCATCACCTCCCGTACACCTTCCTGTTTCCTTGCTTATAAAATAAGATGATAAGTTACCTCCCATGTCAGGCCCCTGCTGGGGGTGATGGAAGCAAGAAGGGCTCACTCAGAGTCTCGTGGGCAGGAAGGGCCTGGCAGCTGTGGAGGCCACTGTGTCCACCCTCTGTGGGAAGAATGCTTCTGGGAGTCCTGGCATAGGTGTGGGCATGTCTGCAGCCATGTCCTGGCTTCTTTGCCTTCCTGGTTTCTCTCTGGCCGTGGCCTTATTTCCTCCGTATCTGGGATCCGTGTTTCTTCTATCCTAAGGGCCAGTTGAAGCCGAGTTGTGGGAGTTATATTTTGGGCTAAAGATTCCTTAACTCCCACATTTTGTCCCTGCACCCCACCAGAGTCCTCTTCCAGGTATCCCAGGCCACTGGGCCTGTACCACCTCCACAGGCACAGGACAGACCCATGTGGCCTTCCCAGGTGGGGATACTGGGACAGGACGGGCTGAGCACCAGATATTGACCTTGCTTTGAACTTGTTTACTGCTGAGTGAATTCAAGAAATGACATAATGTCCAAGCTCCCTGGACTAAATTTAGGCCTCAAGAAAAAAATTTTCCCTGGGTCAGTTCCAGTACCAGCACACTCAGAGAGCAAGAGCAGCCCTGAGCCCCAAACATGCTGTGAGCGCCACAGCCAGCTCTGCTCGGCTCTCAGGAAAGGCTGCTGGCTGGGGCGTGTGTCTGCCCAGCAAAGGGGCAGCATGAATCTGCCTGGTGAATGACCACCCTCATGATTTCTAAGCCAATGTCTGGGGCACCCTCGTGTCCCTCCGTCTGCAGAGCCCACTATGTGCAAGGCAGAAAAGGAACTGTGGCTTGAGAGGTGAACCCACAGACATGGCAGACTTTTTAGGGCAGTAAAAATCTGTTTTTGTTAAAACAAACAAATATGTTATGAAATAGAACATAAAATTAAAATGACTTTTATTTTTTCCATTGTACTAAGATTAAATTCACAAAATTTACCACTTCATGGCTGGGAGTGAAGCTCGGTGGTAGATCTCCTTAGCATGTGTGAGGTCTTGCGTTCAGTCCTCAGCATCAAGAAATAAATGTGAAAAATTAACCATTTGTAGGGCTTGGGTTGTGGCTCAGTGGAAGAGCACTTGCCTAGCATGTGTGAGGCACTGGGTTCAATTCTCAGCACTGCGTATAAATATAATATATTAAAGGTCCATCAACAAATAAGAAAATATTTTTAAAAAAAGAATTCACTGGTACCAGGCACGGTGGCACACACCTGTAATCCCAGCTACTCAGGAGGCTGAGGCAGGAAGATGGCAAGTTCAGGGTCAGCCTCAGCAACTTAGCAAGGCCCTGTCTCAAAATAAAAGCACTTAGTAGAGCTGGGCGCGGTGGCGCACGCCCATAATCCCAGCACTTAGGGAGGCTGAGACAGGAGGATCGCGAATTCAAAGCCAGCCTCAGCAGCGGCGAGGCGCTAAGCAACTCAGTGAGACCCTGTCTCTACATAAAACACAAAATAGGGCTGGGGATGTGGCTCCGTGGTCGAGTGCCCCTGAGTTCAATCCGTGGTACCAAAAAAAAAATGCTAGTAGCAGAGCTCCCTTGGTTTCTATTCCCTTTTCACACACACACGCAAAAGTTCATTGGCATTTATTACATTATTCCATCTACACTGTTGTGCCACCACCCCCTCTATCTAGTTCCAGAACATTCTCATCACCCCCAAAAGAAACTGTACCCGTGAGCTCGCCACTCCCATTCCTCCCTCCTCGGTTCCCAGCAGTCTGCCCTGGGTCTCAATGGCTTCACCTCTTCTGGATGCTTCGTATAAATGGCATCATACAACATGTGGTCCTTTGAGTCTGGTTTCTCTCACTCAGCATCATATCTTCAAGGTCCATCCATCTCGTACCACATTTTTTGGTGGTTTATTCCTTTTCTTTTTGCTTTGTGTGTGTGTGTGTGTGTGTGTGTGTGCGCGCACACGCAATGCTAGGGCTTGAGCTTAGGGCCTTGCACATACCAGGCAGGAGCTCCATGTTCAGCTCCATCCTCAACCTGTTTTTTTTTTTTCCAGTTTGATTTTGAGACAGGGCCTAGATAAATTGCTGAGACTGGCCTGTAACTTCAGTCCTCCTGCCTCGGCCTTCCAATTAGCTAGGAAGGCAGGTGTCCGTCTCTACACCCAGCTGTTTAATTCCTTTTTATGATTGAATAGCATTTTGTTGTATGGAGAGACCACATTTTATTTGGATATTCATCTGTCCGTTTCCATTTGGGCCCTTTCCGCTTGGAGGCTGTTATTAATAATGCTTCTATGAACATTCATGTATAAGAATGTATTTGAATCTATTTTTAGGTCTTCTCGGTTTATATCTAGGAGTAAAACTGCTGGATGTTTTGCTAATTCTTTGTTTAACTTTTTGAGAAACCTTCATTAACATGGATTTTAAAAGTAAAACTAAAAACATCAAAGAAATTTCAGTTATATATATAGTTTGACTCTATGCCCTAGATAATCCCTCAATTACTCCCATCTGGAGTTAGTTCACAATTAGGGATCTTTTTTTTTTTTTTAATATTTTTTAGTTGTCAGTGGACCTTTATTTTATTTATTTAAATGTGGTGCTGAGAATCGAACCCAGTGCCTCACACATACTAGGCAAGCGCTCTACCACTGAGCCACAACCCCAGCCCCTGCAATTAGGGATCTTTTCATGTCATTCGTTTAATCCACTGCCACTTGACAGGGTGACTCTCCTGGCCTTGTTTTTACAGAGGAGGCATCTGGGACTGAGAGCACCTGGTCCCACAAGAAGCCAGTGGCAGATACAGAAAGGGTGGTATTTGAACCCAGCTCTGTCATCCAAATACTGTGTCCCTTCACACAACAGGTTGTAGGCAGAGCCCAACCCTGGTGACAGTGGACCCTGACTCTTTCCTGGGGCAACGAGAAAGCCCAGCTCTAGGCCAGGTGCGGTGGTGCATACCTGTAATCCTAGCAGCTTGGGAGGTTGAGGCAGGAGGATCTCGAGTTCAAGGCCAGCCTCAGCAATTTAGCAAGGCCCTAAACAACTCAACAAGACCTTGTCTCTAAATAAAATATTTTAAGAATGGGCTGGGGATGTGGCTCAATGGTAAAGCACCCCTGAGTTTAATCCCTGGCATGCACACACACACACACACAAAAAAAAATAGCCCCGCTCAGAGCCACACATGTGAACCTGGGCCTGTTGGGCCTCCTGCCATGGCTGCAAGAGATCAGATCTGCTGGTTTGGAGAGTAACAGGGTACTGGCCAGTGACAGCTCTTTGTCCCTTCTCGGCCCCGCTGGATGGAGGATCTTGCAATCCCTGCCAGCCCTGCTTCCCAGCCCTCTGCATCCCAACCAGTCTGGGGCCCTGAACAGACCGGCTGTCCCTATGTTCCCATATGGCTTGCTTGGCTTTCAATTCAAGCTTGAACACTTTTCTCCTCTTCAACTTTTTTATATTCCACCTCAGAAACCTCAGAAAGTAAATCTGGGCTGCATTCCTTGGTATTATTTTAGTATGTGTGGTTTTGTTTGTTTGTTTGTTTTTCAAACCACGTGATCTGTCGTCAGCACCTTGCATGCGGCACCTCAGGCCCAGGTGGGAGCTTACTGTTCCCTGCCTGGGTCCCAGAACTCCAGGTAACCCACAGCTCCTGCTGTCCCCCAAGGCTCTATTCCTTCTTCCAGCCTACACCTTCCTGCTGCCAAAGAAATTTGGGATGGGGAGGGAGGGAGACTGTGTCATGAGAAATAACCCAAATAACCAGAATCATTCGATCAGGGCTTGCTGACTGGAATGCTGGGCAGCCATCTTGTAAGCTCTTGTGTTCAGGGAATTTGTACAGACATGAAAACTTGTACGTGATCGCCGTCCAGGGAGCAGGAAAATGATAGGCATGTAGGGGAACAGTCTAGAAAAATGGGAACAAATCCTCTTAAAGTGTTCTGTGGTATCTGTGGGTGGTATGAGATGACAGGTGATTTTTAACTGTTTTTTACTGTATTTTATTTCCTACATGAAGTCATTGCTTTGACATCAGAGGAACACCCATATTATTAAGAGAAATGTTTATAAAGGGTCAGTTCCTCCTGGTGTCCCCCAAGAGGAGAATGCTGGCTCTGTACAGAAATAGGGCCAAGCCTCCCTGGCAGCCACCTCCACATGGGGAAAGGAGTGGACAGCCATGATTGTTGGGCGCCTTGGGCCCACCAGAGGGCGCCAGGCGCCTGCAGTATCCTGAGGCTGGTAGTCCTCCTGCCGGCCGCTAATAGATGTTCCCGAGAGCAGCCTGTGACCCTGCAGCTCAAATAAGAAGCTTCCCAAGCCCATGGCTCATCCAGCCCTGGAAGGTGCCGGCCACAAAACTACCCAGTTCCTGATATTTTTAGTACTTGGCCCATCTGGCGTCGCATCTCACATATCTGAAAACAGCTTCTGTTGTCTTGCTTTCCTCTCAGACGCTTCTGATGAGCAGAACTCACAGTCTTCAATGGAAAACTCGATGAACAGTTCAGAGAAAGTAGAACGGCAGCCATCTGCAGAGTCAGGGCTGGCGGCAGAGATGTCCACAATCTCTCAGGTACCTGGAGCGAGGCCTCAGAGGGCCAGCCAGAACGGCCGGGAGCCTGGTGGGTTGTCGGGGGTACGTTGAAAGGTCATTTTTTTTTTATCCCTGCACAGTTAGAACTGCCATTTATTTATCAAGCAGCATCCATGGCTATCACCCTGGGTGCCTGTACCTGAAGGCTGGGGGGCCCTTTACAACTGAGCCCAGGCCGCTGCTTGGACCCCTTGCTGGGTCGTAACCAAGCATGTTCACATCTGGCTTGCATCCGTCCTGCTGCCTGCCCATCCCCACCTCCCCGCCTCGCCCTGGGCAAACCCTTCTGACTCCCTGATATTTGATCTGGCCTGAGTCTCACACGTCTCTCTCCCATCTCCTGTGTCTCTGTCCTGATGTGGAGCAAGTCACCTGTAGGTCCAGCTCCATGCTCACTCACTGTCACCCTTGCCTAAGCAAAACAGAAGGCCCTTCACCAGAATAGGGCCAGCCCTGGGAGTCCCACAGCCCATTTTCTCCTGTTAACACCCGTGTAGACTTTGTATGCTTTCTTAAATTAAAGGGGGGGAATACAGGAAGAGAGCAGGCCTTCCAGAGTCCACGGCTCCTGCTGCAGGGTCCCGGGAGAAGCTCACCCAGCCTTCCTCCAAGCCTGAAGCCCACCCCACATCCAGGCCCAGTGTCTATATTTCATATTTAACACCAAGCACCTGCTGTATGCTGGGGACCAGGGACACACCAAGCTCTCATGGGTTCAGGGCTCAGTGGGGCATGGCACACACAGACAAGACAAGTCTGACCAAATGCCACGTGGGAGAGGCACAGGGTGACATGAAGAAGAGTGATGAGTCAGAGAGGCATTGGGGTCCACGTGGGCCAAGAGGAATTGAGTTTGAAGGGTGCAAATGACAGGAAGGCAGGCTTCCAGGCAGCCACAGCCAGGGGGCACCCGCCTCAGGATGGGAGCCAGGCTGAGGAATGAAAGAGGGGCCAGGGCAGGTGCTAGAGCCTGGAAGACGGGATGCAATGGCCAGGCAAGAGGGCCAGTCCCCTGGAGCTGGTCCCCTGGCCTCTTCAGCCCTGGTAAGGAGTCTCGTTTTGTTCTGAAGCCAGTGGGAAAGGTCAGGAGGTGTCATGCCCTCTGTGTGGCCCGTGTCTTGGGAAGATGGCTCTGGCTGTGTTGAAGGACATGTGGGTGGCCACGGCGGAGGCTACTTCATCATCCAGGCAGGTGGTTGCTCCAAAGTGAGCAAGAGAGGTGGGCAGGCCATGAGTGGGACTTGCTGGAAGGTGGAGGTGGTGGAGAGAAGGGGGGCTGCAAGGTGCTGAATGAGCGTGGGTGGTGTCCCAGGCCAGTGGCGGCACAGAGACTCAGAACCACCATCAGGATGAGTATGATCCAGGAGCTTGGGCTCAGGTGTTCTCAGGTGGCCAAGGTGACTGGGTGGCAAGTGGGTGAATATTTGATCCTGGGGGTTGGGGTGTCATGGGATGTCTTGGGAATTTAGTGACAACTACAGGCTGCTTTCCTCAGAATAATGTACTTGTGTGTACCTTTAACAAATGCCTTGTGTCTGCCCTGGACTGGGAACCCACGTCCTAGAGGAGCAACAGTCCAGGCGACAGTGGACCTTGGGAGCAGGCCTAGAACCTGGGCAGGTGCACCTGAAGCTGGCGTACCAAATAATTACCCTCACACTCCAGTGCAGATGGATGATCGCTCCCAAGGAAGCCTGGCCCCTCTGGGGTGGCGGGTGAAGGGGCAAGAAGCTCAGAGGCAGAGGAGCAGCTGGGTAATGATCCTGGAGTGAGGACGCGTGTGGCAGGGCCAGGCAGGGGCCTGGCATAGTTCTGAAAGCACCAGGGCGCGACCTTGCCCCATGGTCCTTGCCTGGCTGGGGCTGGGATCCCAGGCTGGGACCGCACAGCTCCTCTGTCCCTCACTTTCTTCCTGGGCCATGGCCCGAATCCCTCTCCTGCTTCTTAACTTGTGTCTCTCTGTTCTTCCTTCTTCCCCCAAGGATTTGGAAGGAGTGCCACCCTCCAAAAAGATGAAGCTGGAGGCCTCTCAACAGAACTCCGAAGAGATGTAGACACCCAGCTCGAAGCTCAGTCCGTGTGGCGCGCCGGCCATCAGCGGCTTACTCTAGGAAGCGCTGCCCGCGAGTCCTCTTGGGCGCGGACGGGACTACTAAGTTTCAAGTTTACCAAGTGCAAATCCAAGAAAACCCAGAACGGCGAAGAAACTTCTCAGACACTGAAGAACTCTGCTGTGAAGCGAAACACTCGAACCTAGAAGCGGCTGTCCTGGGAGGCGAGGCCGACCGCTCCGGAGGGTCCACACCGTCTCGGAAGCCAAGATCACATTTGTGTTGCTGCTGTTTCCCCCCAACTTCTCTATTTAATGATATAAGCTATTTGAGGGTGGTGCCCACCAGGAATTCGCTTTCTGTCGGGGGCTTTTCACTGTTCTACCAATTCCTTCTGCTTTCTTTTTTTGTGCCTTGTGCCCTTGAGGTGACCTCTGGCATGTTTCCTGGTTGTTTTGCATCTCCCTTTACAAAGTGCCCTCTAGGTCCGGCTGAGGCAGTGGCCACCACCTTCCTTGCCCCTCTCCTCCCTGCCCAGGACTGCTGTGGAGCAGGCAGGCTGGAGCTGCGGGACAGCATTCATTCCTCAGCTGGCCCAGTTTCGAGAGGGGGGACTTGGGCACTCCCTGAGCCCTGGGTGGGGTTGGCACCAGCCTCCAGGACTCCTGGAATCACAGGTGCCAAAGCCCAGTCCCCAAGGGCTGGCCTCCTCGGGTCTAGGCCATGCCCTCACCTCCTCAGGGCTTTGGGGGCTGGCTATTTCCAAGCTCCCAGCAGCCCAGATGGACATGCAAAGCCCTTAGATTTTTCTGGCACTTCCACCCTCTTGCCCCCACTGTCACCGCCACCTCCGTCACTGCTTTCTCCTGGACCTCCGAACACAAGTGTCTCCTTGAGACAGTAGCAGGGCTAGGAGGTGGGAGCCGGCAGCAGGCATAGCTGGTGCTGAGCTTCCTCACAGGACGTTGCTTGGATTTCAAATCCATAGAAACCTGCTGCCCTCTGACCAGACCCCCCCAATCCTGGGCCTCCCCCAGCCCCCAGAGGCAAGATTGCAATTGGAGGAAACCCACTCGCTTCTGCGAAATGTTCTGACTCTCAGAGCCGGACAGCTGGATTGAATCTCCTTCCCAGGACATGCCGTCGGTCTCCACCAGAGATCGGGCCTTGATGGTAGGGCCTTAAAGGCCAGAGACAAGGCACCAAGGAATTGGAAAGATTTGCACACCCTCCAGAAAGGAGCAACTGAATTTCCCCTTCCCCGTGCCCAGCCTACGCTGGGACAGTCCTAAGTGGAGATGCCCCCTTGGACGAACTGCCTAGCTATTGAGTTTTGAGGCCTGGTTTGCTCTTAATTAATATACAGCTCCTCAGACCTTAACCCTTTTCCTAAGCTTTCTTTACTGCACTGGAGTTATAACTCCCTTTGAGTTGTGTGTTACTGGGAGGGTGGGAGAGGGGACTTTGG
The DNA here is from genome assembly GCA_028644305.1 of Xerus rutilus. Lineage (NCBI taxonomy): Eukaryota > Metazoa > Chordata > Mammalia > Rodentia > Sciuridae > Xerus > Xerus rutilus. Next base: position 121,725,326 of record CM053407.1, on the reverse strand, counting down.
GTTTTGTTGGGGGTTTTTGTTTTCGTTTTTGTTTTGGCTAATTGGTGCATATTCAGGTACCACTTTGACATGTGGATCTTTCTCCCGACCACCATGAGAAGTGTCTGCCAGGTTCCATTTTCTAAGAGTTTCTGAGGGTGAAGCTCCTATTTTTTTTTTAAGGGAGCCTATCTATTTCCTGCACTTCAAGAAGAATCAAAATGTTCCTGAATTTCAAATACCTCATGCAAAATGTCTCCTGAAATAAGGGAAGGAAAAAAAAAAACTTTGAAAATCTTAATGTTGAAGATAGCAATGCCGAAAGGTTCTGTCTTAAAAAAAAAAAATCCTTGTACTTACCAATTTTGCCCCTCAGGCGGTCAGTTCTGCTGAGAACTGTGTTCTGCGCCTTGACATGGAAGCAACCCGAGGCGCCACCTCTCAACGTATCTCAAGGCGGCTTTACCTCCAGATCTTGTAGAGTTAGGGTAACGTTTTTTTCTTTGCAGCAAAACTCCATTTTGATGAAAGATGAATCTGGATATTTGTTTCTCTTTTGGAAAACGAGAGGTTGCATCCCAGACAGCTGAAGGAGACTCCAACACATGCATCCATAGAGACAGGAAGGCAGCCAGGGCCTCCTCTGCTCACGTGGCCTCTCTGGACAGGCAAGGGGAGCTGGCCCGGTGGAGGATGAAGACATCCACGGTACTGAGGCTGTCATTAGTTTTTCTCTGAAGTGCCTGAAGGTAGGAATGGGCCAGCGGTTGGGACCAGTTGGGACCAGCTGGGCCCCGCCAAGGCCACGCCAGGCAAAGCGCCAGCAGCCCTGCACTCCACGCTGGCCAGGAAGGCCTTCCATGCAGAATGGTTAGACTGCAGAAATCCAATGTGCTTCCTTTCCCGACGCAGCCTGCTCCTTGGAGCGCTGCTCCCCCCACCCTGCACCCCTCGCCCTCGTCCCCACCACAGAATCTAAGACCTTTCAGCCGGCCGAGCCAGGGGCGGGGGAATCCTAAGTGAATGCCTTCCGCGGACATCAGGCCCCGTGGCCTAAAGGGCTCCCAGGGCAAACTTAATTCCCCCCCAAAACTTGAAGGTGGGGAAGCTGCGGCTACACATTCCACAAAGTGCTGGCACTTACACCCATAACCCGGAAGGCTGGTGACGGATTCCTATGGGGTGGTGACCTCCCATCATCAAGCGGTGTCATGGTTTGGAATGTTCATTATGGCCGAGGACCTGGTTAGAGGTATAAAGACTTTTTTTTCACCGTTACCTAATTTTTTTCCCCCTCTTAAACAATTTTCTTTTTTTGGTGTGTTGTACAGCAGTATAATTTTTCACTTATTTATTCCATCAGTAGATATGGTTTGTACAATGTACAATGGTTACATTTCAGAAAATAAAAAAATTTCAAATCACGAGTACGTGTGATTTTGTGGCATTATAATAAAGAGTAAAAGCAGGTGGGTGTGTGGGTACTGTGGTGCATGCCTGTAGTCCCAGCTACTTGGGAGGCTGAGGCAGGAGGATCACAAGTTTGAGGCCAGCCTAGGCAACTTAGCAAGACCCCGTCTCAAAATAAAAACAGGCCTGAGGGTGTAGCTTGGAAGCAGAGCACCTTCCTAGCCATGGCAAGGGCCCAGGTTCAATCCCAGCACCACACAAAAAATCAGGCAGGGGCTGGGATTATGGCTCAGTGGTAGAGCGCTTGCCTCGCATGCGTGGGGCACTGAGTTCGATCCTTGGCACCACATAAAAATAAAGATATTTGTGTCCATCTACAACTAAAAAAATATTTAAGAAAAAAAAAATCAGGCAGGATGGCAAGAATGCCCTCATGAGCCAGGTGCGGTGGTACATGCCTGTAATCCTAGTGCTTTGGGAGGCTAAGACTGGAGAATGGCAAGTTCAAAGCCAGCCTCAGCAACGGTGAGGCACTAAGAGTCCCTGTCTCTACATAAAACACAAAATAGGGCTGGGGATGTGGCTCAGTGGTCAAGTGCCCCTGAGTTCAACCCCTGGTACCAAAAAAAAAAAAAAATGGCTGCATGTCCCAGCTATACAGGTTGAGGTGAGCTCCTCACATGCAGAGACTGTTGTGTCCACATGACAGCTGTTATTACTAAGCATCAGTAGGGGTCCAGGTGAACCACTGGACACTCCTTTCTGTGGGCAGATATTGTCAACCACTTCTTGCAGGTGAGTTTCTTGTTCAGCTTGTGTGGCCAGGAAGAGCCCCACTCTAACAGCCATGCCTGGGGCTGGGAGTATAGCTCAGTGGTAGAGCTCTTGCCTAGCATGTGCAAGGCCCCTGGATTTGATCCCCAGCATCATAAAAAATGATAGAAAAGCCTCACCTGACAGATGCCCCAGGCCTGGGTTCCATAAGGACATCAGCTTGCTGCTTCCCTGACTTTGGGAGCCTTTGGCCTGTGGAAGGGACCCCGGGAGGTGGACATGCTGATGGACTGCAACCTTGGCCTGACTTATAACTGGACATCTAGTGGCTTGTACAGCTGGAACCAGAACCTTCCCTGGGCCCTTTCCTCCTAGCTAAGACTCCCATGCCCCATTGACTTTTTCTTGTTCGGATTCACTTCCTCTTTCAGCTGAAAACTGGCCCTGGCCCTGGGTGAGCTTCCTGGATGCAGTGGGGAGAGAATATTGTTCTAGAAGCTCTGGGGAGGCAAACGCTCTCCTTTTTGTTCTGTCTGCCTCTCTGACCCACCCTGATCTTTTTCAACATGTTTCGTTGTTTTTACCAGAATTGGTTGCTCAGCTAAATTAACTCCTGATATGGAAAGTTCAGATGGATGAAACACAAATCACAGGAGCCTTGTTTGCTTAACAGAAAAAAAAAAAAAAAGCTTTAGCTGGCTGGCCCATCACAGTTTCTGTCCTCTGCTCTCTGTCCCCTTCCAGACTCATCTCTCTGTGGATCTCAGCCACCCATGTCTGCAGCCCCCAATCTCCGCTCTCCTAGTCATTCTGTTCCACTTTCAATGTCACTTGGCATCTTATCTCTCTGGAGCTGAGTGACTTCCGCCATCTGCATCAAGGAGCAGTCATGCATGAGAGCAGAAAAGGAAGGTTTAACAGGCATTCATTGAGCACTGTCTGTGTGCTGGACCCTGAGCAGCAAGGACTCAAACGTGACTCTTCTCCCTCAGGCAGAAAGGTGCCCTGGAACACTGAGAATGGTACCTAGCACAGTTTGGGAGAAGGGAGACCTGCATTTTGATGGCAAGGGTCAGGAGCGCTCCTAGGAGGGTGGAGGAACTCCAGGCTAAGGAATGCCACTTTCCTATTGACGTGAAAGAGTGATTGATGGTTTCTGAGCCAGGGCTCTACTGGGCTAGGGATGGTGTTGCCAGCGAATAGCATGGAATTGAAAAAGGCCACCCTGGAGGTTGGGCAGGACAGCTTGGAAACTGGAACAATAGCACAAGCAGAAGGCCAGCTTTGGCAAGAGGGCCCTTGTGCCCCTGAGTGACACGATGAAGGCAATCAGTATTGCAGCCAGGTGGGTGGGGAGGGGAGTGGTGGGCTGGATTAGGCAGGCTGGGAAAGCTCAGGCCCAAGTCTGTAGCACACCAATGGTGTCATGGAGATTTGAGGTGAGGCTGAGGATAGACTGCAAACCCTAAAATCCAAGTCTAACCTCCCTCCCTAGGTCTTCTTGGTGAGAAACACACATTTTCTTCCAGAGACTCAGAATGGACAGCCACTGGCGTTGTCCAGTTGTATTATCCTCTTCTTCCACTAGGGGTCGCCCACATTCATTCTCTTTTCTTTAGTGAAGCGGGCACTTCTGGGCTAACCAGGCCTGTCCAATCAGCACGGTTCCACCCCCAGGCTACTGTCATTGGTTCAGGAATGGGCACATGACCCACAGCGGTCCAGTGAAAGTCAGCCCTGGGATTTCTGTGGAACTGGTGGGAAAAAGTCCTGCTGGAGCATAGAGAGTAAGGGGCACATAGAGATGTAAGCTGCTGGGAGTGTCCTTGCCCATAGCCTGGGAAGACTGATGACGAAGCCAACACAGGAAAGAGTTGAGAAACGGTGAGTGTGAGCTTCCTGAAAGCTGCACTTGAGCACTCAGCTCCAGCAGGCCCTGAAACCAGCCCTCCCCCTGAACTTTTCTATTTTATTTGCCTAATAAATACCCTTAATTGGTTAGGTCAGTTTTCACTGGATCGTTTCCCCAGATGAGCCCTTACCCCTCCAATGCAGGGCTCAAAGAGCGTCCTTGACAAATCCAGGATCCCCTCCCCATGGGAAGGGTAGCTCTGACTCCTGACTGAATGCCATTCTCTTGGAGGAAGTTTCTGTCCCTCTCCTAAGTTATTCCCCTTTTAGTGCTCCCATGTGACAAGGACTTGGAGGTTCCCCAGCTGATGATAAGGAAATAAACCGAGACTAATATGGGCCTATTTTGGACCTTCTATAACCTTCAGCATCCAAAGCTCCACCATTCCAGAGATGTGTGACCTCGAACAAGTATCTTAATCTCTCTGGGTCCCCGTTTCTGCATCTGTAAAATGGGGAGGATAATAGTGCCTACTACTAGCATTGTTATGAGGCTTAAATGTTAACATACATAAAGTTTTCTGAACAGGTCCTGGCGCATGGTAAGTCTCAAATAGTTGCTATTTTTATTGCTTTTATGGTTATTGTCCCCAAACACATCTGGAAGTCCAGATCTGAGGGCATGAGGCACAGGGAAAGAGAAGAACTGCCCATCTCTAGCTGCCTTGGACTTGCCTCTCAGAGTTACACTTTGCTCCCAGAAGACACACCTCTTCTCCAAATGATCCACACTGGAGTTGTCCACACAGCATGTCCCAGATGCTCCATAGCTGAGTCAGGCCTTGTGGCATGAGTGGAAGCCTCCCAGGAAACAGGCAGAAGGGAAGAGCTCCTGGCTGAGGATGGGCCTGAGCACGGGGCTAGAGTTCAGGCAACACATCCCTGCCCCAGGCACTGGCAGTTCAGGGAAGCCGCCCACACAGAGTGCTTCAGGGACCTGGTCTCTGTGGAACAAACCATTGGAGACTCCATTTTCCAGCTCCTCACCAATGTTCTCTCCAAGGGCTCTGGGGAGAGGCCTCCAGGAGGCAAGGACTAGGATCTGATGCCAAGCCTGTGGATCCTGTCTCCCTCTGGCATACCTCCTGGGCCACTGGAGCTTGGTGGATGTACTGGCAGGCTGGGGGTCCATGGCTTTCTCTCTCCAGATTTTGGCAGAAACAGCAGGCTGCTTTGCAACAAAGAACCTCAAGAGGCCTTAATCCTGCTCCTTCCTCCCTCGGGGCTCCCAGGGCGATGAGCTCATCTGACCTGTGTGCAACCCCGAATGGTAGCTTAGAGCAGAGTATCATTCTCTCCATTATACAGAAAAGAAAAACCAAGGTCAGGGGAATGACCATTGGGACTCAGTAAGAAGGGTCTGGAAACCAGCCTGTCTCAGACCAGGGATTTTATTGAAATGCAGCCATATTCATTTACATATTGTCCCCGTCTGCTTTCACCATACAACTGTAGAATAATTGCAACAAAACTCGATGGCTCCTGAAGTGAAAAATATTTACCATCTGGCCCTTCACAGAAAAGGTTTGCCAACGCTTGCCCTAGACTGCACTTTCCTGTTGAAACACCATGTGGTTGAAAGAATAATAATAATTACTTCTTATGAGCCAGGCACCATGCAGGACTTTACTGAGATTTTTATTGACAGGTAAGGATAAAGCTCAATGAATATTTTTTTCTTTTGCAGTGCTGGGGATCAAACCCAGGGCCACAAGCATGCCAGACGAGCTGTCTGCCACTAAGCTACACCACCAGCCTCAATGAATCTTCATACATACCTGAACACACCTGCATTACATTATTACCACCCAGATCAAAAAACAGAATATTACCCCCCAAAAATCCCCATCCTATCTCCCTCCAGTCACTTCCCCATTGAGGGTAGCTGCTACCCTGACTTTTCTCCCTGCACAGATTCCTTTTTGCCTGTTTTTGAATTTCATATTCATGGAATCATAAAGCACACACGCCTTTGTTTTCGTTCTTGCAGTACCTGGGTTTGAACCCAGGGCCTCTCACATGCTGGGAAAGCTTCCCACCACTGAGCTACGTCTCCAGCCCCAGTGAGATTTATCAACACGGCTTCCTGTTCTTACAGCCCATTCATCCTCATTGCTGGAGAACGTTCTAGGGGCCAGTCTACTCCAGTGTACTTACCCACTCTCCTGCTGCTGCAGAGATGGGAGGGACCTTTAATAATCCTTTCAAGATCCTGGACCTCCACAATCTCATTTCACCCCGATATCTACCCTGAGAAAAGGACAGATTCAGAGCTTTGTTTTACAGATGTGAAAACTGAGGCCTGAAGACAATGAGAGCAGGTGGGGAGCTGTCTTTAGAGGTGTGTTTGAGCCAGGGCGGTGGTGCACATGCCTACTGGAATCCCAGTGGCTCAGGAGGCTGAGGCAGGAGGATTGAGAGTTCAAAGCCAGCCTCAGCAAAAACGAAGCACTAAGCAACTCAGTGAGACCTTGTCTCTAAATCAAATACAAAATAGGGCTGGGGATGTGGCTTAGTGGTTGAGGGCCCCTGAGTTCAATCCCAGGTAACCCCCCCCCCCAAATAAAAGGTGTGTTTGCTGTCCTGTTAGATTCTGGCTTGAAATCCCACAATGGGTACACACAGTAAGCCCTCTGCACCTGAGGATATGGAACTGGAACATTCAAAGGACCACAGGGATTTGAGCATCCTTGAATTTGGCATGTACAGAGGTTCTAGAACCAATCCCATCTCTATGGAGGGATGACCTGTACTGTATGATTCCATTTATATGAAATTTATAGAAAAAGCCAAACAGTAGAGACAGAAAGGGGAGCCTGGGCCAGGCGCAGAGGTGCATGTCTGTAATCCCAGCACTTTGAGAAGCTGAGACAGGAGGATCACAAGTTCAAAGCCAGCCTCAGCACTGGTGAGATGCTAAGCAACTCAGTGAGACCCTGTCCCTAAATAAAATACAAAAATAGGGCTGGAGATGTGGCTCAGTGGTGAGTACCCCTGAGTTCAATCCCCGGTACCAAAAAAACAAAAAACAAAAACAAAAAAATAAAGAAAGGGGAGCCTGGTTTGCCTGAGGCTGGGAACAGGGTTTAACTGCAAAGTGGCATGAGGGAATGTTTTTGGGTGATGAAAATCCAAAACTAGATTGTGGGGATGATTAAACAACCACATAAACCTATTAAACCTCAATGAATTGTACATTTAAAATGGGTTAATTTAAAGGGATGTAAATTAAACCTAGCCAGGCGCAGTGGCACATGCCTGTAATCCTAGCTACTCCGGAGGCTGAGGCAGGAGGATCACGAGTTTGAGGCCAGCATCAGCAATTTAGTGAAAGCCTGTCTCAAAATTTAAAAAAAAAAAAAAAAAATTAAGAACGGGGGTGGGGGGGGTGGGGGGTGGAGTGTGTAGTGTTAAAGCACCCCTGGGCCTAGGTTTAATCCTCAGGACCAAATGTATATATAAAAATTAAAAATAAATAAATAAATAAAACCTCCATAGACTATTTTTAAAATTCCAAGCCCACACTCATCTATTTCTTCACCCACCTGTGCCTCGATTTCCCTATCTGTGAGACAGCGTTAACTACTGCTGCCCCACCTGCCTCCCAGGGTTGTGTGGAGACAAGGAAGAGGAGGATGTGTTAGTGGTCTTGTGCAAATCATCCAGGACCCTACCATCAGGAGCTCTCCGTACAGGCATCCGGGTCTCTCTGGCCAGAGGCGACGTCTGGAGCAATCGGGATCCTGTTTGGCTTTGCGTATCCGACCTGCCGCCTGGTCCCGGCTGCTGAGACACGCGCGGCGGATGCACTGGCCCTGAACTCTTTCTCCGAGTAGTCCCCAGAGGTAGCTGCTGCCTTTCAGTTTCTGCACTTGTTTATTTTCAAAGGGACATTGCCAGACCGCGAGGCCACCCCTGCCCTAGCATGGTTTGTTTTATCCAGGAGGTTTCAGGAAGAGAGAAAAGAGGTGAAGAGGCCAGAAACAAATCCCTTTGCCAGCAAAAACCTGCAGAAGGCCTCAGCTGTTAGGCTCAGGGGCAGGCACCTGGGGCAGGTGGCTCATGGCAAGGTGGAGCCAGAACAGTCCCTGCCCCAGAACACGTTAGAAGATTTATAAATGGAGCCTGGCGCGGTGGCGCATGCCTGTAATCCCAGCACTTAGGGAGGCTGAGACAGGAGAATCGCGAGTTCAAAGCCAGCCTCAGCAACAACGAGGCGCTAAGCAACTCAGTGAGACCCTGTCTCTACATAAAACACAAAATAGGGCTGGGGATGTGGCTCAGTGGTCGAGTGCCCCTGAGTTCAATCCCCGGTACCAAAAAAAAAAAAAATTTTATAAACCATGTAAATGTTAAACATATATTCTCTCCCTCCTTCTCCAAAATCACCCCCCAGGTATTAGAGAGCAAGAAGCAGAAGCAGAAAATCCATAGTGAAATGAGGCATTATCTGCAGCCCTGAACCATAATATGTGAAAGTGGGAAGGAGAATGGAGGGATAGAAATGAATTTTGCAATCCAGGTGTGATGGCGCAGGCCTGTAATCTCAGTGGCTGGGGAGGCTGAAGCAGGAGGATCGCAAATTCAAAGTCAGTCTCAGCAATTTAGCGAGGCCCTAAGCAACTCAGCGAGATCCTGTCTCTAAATAAAATATATTTTTTAAAAAATGGCTGGGAATGCAGCTCAGTGATTAAGCACTCCTGGGTTCAATCCCTGGTACCAAAAAGAAAAAAAAGAAAAAGAAAAGAACTCTGGGAGGTGAAGGAAGATCAGACCAAAGACATGCAAAAGCAGATTCCCAAGGGGATGCAGGTCAGGCATCTCCCAAGATCCTAAGGCATCTTTAGAATTGGAGGCACCTCGGAGGACAGAAATGACTAGGGATGTAGTCTGCTTAGAAGCCTGTGTGGGACAGTGAGTCCACCAGCTTCCCAGCCCCAGCAGGTCTGGTCCTGCTGACTGCCTTACTGCAGGGCTCCTTTCTGGGGAAACCAAATCAAAGAAGCTCCAGAGTTGGAGGTGGTGGTGCCAAGAGCAGTGAGGGAGACTGTGACAGAGGCAGAGAGCAGGGGGACAGCAGCAGTGGGCATGGCAACAGCAGGTTCATGGCCCCTTCCCCAGCCTTACTCCAGGGACCCCACAGCCTTACTCATGACTTCCCAGAAGACAGAGAGGTCCTCTCCTGGATGGCTGGGACTCCCCCTCCCATCAGAAGACGTTCAGACATTCATATTTAGCCTGCATCCAAAACGCTGCTGGCCACACACTGGCTCAGCCAAATAGCTCTTTTCCAGACTCCTGAAGAAAGCTTCCAAAATGAAGAGAGTCCGTGTTGGGGGTGGAGAGGATGTGGAGGTGAACAACATGGGGAGCAAAAGAGACTTCAAATAGCTGGGCACCATAGCTGGTGCATGCCTGTTATCACAGTAGTTTGGAAGGCTGAAGCAGGAGGATTGCAAGGTCAAGGCCAGCCTCAGTAATTTAGTGAGACCCTTAGCAATTTAGTGAGACCATGTCTCAAAATAAAAAGGGTTGGGGAGCCAGGCACTGTGGCACAAGCCTGTAATCCCAGCACTTTGGGAGGCTGAGACAGGAGAATCATAAGTTCAAAGCCAGTCTCAGCAATGGTGAGGCGCTAAGCAACTCAGTGAGACCCTGTCTCTACATAAAACACAAAATAGGGCTGGGGATGTGGCTCAGTGGTAGTATCCCTGAGTTCAACCCCCAGTACTAAAAACAAAAACAAAAACTTCAAATGAACTCAAAATAGTTGTGGAAGAGAATAAGAGTCAATATTGCATTCATGAAACAACATCAAGATGCTTTTAAGAATATAAAAAAAAGGCATAATTTAAACTTTTAGTAAAATTTCCATAAAAGTAGGTCAAAGAAAAAAAATCAGAAAATATAGTTGGCCCTTTGTTTCTGTGGATTCCACACTCAAGGATTCAACCAAACTGGGATTAGAAATATTTGGAAAAAAAATCTGCATATGACCCAAGTGTAGTGGCACACAGTGAGACTCTGTCAGAAAATCTTGTCTCAAAATATAAATTCAAAAGTGCTTGGGATGCAGCTCAGTGGTAGAGTACCCCTGGGTTCAATCCCAGTACTTCAAGACATAAAATTAAACAAAGCATGCAAGCAAGCAAAGGCAAATCAGAAGCTGTGGTGTATGTATATAATCCCAGCGGTCTGGGAGGCTAAAATAGGGGTAATCTCAAATTCCAGATCAGTCTGGATAACATAGCAAGATCCTGTCTGCAAAAACAAAAACAGAAAAAGAACTTTAGGTAATAATGATCTCTAGGAATTAAAGTGTCCCTTCATCTGTCACAGGGTCTCACTGAGTTGCTGAGATTACTGGCGTGCACCATCATGCCTGGTTGTAACAATCTTTAAAACTCAAACCATAAGCCAGGCGCAAGCCTGTAATCCCAGCACTTAGGGAGGCTGAGACAGGAGCATCAGGAGTTCAAAGCCAGCCTCAGCAATGGCGAGGCGCTAAGCAACTCAGTGAGACTCTGTCTCTACATAAAACACAAAATAGGGCTGGGATGTGGCTCAGTGGTTGAGTGCCCCTGAGTTCAATCCTCAGTACCAAAAAAAAAAAAAAGATTGGGAATGTAGCTCAGTGGTAGAGCACCCTCCTAGCATGCATCAGGCCCTGGGTTCAGGCCCTGGGTACCCCCCATCCCCATAAAAAAGGTATGGTTACAAACCTATAAACCCAGAGTATTTTCTGATGGTGGCTGGGGCATGGGCCTGGACTGAGCCCTACAAGCTGAGGAACCGGGGACAGTGAGGCAGAACATATTCTCCCTACCGAATGGTCTCTAAGCCCCCGGGTCCAGAAAATCCTTTTGACATCAACCCCAGAAGCCACAAACCCTAACTGAATTTTACAACTAGTCCCTTGACAGTATTTAAATTTTTTTCCAGCCTTTTTCACCCCAATTCATTGACCATGTAAATCTGGCTTACTCACAACTGCCTTACAGGGCTCAGGGGCAGGCACCTGGGGCAGGTGGCTCATGGCAAGGTGGAGCCAGAACAGTCTCTGCCCCAGAACACTTTATAAGATTTATAAATGGAGCCTGGCACAGTGGCGCACGCCTGTAATCCCAGCACTTAGGGAGGCTGATAGGAGAATGGCAAGTTCAAAGCCAGCCTCAGCAACGGCGAGGCACTAAGCAACTCAGTGAGACCCTGTCTCTACATAAAACACAAAATAGGGCTGGGGATGTGGCTCAGTGGTCGAGTACCCCTGAGTTCCATCTCTAGTACCCCTTCCCAAAAAAACTCAAACCATACACAAAAATATAAAGAGGAAATCAAAGTGGAATTTAGATATTATATTATCACTAATTATACTGACACTCCCACACACACAAAAAGGAAAAAAAAAGCTAAGTAAACGGGAGCGGGGGAAGTGAGGCAATGATTAACTTCAGGAAAGTGAAAAATTGGAACAATAAAGGAACAGAACTCATCAGTGCACAATTTGGATCAAGGGAACACAATAAGATGGGCATGTACCTCAGTGGAAGAGTGTGCTTAGCATGCCAGAGGCCCTGGGTTCATCTCCAGCACTGTCCCCTGCCACCACAAAAAAGGTGCACAATAATTTTTGTAGTTGAAATAATGGAAAGATTGAATATGATTTTAATGAAATATGATTTAATTATATTATTGTTATCAGTTTGTGGTACTGGGGATTTAAATCAGGGATGCTCTACCACTGAGCTACATCTAGACATTTTTATTTATTTTGACAGAGTCTCACTAAGTTGCTGAGGTTGGCTTTGAACTTGTAACCTTAAATCATAATTTTTAAAACTCAATTTTAACCATATTTTATTTTGTGGGGCCAGGAATGGAATAAGGAGCCTGGTGCAAGCTGGGCAAGCATTGTACCACTAAGGTACACTACCAGCCCTATTTTATTTATTAATTGGCTATACTGTTTCTTGTATCTCACATCTTTCTCTTACTCGGATTTCATTTTTGTTTTTTTTTTTGTTTGTTTCTCTCTTTTTTGTAGTTGTAGATAGACAGCATGCCTTTATGGTATGTTATGTGGTGCTAGGATTGAACCCAGTGCCTCACACATGGCAGGCAAGTGCTCTGCCACTGAGCTACAGCCCCAGCCTCATGATTACTTGTATACACATCCTTAGAGTAAAATAATGTTATTATTAATAACTATTAAAGCAATAATGATAGCTATTTGATTATTATTTTGTAGTGCTGGAGATCTAACACAGGGGCTTGGCATTCTATGCAAGCACTCCACTACTGAGCTACACTCCCAGCCTTAAGATGAAATTCTTGAGCTGGAATTGCTGTAACAAAAGAGACTGGACGTTTAAGTTTACTAGAGAGAGAATTACTCTGGTAAAGGAAGGCAACACAAAGGCTGGACTTTCAGACATTTGCAACCAGAGATAGGAATGGTGGTTTGGGCAAGAGAGAAATCTCAAACACACTCCCAGGAGATGCTAGTCCATCTGGCCCATCTCACCTTGCAGGAAACTATGAGGTTGGACCTTATAAAACTGTGGTTCCTGTAGGTTGCCTTTTGGCACCTCTGGCCTAGTCCATTCAGTTTCTTTTCAGCCTGTTGTGCGGGGGTTGTTGCGGTCCATCCCTAGCCAGTGGGTCAAAAGGGAGACCCCCACATTTGCCTAGCCTCTGTAGTGGAAGTTGAGAAGGGTTGGAGCCGGCTGGCCGCCTGTCCTTAGCCTTGCCTTCCGTGGCAGGACAATCAGACGCGCCAGGGGAGTCCAATCAGAGTAGGAATCCGTTTATTTGCAGAACAAGCATTTAATTTATAGGGCTGTTTGGCCAATCAGAGACAATGCATGTAGGTAATAGCTGCCATGCTGCAAGGCACGTAAGCACCCCAAAGTTTGGCCACATTCGTAGAACCAACAGTAATTGTAAATTGATTATATATTTCCTCCTTTGTGCCTTTCCCATTTACATAATGGCTAGTCATTAGGGCATAGCACAGAGCTAGCTCCCCACACTGTTGTACATTTATTTATTTACTATTTTTTTGGGTACTGGGGATTGAACTCAGGGGCACTCAACCACTGAGCCACATCCCCAGCCCTATTTTGTATTTTATTAGAGTCAAGGTCTCACTGAGTTGCTTAGCGCCTTGCTTTTGCTGGGGCTGACTTTGAACTTGCTATCCTCCTGTCTCAGCCTCCCTAGCCAGTGGTATTAGGCATGCACAACCGCCCCCAGCTCTGTTGTACATTTTTTGAGCGTTCTTTCTGTACCGGGAATCTTGCTAAGTACCTCCTGACATACGTTAATTGTTACAACTTTCTTTCTGGGTCATAGCCTTTCTCCTCCATTTTATAACTGAAAGTTCAGTCCTTGTCTCCAATGCCAATTCTTGCCAATTTAATAATGAGGACGGGTTTTGAAGAAAAAAGAAAAGTTTTAGTGCTTTGCTAGCAAACAGAAACACAGAGGACTCCTGTCCTTGAGGCTGTGATTCTGCCCCTAGAGGAAAAGACAGGGCTTTTAAAGAACCTAGGGAAAGGCTATATTCCAGGTGTGCCCTGACAGCAGGTTCCCCAGAGTGTGTTAGGATCCACTTGTTAATTTGGGAGATATTCACTTCCTGGATCCGCGGCACACATCTTCCTCTGGCGCACTGCTTACTCAAGGTAAACACCTTTCCTACTCCCAGGATAGGGAGAGGGAGAGAGAAAAGAGGAAAAGAAAAACATGTGGAATACAATCCAACAGTACTCTGAGTTGTAGTTGAAGGAGCTGGGCTCCAGTCCGGCTCTGCCACTGGACAGTGCCTTGGCTTGGGCCTCTGCGGATGTCAGGTCTCAGCGAGAAGTGCTCCTGTTCTGGTGTGCACATCTGGAAAATCCCTTCGGGACTCAGCGACAATAAAGATGAAGACAGTAGCCACAATACCAGCCAGCTCGGGAAGGAACTGTGAGGACCTAGTTCCGGGCCCTGCAGGAGAAAGCCGGGTAGGGAGGAGGAGCCCCACCCCCACCCCCACCCACCACGTGGAGCAGGGCCCGGCCCGCAGCTTGGCGGCCGGGCGATTCTGCCAGCGCCCGGCTGCGCGGGGCGGGGCGGGGGCGGAACCAGAACAGCCAGTGGGCCGAGGTCTCCGTTCAGCCAAGCCACCCTCAAGGGGCGCGGCCCGGGCCCTGCGTCTCACGGCTCCCGAGCCAGCCCGGAGGGGCAGGGGCGGAGAGCAGCGGGACAGAGAGGCGTGGCCTTTTTTTTTTTGTCCTCCTAGATAAGGAAAAGTTCCCTTGCGCCTTTAAGAGGCCGACGCGGGCATCCGATTGGTCGAGGCGCGCCAGTGACGTCACGCAGGGGCCGGCGCCCTCCTCCTCCCGCCCCGCCGCGCGCTCGCGGACAGTCCGCGCGCGGGCTGGGCCGGCGCCCCTCAGCCTAGCAGTCCCGCATCTCCCGGATCCCCGGGGGATGCCCGCGGTTGGGCCTCCCTCATGGCCGCCGACGTCTTCATGTGTTCCCCGCGCCGGCCCCGCAGCCGAGTCCGTTCGGTGCTGCTCAAGCCCCAGGTGCCCGAGGACGACGACGACTCGGACACGGATGAGCCGTCCCCTCCGCCCGCCTCCGGCGCGGCCACCTCGGCCCGGGCCCACGCGAGCGCTGCGCCACTGCCGCCCCGGGCGGGGTCGGGCCGCGAGGAGCCTCCGCGCCCCCAGCAGATCATCCACAGCGGCCACTTCATGGTGTCGTCGCCGCACCGCGAGCACCCGCCCAAGAAGGGCTACGATTTCGACACGGTCAACAAGCAGACGTGCCAGACCTACAGCTTCGGCAAGACCAGCTCCTGCCACCTGTCCATCGACGCCTCGCTCACCAAGCTCTTCGAGTGCATGACCCTAGCCTACAGGTGGGACCCGGCGACCCTTGCGGACCCGGCCGGGCCCCGTCTCTCCACCGGGGCCTCCCTTAGACAAAACGAGCGCAGAGGGCTGGGCCGCCCTTTGGCTTCACGCTTTCTCCGTTTGGGAGGGGGTCCCAATGTTGCGAGAGGCGCCGCGGTCCTGGCCGCTTTCCCTGTCATCAGTCCTCGGGTTCTTCTGGCTTCAAGTTCCCCATCCCGGCCCTCCCCTCCACTGTCCCGGGAGCCACCAATCTTGTACAAGAAACTGTTGTAGAAAGGCTGCACCTTGTGTTGCCCCGCTCTGTCGACCCCTTCCCCCAAACTCTTTGTGTTTCCAGCAATACCCAGCGGTGATTAAGACCACCTGTCCAGGGTGTCTGGGGCGCTGGCTCCACTATTTCATGATTGTGTAACACCTCAGAGCCTGCTTCCTCCTTTATAAAGAGAGGATGACAGTAGTATCTGCCTCCAGGGGGCTACTGTGGGGATGGATTGAGAGAGGTAAAGTGCTTATTACAGTTCCTGTACAGTTAGGTGCTCCATTCATGTTAGCTACTTTTGGTATTGTCCATGTACCTGCAGGCTGGGCCTCTTCACAACCCATTCGTTGGGTGGCCCTTGGAGAGGGCCCTGGGTGCTCCTAGGAAGACTTTTGGAACCACAGCTGTTGGAGGTGCAGTCTGTCCTCCTGGCAAGTTGAAGGGTTTTCTGGGTGGCCCTGAAACATTATATGAGGGAGATGTCAGTGTTTAGGGCACACATCCCAGATACCATCCTGACATGTGGATTTGGCTCTGGGCAGAAATCTCTTTTTTCCAAGTCACAGAAATACCTGGCTCTCAAGGGTTAAAAAGTCTTTCCACTCTTTTCTCCCTTCCTCAGCTTATATGTTAGGCATTTGCTTCAGGTGACTTTTCTAACTCAATTATAGAACTTCTTTGCCCTGGCTGCCTTGGCCTGAATAGCC
This sequence comes from Xerus rutilus, assembly GCA_028644305.1. Taxonomy (NCBI): domain Eukaryota; kingdom Metazoa; phylum Chordata; class Mammalia; order Rodentia; family Sciuridae; genus Xerus; species Xerus rutilus. The sequence goes on along the minus strand of CM053407.1, from coordinate 121,709,379 downwards.
CAGCCCTGCACAGAACCCTCCATGGGATCTATACAGAGTTGAGTTTCTTGCATTAGTAAATGCAGTGGCCCTGGCTCACTTGGCTGTGTGCTTCACAGGCAGCACAGGCAGTTTCCTATGAGACTTCAGTAACAGTGTAGAGAAGTAACAGTATAGAAATATTTCCCTCTGCTTTATTTATTTACTTGTTTATTTTTGAAAAGGTGCCTTGCTGTGTAACCAAGCTGGTCTCATACTCCTGGGTTCAGGCATTTTTTCTGCGTGAAAGACTTTTTCTTTCTTCTTCCTTCCTTTTTTTTTGAGAGTAGTGAACCTTGAATAAATCCAAGTTAAAACATAATTTATCTGAATTTAAAATACTGGATACTTAGCTCTGGATGGCATTTTCCTCCTCTGGAATAAATGATTAGTCGATCTGTTCCTTTGTTATGTTCCTGAAATGCACCCCTCAGTCCTGTTTCCTTTGGTGAAGGTTTTCCTGATGACTTGTTCTTGTTCTGTAGCTCTTTATCCTGTCCCCCTGACGTGGCACATTGGTCAGTCTCTGCTCTGATTCTCAGGTCTTGCCAGTTTGAGCTGGCACTGAGCCTGGAAGATGTTCTGTTTTAAAAAACAAATGGCATTGATGTTGTAGCCCTGTGCACCCTTCAGTCTCAAATTTTGAGAATTTTTATTGGAATTAAACCAACTAGATTACAGCATAATCTATAAGAAAGCTTTTGGAAACAAAATCAGAGGTGAAAGACAGGAATGTGTTTTATTAAGAAAATTTAATCCTCCTCTTTACTTTTATATAAACTTCTGCATGTACAAGGAAAGAATGATGCTTGAGTCACAGGAAGTGCAGCTAGAAGGCCTCACTTAAGTCAGCTCAGCAAAAGGAAAATTAAGCGAGTTTCCCCTTTGCCCTTTGTTTGGATAACCTAAAGGCTTATTAAATAACACTAAAGAATTTCAGTAATGGCTTTATTTTTTTCATTTCTTTCAAAAATATTTTGGCAACTGGCCACTGCTCAGTTACCTTTCTTGATTGCAAAATGCACCACTAGTTTTGTGCTTACCTTGCTTTTCAGAGCCTCTAGCCCCCTGGCTCTCTTGTGTTTATTGCTGTTCCTTATGCCTGAGGTCTGCTGCCACCTAGATCTGTCCACACCAAAGGTCCCCTACTAGTATCTGCTTAGTAATTTTTCATGAAGATGCTCTTTGTGTGACGCTCAATTTGGCCTTTCCTGAGTTTAGTTGGCAGTATGGAATTTTGGTAGAGATTGACAGAAAAGCTGAGGAAAAGAGAATTTTTGCCACAATGACCCGGTGACTTTCAGAGAAGTAAGGTTGAGGTGGGGGACAGGGAGGAGAGAGGCTCAGCTTCAGAGCTGCTCTGACTTCCTGTTCAGTGGAGTTAGAGCCTTTACGCTTTTCCTAGTTTCTTCTTTACTTCAGCTGAGAGGAAGGTCAGCTGGAACTGCTCTTCTATGTGACTGTTGTTGTCTTGGGTCCTTTCTAACTTCAGTGTTCTGGCTGCCCCCTGGTCTCTTGGTTCTAGCTGCCTAACTCTCCCTGGTACACTCTGTGCTTTTTTTTTTTTTTTTTCCTTTTGGTTTGGCTTCCTGTTAACTGCTGCCTCCCAGCTGTTTCCAGCTGAGGTTCAACAGTCTTTGGGGAGGAACCAAGTGCAGGGGAAATTGCGGTTATTTTTCACCCAGTTCTGAGAAGTGGTCTAGGGATCATGAACATGGTCTGTTCCAGACCAAGCAAAGGCTTTAACTCCTGAAGTCTGGCTAGGGCTGATTTTGGTGGGGGGAATATGATATCTGGGGACAGGAGACAGTGTGAGCAAGCCCAATGGCCTGCCTGGTGACTGTGCCGAGGAGATTCCAGTTTCTGTGCAGCTGGCTTTAAAATCCCTGACCACCCATTCTGTGATGCTAAGTAGCCCTATGGCAGAATGTCTTGATTTGGTCCTAAAATATGTGTTAAATTGTTGGGATATCTTGGAGGGGAATAAATTGCCTCCAACCAAGGCAAAATTTAGGTGGTAGAGGACATGGGAGACTACGGGTGGCTTGACTTTCCCATCTGCTGCTTTGGAACGGAGTGGATAGAACTTTTCTGCAGGGTGGAAGTGAGTATTAACTGAGATGTCTGTGAATGTACCTGGTACCTGGCAAATAATAGGCAAGAGGAGGTTTACCGTCTGACCGTAGCAGGGGGGCATAATGGAGTCTCAGTTCTGCATTCTCAGTCAACTGACATTGTCTAGGATGGTAAGTTTCTCATCTGTAATCAGAAGAAAAAAAATAATGTGTCCAACTGGTGTCTTTTAGGGTGGTTTTTAAATGTCTGCCTAACAAATACTAAACAGAAGCATTCTTGATTTGGCCAAGTCCTTTCTAAGGCTCCACAATGGAGCTATGTACTCTAGAACATAGTTCATGGTTCTTGCCCTCTTAACATTTTAAGGAATGTCACACATGTACATCTCCCACACAGATTTTGAACACATCTAGTGTGTAGCTTTTTGTGGTCAGTTTTGGTTTCACTTTTCTACCTTTTAACTCCTTGTCAGGGAGCCTTAGTATGAAGTTTTTAGAAGGTAGGAGATACTCTTTTCATGTATTTAAAATAAATAGTAGCTTTCTGGAAGAAAGCTTTCTGCTTAAGTGTATATTGGAGGAGACATTTTGACTAGGAGCTGTAAGGTAACCTTGGTATATAAGTTTCCAGGATGTAGCCCCCATACGTGTGCCCTGTGTGGTAACCCTTTGTTCATGGCTTAAGGAGGGAGGCAGTGCCAACTTAGGAATAACAAAGACTAAAGACTCAGAGCATTATGTCCTCCAGAATTTTAAGTTTCGAAGCAGCATCCTCTTCCTCTTGTTCCTTCTCCTCCTCCTTTTTTTGGCGGGGAGGGTACTGGAGGTTGAATCTAGGACCTTGTGCGTGCTGGGCAAGCATTCTACCACTGAGCTATGTCCTTAGCCCTTATCAGATTTTTCAAAATTTGAGACAGGTCTTGCTAAGTTCCCCAGGCTGACCTCAAACTTATCATCCTCCTACCTCAGCCTTCTGAGTAGTTGTGTTCACAGGTGTGTGCCACTATGCCCAGCTGAGTTTTACCTTTGGCTTCCACAAGTTAAGGTAGTTTTCTTCTCTTGTTCTGTCTTTAGCCTTTAATTATTAGATCGTGTGCACCAGCAGTGCATGGTGGCACATGCCTGTAGTCCTAGCACTCTGGCAGCTGAGACAGGAGTGCCTTGAGTATAGATGTTGAAGACCAGCCTGGGCAGTGTAATAAGACCATGCCTTTAAAAGGTGGTAGGGGTGTAGTTGGCACATGCCTGTAATCACAGTGCCTTGGGAAACTGAAGCAGGAGCATCACAAATTCAAGATCAGTCGGGCAACTTAGCAAGACTCTGTCTTAACGTTTAAAAAAAGGAAAAAAAAATTGGGATTGTAGGTCAATGGTACAGCAATTGCCTGTCATGTATAAGACCCTGGGTCCAATCCCCAGTACCACCACTACCACCAAAAAAAAGTGTGTGTGTGTGTGTGTGTGTGTGTGTGTGTATGTTTGCACATGCAAGCACTGAGATGGGAGCTGTGGCTACAGAGATGACAATGTCAGTCTTAAAGGAGTTCACAGGAGACTAGCTGTGGGATAGACAAAGGCAGTGACAAAACAGTAAGGGTCGTGACCATGTGAACCAGGCCTGATGGCCTTGCTGAGGAAGTGTCTGCACTACACTGAGAGTGTGTGCATTGCTGTAACCAGTACCTGTGTGGACACTTGCCAACATCAGGTCAGCGCTTATCTCCCCTTCCCTGCATCAACTGTCAACAATCTTGGATTCTCTTCCCCAGTGGAAAGCTCCACTATTCTTCTTACCTATTTTCTGCCCTTCAGTAGTCCAGAACCAAATTTCCATTTTTATGTAGAGGTTGAGTAGTTAATTGCTAGTTCAATGGAAGGGCGAAGAGTGATTGATAAAATTGGGGAGAGAGAGTCTGAATAAAGGACTGAGGTTGTGGCTCAGTGGTAGAGCGCTTGCCTAGCATGTGTAAGGCCCTGGGTTCGATTTTCAGTACTGCATATTGTTTTTCTTTGTTTTCTTTTTCTTTTATTTATTTATTTATTTTTTGGTACTGGGGATTGGGCAATGTCCCTCTTTGCTGATTGACCACCATGCAGTCCTTGGCTCCTGGTAGGCACCGCTTTCCTTGGTGCTGTACCATGAACTATATCCTCAGTCCTTTTTTTTATTTTTTGTTTTAAGACAGGGTCTTGCTAAATTGCCCGGGCTGACCTCAAACTTACAATTCTGCTTCAGCCTCCTAAGCAGTGGGGATTACAGGTGTGTGGTGTGGCACTTGACTCAGAAGTTTCTTGGGGAAACATAAGCACACAATCATAGTATGAAAGTCTTCAAGTTCTTTTCCCCTGTTGGAAAACCCACCCTGGGGTTATATTGATTATGCTGAGTGTATTGTGCTCCAGTTCAGTGGGCTCTAGCAATAGTAGGACCCTAGTCAAAGAAAAGTCTATAAAGTGGATTGTGTCCTTGTTCCTTCCCTGCCTGGTATAATTCCCGTAAGAGGATGTTATGGAAAGTCAATAGATTTTTTTTTTTTTTTGTAGTGCTGGGGATCAGAGCCAGGGCCTCAGTGCATGCTGGGCAAGTGCTCTATCTTGGAGCTACAGCCCCAGCCCCAGTTTGATTTATTTTGGAGGTTTCGTATAGTAGCTGGTAAAAAATTCAGAGCACAAGCACCCCTTCCTCAGCATTTTTTTTTTTTGATACTAGATATTGAATCCAAGGATCCTTTACCAGTTTTCTACATCCCCAGCCCTTTTTACTTTTTATCTTGAGACAGGGCCTTGGTAAATTGCTTAAAGCCTTGCTAAGTTGAGGCTGGCCTTGAATTTGTGATCCTCCTGCTTCATCCTTCCAAGTTGCTGGGGTTGCAGGAGTGTGCTGTGGTACCTAGCCCCTTCCTGGAAATTGAATAACCTCTTGGGTTTAAAATGTGCAGTCTAGACGTCCTGTGTCTCCAGTGATTATTTTCTGTCTTTTTTTGGAGATGCCTCATCTGTGGTTAGAATTCCAGGTCCCAGGACTGTGTTTTAGACCGGGCTGTTTGGGTTGCATGCCTGCAGGATAGGGGTTTTATTGAAAGGATCAGGCTGGGCACAGCAGAACATGCCTGTAATCCCAACAACTTGGGATACTGAGGCAAAAGGATTGCAAGTTCAAAACCAGCCTCCACAGTTTAGCAAGACGCTTTCCCAAAAATAAAAAGGGCTGGGGATGTGGCTTAGTGATAAAGCACCCCTGGGTTCAATCTAAGAACTCCTGGAAGGCAGTGGAGACTGGTGCTGGTACCTGGAGGCCTTAGTGGTCAGCAGGGGCGATGCCCCTCTTTGCTGACTGACCACCATACAGTCCTTGGCTCCTGGTAGGTACCGCTTTCCTTGGTGCTCTCACTCCTGCTGCCTGCTGGCACTCTCACCTGCTGCTGTTTCTTCTCTCCACTCCTCTGCTTATGGGAGCTTCTGTGTCTGCCACCTTGAGCTCCCTGGGGCCTGTGTTTTCACATGTGGACCTCACTCAGAGCTTCCTGTTATCACCAGTGCTCTTTGCCAGTCGTCTAATTAAATTAGCCCTGTAGTCTCCAGTTCAGATGTTTGAGGGAGGCTGACTGGCTCTTCCTCCCTGAGCGGAGCCTTACAGGCCACAGCATGAGTCTGGCTGTGGTCCTGGTTTAGCTGCCCCAAGCTCAAGTGCTTATTCCCCCAACAAGTATTCACTGGGCCTCTTGTGTGCCAGGCTTAGGTCAGCCGTTGGGGACACAGTATCAGACAAGACAGATTTATCATCTCCCCTCATGGAACTTCCACTCTACTGGGATAGTCAGAAAGCAAATCGGATCTTGATACTCCGGGTGCAGTGAAGACCATAAAACAAAATAAAGGAGAGGAAGTGGTGGGCGCTCAGAAAAGACTTCTGAGGAGGTGGCATTTCAGGTTAGACCAAAACCTGCATGGCAAATAGGAGGCAGTCATTCCAGGCAGTGGAAGAGGCCCAGATTAGAAAGAGGGCCAGCGTGACTAGGCTGAGGGCAGAGTGGGTGTAGGAGATGAACCTGAGAAGGCAAGGGAGCTTGTTGGTCATGCTGGGGAGTTAGGACATTACTCTCATTGTGCTGGAAATATTAATTTGTCTCCATTGAGCAGCTCATGGTGGCTCATCCGTAGATTAGTTTATAGGAAACTAGTTGATAAGAGACAAGTCTCTAGGAGGGCAGAGAAGTGAGGATCCCAGTGGTAGGCTGTTGAGCTTTGTTCTGCGACTAGGGTAGCAGAGTGGAGGTGGTGAGAAGTGGGTGGACTCAAGGTGGTCTTTGGACTTGCTGATGAATTGGACCTGGGAGGTGAAGAGAAGCAAGGAGTCCGTGATGACTGGGCAGTTTGGGGCCTGAGCGTCCAGGGCCATTACTGAAATAGGAAGCCTGGGCTGTGTGGCTGGTATATTTGTGCTGGGAATACCTCAGTAGAAAATGTGGTTGCCCAAGACTGCCCTGACAGCTGGGGCGTGGGCTATGTGACAAGGTGTGACAAAGGATGAGAGGGGCTCTCAGCGTGGGAGGCCCCATGGGCATCCACTAGATCCTGCCTGGTCCATGCAGCTGGGTTCCTTCTGGCCGTGCTGTTCCATCTTGTCCCCCTGCCTTTTGCTGTGCCTCCTGAGGGGACATTGGGTGGGGTGGGCTTTGGGGTCTGGAACTTGCCTTCTGAACAGAGGGGTTTTTATCCTGTGATCTGTGCTACCATATATCTTGTATGTTTTTTTTTTTTACTCAGATGGGTTTGATTATGGTACAGGAATACTGCCTGGTCTTGGATTCCCTAAAGAAACTTCTCTAAGTCTAGCATTCTTTTTTTTTTTTTTTTTTTTGGTACCAGGGATTGAACTCAGGGATACTTGACCACTGAGCCACATCCCCAGCCCTATTTTGTGTTTTATGTGGAGATAGGGTCTCACTGAGTTGCTTAGCGCCTCACCATTGCTGAGGCCATCTTTGAACCTGTGATTCTCCTGTCTCAGCCTCCCACAGTGCTGGGATTACAGGTGTGTGCCACCGTGTCCGGCTCAAGACTAGCATTCTTGATGTGTTTGGGGTTAGATTGCACTATCAGAAAAATCTAGAAGGAGGCTAAGAAAAAGGGGTGACATTGGTAGCTCCAAAGGGGGATCCAAGACCTGAAGTAATAATTTTAGACACAGAATTCTTTGTTGTTAGCCTTTGATCCTTAGAGTATGCAGAATCCCATTTGGGTAACAGTGAAGACTAACAGCTCATAAAAAAGAGTCACTTAGCAAGACCTTGTCTCAAAAATAAAAGGACCGGGGATGTGGCTCTGTGGTGAAGTGCCTCTGGGTTCAACCCCTAGTATCAAAATGAAAATGAAAATAAATAAGTATGTACAAAATTTAAAAGGGGTGGTAGAATGCTTTCTAGGCATACATGCCTGGCTCAATACCCCGCACTGGAAAGAAAGATTTGTGCATTTTATTCTATGTAATTCCTACCAAACCCAAAAAAACAGATACAAATAATAAACTCTGGTTAATGTTATGCATGCTAAGGTGGTAGGGATGGAGTGATGAATTACTCTATATCTGCATTCTATGCTGAAATGCTTTAAATTAGTGGCTCATAAAGTTTTTGGTCCTGGGACTGCTTTACTCTTTATGTATATGTGGGTTATACCTTTTTTGTTTGTTTGTTTGATTGTTTGGTTCTGAGGATTGAACTCAGGATATTTTAGCACTGAATTACATCCCCAGCCCTTTTTATTTGCATCTTGAGACAGGGCCTCATGAAATTGCTGAAGCTGGCCTCAGTCTTGCAATCTTCCTGCCTCACTCTCGAGGAGCTGAGAATATAACCTCCCATGCCTGGCAGGTTATATCTGTAGATATTTACCATATTAGAAACTGAATCAGGGGCTGGGATTATGGCACAGTGGTAGCGTGCTCGCCTAGCACGCATAAGGCACTGGGTTCGATCCTCAGCACCACATAAAAATAAAATAAAGATATTCTGTCACCTAAAACTAAAAAATAAACACTTAAAAAAAAAAAAAAGAAAGAAACTGAATCAGAGAAATAATTCAAGGTTGTTTATAACTTAAGGTTTGGTCTAGTGTACAGTGAGCCTGGCCTACGAGATGAAGGCATTGCAATATGGAAAGTGGGAAATAGATGATAGTGTACTGTGAGCCTCACATCAGCTTTGGCACAAGGACAGTTTTTTAGGTGTTCCCACTGCTATGTGTACCTTCTTGCTGCAGCTTTGTTTAAGGTCACAGAACCATAATCACCCCTCCACCCCTGGTACTGGGGATTGAACCCAGAGGTGCTCTAGCACTAAGCTACATCCCTTGCCCTTTTTATTTTTTATTTTGAGACAGAGTTTCATTGGGTTGCCCAGACTGGCCTCAAAGTCTAGATCTTCCTGTCTCAGCCTCCCAAGTAGCTGGGATTACAGGTGTGGCCATTGTGCCCATCTGGACTGAAGCCTCTGAATTCCAAGTCTAAAGCTCTCTCCAGAGGTCTGCATGCTCCTCAGAGACTATTTGTTATTAGGAGTGCCAGGATTCTAAATGGTTTTGTCCCAGAGATGGGGGATTTACTCTTGCTTTGTGAAAGTCTTGTACTCTAGGTTAATCTTAGCCTTACATTCCTTCTTCAATTATTACCCCTCAACCTTACCACTATACTGACTAGAATGGGGATGTTTTCATAGGGAGACTCTGAGGTTGGGGAGGGTGGCAAAAAGATGAACTTCAAAAGCAGTTGATTTGGTTATAGTTCAAACAAAATTATACCTTCTGGATTGAGTGGGCCTCTTTCTTGCCTCCTGTTTGAAGTTTCCAATCTGCTCATTTTATTACATAGCGTGCG
>CM053407.1:121677611-121700312 GCA_028644305.1 Xerus rutilus | reverse complement strand
GGTAAAGCGCTTGCCTTGCATGCGTGAGGCACTGGGTTCGATCCTCAACGCCACATAAAAATAAATAAAGATATTGTGTCCATCTACAACTAAAAAAAATTAAAAAAAAAAAGATGTTGGCGAATAGCCTTATGGTTCATAAACGCATTACTTCTGCTTCTAAACCAGATTAAAATGGAGTTTGTATTTATGGCGGATACAATGTTTCCTCTGCTGAGACACATTCAATGAAAAGTTGGTGAATCCATCTAAGCTTAAATCCTTACTTTTTAGAGTTTGGCTGTACTTTCCAGACTTCCTTCCAGATTTTATTTGTCATTATTTCTCTATGACCATAGTATTTTTTTTTGGTACCAGGGATTGAACTCAGGGGCACTCGACCACTGAGCCACATCCCCATCCCTATTTTGTGTTTTCTGTAGAGACAGGGTCTCACTGAGTTGCTTAGCGCCTTGCTGTTGCTGAGGCTGGCTTTGAACTCGTGATTCTCCTGTTTCAGTCTCCCAAAGTGCTGTGATTACAGGCGTGCGCCACTGCATAGTACTTTTTTTTTTAGTTGTAGATGGACACGATATCTTTATTTCTTTTTTTTTAATGTGGTGCTGAGGATCGAACCCAGTGCCTCATGCATGCGAGGCAGGCGCTCTACCACTGAGTCACAATCCCAGCCCCACCGCTTTTTAACATTAAAAATAAAATGAACCTTGGGGGCTGGAGTTGTGGCTCAGTGGTAGAGCGCTTGCTTAGCACGTGTGAGGCACTGGGTTCGATTCTCAGCACCACATATAAATAAATAAAATAAATAAAGATCCATCAACAACTAAAAATATATATATTTTAAAAAATTAAAAAATAAAATGAACCTTTTGCTTTTTTTAAAAATTTTTTTAGTTGTTGATGGATCTTTATTTTATTCATTTATTATTTAAATGTGCTGAGGATCGAACCCAGTGCCTCACGCATGCTAGGCAAGCGCTCTACCACTAACCTCTGAACCTTTTGCTTTTAAACTGCATTTTTATTATAGAAAATTAGAAAATACAAATAGAGCTAAAGGAAAAAGAAAAATCACAACCCCCAGAGATAACCTGTCAATTCCCTAGTGTTTATCCTTCCAAACCTTGTTTTAAAATTTTTTTTGGCATCATGAGTATATTTTGTTTTCCATTTAAGAGATTGTGAACATCTTTCCAAGTCCCAAAAATATTCTGCAATGTTTTTAGTTGCTAAATAGTATCTCCTTGTGTGGGTTATTTATTTAATCCTGCTGTTGATCCTTGAGAAGTATTTCCATGGTATTTTTTGTAACCTCAGGTTTCTGGGCCCTGTTCTGTTTGCATACCCCAGGTCAACTCCTTTTTCTAAAAGTTCCCTCTGTAGTCTCTCCTCTCTTTCTTTCTTCCTTTTTTTTTTTTTTTTTTTTGGTGGGTACTGGGTATTGAACTCAGGGGTACTCACCACTGAGCCACATCCCCAGCCTTATTTTGTGTTTTATGTAGAGACAGGGTCTCACTGAGGTGCTTAGCACCTCCCCATTGCTGAGGCTGGCTTTGAACTTGCAATTCTCCTGTCTCAGCCTCCCAAAGTGCTGGGATTTCAGGCGGGCGCTGCAGCTGCCTTCTCCTTTCTGACAGAATCATTTATCCTGAGAACATTTTAAGACTCTTGGAATAGAGGAAGCACCTCATACTGCCACACCAGGCACCTCCACCCTGTCACACCACCCCACCCTTATCAGGCAGGTGTGTTCAGGAATGGTAGTGAGGAGCTAGACAGCTGAATGGTGGCCTTGTTTTGGCGCCCTGGGCTGCTTATTGGAAAGCTCCTTGTATTTTCATGTGTGTTCCTGGAGAGGGGCAGGGCCAGAGGATGGTTGGTAGCTGCCAGCAGGAGCCTTCTTGTGCTTTGCCAGCTGTCAGACCCCTGAGGCAGTGATCACAGTGGTGCTGGTGGTGAATGCTATCCCTTGACCTTTTGTTGTTCCAGAAGTAAGGAGGGTGAGGGCTTCTGAAGGGCGTGATTGTGCAGACCAGTGCTCAGCGGATGCCCAGTGGTGAGCTCTCGCGATGGGAGTGCTGCGGATGTGTGTTCCTGTGACTTAGGAGCTAGGCTGAGGAAGGGCCATGGAAGGAAGGGCTCACTTACTCTGAAATGTGGTTTGAGTATTTTCTGTCAGGTAGTGTTCTGAGCTGCAGACTGATCTCTGCTTGTGGCAGCCTTCCTCACTTGAGGGGCTTCTGTGGTCCTGGCTGTCCCTCCTCCTGTATTGTCAGCTGAGTGCTGGGCAGGGGGCTGTTGATTGAAGATACAGGAATTTGGTTATGTGTAGCCTGCCCTATGTGGAGGTGGGGTCCTAGTGCAGAGGCCTGGAGCCCTGGGCATCTGTGTCTACCTTTTGCATTCTTGCTTAGACCCCTTACTGAGGAATCAGTGGGTCAGGCTCCTAGCTCCCTGTTCTTTTCAGTATAGTCCCTTGTCCATTTGACCATCTGTTTCCATTTAGTTTGAGGTTTGTTGTTGTTGGTTTTTGTTTTGTTTTTTTATGGTGCTGGGGCCCAAACCCAGATCTGCACACTTGCTGAGAACGTGCTGTGCCACTGATCTACATCTCCAGACCTCCTGTTAGTTTTAGAATTCATATTTTTACCTACTGCAAAACCTTGACAGAGGTGGTGCCCATAGGAGAGCCCTCATAGCGGCAGAGAGCCTGGTTATCAGCTCAGCTCTGGCTTGTCCTTGGCATTGTACAGTCCTGGCACAGTAGCTAATAGCCAGCAGGCAGGTAGACTCACCTGTGCTCTGCAAGGCCCCCTCTAGATCCTTCTCAGAAGCTTACTAGAGCCCTGTAGATTACAGTGGAGCTGGCTGCCTGGCCTGTGTGTAGCCAGCTGCTTTTCACTTGATAAGTTTGTTTGCTTATCTTTGTTTTGTACCTGCTCCTGGCTCCTTGGGGCTCTGGGTGTGTTTGTGGAGTGCAGGAGATTGCCCCGATTGGAAAGTAAGGATGAAGTAAAGAGGGCAGGGTGTGGTGTGAGAAATACTATAACCCGCTGTTTCCCAAGCCTCCAGTTCTTCTGCAGCGGGAATGTCCTGTTTCCTATCCTAGAGGACACTGGGGTAGCTGCTTTGAGTGTCTTGTAGAAATAGCGGGTAGCCCTCCCAAGCTGGTAGCTCACATCAAGGTCTTGAGTGCTTCCCTCCCAAGTGACTGGAACTTGACACTGCAGCACTGTAGAAAACTTGATGTTTTAGCCCTTTTGTTCTTTGTTGGCGGAGATCACTGGAAATTCATCAGTGAGATTTAGACATGTCCTGAGAGCCCTGGCTCCTGGGTAGGAGATCCCTGCTGCACAGCAGGCGGCCCCAGTGATGTGTTGTCTCTGAAGGTCAGCTGGTGACCTTCTCTTGCATCACATGCATTGGCTGATGTTGGTTTATGTGTATAATTTATTTTCCTTTTCTTTTTTGGTACCAGGGATTGAACCCAGGGGTACTTAACCACTGAGCCACATCCTCAGCCTTTTTTTTTTTTTTTTAAATGAGATTCTTTTTTTTTAGTTGTTGCTGAAACTTTCATTTTATTTATTTGTATGTGGTGCTGAGAATTGAACCCAGTGGCTCACACATGCTAGGCAAACGCTCTACCATTGAGCTACGACCTCAACTCCCTCAGCCTTTTTTTGGGGGAGAGGGGGTACTAGGGAATGAACCCAGGGGCACTAAACCACTGAGCCACATCCCCAGCCGTTTTTTGTATTTTATTTAGAGACAGGGTCTTGCTGAGTTGCTTAGGGCCTTGCTAAATTGCCAAGGCTGGCTAGTTTTGAACTCGCAATCCTCCTGCCTCAGCCTCCTAAGCTGCTGGGATTACAAGCGTGCATCACTGTGCCCGGCTCCCAGCCTTTTTAATTAATTAATTAATTTTTTTGAGACAGAGTCTCACTAAGTTACTTAGGGCCTCACTAAGTTGCTGAGGCTGGCCTTGGACTTGTAATCCTCCTGCCTCAGCCTCCCGAGCTGCTGGGATGACAGGCGTGCACCTCCGTGTCTGGGTCTTTTCCTTCTTTTAACATGATATCTCAAAGTCATGGGGACTGAGGGGTAGAAATCAGGTGGAGAGGGCAGGTTTTTCAACTGACTCTTGGGCTGTTACAATCTCCTGACAAAGCCACCATTGTTTTGAATAAAGTGTCAGTTTGTTTGGTTTGAGTTATACCAGTGCCTTGAAACCGGCTTTCTTTTCCATCCACCTCTGCTGCTGTTTCTGAGGGTAGGAGGGGAGGGGGCCACCAGCCCCAGAGAGGAGAAATGCCTTTCCTTTGCTGTCCCTGATCAGCAGCAACAGCAGCATTTGAGGGGGTCTCTTAGCTGTCCCGGAGTAGGCAGCTGTCTCCTGCTCCAGTGGCATCCCAGGACCATCCTGGACTCTAGCTGGGCTGCAGCCCATGTTACCTCTGGGTAAGGCCCCTTGAGCATAGTTTCCAGGAATCACAACACTTGCTGGTGGCCTTAGCCTGCACCTGCTCTGGCCAGGCTGCCTGCCTGCTGTTGTTGCTGCTGCCAAGGCTGACGTCCCAACTGACCCCTCAGGCCTGGCGTCTGTCCCTGTCTTGTGTATGATGTTTCAGGTTATAGAAGTAATCACCAAGAGCAAAGAGTTTGTCTGGCTGAGCTCCCTCAAGGATAGGAGTGGAGCCTCAGTATTTTAGTTTTTGATGCTAACTTCAGTGCATCGCCTCGCCCCCACCCCTCAGTGCAGTGTCCTATTTGTGGGGTCAAACTATGACATCCGGATGTCTCTGGAACTCCTACTCCTGAAGGGAAAGGACATCGAGAACTCCCCTGGTCGAGGTGGCTCACAGAGGGTGTTTGTAGTAAGATTGAGACCCCCTTTTCAAGAACTTCATTTCTGTGCATTTGGATTAGTAGCTCTTAAGTGCAGTATGGTTACAAAATGACATCTGAAGAGTTTAGAAGGTAAACCAGGTGCAGTGGTGCATGCCTGTAAGTAATCCCAGTGGCTTGGGAGGCTGAGGCAGGAGGATCACAAGTTCAAAGCCAACCTTAGCAATTTAGTGTGGCCCTAAGCAACAGAGTCGGAGAGAAGTCCAAGTTCTCAAAGACTGGGTTGCAGGAATGAGAGGAGATAGTGCATGGTGATAGAGCTGAGTGGTCAGGTGCCTGTGAAATGACCTCCTTGGCTGGAGAGTTTATTCGGAGACCTGGGAAGCACCTCCATGTTTCTCTTTGAGTAGAACAGAAGAATCTAGGAATGGATCAGCCTCTGGTTTTCAAATTTTTAATGAATGGAGGAACTTTGGTCAAAGGGTTCATAGGCCTAGCTTCATGTATGACTGCATATATGATGTGATTCTTCATCACGTACAATCAGAGAAATGAAAAGTTATGCTCCATCTGTGTACAATGAATCAAAATGCATTCTGCTAGCCGGGTATGGTGGCGCACACCTGTAATTTCAGCACTTAGGGAGGCTGAGACAGGAGAATCTCGAGTTCAAAGCCAGCCTCAGCAACAGCGAGGTGCTAAGTGACTCAGTGAGACCCTGTCTCTACATAAAACACAAAATAGGGCTGGGGATGTGGCTCAGTGGTCGAGTGCCCCTGAGTTCAGTCCCTGGTGCCAAAAAAAAAAAAAAAAAAAAAAGCCAGCCTCAGCAATGGCGAGGCGCTAAGCAACTCAGTGAGACCCTGTCTCTACATAAAACACAAAATAGGGCTGGGGATGTGGCTCAGTGGTGAGTACCCCTGAGTTCAGTCCCCGTTACCAAAAAACAAACCAAAACAAAAAACATTCTGGGGTCTAGGATTGTGGCTCAGCGGTAGAGCGCTTGCCTCGCATGTGTGAGTCACTGAGTTTGCTCCTCAGCACCACATAAAAATAAATAAAGGTATTGTGCCCATCTACAACTACAAAATAAAAAAAGACATTCTGCTATCATTTATACCTAAGTAGAATAAATTTTTAAAAAATCTTTAATGACTGTCCCCTCTAGGCTGTCAGCTCCACAGGCTCTGCAGGGAGTTCACTGCTGACCTGTCCTTTTGTCTAGGGTTCTGAGGCTTGAACCCAGAGGCATTTTGTCACTGAGCTATACCCCAAACTCCTTTTTTGTGTTAGGGTCTTGCTAAATTGTTGAGGCTAGCACTGAATTTATAATCCTATCTCAGCCTCTCAAAACACTGGGATTACAGGCGTGCATCACCTTGTGAGCCAGGTCTCCCATTTTCTATTGGTTTGCATAACTTGTTAAATTGAGTGTAAAATAAGAGTAATTAACTTACGGTTTGGAGACTGTCCTCTGAGTCAAGTGCACAGAACTTTCTCATCCATCTGGAATTCCTTTTACTCACTCCTAGATAGTTAAATTGAACTCCAGATAGTTGTGAGAGAAAGCTCTGTGTATGAACTTCTGTCCTAGAATACTCTGAAGCTGTAATTACCCAGTTATGTCACTGAAAGTGTTGGTCAAATTAACTAGTATGTATGATAGAAATGATCTGCAAATCCTGAGAAAGGGCACATATACGAGACTCTTAAGAAAATTATAGCTAGGCGTGGTGGTACATGCCTGTAATCCCAGCAGCTCAGGAGACTGAGGCAGGAGGATCACAAGTTCAGCCTCAGAAACTTGGCAAGACCCTGTTTCAAAATAAAAAATAAAAAAGGCTAGAGCACTGGGCGCAGTGGCACACGCCTGTAATCCCAGCGACTTGGAAGGCTGAGGCAGAAGGATTACAAGTTCAAACCCAACCTCAGCAACTCAGTGAGACCCTGGCTCTAATAAAATTTTAAAAAGGGCTGGGGATGTGGAAGGACCCTTGGATTCAATTCCTGGTATCAATCAATCAATCAATCAATAAAAAGGAAAAAAGGCTAGGGATGTAGCTCAGTGGTTAGGTGCCCTTGGGTTTAATCACTAGTGCCACCAAAAAAAAAAAAAAAAAAAAAGGAAGGAAAGAAAGTTACAGTGTGTTCTCATTTCTCAAATGTCCTGAGTTTTAAAAAAATCCAGTGAACAAGGCAATCTGTGTGTCCTGGCTAGTTGAATTTTACTTTATGTTAAATGTGAGGTGAACATTCACTTTTCCCCTTCTCCAAGTAGAAAATGTTTTATGTAGGTTCTTCCCCTACCACCCTCCTCATTACATAGGGATGTGCATGCTTATTGTCAAATGGGGAATGCACACTTCCCTAAAGACAGGAAGAAAAGGCAGAATTCTTTGAAACACTCCTTCTGGGGGTTCCATTTTGTTAGTGTACTTTTAACTTTTCTCTGTGCCCAAGTACATAAAATAGACTTGTACCATCATTTTTAATTGTCTTTTTTTTTTTTGGTACTTGGGATTGACCTGGGGCACTTTACCACCAGCCCTTTTTTTACTTTTTATTTTGAGACAAGGTCTCACTAACTTGTTGAGGCTGGCCTTGAACTTGTGATCCTCCTGTCTCAGCCTCCTGAGTTTCTGGAATTGCAGGTGTGTGCCATTGTGCCTGGCTTCAATTTTTTGCTTGTTTGTTTTAATATAACTTTAGTTGTTGATGGACCTTTATTTTATTTATTTGTATGCAGTGCTAAGACTAGAACCCAGTGCCTCACACATGCTAGGCAACCACCGCTTTACCACCAAGCCACAAACCCAGCCCCCTTCAATTGTTTTTCGTAGAGCAGAAGTTTTTTAAAACCAGCCACAGAGCTGGGTGCAGTGGCGCATGCCTGTAATCCCAGCACTTTGGGAGGTTGAGATAGGAGAATCACAAGTTCAAAGCCAACTTCAGCAATGGCAAGGCGCTAAGCAACTCAGTGAGACCCTGTCTCTAAATAAAACACAAAATAGGGCTGGGGATGTGGCTCAGTGGTAGTACCCCTGAGTTCAATCCCTGGTACCAAAAAAAATTTGCCAAACCCAAGGCCTCTAAGATTTTCTCCTCTGTTTTCTTCAAGAAGTTTTTTTGTGGTCCTGGAGATTGAACCCAGGGCCTTGCACATGCTAGGCAAATGTTCATTCTAGGCAAGAGCTCTACCATTGAGCTACACCCTTTGCCTCTAGAAGCCTTATACTTTTAGTTCTTATATTTAGATTTATGATTCATTTTGAATTAATTTTTGTATACAGTGTGAGGTAAAGGTTGGAATTCAGTTTACATAGGATAAATAACTTTGTTTATACCTTTTGTCTTTATGCTTCTTTTTTTTTTTTAAATAGATGGACACAATGTCTTTATTCTATTGGTGCTGAGGATCGAACCCAGGGCCTCACGCATGCGAGGCAAGCGCTCTACCACTGAGCTACAATCCCAGCCCCTGCTTCTTTTTTTTTCTTTGAGTTCTATTTGTATTCTTTTGAGACAAATGTCTCAAAATGTTCCCCAAACTGGTCTTGAACTCCTGGGCTCAGGTAGTCTTCCTGCCTCAGCCTCCTGAGTAGCTGAAATCACAGGTGTGTACATACCTGGCTGAAATATTTAATGTATATTATTAGAGTGGGTTTCAAAAATTGTACCAATTAGGAAAGAACCACTGGAATGAGAGAAATTTTTTGCAAATCATGTGTCTAGTAAAGGAAGCATATTTAAAATATATGAGGTTTACAACTCAAAAATTTAAAAATCCTTATTTACAAAATGAGCAAAGGACTTGAGATATTTTTCCAAATATGTTCAACATCATTAACCATTAGGAAAATACAAACCAAACTTGCAGTGAGATCCCACTTCCTGCTCACTGGGCTGTGGTCTGTACTGGTGAGCATGTGGAGGTTTCGGCTCTGCACTGCGGACACTGCTGAAGAGGGAGTAAAACGGTGCACTGGCAGGCCGTCTGGCAGGGCCTCAGAAAGTTAAACATAGAATTACCCTATGATTCAGCAGTTTCATTTCAGAGAAATGAAAACATATGTCCATGCAAAAACTTGTTCATGAATTTTCATAGAAGCATTATTCATAATAGCAAAAAGTTAGAAATAAACTCAGTGTCCATCAACTGTTGAATGGACAAACAAAATGTTGTGAGTCTAAGCGATGGAGAATATTATTCCATTGTGAAAATGGATGAAATACTGACACATGCTTTAATGTGAGTGAACCTCAAAAAATACTAAGTGGGGAAGCTAGTTACAAAAAGTTACATAGTACTATTCCAGTTATGCAAACCATCCAGAATGAGGACAGAATGGATTAGTAGCTACTTATGGTCGGAGGGTGATAGCTAAGGAGTGCAGCTTAACTACTGAGCCACATCCCCAGCCCTTTTTTATATTTTGTTTATTTAGAGGCAACATCTTGCTTAGTTGCTTAGGGCCTTGCTAAGTTGCTGAGGCTGGCTTTGAACTTGCAATCCTCTTGCCTCAGCCTCCTGAGCCTCATGAACCACAGTGCCTGGCAAATTTTTAATTAATTCATTATTTTTGCAGTACTGGGAATTGAACCCATGGATACTCTACAACTAAGCCACATCCCCAGGCCTTTTTATCCCCTGCCCTGTCTCAAAATAAATTTTAAAAAGGACCAAGGATGCAGTTCAATGGTTGAGTGCCCTGGGTTCAATCCTCAGTAACCCCCTCCACTACAGAGATACAGAGTCAAGATACAGCACTGGAAGGTTTCTTGAGTCCCTCCCAGGAGCAGCTCGCCTCTCCCACTGGGTGTCTCTCAGGGATGGTCTTGTCTAATGTATAGGATGCACTTTCCCAGCTGCTTCTGTCAGCACGTTTAAAATTGATCCAAGTTGCTGTGGGCTCAGCAGACATTCCACTGTACATCACACTGTTTCATTCATTCACCAGTTGATGGGACTTTGGCTACCATGCACTTTTTTTAAAAAAATATTTTTTTAGTTGTAATTGGACATAATACCTCTATTTCATTTTATTTTTATGTGGTGCTGAGGATCGAACCCAGGGCCTCGCACATGCTAGGCGAGTGCTGTACCGCTGAGCCACAACTCCAGCCCCTGCCATTCACTTTTATTGTTTTCAACTTTCTAATGAATAAAGCTGCTCAGAACATTCATCTGCAAGTCTTATGGACATAAAGTTTTCACAGTGGCGCACCCAGCTGCTTCAGAGGCTGAGGCAGGAGGCTCAAAGTTCAAAGCCAGCCTGAGCAATTAGACTGTAGGAAAACAAAGTAAAACAAAAAGGGGTTGAGGGAGAAAAAGGTCTTATTTCTTTTGACTAATGTTGGGTCATATGCGAATGTATATTTACCCTCATAAGAAACTGTGAAAGTGTCTCCCAGAATGGCTGTATTCTTTTTTTTTAAAAAAACTTGTGCTAATATTTCCCTGCTTTTAAAGATCTTTGTTAATCTGATAGTCACAATTGTTATCACCAGTGTTTTAATGTTTATTTGATCTCTAGTGATTTCTTTGTTTCCAAAGTTTGACCATTTATTATATATTTATGAGTTTCCTGGACAGCCCTTGAGCTATACCCCCAAACTGTTTTGTTTAAAAAAAATGGGGGGGGGCTGGAGTTGTGGCTCAGTTTCAGTGGTAGAGCACTTGCCCGGCAAGTGTGAGGCACTGGGTTTAATCCTCAGCACCACATAAAAATAAAATTAAGGTATTGTGTCACGTATAACTAAAAAATATAAATATTTTTAAATTTTTTTTTAAATTGGGACATGGGCTTTTTTCCTCCCAGTTTTTCTTTTCTTTGATATTTTTATTATAAAAGATTTTAACAGAGAAGTTTAAATAATGGTGCAGCCACCACCAGTATAGTCCTCCCTCCAACTCCCATTTGTTAGCTTTTGCCATACTGCTGTATGTATCTGTGTCTCTTGCTTTCAGATGGTTCAGGAAAAAAAGGTTGCAGACATTTATGACATTTTGGAGTTTGTTTTTTTTGGTATTGGAGATTGAACTCAGGGGCACTCGACTACTGAGCCACATCCCCAGCCCTATTTTGTGTTTTATGTAGAGACAGGGTCTCACTGAGTTGCTTAGCGCCTCGCCGTTGCTGAGGCTGGCTTTGAACTCGAGATTCTCCTGCCTCAGCCTCCCTAAGTGCTGGGATTACAGGCGTGCGCCACCACGCCTGGTGCATTTATGACATTTTATTCCTAAATACACAGTCTACATGAAAAATTTTCCAGTTTTTCTCAAAATGTCTATTGTAACTAGTTGTATGAATTAGGGTCCAGTTCAGGCCTTTTACTTGGTTTTCATCTTTTGCGGGGTGGTACCAGGGATTGAACTCAGGGGCACCCAACCACTGGGCCACATTCCCAGCCCTATGCTGTATATTATTTAGAGACAGGGTCTCATTGAGTTGCATAGCACCTCACTTTTGCTGAGGCTTTGAACTCGGGATTCTCCTGCCTCCACCTCTTGAGCCACTGGGATTATAGGTGAGCGTCATTGCGCCTACCTGGTTTTCACCTCTTTTTTTTTTTGATTCTGGGGATTGAACTCAGGGACACTCGACCACTGAGCCATCTCCCCAGCCCTATTTTGTGTTTTATTTAGAGACAGGGTCTCACTGAGTTGCTTAGCGCCTCGCCGTTGCTGAGGCTGGCTTTGAACATGCGATCCTCCTGTCTCAGCCTCCCAAAGTGCTGGAATTGCAGGTGTGAGCCACCGCACCTGGCTGGTTTTCATCTTTTTAGACTTTTAATCTAGTATAATCCTTCTACCTTTTCTCCATGTAAGGTGTCTTCTTTTTTCTTTTTTTTTGGTGGTAGCTGGGTTGAACTCAGGGGCGTTCTATGGGGCTACACTTCCAGCCCCTCCCATTTTGAAATTTTGAGATAAGGTCTTGCTAAATTACCTAGGCCAGCCTCAAACTTGGAATCCTTCTACCTCAGTTTCCCAAATCACTGGAATTACAGGCATGTGCCACCATACCTGGCATGCATTGACCTTTTAAAGGGAATGATCTGGCTATGAAGACTGTCCCATATTCTGCATTTTTTTTCTGTTAGGGTGTTTAACTTGTGCACTTGTCCCCTGCATTTCCTGTAAACCACATGTGAGGGCTAAAAGATATGATTAGATTTGGGCTAAGCATTTTTGTTGGGTGCTTCATAGGTGTGTGATGTCAGGTTGCCCCACTGTCAGTGATGTTCACTTTAGTCATGTGATTCAGATTAACTGCCAGATCTCATTATAGAGAGATGTTTTAGACCTCCTGCCTCAGCCTCTGGAGCTGCTGGAATTACAGGTGTGTGAAATCGCATCCTGCAGATTTTCACTTTTCTATGGTCAAACCACCAATGTTGAAAAGAGTTGTCTCTCCAGAATAGCCCTTTTATGAGTCCTTCTCTCCCCTTCTTACTCCCGTCCTCCACCTTCTGCTTCAAACACTGGTATGACAGGTGAACTCTCCTCCTGTTCCATCATTTTATTGGACCATAGATTCAGAAAATTACCCTTTGTCTAAATGTGAGATGCGGACCAGCAGAGTTTCCCATAGCCCTCTTTTTCCAAGAACTTGACTGGCAGCTGTTCTCCCACTAACAGAGGATGCAGCAGCAAGGTATAGACTTTGGCCCTTGGCACCCCGCAGTCAGGTGCTGTTATCTTAACTCCTTTCTTCAAAACTAAGGACCCATTTATGGTGCTGATAGGGGAGAGAAGGAAGAAGCACACAGTAGCTGGGCTGCTCATGTCTGGAGAAGGGGCTCCTTCTCTCTGTTGGGAGCCCTTCCTCTGCATCCTCTTCTTTGGTCAGCTCTGTCCAACCTGGTGACAGTTGAGGCATCCTGCTGGAGGAGGGCACACTGAATGTCCTTCGTGTTTTCCTGCACTTGCTGTGTGTAGGCCTCGGCTCTCTCAGGTGGACATTTCTACCATTCCCATTAGCTTGTGAGGTTCTAGGGCATGGCCCAGGGACTGACTTTGTCGCTGGTCCTCAGTATTAAGCTAGCACCTCGTAGGCTCTGGTTGGGTATTGCTGGGATGCTTCATTTCCTGGCCTGTGGAAGGTCGCTTCCTTACAGTAGGATCCTTTGATGCCTGGTGGTGAAAGCAAGACGCAGGTGTGGGCTCTTTTTTTTTTTTTCCTTCATTTATCAAAACACGTATTAATCTGTACCTTCCTTATAAATAGTTGAGGAATTAGAGCCCTTTGACCTTTCCCTTTGTAATTCTTGCAGCTGACGCTCAGCCTTGTAAGGGGATCATTTATTATTTCAGTACAATTTTTATCTTATTTTTATGGTGCTGGGGATCAAACCTAGGGTCTTGCACATACTAAGCAAGCAGTCGATCACTGAGCTATATACCCAGGCCTTTTTTTTTTTTTTTTTTCCCTCCAGACAGGGTCTCACTAAGCTGCCCAGGCTGGCCTCAAACTTGTGATTCTCCTGCTTTAGCTTCCTGAGTAGCTGCGATTATAGGACTGTGCCACCACACCTAGCTGTTTCATTTCATTTCATTTTATTTGTTTTTTGGTGCTGAGTTTTAAACTTAGGGTGCTTTACCACTGTGTGACATCCCCAGCCCTTTTTAGTTTTTTTTTAGTGAGGGTAGGGTAGGTTGTACTGGGGATTGAACTCAGGGGCACTCAAGCACTGAGTCACATCCCCAGCTCTATTTTGTATTTTATTTAGGGACAGCATCTCACTGAGTTGCTTAGCGCCTCCCCAGTAGCTGAGGCTGGCTTTGAACTCGTGATCCTCCTGCCTCACCCTCCTGAGCCACTGGGATTAACAGGTGTGTGTCACTGTGCCTGGCTCCTTTTTAGTTTTTATTTTGAGACAGGGTCTTGTTAAGTTGCTGAGGGTCTCCCTAAGATGCTGGGGCTGGCCATCTCACTTGAGATCCTCTTGCCTCAGCCTCTGAATCATTGGGATTACAGGTGTGCGCCACCGTACCCAGCTATTTCATTCTTTGTTTCTGTGGATTTGTCAGCCTGAATGAGACGTAACTACATGACCAAGTGTCTGAGGCCATGGGGCTGGTCAGCTACCTCCTGGAGCACTGTCCAGTAGGCAGCATTGCTCTGCACCATCCCTTCAGCTCCTGCCAGGTCTCCAGCTCTCTAGCCTGACTAATTAGTGCTGGGGCAGAGAGATTGCTGTGACAGAGGGCCTCTGAGTTGAGGGTGAAGGCCACCGGTCCCTCTGCAGCATTTCTTTCTTTGCCAAGGGAGCTAGGACATGATACTGGGGGTATGGGTGCTGGGAAATCTCTAGCTCCACCCTTCACTGCTGCTGTGCAGGGAGCCTTCTATGGTGGGGCATGAACAGGCTGAGGCCAGGACAGCTTGCTCTGTGCCACCCATACTGGCTGCTCTTTTGTGTTTTTGTTAAAGTGTGTGATCTCTCATGGGGTCTGGCCAGCTCCAAGGACCTTGTTCATCCCCCCACCTCACCTCAAGTTGTTCCTTTTCTACATTGACTGTAGTGCCTCGAGGCCTTTAATTGTGTCCTGTCCCTTTATAGCCAGTGCATCAAAGCTCCTAAGGCATGGCAAGCTGATTCTGTAAATCCATTCAGTGGAGATCCTCCTGTGTTCCAGGTGGAGCCCTCAGTCTGCTGCAGCCACCAACTTCATTTTTTCTTACCATATCTCTGTGAAATCTATTTCTTTCTTCCCAAAGAAAGTAAAGTTCAGAGAGGCCAGCAGTCTGCCTGGGCTGCAGAGCTGCAGTAGAGGACATTAGTGTGCTTTTTTCCTGCTCGCCTGTGGCTGCTGGTAACAGGGTGATTCTGAAAGTGTCTTTCTGATTAGATAAGCTAGCCTTGTGCCTGAAGTCGCCCTGATTGGGAGGTGCTCTGTATTTCCACCAATGAAGGGGGCCTGGCCAAGGTTCTGCTGATAGGTCAGATGGATTTTTATGTCATCAGGACAGGCATGGTGGACAAATCCAGATTTCCTCCATAATGTCTCAGATCTTTACTATAGCAGAGTCAGGTATTGTCCTTCTTCCTTATGCTGAGAAAGCACAGCAGGCCCTTATAGCCAGTACAGGCTGTGAAACTTTACAGTAAAAAAATCCATTTAAAGGTTGGCTTCGGGTTTTATTCATAAGGACCTCTCCCTGCTTGCCTCCTCCCATGTAGAATTCACAGGCCGCTGATGTCTATGGGAACAGAGAAGAGAAGGAGGAGCACTCCTACCCTCTTGGTCTAGTCTTCATTGTTCCACAAGCTCTTGCAGGGCCTGGCTGCATCAGCATATCAGATTTCAGTTAGGAGAAGATGAATGCCTCTTTTTTTGGTGGGTGTGGTACTGGGGATTGAACCCAGGGTTGCTTTACAACTGAGCTACATCACTCCCACCCCTTTTTTAAAAACAAGTTCTCACTAAGTTACTGAGGCTGCCCTCAAACTTGTGATCCCCCTGTTTCAGCCTCCCAAATTGCTGGGATTATTGACGTGGGCCACTATGCCTGGCTAATGTCCATTACTTTCTGTGCTGACTTCTGTAGTTTGTTTTTCTTAAATAATCTGTGCCTTTGTTTTCTTTTTCTTTTTCTTTTTAAATATTTTTTTAAGTTGTAGATGGACACATTGTCTTTATTTATTTATTTTTATGTGGTGCTGAGGATCAAACCCAGTGCCTCATGCATGCGAGGCAAGCGCTCTACCACTGAGCCATAATCCCAGCCCTGTGCCTTTTTCTTTTTGTCTATTTTGCCAGGAGGCCTTGAAGCTGGGGTAAATGAGACATCCATTTGTTACCCCTCCGCTTGATTTTCATAGCACAGTAACTGAAGTTGTTCTCACCTTCACATGCAGCTATAAAAAATGCTTTCCTCGGGCCGGGCGCGGTGGCTCACGCTTGTAATCCCAGCACTTAGGGAGGCTGAGACAGGAGAATCGCGAGTTCAAAGCCAGCCTCAGCAATGGCGAGGCACTAAGCAACTCAGTGAGACCCTGTCTCTACATAAAACACAAAATAGGGCTGGGGATGTGGCTCAGGGGTTGAGTGCCCCTGAGTTCAATACCTGGTACCAAAAAAAAAAAAAAAAAAATGCTTTCCTCGGGCTGGGGTTGTGGCTCAGTGGCAGAGCACTTGCCTCGCACATGTGAGGCACTGGGTTTGATCCTCAGCACCACATTAAAAAAACCCAAATAAACAAAATAAAGATAATGAGTCCATCTATAACTAAAAAATATTTTAAAAAATGCTTTTCTCTTTATGCATTTGCATTAGCAGTTAAGATAGAAAATAGCTGTGCATCAGGGTCAATAATATGCAAAGGTCTGATGTTATTGGCATTGGATAATAAATAAACTGAAATTTCACCTTATCTCCTGTTGTGTTTAAGTTGATGCAAGAGGAAGAGGTTTGGGGTGACTGTACCACATGAGAGGGAAATCCTCTGTAGCAGGCAAGGGAGAACAGATTTTGTTCTGGAATTCTGATTATGTGAAGAGGGCATTAAAAAGTTGTTTGCTTTGTTGAACTGCCCTTCTCAGAGATAGGCCAGAAGTCTGTGGTTGTAGTGGGGTGTCGCAGATCCATCTGTTTGTCCTTTTGCTTAATGGCAGCTGGTGTGACCCCCAGCCACCCCTACTTTGGGTACCTGTCACTGCGTTCTGTAGGGACCACATCTCCTTTTCTAGAGAGGGAAATGCTTCGGGACCCTTGGAACTGGAACGAAATTTGGACTAAGTACCTGAATTCTCTCTAAAAGGGAGAAGCTGTGGAAGCTTGTTGCTGGGCCCTGGCCCCCTGGAGGGTGTCGCCTCACCCTTTGGGACACATCAGCCAGCTTCAGGTTTCCTTGACTTTTAAGTAGGTTAGGTGGCTGGCAGTGCCTCAGAAATGACTGATGGTGATAATAACAAATGTATTTCTTGCCGGTCTTTGTAGGAGCTTGGAAGCATTGACCATGACCAATTTCTGTTCCATCTCTGGCAGCCAGTTTCTAGAGCCTTTACTCTTCGTGTGGTCTCTGGCCAGAAAACTGCAACTCACTTCCTCTTTAAGCCAGGTGTCTGCATTTGGGTGAAGGTTTTCATTCTTTACGAACAATCTTACCTTGGGCTATTTGAACCTGCCTTTTTGCACAGGTAGGGGAAGGGGCTAGGGCAGGTGTACTCTTTGGGGAAGTTATTTCTGGTACTGAATATAATAGAAGTCTCTCACTCCTCTCTGTGGCCCAGCTGCTTGCCCGCCCCTGGACGCTTGCCCACCCCTGGACTGTTGCCTTATCAGCTAGGTGGAGCCAGGTGGGGCCGTGTTGAACACAATAAAATGTGTCGTATTGAACGGTGCTCCAGGTCAGGGGTGTAACCGTGCAGTTTGGTTTTGTTTTGCTGGTTTCACTTTATACATTTTATTTTTATACTATTTTAAAATGTCATAAAAGTTTATGATCAGATGTGTAAAAGACATGTATAGAAAACCAAGCAGCCAGCCAGGCGCGGTGGCTCACGCTTGTAATCCCAGCACTTAGGGAGGCGGAGACAGGAGAATCGCGAGTTCAAAGCCAGCCTCAGCAATGGCGAGGAGCTAGCTAAGCAACTCAGTGAGACCCTGTCTCTACATAAAACACAAAATAGGGCTGGGGATGTGGCTCAGTGGTCAAGTCGAGTGCCCCTGAGTTCAATCCCCAGTACCAAAAAAAAAAGAAAACCAAGCAGCCTTAGATTTCTCTTTTCCTTTTTTCTCCTATGGTGCTGGGGCTTGATCCCAAGTCCTCATGGGTGCTGGGCAAGCATGGTACCACTGAGCTACCCCCAGCCTTTCTCTTTCTTTTTCAGTCGGTTGAGTAGCTTGGATAAGTAGAGAAGCATACTCTAACCTGGAATGGGGATAGCCCACTTGGAATGTCAGTGCTGCCCACCTTAGGTACAGCCCAGTCAGAGCACTAGAGGCATTTTCTAATTTTCTTTCCTTTCTGTTTCTTTCTTTATTAGGAGACAGGGTTAAGGGTGGCCTTGAACTCCTGGGCTCAAGTAATCCTCCTACCTCAGCCTGCCAACTATCTGGGATTGCAGGTGTGCACCCCTGAGCCTGGCAAGAGTTTTCTTTTGAGATTGGACAATATGATTATAAAGTTCAAATGGAAGCATAAATAGGCAAGAATTAAGTCAGGGTCATGTTAGTAGCAGATTGGACACCACAGTCAGTTTTTTTTTTTTTAAATATTTATTTTTTAGTTGTACACAATATCTTTATTTTATTTTTATGTGGTGCTGAGGATCGAACCCAGTGCCTCCCACGTGCTAGGCGAGCACTCTACCACTGTGCCACAACCCCAGCCCCCACAGTCAGTTTTATGAGGCCCTAGAGCAGACTATACCTTATGTCATGGCATCATACATATTTATGGAAATGCCATAAATTAGTGGGGGAAGCTGAGACAGTCAGACACTTAGTCAGAATTTCTTTTGGAGAACTGTGTAAGGAATTGCATTGATTCCCTCCCCCATCCCCTCAAGAATCAAGAATTGAATATTATAAGTGATAAATCATTAAAAACATGTATGGCCAGGTATGGTGCATACCTGTTATTCCAGCTATTAGGGAGGTAGAGGCAGGAGGATTGAAAGTTCAAGGCCAGTATGGGCAACTTAGTAAAACTCTGTCCCAGAATAAAAAATAAAAAGAGCTGGGGGTGTCGCTCAGGGGTAGAGCACCCCTGGTTCAATCCCCAGTATCCCTCCCCTACCAAAAAACATATGCACAAACATTCATAAGAAATGGAGCATTGAGAAAGGTCCTGCAGGAGCCCTCTCTTATTCCTTCTACCAAAATACATTCCAGATACACCAAAGAGTTAAATGTACAAAATAAAGCTGTGAAAGTACTAAAAGGAAATGTAGAAGAGTATTTTCTCAGGCTTAGGGTAGCAAACCCCTTTCTAAAGTATGACACAAAAAACAAACATAGAAGCCGGGCGCGGTGGCTCAAGCCTGTAATCCCAGCACTTAGGGAGGCTGAGACAGGAGAATCGCGAGTTCAAAGCCAGCCTCAGCAATGGCGAGGCGCTAAGCGACTCAGTGAGACCCTGTTTCTACATAAAACACAAAATAGGGCTGGGGATGTGGCTCAGTGGTTGAGTATCCCTGAGTTCAATCCCCAGTACCAAAAAAAAAAAAACAAACAAACATAGAAGAAAGGACCTACATTTTGACTACATTAATGAAAACATTCTACTAAAATAGCAAGAATAACCCACCATATATTAAAAAGTTAAGTGGGACCAAAAAAAAAAAAGTTAAGTAGGACCAAAAAAAGTCTACCTTAGTCAAGACAAATAGGACAGGGCATGGTCACTCTGTCCTGAGTTGCAGACATTTCCACCTGATGAAGAGCCTCAATCCCACAGGGAAGGAAACATTTAACCTGTGGAAAACTAACAAGGAATACACACAAACAGATACTAATAGGATTCAAAGTATCACTGAACCAGAATTTGCCTGTCAGATTAGCAAGTATTAGCAATTAATATAAGTAATATTTGGGGAAAATAGGCGTTACTCATTGCTGTTGGGAGTGTATGAGTATAAATTTTTAAAGAGTCTTTGGCTATCACCAAATTATAAATATATATAAACCCTCTGATTTCAGCTTTTTCATTTCTAGAAATTATTCTTTTTTTTTGGTACCAGGGATTGAACTCAGGGGTACTCGACCACTGAGCCACATCCCCAGCCCTATTTTGTGTTTTATTTATTTAGAGACAGGGTCTCACTGAGTTGCTTAGTGCCTCGCTGTTGCTGAGGCTGGCTTTGAACTCCTGATTCTCTTGTCTCAGCCTCCCTAAGTGCTGGGATTACAGGCGTGTGTGACCACATCTGGCTTCTAGGAATTTTTCTTATAGAAATAGTCTCACAATTGCACAAAGATATAAATACTAGAATGTTTATTATAACATCGTTTATAATACTAAAAAATTGAAACTGTGTGTCTATTAATATGAATGACTATTGGAAAGTAGTTAAGTGGATTATGATAAATATGTATAGTGGAATATTCTGTAGCCAATAAAATAATATAAAACTCCATATTCATACAATACAATGTCTGTGACATATAAGTAAAAACATGTTATAAAACAAAAGCATGATTCTTTATTATTACATTTATTCATGTTTGTGTGTGTATATATATATTTTTGGGCAGGGGGACCAGGGATTGAGCTCAGGAACACTTGACCACTGAGCCACATCCCCAGCCCTATTTTGTGTTTTATTTAGAGACAGGGTCTCACTGAGTTACTTAGTGTCTCGCTTTTGCTGAGGCTGGCTTTCAGCTGCTGGGATTACAGGCATGCTCCACCATGCGGGTCATGTATTTATATCTTCATCCGAATAAATATACGTGAAAAGGACACATGGGCCAGGTGCAGTGGTGCACATCTGTAATCCTAGGTGCTTGGGAGGCTGAGGCAGGAGGATCACAAGTTCAAAGCCAGATAGCAAAAGTGAGGCGCTACATAACTCAGTGAGACTCTGTCCCTAAATAAAATAAAAAATAGGGCTGGGGATGTGGCTCAGTGGTCAAGTGCCCTTGATTTCAATCCTGGGTACCCCCCACCAAGAAAAAGGACACATGGGCCAGCTACAAAATTAGAATAATCCCTAAGACTTCTTTCAATAAACACATCAAATGCACATTGTGGGGTTTGCAGAACTATCTCCAGATTCAGTGATTTGCTAGAAAGACTCCAGAACTCACTGAAGACTGTTACACTTCCAGTTATAACTGATTACAGGGAAAGAATTCAAATTAACACCAGCCAAGAGCAGAATTATTACCAGGGCTCCAGCCATATTGCCTATGACTGACCTTTAGTCTCTAGCTCCTCCAGAGGTCCAGTTGAGACCTTAATCGCCAGCTGCTCTGGTGGTCCGAACTGGTGTCCCCTGATCCAAAGCCCTCATGCAAACAAAACACTCCTACTAGGCAGGAGTTGCAGGGGCTGAGGCTGAGGGTAAAAGCTATACCTGTCTTTAGATAAGATACACAATATTCTCACCAAAATTTAAACAACTGTTACTTCTAGGTGGTGAAATTGCATGTGACTTTGCTTTTGTTTTTTGTCCCATTCAATATTGTTTGAATTTTCTTTAATGCGAGCAGGTAATCTTTTTTCAAAAATCAGTAAGATTAAAAAAGCTTAAAAAGAAATTAATGTTAAAACCAGATCTTTGAGTGCAGTATCTGGGCAAGGAGGGAAGCTATAAAACACATAAGGAAAGACCAGTAGCTATGACTCCACAAACTTATGAACTACCTATTCAAAGACATGCTATAAGAATACATAAAAGACAATCCAAAACCATGGGGAAGGGCTAGGCATGTAGCTGGGTGGCAGAGCAGTTGCCTAGCATGCAAAAAGCCCTACCCTCATCCCCGGCACTGCAAAAACCAATAAAACAGCCAAAACCAAACCAAAGCAAAAGACCTAGAGGAATCATCTTTAAAAACATTCATGAACTGTAAATATCACTAATATAATAATATTACAACATAAAATAGCAAGAAAAAAGCAGTTGACATTTCAGTGGATGTTGAAAAGCTGAGTACAATTTTAGTTTTCTTACCTATAATGTACCAAAGCCAGTATCCTGGTTTTGATATTGTCCTGCAACTATATAAGG
Organism: Xerus rutilus; assembly: GCA_028644305.1. Taxonomy (NCBI): domain Eukaryota; kingdom Metazoa; phylum Chordata; class Mammalia; order Rodentia; family Sciuridae; genus Xerus; species Xerus rutilus. The sequence goes on along the minus strand of CM053407.1, from coordinate 121,678,781 downwards.
TGCCACTCTTGACTGAAAGGTACCTGGAACTCTTTGTTCTATTTTTGTGACTTGCTGCGAGTCTATTCTTATTTCAAAATAAAAAGTTATATTTTTAAAATACAAAGAACACGAACAGACAGTTCATAAAATAAATAAAAGACAGCTGATGCAGATTCTTTACTTTTCTTTTTCTTTTTCCTGTACTGGGGATTGAACCAGGGCCTTATGTATTCTAGGCAGGCACTCTGCCACTGAGCTAATGCCCAGCTGTTTTTATTTTTATTTTTTATTTTTTGTTTTGTAGTTTTTTAGTTGTCAATGGATCTTTATTTTATTTATTTATATGTAGTGCTGAGAATTGAACCCAGTGCCTCACACATGCTAGGCAAGTGCTCCCCCACTGAGCCACAACCCCAGCCCCAGCCCTCTTTATTTTTGAGACAGAGTCTCAGTGAGTTGCTAAGGCTGGCCTTGAACTTCTGATCCTCCTGCTTCAGCCTCCCAAGTAGCTGGGATTACAGGTGTGTGCCACCATGCCCAGCAGATTTTTTAAATTATTAAATTTCACTAACAAATGACACAAAATGAAGTGAGATACCACCTATGTTTCAGTCGCAAGTCTGGTTCCATGCCTAAGCTAGAGGAAGGGGGCCACCTGGGTTTCTAAATTGAGTTTGCTTTCCTGGCAAATGAGCATTTATTTATTGATTGATTGATTGATTTAGGTGCTGGGGATTGAACCCAGGGCTTAGTGGGTGCTGAGCACATGCTGCATTACTGAGCTACACTCCCAGTGCAGATAAACATTTGAACATGTCTTTAAGTGGTGCTCTGCCCTATGAGTCCAGTTATAGCCAGAATGTGACACTTGAAAACCCAGGGATACGCCCCACAATGACTAGTACTTCCTTAGTGCTGGGCCCACACTTCCAGGCCTACTCGTAACCCACCCATGGCTCTTGTGCATGGAATTTCACCCCTCCAAAATGGACTCAGGTAGCTAATGAGACTTGTCCAGAAATGGAACCACTCTGCTTTCTTCCTTTGATTAGAAGTGGTGTAAGTCTGGCGGTGTGTCTGTCTACAAATGGAAGACAAGACCACAGATCACTAGAGATCATAGTCAGGGTGAAGGAGAGGTCAACATTGTAGCCAGATGAATTCCCACATACTCTTTTTTTTTTTTTT
>CM053407.1:121552933-121677111 GCA_028644305.1 Xerus rutilus | reverse complement strand
TGAATCCTGAGCCAGGCTGGCCTCCTGGGATCCTGAGAGAGAGGCTGCTAGGTAATGCCAGGGAGCTAGGTCACCTCCCAGTTCAAAGGTCTGTTTCTGAAAAGGAAATGAATCTTGACTATAATGATGTGGATATCTGTGGGCCTTTCCTTTTTTTTTTTTTGGCACTGGGGAATGAACTCAGGGGTACTTGACCACTGAGCCATATCCCCAGCCCTATTTTGTGTTTTATGTAGAGACAGGGTCTCACTGAGTTCCTTGGCGCCTCGCTGTTGCTGAGGCTGGCTTTGAACTCGCGATTCTCCTGTCTCAGCCTCCCTAAGTGCAGGGATTACAGGCGAGCACCACCGTGCCTGGCTTGGCCTTTCTGGACATGTGAACGGGCAGCAGAACCCCATGTACATTTCTGAAGCCAGGTCTGCAAAGAAGCAAGACTTTCTCGGAGCTGGAGGCAGGGACTAGGGCTTCCACATTTCCTTTCCCAGGACAAGACAGGCCTGGGCTTGGAGGTCTTAGAAACGCCAGTGAACCTATATTCCTTTTTCATTTACTTACTTAGTTCTTCCTCTGATGCCACCTTGCTGTACAAAAGGTTTGGGGTGGTCAAAAAGGACAAAGACATGGAAATTAGGATCGAGAGATGGAAGACAGCAGGAGTGGCAGGTACTATTACTCTGCGGGCCAGCCAGGTGACAGAACAAGGTGAATCTGATGGGCTAGAGTCACACCCTCCCTACAGGACAACTGGTCCTACTCGGCTGGCCACTCCCAGGATTCCAGGTCTGACTTTGCCAAGGATGGCAGTAGAGCAGATTTCCTGATCTATAAATATTGAAAGCTGCTACAGTTTGGATCTTAAACATCCCCAAGGGCCTACGTGTGAAAGGCTAAATCCCCAGCAGGACACAACTGGGAGGTGGTAGGAAATTTAATAGGCGGGGCCTGGTAGAAGGCAGACATGCCCTTGAAGGCAACAAGGGAACCTTGGCCCCTTCCTCCTCTTCTTTTCCACTTCCCCCTACACACACACACACACACACACATCTTGGCCACAAGATGAGCAATTTTGCTCTACTATGGCCCTCCTGCCATGATGTGCTGCCTTGCCACAGGGCCAGAAACAAAGTCCACGGACACTCAAGCCTTTGAAACTGTGAGCCAAAAGAAACCTTTCCTCTTTGTAAGTTTATTAACTTAGAGATTTTGTTATAGTAACAGAAAGCTGACTAACAAAGAAGCTAATTCAGTTTTTTTTTTTTTAATATTTTTTAGTTATAGATGGACACAATGTCTTTATTTTATTGCTTTGTATGTGGTGCTGAGGATCGAACCCAGGGCCTCAAGCATGCGAGGCAAGCGCTCTACCACTGAGCTACAATCCCAGCCCCACTAACTCAGTTTTATAAAAGCTTCACACTGGAATCTCTGATAATATTTTCCTTGTGGGGTTTGGACAACCAGGAGGGGACACAAGGAGGCCCACTGGTACTGGCTGAAAACAATCTGGGTTTTGGCCTGAGCTGCTTACATGGGAGTATGCAGTTTGTGAACATTTCACAGAGCCATATGCTTAGGATTTGAGTCTTTCCTCTGCAATAAAAAGGTAAAAAGAGAAACAAACACCAACAAGTATGAAGATGGGAACCTGGCTACATCACGTTTTCAGCCTGGATTTGACAAATGGGACACAGGTTAAAACGTTTTTTTTTTTGGTACTAGGGATTGAACCCAGGGGCACTTTAGCACTGAGCCACATCCCCAACCCTTTTTATTTATTTTTTTAGGGGGTACCAGGAATTGAACTCAGGGGCATTCAGTCACTGAGCCATATACCCAGCCCTATTTGTATTTTATTTAGAGGCAGGGTCTCACTGAGTTACTTAGGGCCTTGCTAAGTTGCTGAGGCTGGCGTTGAAATTGCGATCCTCCCGTCTCAGCCTCCTGAGCTGCTGTGATTACAGGTGTATGTCACCACGCCTGGCTACCCTTTTTATTTTTTATTTTGAAACGAGGTCTAGCTAAATTGCCAAGACTGGCCTCAAACCTGAGATCCTCCTGCTTCAACTTCCCAATCACTGGGATTATAGGCGTGCGATTGCTGGGATTAAAGGCGTGTGCCACCATGCCCAGCTCAGGTTACAACTTTTGGAATTAGGTAGCAAGGAGCTGGATGTGGCAGCGCACGCCTGTAATCCTAGTGGCTCGGGGGACTGAGGTAGGAGAATCGAAAATTCAGTCAGCTTCAGCAACTTAGCAAGGCCTTAAGAAACTTAGTGAAACTCTGTCTCAAAATGAAAAATAAAAAAGGCTGGAGATGTGGCTCAGTGGCTAAGTGATCCTGGGTTCAATCTCTGGTACCAAAAGAAAAGAAAAAAATCCAGTTTGAAGCTTCCTAGTAGCAAAGCCAAATGGGAAAAAGAAAATACAGTCATTTATATGGTCAGCCAGGCCTAGGAGGGAAAAAGAAACATACCCGCCCCCACCCGCCAAACTCTTCCTGGGCATACTGGGCTATAGAAACATCGGTGAGGTTTCTGGTCATGGAGGGAGGAGAGGGTCTTATTTTTGTCCCTGGTTTATTTTGTTTTCTGGCTTGGTGCACTGGGGATAGGAACTTCCTCGTCTCTGCAGAGCCTTCTGCTTGGCACAGAGGCCTCTTGGTCCTGCCCATCCCTCCTACCCCTTGCCTGGAATGTGAACAAACCTGCTAGAGAAACAAAAACACAACTGAGTGCTTCCCAAGGCCCAGGGACCTGGCGCTGAGGCGGCGGCCGTGGGGAGCTCACCGTGCATGTCCATCATCCCGGGGGAGGAGCTGTTCTCCGGAGTGGTGACCTCTGAGCCACACTTCTCGTCTTTGCCTTTTTTCTTATTCTTGTTTTTCTGGAGGGGAAAATGGAGCAGAAGCCAAGTCACTAAACCATGTGTGTGAGCACGCGCACAAGCGACCCTGGGGCGTGGTATGAATGCTTCATTCTACTTCATCAACCTGGAGCCCCCAAGCCTCTGCAGGGTTTCCTCGGCCTGCATTTAAAACATGTCCCCCTAGAAGCCGAGCTCTGGGCCTCGACCACTTTGGAATCAAAGAGGGGAGATCTCCACAGTTGGCCTAGGCGCGGGACCCTGGGAAATAATCTCTTAAACTCTGTGGAGGTGTCACTAAGCAGTCCTGCAAATACTGCAGCTGGTGGGAACTGTCTGCTCCTCTAGGAAGAGTAGCTGGGAAGAGGCCATAGTCACTGTGCCAGAGAAGGTGCCAGGTGAGGCCAGGTGAGCCTCAGAAGACAGAGGTCACTCATTCCCAGTAGCTTCAGGCTCCCTGGGGCTGCCTTTTTCCAAGCGTAGGGAAAGAGAAAAACTCCAGAGAGGAGGGGTGCTTTTTCTGGGCTACTCTATTCTAGTTTTCAGTGCTGGGATGGAACCCAGGGCCTCATGCATGTTAGGCAAGAGCTCTATGGCTGAGCTGCACTCCCAGCCCCCATTTTTTACCATAGGAACAGAATCGCGTGGGAAACCACCTGTATCCATCAGTCTGAGACTCATTAAATAAATTATGGTATGTTCATCCAATGTAATACAATGTAACAACTACAGAGAATATGGCCGCTTCTCCCCTACTAATATGGAGCCATCTGCAAAAATATTAACCTATGAAAATATTTCAGTATCTCCAAGATGTATAAAAGAAAGGTGCAGGACATGTGAATTCCTCATTAATGGTGAGAAGAGAGAAACCTGGGTGTGTTTCCACCTGGTGTGCAAGCACAGGAGGATAAAACCAAACTGGGGACACTCCAGGGAAGAGAAGCAGGTGGGGGTGCACTCAGGGACGAAAGGTAGATTACAAAAAGAGCCTCAGGGGCGGAAAGTGACTGGTGGTTACCAGGGATGCAGGGAGCGGGAAACAGGGAGTGAGCGACCACGAGTATGAGTTTTCTTTCTGGGATGATACAAATGTTCTAGAATTGTAGCGCTAATGGCCGCACAACGGTGAAGTGCACACTTTGAAAGACTGAGGAATGTGGGGCGCAGCTGCACAGTGCAGTGCTTGCCTGGCACTTATGAGGCCTTGGGTTTGATCCCTAGCACTGCAAGAAAAATTAAAATTAAAAATTAAAAAAGAATGTTGGGCATGGTGACTAACGCCTGTAATCCCAGCATTTTGGGAGGCTGAGGCAGAAGGATCACAAGTTCACAGCCACCCTCAGCAATGTGGCAAGGCGCTAAGCAACTCAGTGAGACCCTGTCTCTAAATAAAATACAAAATAGGGCTGGGGATGCGGCTCAGGGGTCGAGTGCCCCTGAGTTCAATTCCCGGTACCAAAAAAAAGCAGAAACAATAAAGAGCTAATCCCCTACAATGCAGATTCCCCAGCCCCAACCTCAGAGATTCTGATTCTGCTGTCTGGGGTGGGGTCCCGGAATCTGTATTTTTAATCAAGATGCTCAGGCAGGCTGGGAGCCATGGCCTCAGAGGGAAAGGGGAGGGTGACCGGGCACTGCCTGTTACAGTTCGTAGATGAAAAGGCCTTGGTGTTTCTGGAGCACTGTGCTAAGCACCGTCTGGGTGATACATCGTGTTTGCTCAGTACAGAAACCCAGGAACTGGAGAGCATAGAAACATTGCACAGAAGAGGGAGCAGAGTCCCCACGTGGTGGGGTGACCTGTCCAGCCTCACAGGTTAAGCAGGGCTGCTCTGACGATGAGTCCTGCACTCGTGGCCCAGCCTGAACCTGCCCCGTCCTTCCGACGGCCCATATATTCCATTTTCTCCTTGATCATATTCCACTTGGCACTTCCCTGATGTCTGCTTCATGCTATTCTATAATTATCTTCCCCCAACGAGATTAGAAATTCCTTGAGAGCAGGGACCACATCTTCTCAAATGCAGCCGGCGTTTCTACACCACCTAATGATGAGCAAGGCCCAGGCATGGGCCAGAGCCAGGAGCTGCCTTCCAGGAGCTGGACTACCCTGCTCCTCTGGAGACGTGCAGAGGGACCACATCTCAGTCCCTCCTCCAGAAGCCAGGACAGAACCAGGAGAAAAGACTAACACCGAAGTCCCCAGCCCAACATGGACCCACTTGGGGCAAGCTTGCCCCCTCAGCATCAACATGGCGTCTTGGCTCTCTTAGGAGGTAACTGGCACGACAGCCAGGAAGCTGGGAAACCCAGTCCGCAATGCCCGGCAGTTGCCTGCCATGGATCCCTCAAGATCCAGCATAGCCACCCCAGCTCCCTTGAGATGTCACAGGCAGCACAATCCTCATCCCCCGACCCCTCCCAAGAGCCCAGGCAACGCTGCACCAGGCTTTCTCACTCCTAGGGCCACCTGTCACCAGCAGTGGCAACCAGCAGAAGGCTCCCAGGAGCAGACAGCATGCACTTTGGAGTCAGACAGACCTGAACTCCATTCTCGGCTCAGACACTAGCTGTGTGACTCTGGGGAAGTGGCTTCACCTCTCAGAGCTCATGTCTTTAATTGTATAAAGATTTAAAAAGTTCAATTCCACAGGCTCAGTATGAAAAGTCAATGAGATAATCATGTGAAGCATGAGCTCAGGACCTGGCTCAGGAATGGGGCCACAGTGTAGGGAGGGTGGGCGTGTCTGTGGATACCAGTGTCCCCATGCCCAAACCATGGTGCCCTGGACCCTGGGAAGGGAGCAGCCCTGTACTAATGTGTGTCTCCACTGGCAAACCATGGGGTTCTCTGTACAGAAGACACAACTTGCAGGGGACACTCCCTGCTTCTCTGAGGGCCAAACTCTGGGGCAGGACTATGGAGGAAGGCGGGGACACAGGTCAGCAGCCTCTCTGGGTTTCAGCCGGGTCCTTGTGCTTCCAGGTTCCCTTGGCTGTGGCCAGTGGCCTTTCCCCACAGGGGGAGGAGCACAGACGGGCAGCTCCACCCTGGAGCTGACCCCACATACTCACGTCATCAACCTTTGGCTCCGTCACAGGGACCCACTTGTAGATTCGTAAGGACGTGTCACCAACGGTCACCCACTTCTTCTCCCTGTAGAGGATGACGAAAACCCCATTATCAAAGGAGATTGGGAGCAGAAACCTGCTCATCCCTGTGGGGGGGCCCAAGTCACACTCCTTGGGACAGGAAGGGAACAATCCCTGATGGCACAGAGTGGCCTGGAACCCCAGCTCTGCCCCTTGATAGCCGGGGGTCCCTGGGCAAGTCACATGACCCAGTTGAGCCTCATCCTGCCCTCCAGAGAGCAGGAAGCATGAGTGCCACCTCCCTCACCCCCACCCCATGTTCTGCCAGCATCTGCCTTTTGGAACAGCTCAGAGGTACTACAGAGCAGCATCCTGGGTGGGAGGCCCCCAGCAGTTGATGCTGGGGGGCTGTGAAAGGCAGGAATGGGCCTGTGGGGAGCATCCCTGTGGCCCCACCTTCAGGGTTCTTTGGCCCTGTCTGCCTGGCCACCCTCTGAACTCTGAAGGACAGAATCCAGGCCTCTAGCTACAAGAGGCAGGTTTCCAGATGAGAAGAAAATTACAAGCCACAGAATGAAAAGGGGTGGTAATGATTGCTGCCCTTTCCACCGCCACCACCCTGCGCCACTGCCACTTTCTAGATCATTGCTACCGCCACCAAACTTCCGTCAGGCTGTGTCACTTCCTGCCCCACTTACTCAGAGCCACGCACCTAGGGGACAGAGGCTTGGGGACAGCTTCCAGGAATGGAGCTGGGGTCTGAACTCTGGCTCTGCCATCTCAGAGAAGTGTGAAGTCACTGAAGATCTGCTGAGGGCCTGGCGAGGAACCTGGCTGATTCGAGGGACCCATGGGAAGCCCTGAGGGCTAGAGGCACACCTGGCACAGGTGGCAGAGCCTCCAGGGACCTTCGGTAGCTTCAGTGATAACAGTTCCACTGGAACTGAGAACTGAGTTGCCTGACACATTTTTTTTTTGGCCTTTCCACCCAAAGTCACCCTTGGGTCTTCCCCTCTGTGGGTACAGGGCCCATGCACACTCAAAACCAGCTAACCAAAACCACAGACACCTCCACCCTGGCCTCTGCCCGCGCAGGCCCCACGTGTTCCCTGCAGGAGGAAGCTAGGGCTTGCCTTTTATTACACTACTGACCATTTCTAGTGCCTTCTATGTGTTAAGCACCACACACGCTTGCTCTGATCCCCACAAAACCTTGTGTAGCAGGAAGTGTCACACTCCCCATCTGACAGAGAAACCGAGGCATGGGGAGGGGAACTCATTCTCTCCACAGCCAGTGTCCAAACCCCTGGAGCCATGCTACTTTTTGGAATGGTCTGTGAGGCCAGCCCCCACCCCACATCTCTTTTAACCAGGAAAGAAGAAAGTCAAGGCAGGTGTGTTTCCCCGAGAACACACAGGCCAGCGCGATCTCAATCTTTTGCCACCTCCATTCCAAATAATGAGAGGGTACCTGAAGGGACAGGGATGTTCTCAGGAACACCCTTTGTGATAAGGAGAGCCACAATCATAGTGGCCACTTTGCACCAAGGACCTGGTGCACGTGAGCCTTCACGCCAAGCACTTTAGTTATATGCTCTCTCTTGCTCAGATTCCCAAAAGGTGGAAAGAGGGACAACTGTCACCCCATTTCGTAGGTGGAAAAACAGGAGGCCCAGAGAGGTGATACCACTAGTTCCTGGTCACACAGACAGTAAGTGGCAAAGCAAGAGCTGGACCCAGGCTTTGACCTCAGTGTCCACCTTCTACTATTCTGCTACCCATGAAAACTGACCCCACTCTCAGGAGCACATGGGTAACAGAAACTGGACAAAAAAGCACCAATTGCTGGAATCCCACCTGTACAGATGGTCACTCGTGACTCAAAGGCCCTTGGCTAGCTTCCTTGGCCTGGGCCCCAGTAACCAACAAATTCAAGGTTTGGTTCTGGTATTAATAATTAAAAAAGAAAAAAAGAGTAACTGATTTGCAACACGCAGAACACCCTTCAGGACAAAATGTGCCAGAGCACTGGGCTTCGCAGGCCAACACAGCCAAGATGAATGTGGAGTGTCTGTGGCCGCTATCTTCCTGGAGAGGTTTCCAGCACTGAAGGCCCCAAGCTGAGGGCAGCAGGGATCTTGTGGTCCCCTGGGCCCCATCTGGTGACCCAAGTCACCCCAGAGACGCGAAGCTGTTCTTCTGGTGGTGGACATGGAGAGGGCTTCTGGACAGAAGCAGGAGTGGGAAGAACCACCCTGGGCACTGGGGCTCCGCCAGCCAGTTCCCAGGGAGAGAGGCCGGGAGCTCAGGTGTGAGCTCAGGTGTGAGCTCAGGTGTGAGTTATGGAGGGAGCTCCTGGGAGAACAAAACGGGACTTCACAAACATGTCTGCTGGGCAGGAGCATAAGCTCAGGAGAGCAGCTGAGACTTCCCAGACAGCTGCCCAAACCCATCACCCCAGGACACGCAGCCCCTCCCCATGAGGGTACTAGGCTGTTCCCACCACCTCACAGCCAGGGTGACAAACAGCAGCCAACAGACGTGTTTTGTTTGGCCTGCAGAGTACTTAAAAATCTGAATCGATTGCCAAACTTAAAAAAAAAAGACTCCACATAAAAAAATCCAGACTTCTGGCTACTCTCAAAAACTCAATCTGGACCCATGTGCCCCGAGGCGCGCCAGCTTGCTCCAGATGGCACAATGCAGCTCCCTTACCTCCCCACCCCCTACAGGCACTGGGTTGTACCCCAACCTAGCTATGAAACTGCCCCTCATCACAACAGATTGGGCTCCTCCAACAAAAGCACGTGAGGTTCCTCCCATGTTAGGAATGTACCCCAAATGCTCCTTCCTGGCATTAAACTCCAAGTACCCATCTGGATTCTCTAGTCCAAGACCAAGTTCCAGTGTTCTCCTGGGTCCAGGTCCAAGGACTGGCCAAGGAGACCATCTGAGGATTGCCCCCTACTCAAGGGGACCCTGCTGACTCCAAAGAGAGTTCTCTATCCCTCACTTTGTATCCGGCTGGCCCAGGCTTAGTCCTGACACCTTAGGCCAGACCTCATCCTAACTGGGCGCAGGTCCATTCCACCTGCCTGTGCTAGCAGGAAGGGAGGTAGCTGTGACAGAACCCCTAAGGAGCCAAATGAGGCCCTAGGCTCAAACCCCCAGCTCTTCCAGAGACAGGTGAACAGGCCTCAGTCTTCCCTGCAAGTTGCTGATGGGCCCTGCAAGTGCTGAGTGGTCCCGGGTCTATGCTTACCTCGCGGCACAAGCCTCTGCCTCCCAACCAATGACTCCCCGTCCCCTCCTCTTCTCTATCCACACTGGGCCTTCTAACCCTGGCCCAGTTTCCCAAAAAAGAGACCCACCATTTTGCTTTTCCTTCAGCCATCTTCTGGCCTCATACTCCAGCAGCCTGCCTTCCTGGGACACCAGACAGAAAGGAGGAGAAGCAGCCAGCAGTGCAGACAGGGGGGCCACTGCTAGCTGCTGGATTTTTTTTTTCCAGGGGCAGAGGAAGGAAGGGGAAGCCTGGCAGGGGAGGGGGTGTGGATTTTTAGGGTCACTGGCGCTGAGAAGAAACTCCCCCGTAGGCTTAAGCACTAACAAGTGTGCCAGACACCTCACTGTCCTCTGGATAAAACCCAGGATGCATGCTGGGTGTGCAGCTCAGTGGTAGAGCATGTGCTCAGCATGCGTGAAGCCCTGGGTTCCCTCCCCAGCACTACAGATGAACACAGGATGCCTAGTTACATCTGAACTTCAGAAAAATGGGTAATATTTTGGTATAAGCATTTCCCAAATTTTGTGTGGAACACACTTACACTAAAAAATATTGTATTTATTTTCTTTTGTGGGGGAGGGTACCAGGGATTGAACCCAGGGCCTTACACATGCTAAGCATGTGCTCTGCCACTGAGCTATGCCCCCAGGAGAAACATTTATTTTTAAAAATTATTTTGTTGTTTATCTGAAATACAAATTTAACTGGGTGTTCTGTATTTGCTAAATCTGGCAATTCTTCCTCCCAGCCAGTGGTGAAATGCATGGTTGGTGGCCAGTTAATAAACAACCCAAAAGCCTCCAGGGCTAACTGCAAGATCCCTTCTAAAGGCACAGCAAAGCCAGATTCAGCTTCTCAGAGTCTGGAGAAACCTAGGCAGTATGACCATGCTTTCTGCTTAGAAGAGTAAAGGGGCGGGGGGAGCAAATGTCAAGTTTCTACAAAGTCCACTTTATAATAAGGACAACAGCTCCTGTGAGCAGGACAATGTGCTTTTGGAGATAGGACTTCACTACCTTCAACAGCCCCAGGAGGGGAGAGAGCCACCACGCCCCTTGTTGTTGCCAGGGTTAGAGAACTGAGTTACAATGGACTGCCCAAGGTCACAGCGAAGAATTTAAGTGGAAGCTCAACCAGGAGATCCCAAAGCCTGAGGTCTGTGGAGGACGCAAGGTGCTGTTTCCTGAAACACAGGGAGGGACGCTGACAGATCCCCCACTCCAGCGGGGTGTCTGGCCAGGACAGAGAGGCCGGCTGCTCTGCAGCCCCCTGGGTAAAAAGCCCCAACCCTCCATCTGCCCTCCCTGCAGAGCAGCTGGCAGCCCTGGCTGCAGCTGTCACTGGGTGCAGGAGCCTGGGCAGGGCTGAGAACCTGGGGCAGGAGGCCTCACCACGCCTCCAGGAGCTGAGAAGGGCAGCTTGCTTGGTCCCTTTCCACCCTCCAGGCTGGGGACAGACCCAAACACCAGCTTTTTCTTTGCACAGGGGCTGAGGCAGAAAGAGGCGACTCCAGCCTTCCCACTGGGAGTCCCGCAAGAGAGAAGGTTATGGGTTGCTTTCCTGTGTGTTTTGGCCTGCAGCTGTTTCTGCCATTTTTAAATGGCTCCAGTTGGGCACTGGGCGCCCTGCGCGGCAGGGGAGCTCCCGCCGGCACCCAAGACTTGGATCTCAACTTTGGAAAGCCTCTCCTTCTCACGGTTGTGAAAATTCTTTGTCCCATTGGAGCCAAACCCAGCCCACGGCCGGGCATCCGGCCATCCGCAGACAGCCCTTTCCATAGGAGGCCCGTGAGCACGTGGACTTTATTGATTTTCCCCTTGCCTTTTTTGTTGGGTTTGACTCAGAAAGGACAGCTAACTTGTGACACCACCTGACCGGAGGCTCGCCCCCAGTGGTTTTTAGAGACCGAGGCGTTACTCAAAGAAATGACACCCCCAAATATAAACAGAGCCTGCCGCGGGGCCTGGTCAGTCTCTAGGATTTTAATAAAGGGTCAGGACAAGCCCGCGGGCGCTGACACTCAGGGACACAGTCGCGGCTGCTCCTCTCCCTCCCGGACTCTGGTGAAGCCGTGGGAAAAACATAATAAAGTTGAAATCAGGGAGCGGGGAGTTTTCAACAAGTCCAATGCAACCTGGCGATGTGCTCGCGCCTCAGGCCTGGCCCTGGGGTCGCTTCCTAACCAGACCCTGCCGAGGCCACGAAAATGTGCCAACCCACTGATGATAACGAGGCCACGCCGGACACGATCTAATTTGAGCTTGAAAAACACGCCCGGCCCACGCCGAATCTCGCTGTTCTCCAGCGCAGAGAACAAAAACAACGGCTCTCTCCGCAAAACAAACACGAGCTCCGGGTCGGGGAAGGGCAGACGCGGCCCAGGATCGGTTTCTGGCCCCGAATAGGAGCCGGCCCGCGTCCCCGGCGCTCGGGGCGCCGCGCAGAGCCGGGTGGGACGTAGGTGCCCGGCGCCCCGCGGCTGCCCGCGCCGCTGCCTCCTGGCGCTCGCCCCCATCTTTCTTCCTCGCCAAGAGCCCTCGCTCCAGGCAGCCCAAAGCGCTAAATTTAAACGGCTCGCGCTCCGCAAACTCCGCAGACTCGAGGGCGCCGGGCCTGGGAGGCTGGGAGCGGGCGGGCGGGCGAGCCGGGCGGGCAGGAGGGCGGGAGGCCCGGCGCGGGCCAGGGCGCTGGGGCCGGCGCTGCGCCGCCCGGGGCGCGCGGGGAGGAGACGGCGGCGGCGGCGGCGGCGGCCCGCTCGGTGCCTGCACAATGGAGCTCGCGCTCTGCCCGCCGCCGCCGCCGGCACCGCGGCCCCGGCGCGCGGGAAGCCGCTTTCATGTGACTTGCACAAAACGAAATGGCTTCTGGGGCCGGCCCCGAGCCCCCCTCCCGGGAGCCAAGCGCCGCGGCGGGAGCTGCCCGCCGCTCCAGCCGCCCGGCCACGGGCGCCCGCCGCCTCCAGGCTGCCGCCGCCGCCGCGCCAGGTGGGCGACAGGCGCGAGCGCACCTGGGCAGCGGCCGTGGCCCCCGCCTGGCGCAGGTGACCCGGCTCGCGCGCCGCCCGCCCTCGCCAACTCCGGGCCCGCGGCCGGCAGGGCGGCCCCGAGCGCTGCGCCCCGCGGCTCTCAGTGCCGGGCTAGGGTTCCCGGCGGCCGCGGCGCCCAGCAGCGAGCGGGCGGGCGGGCAGGCGCCTCGGCTTACCATTTGCGCACTTTCTCGATAGCCGCCATGACCCTCTTGATATCATCTTTGGCCCGGCTCCTGGTCTCGGCTCGAACCGACCTGCCCGACATGGTTCTGGCGGGGAGAGAGGCTGGGGGAGCGCGCCCGCCGGGTCCTGCTCGCGCTCCGCGGCGGCCACACTCGCGCCCGCCCGCCCGCCCGCTCACTCACTCACACAGACACTCACACACTCACACACATACACACACACAAAGCCTGCTGCCGCCGCGCGCCCGGGGCCCAGTGCGCAAGCGCCGGGCGGCAGCTGCACCGAGCAGGGGGAGCAGCGCCGCCGCGGCCGCCAGCAGTGCGGCCGCCAGCAGTGCGGCCTCCGGGCGCCGCCAGCGCCGCCGCCGCCGCCCACCCCGGGGAGCCACCCGACCCGCTTCCCGGGAGGCGACCCCGACCCCTGGTACGCGGAGGGGGCGGGGACTCACTGGAAGGCCGCAGGTGCCGCGGGGACCGCAGGCTGGCGGGGTGGCCCGCCGCGGCGGGGGCGCATTCCTTGGGAGCTGGCTTGGCCACTGCCCGGCACCGGTTTGTGGCCGCGGATGCAATCATGCAAGTTTCCTGCGGTGCTCTTGACTTCTCAGAGTTGGAGGTGGCGATTCGGGACGCGAGGTGCTGCTCTTGGAAGAGTTGAGAGACACCGATCTCTCCTGGCCCGCTGCTCGGTTTAAACAGGAGCTGGGACGTCGCTCCCCATGCTACGCCCGTTTGGAAAATTAGGAAAGGTTCCTGGAACCTAATGATTATCATCATTGTCACGGGGATTCTTTTCCCCAGAGATAAGTTGCCCTGTCACAGATAAGGTGTGTGTGGGGGGGTCTCGCAGAGGCTTGTCAGAGGACCACAATTTAACCATAAGTCACTCCTGACGGAAGTACCAGGAGCTGCCACGGCACACACGACAGTAGAAGGTAAAATGGACTGGTCCAACCCACAAGGAGGACTTTGGAGGGTCGTTCTATCTCTCCAACCCGCCAGGACGGAGCTCTGGAAGAATTTACAAGGGTCAGGAGAACCAAGTGCCGTGTCTCTGTGTGCAGCTGCAGCTAAGCCGACTGGACCAGACTGGATGCCTGCCCAGATGGATGCTGGGAAAAGAGTGACCTAATGTGAGCAAGCCCGTGCTGGAGATGAACTAGCCCAACACCAGTCATTTCAGGGTGGGGAAACCGAGTCACAGTGAAGTTCACAGTGGCAGCCATAAGCTAGAACCTCTGACTCCCATTCATTCTAGTACCAAGCAATTTTCCCTGTGGTTTTGGTTTGGGGGGGAAATAGAGTAAGAGACTGTGGGCCTTTTCCTAAGCATATCTTTTACCATTCTGAAATGCAAGCTCCTAACATGAAAATGAAGATAAGAACAACTACTTCAGAGACTCATCCTGAGGACTATGTGGGAAAATACAGGACAGCAGCCTGGTATTGTGTGCTGTGTACTCCCAGTTACTCCAGAGGCTGAGGCAGGAGGATCACTTGAGCCCAGGAGTTGGAGACCAGCCTGGGCAGCATAGGGAGACCCCATATCAAACAAACAAAAAAGTAACAGTGGGTTACAAATAAAAAGTCTCATACTGTTGGCCCTTTCATTGTATCTAGCCATCAGATATGTGCTTTGGGACACAGAGAACTTTTAAAAATACATTTCTGGGCTCAGTGGTAGAGTGCCTGCCGAGCTTGCTTGGGTTCAATCCTTAGTGATACAAAAATAAATAAAAAACAGGATACAATGAATAGCTTTAGAATATATATGTACATGTACCTATATATTTTATTTCATTTATATATTTATATAAATTATATATATTTATTTATATATTAGACATAGGGTTTTACTATGTTGCCCAGGCTTGCCAGGGATTCCTGGTCTCAGGGGATCTTCCACCTCACCCCCCAAAATAGTTGGGACTAGGTGTGTTTCACTGCACTCAACTATTTGATTTAAAATAAGACACTATGTCAAAAATACAAATACTGGGCTGGGATCATAGCTAAGTGGTAGAGCACTTGCCTAGCATGTGTGAGGCACTGGGTTCAATTCTCAGCACCACATACAAATAAAATAAAAGTCCATTGACAACTAAAAAAATTTTTTTTAAATCCAAATACTAATCAGTGAATTAATAAATGCATATATCTACACAATGGAATGTCATTCAGTCACTCAAGGGAATGAAAACATGCTACAACATGCTAAGTGAAAGCAAGATACACAAAGACAAAGATTGTATGATTCCAGTAACATGAGTTATCTAGAATAGGCGGTCCACAGAGAGCAGATTGGTGGTCGGCCAGGACTGAGGTGAGGGGGAGATGCAGAGTGACCACTATAGGCATGGAGTTCCCTTTTGAGGTGATGCAAAAGTTATGAAACCAGAGGTGATGGTTACATGATATGTGCACATCTTAAGTGTCACTGAATCGTACATTTTAAAATGCTTACAATGGGGCTGGGATTGTAGCTCAGTGGTAGAGCGCTTGCCTCGCATGCGTGAGGCCCTGGGTTCGATCCTCAGCACCACATACAAAGCAATAAAATAAAGACATTGTGTCCATCTACAACTAAAAAAAATAAAAATAAAAAATAAAATGCTTACAATGGTCAATTTGATGTAATATGTATTTCACAACCATAAAAAGAAATCCATGACCCGGGCGCGGTGGCGCAAGCCTGTAATCCCAGCACTTAGGGAGGCTGAGACAGGAGAATTGCGAGTTCAAAGCCAGCCACAGCAACAGCGAGGCACTAAGCAACTCAGTGAGACCCTGTCTCTACATAAAACACAAAATAGGGCTGGGGATGTGGCTCAGTGGTTGAGTGCCCCTGAGTTCAATCTCCAGTACCAAAAAAAAAGAAATCCAAGCCAGGCACAGTGGTGCACACCTATATTCCCAGCTACTCAAGAGACTGAGACAGGAGAACTACATGTTCCAGGTCAGACCCTGTCTCAAAATAAAATAAAAAGTGCTGAGGGTATAGCTCAGTGGTACAGAGCTTGCCTGGCATGCACAAGGCCCTCAGTTCAACCCCTGATATTGTGAAAAAAGATGGAAAGAAATCCAAATATCCAGCTTCTCTTGAGACTTCTAGATCCACAAACTGGGCCTCTAGTGCCGCAGGGCAGCAATCAGCTAGAACTGAGGAGCTCTGTGTCCTACAGACAAAGCTGTCCCAGTCACCAGTGTGCTTATCCAGCCACTTGACTCATCTCTGCTACGTTTATGACCCCTGCAGGTGTTTGTGTTCTTGATCCCTTAGTAAACCATAAAGCTTCTACAAATGTTCTTTATAAACGTAGTTTGTCAAATTTTACAGTTTCTGACCATGAGATATTTTTAAATTTCTTTCAATAAAGCACACAGTTGTTTTATAGCGGGTGACTAACGAGTCTAATATTTGAAGGATCTGAGGATCTGTTCTAGCCAGTTCTTGCTCATGGTGTCATATTTCCTTGTTTTATGCCTGATCATCTTTGACTATGCTAGATACTGTATTTTTATTCATTTATTTATTGTGTGGTACAGGGGATCAAACCCAGGATGTCCCATGGGCTCAAGCCCTAGCTCGCCTTTTAATTTTATTTTGAGACAGTTTCTCACTAAATTGCCCAGGCTGGCCTGGAGCTTGTGATCCTCCTGCCTCAGTCTCCCAAGTGGCTAGGATTACAGGTGTGCACACCCGCTCCTGGCTTGGACACTGTATTTTAAAATGTATTTATAGGGATAATTTGAGGCCTCCCTCCAGAGATGATTGACATCTGCTTCTGCCAGACTCCTGAGGTCACTGCTAATCTAGGACTACAACAATCCAAGTTCAGGCTTGTGGTTCCCTGACCACCTCTCTGATGCAAGTGCAGGCTCTGCAATGGAGGAGACTGGTTCACATGCGGTCCTCTGAGGGTGGAGTCAGTAATGTGCGATAGCTGACTTATGTTCTTGAGCTTCCGAGCTCTGTGTTCAAGCACTTCAAGTTAAGAGTTTGAAATCATCCACGGTGGGAATCTATACACTATGGAAATTGGTAAATACTATATACAGCAGGACCCTTCTTTCCCAATCCCACCCAGAGCTGATTGTTGAACATTTACAGCCTATCACTCACTGGGGAAGCCTGACTGGGAGAGGTGGCTCCCAAATTATGATGGGGAAGATCTCTCACTGAGTGTGGCCCTGGATTATAATTTTCTGGTCTCTTGCCCCACAAAACCATCACAGTCAATTTCAAATATGCTAGGGTTGACAAATATCTGTGGGGTAAACATAGCTTCCTTGCTGGATTATCTTTTAGCATTTTTTTTTCCATTTTGGCCTACTAAGTCCTTACTATCTTGTCAGCACATGGTGGCTTTTAGGATGTTTTTAAATGCTTTTCCTAGCTGTTTAGTTGCTCTCACTTTGAGACTCACTCCTAGTAACTATTTACCAGAAACTGGGATTCAAACCCTCTTATGAAAGTTAGTATTCTATTTCTTTCTTTTCTTTTCTTTTTTCTTTTGGTACTGGGGATTGAACTCAGGAGTACTCGACCACTGAGCCACATCCCCAGCCCTATTTTGTGTTTTATTTAGAGACAGGGTCTCATTGAGTTGCTTAGCACCTCACTTTGGCTGAGGCTGGCTTTGAACTTGGGATTCTCTGGCTTCAGCCTCTCAAAGTGCTGGGATTACAGGTGTGCGCCACTGCGCCTGGCTTGAAAGTTAGTATTCTAGACATGTTAAGAGCAAAATATGCTGGGCATGGTGGCACACACCTGTAATCCCAGGTACTCAGGAGGCTAAGGCATGAGGATGGTGAGTTCCAGCCCAGTCTGGGCAATTTATGAGAACTTGTCTCAAAAGATAAAAAGTGCTGAGGATGTAGCTCAGTAGTAGAGAGTTCCTGGGTTCAAACTCCAGTACAAAAAAAAAAAAAAGCAAAAGATGATCCACTAAGGTACAAAAGTAAGTTTAGTCAACAGCTTAAACTCTCACCTCATCTGTAAAATGGGGATGAAAATAATCACACCTACCTCATAGGGTTGTTATGAAGATTAAACACAATATTTGTCAAGCACTTGGAACAGTGTGGGCACAAAGTAAAACTGGAAAGGATTTGCTAAATTCAGGACCTGTATGATTGCCAGCATCAGGATGGCCCACACTAGAGACTCAAGTCAAACTACTCCCCTATCCCAGCTTGCTAAATTCAACTCTTATTCCACGTCTGCCGTTGAGCGTTCCTCTGGGTGCAGGCTGGTGCGCCACTGTGGGGTGGAGGAGGTTTCCATCTCTGGAGCAGAGATGTGTAATTGGGAGGAAACTGTGGGCCCAGCTTTGGTGCTTTTCTGCAGCCTAGCAACTTCGCAGCAGCAGCAATGTCCCTTTCATAAACAGAGGTGCTCTGTGGCTCAGGGAGCAGGTCATTAGCTAGGCCTAGCAAGGGGAAAGAGTGTGAAGAGAAAGCTTCAACCAGAGTGGAATGGAGTCCCTTCCTCTGAGACAGGAGCAGAAAGGATGAAATAGACCCCCCGCTTTTTTTTTTTGATACCAGGGATTGAACTCAAGAGTGCTTAACCACTGAGCCACATCCCCCAGCCATTTTTATTTCTTATTTTGATACAAGGTCTTGCTATGTTGCTTTGGAGTTGCTTAGGGCCTTGCTAAATTGCTGAGCCTGACTTTAAACTTGTGAACCTCCTGCCTCAACCTCCAGAGCTGCTGGGATTATAGGTGTGTGCCACAGCACCCAGAGTCAACTCCTTCTTTTAGGAAAAAAAAATGCTAGAATCAAGTAGTCTCATGGCTAGTTAGCAGAGCTGTGGCCAGAACAAAGCTCTACCCATAGTGTCATCCCTGGGCTTCCCCACTCTGTATGCATCATAATGTTAACAGTTTGAAATTAGCTATTGTGGGGCCCTGTGCAGTCCTGCAACTTGCAGCAGTAAGTTGGAGACTGAGGCAGGAGGATCACAAATGCCAGGCCCACCTGGGCAATTTAGCAAGATCCTGTCTCAAAAAACAAAAAAGAGCTGGGCGCGGTGGCTGAAGCCTGTAATCCCAGCACTTAGGGAGGCTGACACAGGAGAATAGGGAGTTCAAAGCCAGCCTCAGCAACGGCGAGGTGCTAAGCAACTCAGTGAGACCCTGTCTACATAAAACACAAAATATGGGGATGTGGCTCAGTGGTCGAGTACTCCTGAGTTCAATCCCCAGTACCAAAAAAAAAAAAAGGCTGGGCATGTAGCTCAGTGGTAGAACATGTGCTTAGCATGTGTGAGGCCCTGGGTTCAATCCCCAGCACCAAAAAAACAAAACAAAAAAAGATAGTAGATATGAAGTGCTTTGAAAGACAAATGTGTTTGAAGGTGAGATAATGTCATCCAAATGCTCCTCTAACATTGAACGATTAAACACAGAAAGTCTGGTGCTGACCCAGTGACTTAAGAGTAAAGCTGAGGGGGCTGGAATTATGGCGCAGTGGTAGCGTGCTCGCCTAGCACGCATAAGGCACTGGGTTCGATCCTCAGCACCACATAAAAATAAAATAAAGATATTCTGTCACCTACAACTAAAAAATAAACATTTAAAAAAAAAAAAAAAAAGAGTAAAGCTGAGCCGGGCATGGTGGCACAAGCCTGTAATCCCAGCACTTAGGGAGGCTGAGACAGGAGAATCATGAGTTCAAAGCCAACCTCAGCAATGGCGAGGCACTAAGCAACTCAGTGAGATCCTGTCTCTACATAAATCACAAAATAGGGCTGGGAATGTGGTCCAGTGGTCGAGTGCCCCTGAGTTCAATCCCTAGTACCAAAAAAAAAAAAAAAAAGAGTAAAGCTGGAATCCCTCCAGCATCAGGCCTGGTAAGTTTTCAAGTCAGGAATCTAGGAGACTGCTTGCATCTCTTTCCCTTACTCGCCACATGTATGAATGTTTGAGCTCTCCAGCACACAAATGCCTTCCTAGTTCTGGGAGAGCCTTTGGGGATGGGGACAAGCATCACTACAGAGCTAAGGGGGCCGTCTGTATTTTTACCCAGGGATGGGTTCCAATTTTGGCCATGGGTGGATGTTTAGCTAGTTGATTTTGTTTTTCCAGTACTAGGAATTGAACTTAGGAGTGCTCTACCACTGAGCTATATCCCTAGCCCTTTTTTACTGTTTATTTTGAGATAGGCTCTCATGGAGTTACCCAGGCTGGCTTTGAACTTGCGATCCTTCTGCCTCTGCCTCCTGAGTAACTGGGGTTACAGGTGTGCACCACCATACCTGGCTAGCCAGTTTTTTAAGTTTTATTTTTTGTACTGGGGATTGAACCCAGGGGACCTTACCACTGAGCTGCATCCCCAGCCCTTTTTACTTTTATTTTGAGACAGGGTCTTGCTAAGCTGATTAGGGTCTTATTAAATTTCTGAGGCTGGTCTCCAACTTTTGATTGTCCTACCTCAGCCTCCTGAGTTGCTGGGATTACAGGCGCCCAGCCATCAGTTGATTTTCTTTTTTGTACCAGGGATTGAATTCAGGGTTACTTAACCACTGAGCCAAATCCCTAGCCCTATTTTGTGTTTTATGTAGAGACAGGGTCTCACTGAGTTGCTTAGCGCCTCGCCATTGCTGAGGCTGGCTTTGAATTCGCGATCCTCCTGTCTCAGCCTCCCAAAGTGCTGGGATTAACAAGCGTGACCCACTGCGCCTCGCTTGTCAGTTGATTTTTTTTCAAATTTTTTTATTAGTTGTTGGTGAATCTTTATTTTATTTATTTGTATGTAGTGCTGAGAATCGAACCCAGTGCCTCACACATGCTAGGCAAGTGCTCTACCACTGAGCCACAACCCCAGCCCTGATTTTTTAAAGTAATAGATTGAGATATAAACATGCCATAAAATGTACCCTTTTAAATTATGTAATTCAATGGTTTTTAGTGTATTCACAGTTATACAACCATCACCAACATAAATTTTAGAGCATTTTTATAATTCATAAATGAAACCTTGTACCCATTAAGCAGTCACTTGCCCTCTCCCTCCCATCTAGCCCGTCAATCAATAATCTACTTTCTGTCTCTCTATTGGATTGTGTTAGTCAGCTGTCACTATGACAACATACCTGGCATAAACGACTTAAAAGTAGGAAAAGTTTACTTTAGTTCACAGTTTCAGTCCACGTCACTTGGCCCCATTGCTTTTGGGCCTGTGGTAAGGCAGCACATCATGGTGGAAGCACATGGCAGAGGAAAACCCATTTCCCTCATGGTGGCCAGGAAGCAAAAGGGAGAGAGAGAGCTGGGGTCCCAGTGTCCTCTTCAAGGGCATGTCTCCAGTGACTTTCTCCACAAGGCTTTACCTCCTAAAGTTTCCACCACTTCATAGCAGTGCCACAGGCTGCTGACCAAGCCTTTACCACATGGGCCTTGGGGAACAGTCCAGATCCACACTGTAGCACAGATGTTTCATATAAACAGGATCACATATGTGGCCTTTTGCATCTGACTGCTTTCACTTAGCATGCTTTCAAGGCTCATCCATGTTGTAGCATGTACCATTACTTCATTTATTTTTACAGCTGAATGATATTCCATTACACAGACATACCACAGTTTGTCTGTTCATTCCTTGACACTGAGTTGTTTCTACCTTTTGGCTATTATGACTAATGCTCTTGTAAACATTGATGTACAGGTTTCTGTGTGAATGTATATTTCCTTTCTCTTGGCTGTATACCTAGGGAGGGAATTGCTGGATCATATTGTAATTCTGTTTAACATTTTGAGGAATTGCCAACTGCTTTCCAAAGTGGCATCATTTTACATTCCCAGCAGCAACACATGAGAGGGTCCTCGCTAACACTTACTATTGTCAATCTTTTTTATTTAGCCATTCTGGTGGAGGTGAAGTGGTTTTGACTTTCATTTTCATTTTTGAGGGAATGTAGGAGCCATACATAAGTGACTCTCCACTGGGGAGCATAGGGGGATTGAAGGGTTGAGTGTATATGGAGGGGTACCATTGCCACCTCAGGCTTCTTTGGTTCCTGCCCATTTTCAGAGCTTGCCTCTTTAGTCTCTCCACTGAATCTCTGAGCTACCTGAGAATCTTCAAGTAAAGCCCCTTTCCACTAGAACTAATCAGAGCCAACCTCTATTACTGCCAACCAAAGATTATGATCAATATTGCATTCAAGCTGCCCCTTCATCTTTTTTTTTTTTTTTTGGTACTGGGGATTGAACTCAGGGGCACTCAACCACTGACTGAGCCACATCCCCAGCCCTATTTTGTGTTTTATGTAGAGACAGGGTCTCACTGAGTTGCTTAGCGCCTCACCGTTGCTGAGGCTGGTTTTGAACTCGCGATTCTCCTGTCTCAGCCTCTCTAAGTGCTGGGATTACAGGCTTGAGTCACCGCTCCCGGCTGCCCCTTCATCTTAGTCTTACTCATCCCTGAGCTACTTCTGCTGCAATCTTTTGCTTTCCCCTGAACTACACAGTAGGCTCTCCACTATTCTTCCCTTTCCCCGACAGCCCCCACAAGCCCGTCACATAGCCCTTTACCTCTAAGATGCAAATTTGATCCTCATCTCTCCCTTCACTCGAATCCGTTTAATCTCCTTGATTTAGCTCTTCAGGACATCCATAACATGACCACGGCCTCCTTTGAATTGCTGCTCAGGCACTGCCCTTGGGCACCCCTCAGATTGCTTTGAGATTTCTCCAGTGTCTCTTATTACCCCCGATCCTCACTCCTTCACTTCTGAAATTTCTCCTGTCCTTTCTGTGATCTTCTCCTCTTCCCTACCCCACCAGCTCTGCCCCTGTATCATGTTGCAAGATACTGTAGTGATGATGGACAGGCCTGCTCCCCTCTCTACAATGTAACCTTCCAAAGTGAGGACCATGCTCTGTCACATTGCAGCTCAGGGTTCAGCATACCAAGCAGCACACATGGCTGACGCTCAGTCACTGTCAGGGTATCTGTAGGCCACAAGTTATTGTCATTTTGTCATTTCTCCTAGCAGAGTCAAAGAGATAGAGTTGACCAACAGGACCTGGAGGAAGGGTAAGCTGCAGGCGTCTGTTGCAGCTGCACCTGGCAATCACCAGTGACTGACCTCATACACATCTAAATATGATTGTGCTCGAAGGGACAAGAAGACCGCTGAGAAAACTGCAGGTGATTTCATTTTCGAAAAATGTGTGGCTGGGGGCATAGCTCGGTGATAGAGCATGTGTTTAGCATAGATAAGTACTAAGTTTGTTTGGTCCTAGCACTCCCACCTCACGTATAGCTGGAATCTCAGGGATGGAAAGATGTTACCTCAAGGACATCAGGCACATGGACTGAAACACACTGTGAGCTCGTTTACCTTTGGCCAGTGTGTTAGTCAGTTTTTCGTCACTGTGACCAAAATACCTGACAAGAACAACTTCTAGAAGAGGAAAAGTTTATTCTGACTCCTGGTTCCTGAGGTTTAGTCCATGGTGGGACAACACCATTGCTCTGGGCCCAAGGTGAGGCAGAAGAACATCATGGCGGCAGGGTGATGGAGGAAAGCTGCTCCATTCAAGGCAGCCAGGGAAAGAGGGAGGAGCCGTAGGAAAGAGGCACCTTCCAGGGCACACCCCGGGCCCACCTCCCCCAGCCACGCCCCACCTGCCCGCAGTTACCACCCAGTCAGTTCTTTCAAACTAGGATGGACCAAATAAGTTGCAGCCTTCATAATCTAATCATTTTGCCTCTGGACATTCCTGCATTCACACAGCAGCGTTTGGGGGACACTTATGCACACTGGAAGCACACACCAGACCAGGGCTGGCACTACCTGCGACTTACTTGGCATTTTCCCTGGGATCCTCCGGATGACAGCCTGTCCCACATCGAGGCTCCTGGCCTACATGGCCCTTCCTCTCAGAGAACTTGGCCGCCTCCTTCCTTATTGCCCGTTTCATCCATGAAAACATTCAGACTTGTGGGGAAGAAAAACAGTGGTGGTGATGAGGGGAGCAGAGGGATGGGAGGTCACTGCGGACCCCGCAGGCCGCCTCTGGAGCCTACAGGACCTCCCGTGTGAGGAGAAGTTTCTGTGATTGACACGGGCTCCCTGAGAGCTGGCCAGCTCTATGCACACAGCAGTGGTGAGCCGGTGTCCAGCTCACGAGGGGACCATGACTGAAGACAGTCTCTCTTGGATGATAGATGAAGAAATGAGCAGGGCCAATGCCTGTGCCTGAGCAGGACGTGTGCCCCTCTCCCCATCCTCTCTGGGAGTAGCGCTGGCATCTGACGTATGCTGAACTCCAGAGCCTGGCCTGGGACCTGGGGGCCCAGGGCAAACACAATGGGCCACAGGCTGGGGCGACGGGCACTTCCATGCTGTACGACCTGTTCATCAGGAGCCCATGCAGTCTCCCATCTAGGAAAACACCCCCAACTTGCTTAAAAGTGTAAGAATACACAAATGCAAATACCATGTTTACATGGATGTGTTTTGTGGCTTCCAAACTATGAAAGTAGAATCCATGAGAAGAAGGGAGAGAGGGGTTGGACTCTTTCCTGTCCGGAGACGTGGGCACTGGAATTCCCATTACCATCTCTTGGCACCACCAATCCCAAACTCTCAAGGACAATAATGTCACTGGTGGACAGTGGTCTTAACTTTTTTCAAAAAAAATTTTTTTTCTGTGGCGCTGGGTTGGAACTAGGGCTTTGTATGTGCTGGGCAAGCACTCTCCCACTGAGTGAGAGCCCCTGCTGGACAATTATCTTCCTGGGCCTAAAGCTTCTCACCTGGGCATCGAGAAACAGCGAACACAAGTGCTGTCTTGGATGGCCCCCTACTCAGGGGGCACCCATTAGTGAGCACCAGGCTCAAGGTCACATTGAAGACGCCGTGTCCACAGGTCTTTTTGCTTTGGGTGCTGGGTTTGAACCGAGGGCCTTACACATGCTAAGCACACATGCCATGCCCCCAGCCTCTCTGTAATTTTTCTCTCTTCTCTTTTTTCCTTTTCTTTCCTTTTCTCCTTCCTCCTTTCTTTCCATCCTTCCTCTTTCCCTTCCTATTCCTCTCAGCTAAGCTAGTGGAGGGTGGTTACGTGACATTGAGTAGGAGGCAACATGCCCTCGATTCCCAGGGCCCTGTGTCTGTTTATGACAGTCAGTTGTGAAACAGCTGCCCTAGGGAACTGCAGGCTGAATCCCTAAAGGACATGCTCAAGCAGAAAACACCAGGCTAGTTCAGCCTGAGGACACATGTTCAGAAGGGGACCCTTTCAATTTGCATCACCTTGAAGCCCACAGAGGCCAGGTGTGTGCGGAACAGGCAGCAACAGAGAGCAGCGGAGTCAGCGCCTTCTGAAGCGTTTGCACAGGCAGAGCATGGAGCAGATTCAGGGGGACCGAGTTAGACCCCTTTTTGTTTTGGAATCATTTTATTTTACTTTATTTATTTTTATATGCTGAGAATTGAATCCAGGAGCACTCTACCACGGAGCTACTTCCCCAGTTATGTGTTTATTTTTTGTGCTGCTGGGGATTGAACCCAGGGCCTTGTGCATGCGAGGCAAACACTCTACCAACTGAGCTATATCCCCAGCCCCCCAGTTCCTTTATTTTATTTTGGTACTGGGGATTGAACTCAGGGGCACTCAACCACTGAGCCACATCCCCAGCCCTATTTTGTGTTTTATGTAGAGACAGGGTGTCACCGAGTTGCTTAGTGCCTTGCCATTGCTGAGGCTGGCTTTGAACTCACGATTCTCTTGTCTCAGCTTCCCAAAGTGCTGGGATTACAGGCATGCGCCACTGTGCCCCGCTATTTCCTTTAGTTTTTGAGACAGGGTATTGCAGAGTTGCCATGCTGGCCTGGAAGTTGCGATCCTCCTGCCTCAGTCTCCTGAGATTACAGGTGTGCACCACTGTACCCAGCTGTGCAGGACATTTAGATTTACAGAAGAGTGTAAAGATAGCACGGAGTTCCCACAGACTGTCTGCCAACACCCCTAAGGTGAACGTCTTACAGAAACATGGTGCATTTTCCAATACCAAGATGCACGCCGG
The DNA here is from genome assembly GCA_028644305.1 of Xerus rutilus. NCBI lineage: Eukaryota > Metazoa > Chordata > Mammalia > Rodentia > Sciuridae > Xerus > Xerus rutilus. The sequence continues at coordinate 121,651,613 of CM053407.1, read as the reverse complement.
TGCAGACCTGATCTGCATCCCACTGGTTTTGCTCGTGGACTTCCACTCTCTGATCAGGAGCAGATCTGGGTTCCCACATCACCTTTAGCCATCATGTCTTCTTTACAGTTTCTCAGTCTTTTCCGTCTTTGTTATAACCTTGACACTTTTTGAAGAGTAGAGGCCAGATATTTTACACAAATTTGTTGTATTTGTAAAAATCTGTTAGACGGCTGGGGTGGGTAAATTATAGCCTTTGGAACATATTTGGGCTGTGGTCTAGTTTTATGTGGCCCTCAAGCTAAGAACGGCTTTCATATTTTTAAAAGTGATTGAAAAAACTAGCTGGTTATGGTGGTGTACACCTGTAATTCCAGCAACTTAGGAGGCTGAAGCAAGAGGATCATAACTTTGAGGCCAGCCTCAGCAACTCAGCAAGCTCTTGTCTCAAAGTACCAAAAAAAAAATGTGGGGGGTCCTGAGGATGTAGCTCAGTGACAGCGTGCCCCAATACTGCAAAAGAAAAACAAACACACAAAAAACCTTTAAAAAGGAGCTGGGGTTGTGGCTCAGTTGTAGAGCGCTCGCCTAGCATGTGTGAGACACTAGGTTCGATCCTCAGCACCACATATACATAAATAAAATTAAGATCTATCAACAACTGATAAAAATATTTTTTAAAAAAACCTTTAAAAAATCCAAAGAAGCATATGTCATGACACATGGAAATCATCATGAAATCTAAATTTCAGTGACCATAAATAAAGCAGATTGGAAAGCGGCCATGGTCATTCTTTCCTGTTACTGTGTCTAAGTGAAATTTGTGCCACAACTGCATTTGTGCTACAGCTGACTGGGGAGTTGCAACACAGACCATTTGGCCCAAAGAAGCCTCAATATTTATTCTCAGTCCCCTTCGAGAGAGCTTGCCAATCCTGACACAAGGGGCCCTGTGAGGACCTAGCATTCACTTTGATTCAAAAGCTAAGTCAGCTATTAAAAGAGCGCTGAAGTTTCAAGTTCACTCATGCAATTATTCCACAGAAGCTTACTAAGGGCCCATGGTCAAAAGTAGGAGAGACCCTGGTTTGAGCAGGTGTGAAGCAGTGCTCAGACCGAGAAACTGGGAGAGGTTAATTCTCTCCAAACGTCTTCCCAGCTCTCCAGAACAGTCTCTGCCTGTGATAAGAATAGCTGCTGTCGGATTTGCAGCACTACCCCGTGCCAGTATCGCTTTATTTGCAACGTCTCTTTTAATCCTCACAACCACCCAGGAGTTGTTCAGGAGGAAACTGAGGTTCAAGGGCTCAGCCACACCAAAGGCACTCAGGGAGCCGTGAACAGCAGACACAGAACGGGGGCCCAGCCAAGTCCTCAGGCTCCCAGCACAGACACTGCAAGTTCCACAGTTGCCACACTCCAGAGGGGCCTGGGGTCTGGGGGAGAGGGCTGCAGCTGAGGGAGGCTCTCACCCCTGGAAGGCCACGGCTAGTCCCTGTGTTCCTGACCTACAAGTAACTGCTACTCAGAGCCCCCGCTGTCAACAGTGGTCACTTTATAAAACGTCATTACGTGCTTTTTGGTGGTGTTAGTGGTTTGTCCCTAAGTCTTGATGCACAAGCTCAGTGACACTGTCTTCTGTCTCTTCTTTGTCCCCTTCTGTTGTCACAGCTCTGCTGTTTCTGTTGTTGGAGACTCAGCAATCTGTGCTGCCCATCCCCTTCCTTGGGCCAGGGTGCTGGTGCCCAACCTCTTCTCTGAGGCTGGGCCTGCCCTGGGTGGGAAGTGCAGGGACCCTCATGGGTCTGAAAGGCACACACTGTCTGACTCCACCTCTGTCAAATATGTCGACAGACAATAAAACCAAAGGCCCTGTGGATAGAGGGGGAAGGGCCTTGGCCAGGCTGAGCTAGAAGTGGGTTGGGGACGCCACTGACACCCATTCTACAGTCTGCAGCTATTTTGGCCTACCTGGGTGAACATCTATAACCAGGATTTTGCCTCCCTCCACTCTGGCTGGATCAGCCCAGAAAGAACATCTCAGCCTCGTGGTTCCAACTCTACCGGGTGCAGCTGGTCCTGCGCAGCTCTGCTCAAGACAACTGTTCCAATATATATAGTTGATAAGATCAAAATTGAAGGGCACCAGATTTAATGAAAGAAACCACTGATTGGTGTCCAGGCTGTGTCCAATTCTGAGTTATTTTTTGAAGAGAAACAAGTCATTCTAGTTTTTTTTTTGTTCCCTAAAATGTCCCCGGAAACTTTTTAACTGGCTTGGTAATACATCTCCTAAGCCCTTAGCAGCTGCAAAATTGATGCATAAAGCTTGTTTTTCTTTTTGTGCTTTTTTAAAGAACAAAATGTAAACTAGGTTGCAGAGCCCTGGTGACATGCTCCAACAAGCGGGCGCCTGCAAAACCTTGGCTCGCACCATCTGCCCCAAGGTCGCCGTGACACAGCCTGGTTTGGGGCAGATGGTTCCTTCCGTTCCATGTTCCAGGGTGTTCCAAAGACTCTCACCATGCCAAATTTCCAACTGGACATGAGGCAGTGGGAAGGCTCAATGCAGGAAGTGGATGCTGCTGCCGGGTTTCTCTGGTGAGGACTACTCCTTAGGAGAGTGGCACTTAATCTAGATGCTGGCTTCTCTGGGGAACACCCAGGTAGGGTGTTGGTGTGCTGGATTGTGCATACTGGATGCAAACACTGGACACGCTTGCCAGAGCAGGACCTCAGAAATGATGACAAAGTTCTAAATCAGACCCTAACCTTCATCTGCTCACACTGTGATGCTATGCTATTTTCGAGGCCAAAATACCACTGTAAACTTAGTGATAACGTCCCCTACGTGTCCTTGGAGCTGGGGAACTGGCCCCTGCTTTTGCCCACTGTGTGTTCTGAAGCCAAGCAGCATGTGAGGTGGTGAAGCAGCCGCGACCCTGCTGGTTAGTACATGGCACAACCGAAGGCGCTGACCCGCAGGAGGTGGGGCTGCGTGGCTCTGGCCCAGGTGCAGCACACAGGGCTCCGGCTGCTTCTGTACTCCCTCTGGCCATCACCACCTACGTTAAGCTTGGCCAGTGGTGCTCATCATAACAGCCACGCACAACTGCTTGGATGTTTTGCTAAGAAAAAGCCAGTCGGTGACTCTCAGGAGCCCAGAGCACCCAGTGCCCCCTCCCCAGCTTCACAACAGGCAGAGCTAATCTATGCTGGGTCACATCAGGCCAAGGGCCCAGGTGGCGTTCCAGGGGAAGGGAATAAGGCCACTGACTATCATTTCCCTGGGCCACTCGTGCCAACAGGAAGGCCTAAGACCCACCTGTCCTATGCAAACCCCCTCCAGGAAGCACTGTCTTAGATGAGGCATGAAGACAGTCCCGGGTGTCCAGCTGCCATTTACATCCAGCTGCCAGGGCTGTTCTAGCCTCCACCCACTTTTCTGTTTCAGAAACAGTGGACTGTCCAACTTGGTGAATTCCAAAGCTTAACAGAAATTTTCTTTTAATGTCTAAATGTTCTGAAGATTACAGTGGGGGTACAGAAACAAACGCAGAGAAAGAAATGCTTCTTGGAAAACACACGCACAGGTCCTTTGTGCTTCTAACAGTCCTCACAGCTTCATTGACTGCATCATTCAGAATCATCTGCGACGCTTAAGCCAAGAATTTCAGTCGCGAATATTTCTGCAGTGATTTCATCTGGAAGTTCTTCTTCAAGGCAAATTTCCGAGCCTAGCCAAACAAGAAGAGAAAACCAAATGCCTTCCAGTGATAAGGCTTCTAATGCAGGGGACTTTCCAAAAACACAAGGGAAGTCACCAAACAAGAGCAAGAGGTGTTCTGTGCTGTGGTTTGTCTTTGACCCTTTGAAAAGCCCTGAGTGGAAACCAGTTCAAATCCCTCCTTTACCCAAATCTCTGCAAACCTTGCTGGAAACCCTTGACCATCAAGATCCTAGAAGCACAAGGTAACTATCTACCCACTGGGAAAGCCATGTTCTGAGATCCAAAGTACACAAAGGAATAGGTAGCCATGAGGTACCAGATTCCAGAGTTTTCTGAGCTTAGGAACTTTGTTAAATTAGATGCTGAGAATGGACAATAAGAGGAGTGGGATTAGGGAAACAGGCAGGGACCTTTGCCCCTGACAGTCTCAGTACATAGCAGCTCTGACCACTGGGACCTGTTGGTGGAGACATTCCAGCCCAAGCAGGCCCAGAAGGGCTGTTTGGATTGGTTCCTCTGGAGCTTTAATTCACAAGCCTGGCTTCAGGCTAGTGGACTAAAAGGAGAAGGTGGGGTATCCTTAGGTGATTGTGGGAAAGGTCAAGGAGGAGGATCCTATTTATTTATTTATTTGTTAATTTATTTTCTGTAGTGCTGGGGGGACCAGGACCAAGTGTGCTAGGTGATACTAGGCAAGGGCTCCACCATGGCGCTACACCCCCAGCGTGGGATGATCTTGAAGACTTTAATGTTCTCATAGCTTGAAGCTGGGCTTGTGCTGCCACCAAGCTGCTGTCTGTCCTTATCTGTGTCTCCCTGCATGTACTCTTTTTTTTTTGGTACTGGGGATCGAACTCAGGGGCACTCAACCACGGAGCCACATCCCCAGCCCCATTTTGTGTTTTAGGTAGAGACAGGGTCTCACTGAGTCGCTTAGTGCCTTGCCGTTGCTGAGGCTGGCTTTGAACTCGCAATTCTCCTGTTTCAGCCTCTCAGAGTGCTGGGATTACAGGCTTGAGCCACCGCGCCCAGCCCTGTATGTACTCTTGTTCTGAGGCAGCTACTGCACTGCACCCTCTATGAGTGGCTGGTGTTTACCAACTTAAGGCAGAAAGATGAAGAACAGGTCAGTGGAATAAAGGGAAGAGCAAGGCCAGAAGACACAAAAGGACAAGCCAGAGCTCCTGATCGTGGCTTTTCATAACTTATTCATGTGGGATTCCCAGCAGGCCGACTTTGTTGAATGCACAGGAGAGTGGCTTGTGCCAGTCAGGAGAGATAAACACACTTAAGTCTACAACAAATTAGTTAGCCACGGCTACACGCCCAGACAGAGCCGGCCCCAGTACCTTTGACAGAGGAGGCCGCAGGCTCCGATTTCCACCCCTCAGGATTCAGGCCAAACAGTGTGGCAAAGCAGTCATGCATCTCCTCTTCTGTCATGTGCTCGCCTGGGCATCAAAGAGTGACATGAGGCTGTTCAGCTCTGGGGCTAAGCCCTAAGTCAGAGTTTGGGATCATCAATCCAAGATCTTAGCTTCCACTATTTAAGGTGTTCAATTATTCTGTTATTCCCTTTTCTTTCTTTTCTTTCTTTCTTTCTTTTTTTTTTTTGGTACCAGGGATTGAACTCAGGGGCACTTGACCACTGAGCCACACCCCCAGCCCTATTTTGTGTTTTATGTACAGACAGGGTCTCACTGAGTTGCTTAGCGCCTCGCCATTGCTGAGGCTGGCTTTGAACTCGCGATTCTCCTGTCTCAGCCTCCCTAAGTGCTGAGATTACAGGCGTGCGCCACCACGCCCGGCTCCCTTTTCTTTAGACACAAAAACTCCCTGGAGAGTCGCATTTACTGTCACATTAGTTCCTTACATGATGTTAAAAGTGTACCCCAATCAGGGAGAATATGTTGGGGCTTGTAGAGAGAAATAAGGCAACTTGGTGACACAGACTGTCCAGCTTGATCTTCAAGTCCCCTTACACCAGAACCACCCAATTAAGACTCAAAGGAGGGGGCTGGGATTGTGGCGCAGTGGTAGCGTGCTCGCCTAGCATGCGTGAGGCACTGGGTTCGATCCTCAGCACCACATAAAAATAAAATAAAGATATTCTGTTCACCTACAACTAAGAAAATAAAAAAAAATATTAAAAAAAAAAAGACTCAGAGGAACCTCCCCACCCTCTGAGAGGAAGCTGACCGGACCCCTCACATAAAATAATGTGGAAAATAGCAGGTAAAAATAAAAGCTTACTTTGGTGCAGTTTTATTTCATGAATGCAACCCAATCTAATGCTAGCCCTGTGAGACTGATAAGCTGGCATTTGTATCCTGATTTTACAAATGAGGATGATGAAATTGGCAGTTTCTGGAGGCTGGGACGTGAACCCCATTTTCCTGGTTTCTAGGTCAAGATCCCTCCCCTTACCCCACACTGGCAGGATACAGAGGGCCGCAGCAGCATTCCTCATGGTTGAAACGTTCTCAAGTTACTGTTCTTTCATGATGGACGGAGATCCCAGGGGATCTGTCTCTCTAGCCTGGTTCTCCCTACTAGGAATGACCCAAGGATGTTACCAGAGACCCCTTCATGTGTCTACCTTTAGTTAGGAGCAGTTTCAGGAAATCTTTTCTCTGAATAGCCTTTTCTCCTTTGGAATTGATATAACCAAGAACTTTAAAGCTCTCCTGGATACCATTCATGGTGTTACCAAAAGGTGGCCTGTGATTAAGGTAAACTTTGAAGAAATCTGGTAGGTTGATCTTGTCAATTAGCTCTCCAGTGTCCACATATTCACTAAATTTGATTTCATTGAACATGTCATCAATCTAGGAAAGAGATTTAAGAAAAAAAAAAGATCATGGTAAACCAGAAAGACACTTTGTTACTATACTTCTAAAAATTGGAGATGAACAGACAGATGAAGAACAGATAGATGTTCAGAGTTGACTTAGAACAAGTCTATTAGGGGTAAAATTGTGTCCCTACAAGAAAGATATGTTGAAGTCCTAACCTTCAGGACCTTATTGGAAATAGGGGTTTTGCAGATGTAATTAGTTAAGATGAGGTCAGTCAGGCACTGTGGCACACGCATGCAATCCCAGCTACTTGGGAGGTTGAGACAAGAGGATCATAAATTGGTAGCCAGTCCGGGCAACTAAGTGAGACCCTGTTCTAAAATTAAAAAATACAAAGGCCTGAGGATGTATGTAGCTCAGTGGTAGGAACCTCCCCCCCCACAACACACAGACACACACACACACAAAGATGAGATCACACCGGAGTAGGCAAGAGACACACAGGGAGGTCATGTGAAGCAGAGATTAGAGTGGTAAAACTTTAAACCAAGCAATTTCAAGGGCTTCAGGCAATCACCAGAAAATAGAAAGGGCAAAGAAGGATTGTCCCCTAAGGGTTTCATAGGAAAACATGTGGCCCTGGTGAAACCTTGATTTGCGATTCTGAGAAAATAATAAATTTCTGTTGTCTTAGCAGGCACTGGGCCCTAGGTTCAATGCTCAGCACCAGAATTAATTAATTCAAATGGCTGTTGTTTTAAGCCACCCAGTCTGTGGTACTGTTAGAGCTGCCCTAGCACTGTGTCAAGTTTGTTAACACTGCAAGTGCTGGCGTGAATACTCTTTTATTCCTTTCAACTAAGGATCTCACACTGTATCAACTATACTTCCTTGCCTTGTGAAGCAGATATTAGTTTTATTTTAAAGTTAGAATTCTCGGGGCTGGGGTTGTGGCGCAGTGGTAGCGTGCTCGCCTAGCATGCGGAGGCACTGGGTTCGATCCTCAGCACCACATAAAAATAAAATAAAGATATTGTGTCCATCTACAACTAAAAAATAAATATTTAAAAAAAAATAAATAAAGTTAGAATCCTCAATAATTTGGAAATGAGTTCAGTTGAAAAAGCCAAGGATTTAGTGGAGAGCTCAAATATAAGACCCCTGTCCCTAGTAAACTTCTTGAGACAATTAATTGCTCCACAATTCCCCATTTTGTTGCTTTTCTGAACTTACTCTGCAATATTTCATATATACAAGAGATTATATGTAACATATGTATAACTTACATGGTGTGATTTTTAGAACAAACACTTACAAAGCTGTTAGCCATAAAAAGGTCAATAAAATTGACAAATATTAAGCTAGATTAACCAAGAAAAAAAAAGAGAAAAGACTCAAATTAGTAATATCAGGAAGGAAGGAGGTGACATCATTACTGACTCTACAGAAATAAAAATGAGCCTAAGGGAATAGGATGGACAACTGGGTGTCACCAAATTAGAGAAGAAATGAATAAAGGCCTAGAAAGATACAAATGACCAAAACTTACTCAAGAGGAAACAGAATTGTTGAATAGACCTATAGCAAGAGACTGAATTAATTTTTGAATTTTCCACAAAGAAAAGTCAAGGGCCAGATAGCCTTGCTGGTGAATTCCATCAAATATTATAGAAGAATACTAACTTTTCTACGAACTCTCATGAAACATAAAAGCGACTACTTTCTACTTCATTCCATAATGGACAGTATTACCCTGAAACCAAACATAGACAAATATATCACAAAAAAAAGAAAACCATAGACCAAAATTTCTTATGATTTTAGATGCAAACATTCTCAATAGAATACAAATGGAACCCAGCAACATATTTAAACAACTATGCAGCTGGGCACGGTGGTGCAAGCCTGTAATCCCAGCACTTAGGGAAGCTGAGACAGGAGAATCGCGAGTTCAAAGCCAGCCTCAGCAACGGCAAGGCACTAAGCAACTCAGTGAGACTCTGTCTCTACATAAAACACAAAATAGGCTGGGGATGTGGCTCAGTGGTTGAGTGCCTCTGAGTTCAATCTCCAGTACCAAAAAAACCCCCCAAAACAAAAAAAACAATTATGCACTAAGACCACGTGGAATTTATACCAAGAATGCAAAGTTGGTTTAACATATGAACCTCAAAGTAATGTTATACATGATTATTAATATGAATAAAGGACAAAAAATCATATGATTATCTCATTAGGTGCAGGAAAAAGCATTTGACAAAAATCTAATACTCACATCATAAAAACACTTGTCACACAAGGCACAGGACAATTCCTCGGCTGTTAATGTGCACGTGTGAAAACCTCACAGTTAAAATGATGGAAGACTGAACACTTTCCCCCCAGGCCAGGACAAGAGAAAGATATCTGCTCTCATCACTTCTATTCAACACTTTACTGAAGGTTCTAGCCAGGGAAATTACCCTGGGGGGGAAGAGAGAAAAAGTATTCAGATTTGAAAGGAAAAAGTAAAGCTATTTCTATGCAGCTGACATGATTTTGTATATAAAAAATTCTAAGGAACCCACTAGAATCTACCAGAACTGTTAAGTAAGTTCAGCAAGGTTACAGGGAATGAAATCAATTTGTGAAAATCAATTGTGTTTCTGTACACGCTAGCAATGAACACCACAAAAATGGGAAGAAGAAAACAATACCATTTCTAATAGCATCCAAAAGAATAAATACTTAGGAATAAGTTTAACAACAGAAACATAACACTTATGCTCTGAAAAACTACAGAATATCATTGAAAGAAGTTAAAGAAAACCTATAAAAGTGGAAAGACATTCTGTATTCAGGGCTCAGAAGACTTAATACCGCTAAGGTGACAAGACTGTACAAACTGATTTATGCATTCAACAGAATCCCTATCCAAATGCCAGCTGGCTTCCCCACCACCACCCTAGAAATTGGCAAGCTGATCCTAAAATTTGAATTGCAAGGTACCAAGTATAGTCCAAAACAATCTTGAAAAAGAACAAAGTTGAGGACTCCTACTTCCCAATTTCAAAACTTATGACAAAGCTCCAGAAATTAAGACATGGCATGTTCAATGAAATGGAATTAGGAGTCCAACAATAAGCGTTCACCCTCGTTATCAATTGATTTTGACAAGGGCAGCATGTCCATTCAGCAGGTGAAGACAGTCTTTTCTACAAATGGTGCTGACACAACAGGATGGCCACACACAAAAACGAACCCCAAATGCGTCAGGTCTAGATGTATAAGCCAAAACCATAAGACTCCTACAGAAAACATCAGGGTGAACCTTTGGTTTGGTCAACATTCTTAGCTACGACACCAAAGCACCAAACCACCAAAGCAAAACGGAAAGAAAATTGAACTCCGCCAAAAATAAAAACATTTGTGCTTCCAAGGACACCATCAAGAAAACAAAATGACAATCCACAGAAAGGGAGAAATACGTGTAGATCAGATACCCAACAAGGGACTTGTAGACAGTAAATACCAAGAACTCTTCTAACACAATAAAAAAAAATGGACAAAACCAATGAGAAAGTGGGCAGATGATCTGAACAGACATTTCTTCAAAAAGATACATGAATGGTCAGGAAGCACATGGAAAGATGCTCACTGTCATTAGCCACTAGGGACACGCAAATTAAAACCACAGCGAGATGCCACTTCATATCTACCAGGATGGCTAAAATCGGGAAGACAGGTGCTGGCAGGCACGAGGAGAAATGAGAACTCTGATGTACTTCTGCTAATAGTATAACAGGGCAGGGCTGGTGTGGAAGAGAGTCTGGATGTTCCCCAGATGAAACATGGAGCCCCCGTGGGACCTAGGAATCCCTCTCCTGGAACGTGCCTGGGAGAAACGAAAGTATATGTTCACACAAAAATTTGGACACAAATATTCATATATATAGCAGCAGCATTATCATAATGTTGTGAAGTAGAAACAACCCAAATGTCTATCAACTGACAAATGAGTAAATCAGAGGTGGCCCATTCATAATAATGGGACATTATTCTGCCATAAAAAGGAATGAACTACAGATACATGCTGCAGCATGGATGAATCTTGAAAACACACGTTATGAGATTATGCTAAGTGAAAGAAGCTAGTCCCCACCCACTACTGTATGAATCCATTTATACAAAATATCCAGATTAGGTGAATCCATAGTGAAAATAAAAGTGATTGTCTATGGCTGGTGGTTTGGGGGAAATGGGGAGTGACTGGTAATGGGTCTGGGGTTTCTTTTTTGGAGGATGAAAATCTTATACAAGTGGATTGTGATGTTGGTCACACAACCGAGAATATGCTAAAATCCATTGAATTACACACTTTAAAAAAGTATATGGTCAGTGAATTTGATCTCAATTCTTTTTTTCCCAAGAAGCCATCACCCAACTAAAGAAGAAAGTCATCAGTGCCCTCTCTCTATTCAGGTGCCCCTTCCCCAGGCCACCTCCCACCTCCCTGCCCCACCAAACCGTCCTCTGAATCTTCCATTTGCTGCTCTCTGCTGGTTAAAATAGTTTCATTCTTGAGCACACCCCCAGCCCATAGACTGCTTTCTTTTACTTTGAAGACCCTTGAATCACTGCAGACCCAGCCACTGTTACAGCCCTCTGGCTTCAGTATGTTTACCTGCAGACATTTGCTTCTTAGATTTGCACATCTGCATGAAGTGAAAAGAAAATGTGACGCTGGGGCTGGGATTGTAGCTCAGCGGTAGAGTGCTTGCCTTGCATGCGTGAGGCCCTGGGTTCGATCCTCAGCACCACATACAAAGCAATAAAGTAAAGACATTATGTCCATCTACAGCTAAAAAAATATTTAAAAAAAAAAAAAAGAAAATGTGACACTTTTTCACTCTATCTGTGTGAGAAGAGAACTGTCAGATGTTGGCTGTCTGATCCCAAGAACTTCATAGTATTCTGGCAGGCTGCTTCAGGCCTCCTCACCTCTTGATCAGGCACACCACCTCCTCAGAGATAAAAGCTGTGGCTCCAGGCCCTAGGTGCCATTCTGATAAGGGTTTCATTTTGGCCATTAGCAGAGGACACATGATTATGCCACCGCCACCACCACCTGGGCGGCCCATGGCAACCCACCCAAGGCCCACTGGAAGAATTTTTTTTTTCAGTGCTGGAGATGGAACCCAGGGCCTTGTACATGCTAGGCAAGGGCTCTACTGCTGAGCCACATCCTCAGCCTGTGGCCAGTTTTTCAAAGCAGCCACAAATTCTCAATGCAACATTTAGGAATGGTCTTTTGAAATAACATTATTGGCTATGGATACAAATTAAATATAACTGACACTATATTAGTATCTGTAAGTGATAACACTGTTTCATATTGAGTTCACATTTTATACAACTCTATGTTGTTATTGTGGAAATTTTTTGTACAAATAAAATACCACCCAGTAGTGTACTCACATATTATACTATACTATCTTCAAATTATATAATTTTAACAGTATTATTATTATTATTATTATTTGGTACTGGGAATTGAACTCAGGGGCACTCAACCACTGAGCCACATCCCTAGCCCTATTTTGTGTTTTATTTAGAGACAGGGTCTTACTGAGTTGTTTAACGCCTTCCCATTGCTGAAGTTGTCTTTGAACTCGTGATTCTCCTGTCTTAGCCTCCCACAGTGCTGGGATTACAGGTGTGCACCACTGTGCCTGGCTTAACAGTATTTTTTTTTAAATATGTTTTTAGTTGTTGATTGTCCTTTATTTTTTCTTTATTTATATATGGTGCTGAGAATTGAATCTAGTGCCTCACACATGCTAGGCAAGCACTCTGCCACTGAGCCACACCCCAGCCCTTTAACAGTATTAAGGTATTACATGCCACTATTTACTGTGAGCCAGTAGAAACTAAAAGCATAATCTTTGATGATGGACTTGGGTTCCAACTTTGGCACTGGCATTTTCTGTGCAGGGGATGTTGGGCAAGTTACTTCACATTCCTACCCTCAGTGTCCTCATCTGGAAGGGGGGTTACCACGGTGACACATGTGCAGTGGGCTGTTGTGAAGCTTATTGAGATAATATATGTAAAATGCTTACACAAAGCCTAACACATAGTAAGCACTCAACAGACAGTAATTATTCTGATTATTACATTTGCCATGCACTTGCTCATTAAAATATATGTAATTACAAGCAATAATTTATAATTATATAACATATTAGTTAGATATAATAATTCATAATTATAAAATTGGAACAAATATATATAAATTATTAATGTAATATACGATTTAACTCAGTTCAGAAGTAGGAGACTAAGACGACAAAATGGAATCCAATAGTGCCTGAGTTAACCATACCCAGAGAGTTCCAAAGATCTCAGTGGACATTCTCAGCACAAACCCCTCGGTAGGTGACTCCCGTCTTCCTCTCTTCCTCCATATAATGGACCAGGAATCGCTGCTCAACAAGCATTAAGTTGGCAGTCTCGGCATCCCTGAATGCTCCTTCCTGAGTCACCTCTGCAAGTGTTAGTTGCCAAAGTAGGCGCTGCCACTTGCCTAGACAAAGGCACATTTGGAAGAGGAACCTTGGAGATGGAAATGGCATGCTGAGCGCCTTCGTAATGCCCCGCGTGAAGAGGATTGTGGAGGAGCAGGAGGCCATGCTGACTGACCTCCACACAAGACTGGTTGTCGTCAGCGGACTGTTGACTGCGTCCGCACACTAGCCTGTCATCTGCTAAGGGTGTTTCACTCCATTCACCTGGGGAGCTTTAAAGAGTCTGGGGGCCAGGTCCCACCCCCAGAGATCCTGGAGTCTGGGGTAGAGTCTGAGTAGTCATAGTGTCTAAGAGCTTCCAGGTGATTTGAATGTGTGGCCATGGCCAAGATGTCCAGCTTTTTTCAAACTGCATCAGGCACCAACGTGAGCTGGAGGGCTTGGGAAAAACAGAGACCGCTGGTCCCACCCCCAGAGTATCTGATGCAGCAAGCCCGAGATGGGGCTGAGAATCTGCATTTCTTACAAGTCCAAGTGATGCCACTGCTGCTGCCTGGGGGCCACCTTTGAGAATCACTGTCTTGGGACACCGGGGTTCATGGAGGTGATGCTCATATCCAAAGAAACCAGCACCAGCCTTGTGATTTCCAGGAGCACAATGATGGGGGGCAGCTGTGGGGTGAGCGCTGGTTCTTTGGGTTCACACCCGTCTCCCATGTTGAGCTACTGGGATAGTTTTCCTGTCTGCCTCCTCAGCAGCTTAGGAAGCCTTAGCCTGACGTTGTAGGGGGTCGGGGAAATGCTGGATGGACAGAGTAGACAATACAGAGCCATGGGAGAATTTCTTACAACTCACACAGGCTTACTTGGAATGACGACTCACTGCCCTGTTTTACACCCTTAGTTTCTAATAGTTACTGTGCATTTGGTTTAGTCAAGGTGGGATATTATTTAATGACTTGTCACTTGATTTACAACCTCTAAGTATCTAGGCTGCGGCCTGGGGGCCTCTGTGGGTACTGCTGACCCAGCCCTTGTGACCTGAGGGTGGCCTGCCCTTGGTGGGCTGGAGTCCCTTATGCAGATTATTTTACTTCAGCCTGTCACTGACCCAGGTAGGCCTTTGGTTTGTGGTCCCTGCTGTCAGCTGCACACCAAGGGCTTCAGAATTACGTTTTATAATTAAGTTTTATAAGCTCCCTGTTAAATGGAGAGGAACACATACATTTGAACTGAGGCCATTCTGTGTTCTTGTAGGAAGGCTGCAGATGGGGTTGGCATCCTTTTGTGATGGTTTCACAGACTCACAGGCGGGAGCACTCTCCCTCCTGCCCACATCCTCCTCTCCACACACAACGTTCTCTAGAACATCCTCAATGAATGGGGAGATGGCCCTTTGTCACAGATCATCTCCCACGCCTTCTCCCAGCTGTGTGTTCCAGCCTTTCCTCACTGACCCAGCACAGAGAAGGAGTCACGTGAAGAGGGTCAGGACTGGGCAGTCTGACTGTATGGCCCCATCTGCAGACACCTCTGAGCCTCCTCAGCCTCACAGCTGCCCTGTGTCTCCTCTGGAACCATACAGTGGTCCTCCCTTATCCTTGGGGGTATATTCCAAGACCTCTAATGGATGCCTGGAACCACAGATAGTACAGAACCCTGTAAATCACCATCTTATCAATATTAACTAAGCTCTGAACATGTGCCATGGCTGGTCATAAATGTGTGGGTTTAGGTGCAACAGCAAGACTAGCATGCACTTCTTTTTCTTTCCTCATGATATCACAGGTAGAAGATTCATTCTTACCACAGATCTTAGTAACCTGAGCATATGAGTTTGGGTGGGGGGCGGTTACTGGGATTGAACCCAAGGGTTCTTTACCACTGAGCTACGTCCCAAGTCCTTTTTATTTTATTTTAAATTTTGAAACAGGGTCTTGCTAAATTGCTGAGGCTGGCCTCAAAATTGGGATTCTCCTGCCTCAGCTTTCTATATTGCTAGAATGCCAGGTGTGTACCACCATACCTAGCCTTTTTTTTTTTCCCTCATTAAAAGAGAACTTTTGCTGGGTGCAGTGGCACATGCCTATAATCTCAGCACTTAGGGAGGCTGAGACAGGAGAATCGCAAGTTCAAAGCCAGCCTCAGCAATGGCAAGGCGCTAAGCAACTCAGTGAGACCCTGTCTCTACATAAAACACAAAATAGGGCTGGGGATGTGGCTCAGTGGTTGAGTGCCCCTGAGTTCAATCCCTGGTACCAAAAAATTAAAAAATAAAAGGTTTCATTGTGTTACTTAGAAGAACTTAAATCTTATGAATTATTTCTGGAATTTTCCATTCAATGTATTCAGGACCACAGTTGACTCTGGGTCACTGAAGTCACAGAAAGCAAAACTGTGGACAAGAAGGTGCTACTGTAGCTGAACAGCTGCCTCTCTATCCTGGAGCGGCAAGCACCATGGTCAGGTTCTGCCCACTAGGCAGGTGGGCCACAAGTGCTTGACCACAGCACTTTCTCCTAGCGGTTTTATATCCCATGTGAATGACGTCAATCAGAAGGCCCTTTATGATAACCTTCACCCAGTCCCTCATCAGAGCCCAGGACTCAAAACACTTTCAGAGATTCTTCCCCACTGGTGTGAGTGTATTTCAGGAGTTTCAAAGGCACGGTCCTATCTGAATGACAAGTCCTGCACTTTGTCCCAAAGCCACAACTGAGGGTTTGTTAGGTGCCCAGAGCTCTCTGAAATCCTGATCTTGCCTTGTGCACTGTGAAGCACCAGATGGATTCTGTTTCAAGTCAAGATATAACATGGATGGAAATCAGTTTGGCAATTCCTCAAGCAGCTGGACATAGAGTCACCGTGTGGGGTAGCAATCCACTTCTAGGTACATACGCAAGAGCAACGAAAACACACATCCACCCCCAAAATCACAAAGGAATGTTCACAGCAGCATTATTCGTAATAGCCAAGAGTGTACTGCTCAGTATACTCAGAGCAACCCGAGTGACCATCAGCTCATGACTAAATAAATAAAATGCAGCATATTTACTTGAATGAATAGAATCTTATTCATCCATAAAAAAGAATGAAGCTCTAACACACGTACAACCTGGATGCACCTTGAAAACACCATTCCAACTGCAAGAAGCCTGACACAAAATATCACATATTGTACACTCTCATTTATATGAAATGCCAGAAGAGGCAAATCCTTAGAACAGAAAACAGATGGGAGGTTGCTGGGGATAGGGGAGGGGGAATGGAAAGTGACTATTAATGGGTCTGAGGTTTACTCTGGGGTGATAAAAACACTTGGGATTATGCAAGGTGGACGGCCACACAACTCTGCGAATGAGCAAAAGTCACTGAATTGCATACTCTGAATGGACGAGTGGTATGGTGTGTGGTACGTCACAGTAACGTTACTAAAAGAAAAGAAAATAAGTAATATGGAGGCGAAGCCATGGCAGAGGCAAGTAACAACATTTCAGGTTTAAGGACATTAGTATTTTAAAAATTTACTGGGCGTGGTGGTGCTTGCCGGTAATCTCAGCTGCTCGGGAGGCTGAGACAGGAGGATTACGAGTTCAAAGGCAGCCTCAGCAACTTAGTGAGACCCGAAGCAACTCAGTGAGACCCTGTCTCTAAATAAAGTATTTTTAAAAGGCCCAGGGATGTGGCTCAGTGATAGAGTGCTTGCCTAACATGTGTAAAGCACTGGGTTCGATGCTCAGTACTACATAAAAATAAATTTGAAAAAGATATTGTGTCCATCTACAACTAAAGATATATTTTTTAAAAAGGGCCAGGGATGTGGTTCAGTGGTTAAGCAACCCTGGGTTCAATCCTCAGTAACCCCCACCCCACAAAATAGACATTTGTAAATATACACATATATATATAAGAACTTATATATATGATATATACTTTTTCCACCATCACTGCAATCCACTTTTTTATAATCATACAACTGTAAAGATTTTTTTAAAAAATATTTTTTAGTTGTTAATGGACCTTTATTTATTTACATGTGGTGCTGAGGATCGAACCCAGTGCCTCACACATGCTAGGCCAGCGCTCTACCACTGAGCCACACCCCAGGCCCTGTGAAACTGTGAAGATTAATACATGCTTGTTGTGAAAATTTCCAACAATGAAGATACAAATGTCCTGCAAGTCCACATCCCACGGCAATGACCAGGGCGCTGTCTCACCTGCCAGGGTCTCTTCCTCCTTTGTATCTAATACATGCAGGAGCAGAGCACAGGCTCTGGGGTGGACCAGCTTTGTTCCTAGACTCTGGTTATCTATAGCTGAGTGACTGCAAGCCCCCCAGGGCTCTGTGCTCACTGTCCCCGCCTGTGAAATGGAGAAGGTAGAGCCAGCTGAGCCTCCGGCAATCACCCTGAGGACCAAATGCCCCAGGGGTTCAGCACAGTGCATCTCCAAGCCACAGCTCAAGAGAGAAGAGCCTCCGCTGCTGCAGTTGGTGGTCGCGACAGCATTATCACCTACATTCTTGTTTTTTAGTGGCTCATAGTATTCCAGGACTTCTTTCTTTAATGTGCTAAGTGTGAAAGATAGACACAGTCCTGTCTTGCTCTGGTCTTTCTGCAGGAAGCTCTCTGGTTGCTGGGTAAGTGCCCAGCTCTCAGTGGACCAGGTAGGCCTCCCCCAGAACAGTGGGCCACTTCTCTTACCTTCAGGATGGAAATGCCTCCCGATATTTATGTTTCAGAGCAAGACCCAACATACAGAGGGCCTCTCTTCAATGTGCAAATTTCCAAATTCCCCCGGCATCTTTATCAGAGCAGAAATTGTGCCCGTGATTCCTGGCTCAAATTTCTCCCCCTCGTGGGTGAGGCTGTACCACTTGGCCACGTCTCTCCACCCCAGCTGGGACCACATTTTAGCCATGAGGATTAGCGCACAAGGCTTTGGGAGGATCTGTGTGCTTGTCTTTCTGGGTTTTGTTCTGAATACAAAAGCAACAGAAAGTACGTGCTACAGTTAAGAAAAATTGAGTAACATGAAAATGTAGATATGAAGTCCCTCATCCCCTGCATTTGTAACCAGAGTGCCTTCTAAGAAGGGTAGATGCTACTAAGTGGACAAGTCTTCGTTGACAGACCCCTAGCTGGGCTTACAGTGTATGCTGGGAAACAGAAGTTAAGAAGAGCTAACAGGACTGGGACTGTAGCTCAGCGGTAGAGCGCTTGCCTCGCATGCGTGAGGCCCTGGGTTCGATCCTCAGCACCACATACAAAGCAATAAAATAAAGACATTGTGTCCATCTACAACTAATAAAATATTTTTTTTTTTTTTTTTTTTAAATATTTTTTTTTTAGTTGTAGGCAGACAGAATATCTTTATTTTATTTTTACGTGGTGCTGAGGATCGAACCCAGTGCCTCACGCATGCTAGGCGAGCACGCTACCACTGCGCCACAACCCTAGCCCCTAATAAAATATTTTAAAAAAAAAAAGAAGAAGAGCTAACAGCCATGGCTAACAGAGGAAGAAGAACCTGGGGTTTCTGGGGCATTCCAGGAAGGAGGCTGGAGGAGCCAGGGTAGTAGGTGAGTGCCGAGTAAGATGGAGGCCAGAGAGGAGACCCCCATGGTGGCTGATCATAAGGACGAAGAATGTCTAATAGCAGTTTGAGGTGAATTGCTGTAAAAATGAGGTTATGTGTGGCCTTTCCTAATGATTCCCAAATTTTCAAGACAGTCCTTTTGTGGGAGTGGGCTCTATGTGGAAAGTGAGGAGGGGACAGTGTCGGGTCTGGAGTGGCGAGGGTGCACAGAATCTGCACATGCAAAGGCAGAATCCTGAGATTGGGAGGGCATGAGCCCCTAGGGCAACAACAAACCTCCTGCTGCCTCAGGCCAGGGTTCCAGCTGGTTTTGGAGGCCTCAGTTCAAATCGAGTTATATATACAAAGCAGGAGCAAAAGTCCCCCCAAATCCCATCCCCCAGAAGTGGTGTCGTTAAGGGTTTGGAACTCAGAGACTCAGTGAGACTCTGTCTCAAAATAAAAATAAAAAGGGCTGGGGATGCAGCTCAGTGGTAGAGGACCCCTATATTCCATCTCCAGTGCCCACTCCCCCCCAAAAAGAGGCTTAGAACATGTTCTTATTGTTTTCCTAGGCATATATAAACACATATAATTAATAAAGAAACTTGCCTTTTTCCTTTTAATAATAAGTCCTGTACATTCTTTCTGTATCGGGAAACATATCCATCCACTTTTTTTATTTAATTAAATTTATTTATTTATTTATTTAGGTACTAGGGATTAAACCCAGGAATGTTCTATCTCTGAACCACATCCTCAGTTTTTTTGTTTTTTGTTTTGATTCTGAGACAGTTGCTGAGGCTGGCCTCAAACTTGTGATCCTCCTGCCTCAGCCTCTTGAGTTCCTAGGATTACAGGCGCCTACAGATATGCCAGCCCAATCTCACTTTTTAATGGTTACTAAGTGTAGGTGTGCCTTATTTTATTGATCCCATTTCCTGTCAATGGGCATTAGGGTTGTTTTAATCTTTGCTACTATAAACTATCCTGCAACAATTGTCCCTTCCCTATGTGTATCATTGTACACTTGTGAGATACACCCTGCAAAGTAGATTTGTTGGGTATGCATGGTGGCACACACCTATCACTGAAGCAACTCAGGGGTCTGAGGCAGGAGGATTGAAAGGTTGAGGTCAAGGTCAGCAACTTACTGAGGCCATCAGCAATGTAGCAAGACCCTGTCTCAAAATTAAAAAATTAAAAAGGACTGGGTATGTAGTTCAGTGGTAAAGCTCCCTAGCATCAAAAAGAGAAGAAAAAAAATTTGGTGAGTCCAAAGATAAACACACTTAAGAAGACAGTGGCCCTTTATTCCTCTCTGAACACTCCTAAACGATGCCAGCACTCCTGAACACAGCGAACCATTGGGGAACCCGATGATTACTCGGATGGGAAATCATAAAGTCAGGGGTGCTGCTGGCCTCACTGTCACACATGGCCCGTGAGCACCGTTCACTCGTTCGCTCACTCAGGCAACACTTGCTGAGTGTCCCCTACGGGGCACTGTCCAGGCACACACGTCTCTGCTGGGATTAGCCTTCAATCTGTAGAACCATGGGGTGGCACTGACGTTAATTCACTGCAAAACCTGGTCAGGATTATACAACACTGCACAGGTGAAACAGAAGAGAGGCCGAGGGGCCAGCCAGCGCTGCACACGGCCCGCTCCAACCCCACGCTCCAAGGTCTGACGCATTTATAAAGAGGGAAGACGAAACGTTCTGGACATCAGCTACAGTGACGGGACACCTAAGTTCTGGTTCCTTCTATAACAGTGTACACTTTTCTAATCCTTCATTTAAAAACATGTTCTTTATGAGAACGGCCCCCTCTGCCTGCTTTGGCTGCGTTCTGTCTGCAGCTTTCTGCAAAAGAAGGGAAGGGCTAGGAATTCTTTGGGGAGGGTTATATTCTCGTATAATTTGGCTTCAATTTACCATGCTGACTAGCTTCAAATCCCTGAGGCAGTTACCATGATGTAAGAAAAATATAAATACCGTCTAGTCTTTGGGGGGCTGGTTTGAACCTCTGCGCCTGAGCCTTTAATGTGCCCAAGTGTTAAAACACTCTATTAGCGAGGCCAACTTCTTCGTGCGGCTTCTTGGGTATGGGGGGACCGCTACATCTTAATAGGATGTGTTATTTTAACCACAGAAAAACCAGAGTTCAGAAGTTTCAAAGCCTTGAAAAGATTTTTTTTAATCGCTATAAATCTGACATGAAAACAAAAGATCAGAAACTTCTCCCTGTGCAGCCCCAGATATAAAGTAACTCATCAGCTAACAAAGTCTGCACACTGGTAAGGGGCACATCTGGATCCCAGGGCTTTCAGAGAATGTCTCCAAAGAGTAAATGTATTTTTTTAAGTGGATTTAAAACCCTAGTCCAAGGGATTTATGAAGACGCTGACGTCAGCCCTGAAACTCCCCGCTTGGCCGGGGGAGGTGTAGGCAGCAGCCAGGGGAACCTCCCAACTGCTGTTGGATTCTATTTTTTTAGTTTTTAGTTTGTAAATAATTATCAACGTGGCTTTACAAACATTTGTTATGGACTAAAAATTATTTTTCTAGATACTTTTCATTCATCAGCCAGATTTTGGTAGTTTGTTAAGCTCTACTATTTTTTGCCAAGGATAGGATAAATGTCTACTATTGTGTATGTTTAGAATTTTCTACCATAAAAAGCAAAAAATGAGAAAAAAAATGGCCATCCCATCAACTTCTTAAAAAGAACACGCCATTTTGGTGAGAAACACAGGAGGAAAAAGTATTGGTACAGGGGTGCTGGGGATTGAACCCGGGAGGCTCTACCCCTGAGCTACACCCCAGCGCTTTTTAAAATTTTTATTTTGAGACAGAATCATGCTAAGTTGCCAAGGTTGGCCTAGAACTTGTGATTCTCCCGCCTCAGCCTCCTGAGTTGCTGGGATCACAAGTGTGTGCCACTGTGCCAGGCAGAGGCATCCCACTGAGTAAGTGCCTACTCTGTGCTGGGTGCTGCATGGACCTCTTGTTCTTTAGTCTTGTGGCAACACTGAGGTTGCAGATTTCTCCAGCCTCATCTTAGAGACAAGGACCCAGTAACTCAGATTATCTTTGAAATGACTTGCAGAGCCAGCAGCTAGGAATGGCCACCAGGTCAGTTAATTCTGAGTCCCCTGTACTTCCCACCAAGAAAGGCTCCTTTTCTTTCCTCAATCTTGAAGCACCAGGCATTGTGCCAAGTAATCACCCAGAGAAGATGGGTGTTTAAGATATATGGTTAGCTGAAGAAAATAGCTGAAGAAAAAGAAACAGATACAACCATGAAGATGAAATGTAGTGGAATGGGGGCAGAAAGGTGCGAGCCAGGCCTTCCTCGTAAAATGAGAAGGTTTCCATAATGCAGAGAGCTTGGGAGCTTGGGGGATGCTCTACTGTGCATCAGATGGCCCATTTACAAATTCCTGAGCCCAGGGACCTTTTCTTTTATTTTTAAATTTTTTTTTGGTAGTTGAACACTGAGCCACATCCCCAGCCCTACTTTGTGTTTTATTTAGAGACAGGATCTCACTGAGTCACTTAGCACATCTTTACTGAGGCTGGCTTTGAATTTGCCATTCTCCTGTCTCAGCCTCCCAAAGTGCTGGGATTACAGGTGTGAGCCACTGCACCTGGCTCCCAAGGATCTTTTAAAGGCTCTGACTAGTGGACCCATTTTTTTTATTCTGTGCAATTTTTTTTTTTTTTTTTTGGTGGTGGTACTGGGGATTGAACCCAGGGAGGTGAAAATACAGAGTGTCAGGCCCTGTACTTGGAGACTGGGATGGGACCCAGGAATTGAAAATTTGAGGAAATTCTCCAGATAATTCTGTTGTGGCTGACCAGTTTGGGAACCAGTGTTTGAAGGTTTGCTTTGGAAAATATAGCTCGAAGGAACACTATTTTTCGTTTGTTTGTTTTTTGTTTGGGGGATGAGGTCTTGCTATGTTGCTCAGACTGGCCTTGAATTCCTGGGCTCAAGCGACCCTTTGGCTTCAGCCTCCGAAGTACCAGGGACTACAGACGTGACATCAGCCTGAAGAACATCTCTGCGCAGGCCGCACACACCCGCCCCGTAGTGGCCTGCTTTCAGTCACGTGTTTTACAAAATGCACATCAGAGAGACCCTCTGAGGCGCTTAGAGAACACCTAGTGTTTTCAAGGTCCTCATTCAGGACTCAGCCATGGGCTGTAATAGCTCATTTCTCCAGTGCTGCTTGAAAATAAAAGCCACCTTCAAGCACACACAATACGTGATTCTGGGCAGGCCACTGGAGTTCTGCCACTTAGTATGAACGTCGAGCCCCTGCACTTCAGGGGTTGTATGTGCCTGATGGTGGGTGGGTAACAGGCTACAGTTTGGACAGCAGTCTGGCAACATGGGGGCTTTAAAGTTCATGTTCTCTGACTTAGTCATTCCACTCAGACTGACCCAGGAAGAAAACTGGAGAAGTAAGCAAAACCACTGGTCAAAGATAGTCATCACAGCCGTGTCTGACAGCCACATACTTCAGACAACCCTGTATCCACCAGCTGGGCAATTATTGTTCAGTTAGGGGCACAGCCTCTAAAGGCAGGTTATCAAGGAACTTTTACCACCAATCTCACAAACCAATCATTACTGAGAATGCCAATACACACACACACATACATAGGCATGCCGAGCACTTATGTATATGCGTACTGTACAATGTTGATATATATATCCATATTTACACCATTCAATGCAGGTTCTTTGTTTAAAAATATATCTTTATCTCTATATATACGTAGTGTGTGTGTGTGTGTGCGTGTGCGTATGAAGGAAATCCATCAAACAATAACAGTGATCATCTCTAATTTCTATTTTCCTCTTTACAGTTCTGTTTTTTAAATCAGAAAAAGTTATAAAATGAAAATACGTCCTTTAGAGAGCATGTTTTCATAGACTTTATGGTAAAATGGAAAGTGTTTAGGATATAACATTAAGTAAAAATATAAGAGAGAAACATGTGGGCTGGGATTATAGCGCAGTGGTAGCGTGCTCGCCTAGCATGCGTGAGGCACTGGGTTCGATCCTCAGCACCACATAAAAATAAAATATTCTGTTTGTCTACAACTAAAAAATAAATACTTTAAAAAAAAAAAAAGAGAGAAACATGTATTTAATTTAGTACCTATTTTTTTAAATACTTTAATTCATAGATGAACACAATGCCTTTATTTAATTTATTTATTTATATGTGGTGCTGAGGATCGAACCCAGTGCCTGTACTTGCTCCACCGCTGAGCCAGAGCCCCAGCCCTAGTACCTATTTTTTAAAACCAAAATTGTTTTAAAAAGGTTTTAACAACTATCTATGGGGCTGGGGATACAGCTCAGTTGGTAGAGTGCTTGCCTCGCATGCACACAGCCCTGGGTTCAGTCCCCAGTACCACAAAAAAACCTCACAAAAAACAAAAACTATGTGTGTATGTGTAAACTGGGCACAGAGCATAGGGCACACGCCTATAATCCTACCAACCTGGGAGGCTGAGGCGAGAGGATTGTAAATGTAAGGTCAGCCTCAGCAACTTAGCAAGACCTTGTCTCAAAAATAAAAAGAACTAAAGATGTAGCTCCTTGGTGAAGTGCCCCTAGGTTCAATTCCCAGTACCAACAAAACAAAACAAAAAAACAGTTCATTTAAGGAATGTTTTCCTGGGCTGCTTCTTTTCCCTGACGGGAGCTCCTCGCAGCGGGAGTCTCTGCCGCATGAAGAACGACTGCGGACCGAGCTACTCAGTCCAGAGGAGCACCCGTCTCCCAGAGGTGCCCCATTTACACACGTGTTCTACAGTGACAATAAAAGTGATTGAACGCCACCATTGCCAAGCTCTTCCTCCATGCCCAGCACCTCACAGGCTTCACCCCTCAAATCTGAAAAGGCCAGGGCACAGCAGGGTGCTGTCTGTCCAGTTCCAGAACCCATGGTTGTAAGCCCCATGCTCTCCAACATGGAACTTCTACAAGGAATACGTCTTTGGGGAATGGCACATATCTTTCTTTTTTGTTTGGTTTTTGAGATGGGGTCTCGCCATGTTGCACGGGTTGGCCTGCCCTGGCCTCTAGAGTAGCTGGGATTGTGTCTTTATCGTAAATCAGCTACCCAGGAGTGTATCTGAAATGCCCACAACCTTCTTTCTGATCCAGTTATGTAAGAAAAATGTTAAATTTCTACTCTGACCTATAATTATTTTCCCAGAGGTCGTTGTTATAAATAGCACACCGGCTGCTGTTCTTGGTTTTGGTCTACCTACCCTCTCTTCGGATGGGTAAAAGCCAATCGCTCTCATGACATAAGGAAGCTCCGACAGGCAGATGTGTTCCGACACCTTCCTGGTCTCCATTGTATCAATACCTTGACTGCGGAGCTGAGAGTAGTAAAAATAGTCCTCCAGCTCCTGCGTGGAGATGAGATGGAAACACAACGCACATTCTGGCTTACGCATGAAACGTTAGGATTTCAAGCACATTTTCTACAAAGTATGTTTTGAGCTTAGCAGGGAAAGGAGTTTTGGAGAAAAGCAACGAGGGCCAAGCCCAGGCATGTCTGTTTTACAGACTTAACTAGATGTACCAGGAAGCATTTATTCTAAGGACAATTACCCTGTAGAATTTTCCTTCCCTGCCACCAGACACCAGACCATAGAACGGGATCAAGTCTTCACCCCCAAGAGAAACCGCAGCCTCCAGGGCACTGGAACAATAACAGAAACGTGGCGATTAGGAGGCACTCATGCATGAACACGGTCCAAGCGGGGCTCTGCCTGGTGCTGTGCCCTCTGAAGGGTACTGAGCCACCAGTCCAGTCCAGGTCTCTGCTGACTCAGTTAGAGAAGTCCCTCTGTAATAAAGCTGGAGACAGAAAATTCAACGTCAAGCGTGGGACTTGGTGGTACAGGGCACCTACCTAAATTATGGTCGTGTTCTCTCACTGATGACAGGGCAGGTGCTTGGCAATTTGTTTGCAGTCTTTGGGGATCACATTTGTCCTAAGGGAGGGTGGGTGGGTGCTTGTATCCTGGAACCACAATCCTCCCAAGCAGAGTGGCTTTACCGGTAACTTTAGATACCAAAAGAATGGGAAACTGTGCAGGTGGACTGCCAACTCTAATTGCTTCCATAAAAACTCAGGAGACCACCGGGACCCATGCCAGTCAGACAAAAATAACCCTCTGCTCTCTAACACAGGGTCAGATTTTCCAAAAATAGGTCCTTTGGTAAGAAAACCTACTTGGTATAAGACTGACTTTGTCTCATATAAAAGGCTAATAATCTGAAATCTTTAGAGTAACCCAGTCCATGAACTGGATTTCTGTTAATCCGCGATCGGCCCCTCTGCTGAGATATTAAAACCCTGCGATTCTGCAGAACACGGTGGGGAAGTGGCTCCGAGTTTGGAATGTGGAGTCGCAGGGATGCTTGCAAGCTGTGTGACTGACTGTGGGCAAGAAACTCGACCCCCGCCTCCGCCTCCTCGTCTGTGAAGTGGGAAGGAGACTGCAGATTGCTGGAAGCATCTGAACAGTGAGCGTACTTCGAGGATTCGCTGCGAGGCCCTTTGGTCTCTTCCTGTGGTGTGTGCGGAGCTGGGTGCCAGTTCAGCCTGGCTGTGCTGGATCCCAGCCTCACTTATCCCATTTTGAGCCGTCAACAAACCCCACACAGTGAGTTTCTTCATCTGAACATGGGGATGACAACAGTGCCTGCCTCACAGGACAGGACAGCAGGAGGGACGTGTGAAAAGCCCTCGGCACAGGCCTGGCCCAGAAGAAAGACTCTGTATAAAGTGCTTAGGATCACTGTTACCATGGAAACAGGCACCGCCATGCCCCTACGCTCTTACAAAGAATCGCCTACAAAAGTGTCCTTCTGTCAGGGCTCTGCCCAAGCCTAGTAGGCAGTGCTAGGGCTGGGGCATCTGGTGCCTTCTCTAAGTGGGCCCAAGGTCCCCTCTTGCAGGCCCTGGTCCTCAACCCACTTCTTGGCTCTGGCATTGGGCTGTGGAGGCAGGTGTCAGCCAGCAGAGTTCCCCACTTTTAGCCATGTGGTCCTGGAGCGGGGCAGGGACCCAGAGGACCCCATCACCACCAAGAAGCCCAGATGGGAAGGCTACATGAGCTCCTGGCTCTCCTGGACCGCCCAACACTCTGGGCTCTTCCTGGCCAGGGTCGGCTGACCCAGAGCGGTCAAGGACTGTATCAGGATTTCTCCCACCAGGGAAAGAGGGAAAGAGACTTGCTCCCTCTCTGACGAGAGCTACAATTGTGAAACGGAGGAACTGTCGGTGGCCATGCCGCTGCTGAGGAACCAAACCTAGTTCTGCAGAGAGGGAAGCCAACAGCAGAGCCAGGCAGAGAGAGCTGGGGGCAGTGGAGAGTGTCACTGTCCCTGCTCCTACTGCCACTCAGCTACCACGTGATCTCAATGACCTTCTCATAAGCCCCCCACCTTTTTGCCCAAGTTGGAGAAGGCAGAGCAACGATAACAGCGGTGCCCATCAGCCTCAAAGCCACTTGGAACTCAAGGATGATGCTCTCATTCAGCACATGGAGGAATTGAGACTCAGAGAAGTTAAGAGACTTGCCTGATGTCATCCAGTAAATAAGTGGTGAAATTAAGGCTTGAATCCAAGTCTCTGCTTTTATCTGAGTAGGGTGGCAGGAGAAGAGGAGACGGTGAGGCTGAGCAGAGGAAGGGAATGGGGGGTTTAAAACCACGTGCCGGGGGAGAGAAAAAGGTCAGCACACTAGCAAAAAAGGGGAGCAGGAAGAGAGGGTGTGGAAGGAGCACGGGGAAGGCTGGCAGAAGGGGGTGCTGGAGAAAAAGCTGTGTGTGCTGCAAGCATAGAATCTGGGGTCTGGGCACAGGCTGATTAAAAGAATCAGAACATAGGAGGATTCATCATCTTCCTTTCACCCTACAATTCTGCCATCAATAAATCTAGTAGGAAATTATGTTTGTTTCCTTGTTTAGGGTTTTTGCATTTCCTTCCATTAGTGAAGCACTGAATATATTAAGTCACCAGGAGCGGCAATAAAGTGCTAATTAGTTTATAATGATCCTTTGTCCCTACAACAGATTAAATTGAAACTCTCAGAAGCCTGGACTCTGGCCAGGCACAGGAAAGCTACTGGAAAGCAGGTCTTTTTGTTTTGGGTTTTATTAATCCCTACCGTTCTAGATCCCATGATGACAGAAGAGGACAAGAATGAAAAGGGGGAGACTGCTTGCCCACCAGGGCGTCATCTTCAATAAGGCTGCAGGTGGCAGGTGAGGTGGCAAGGAGTCAAGCAGCTCGTGTGGGCACGTGCTCAGGAAGGGCTTTTCAATGGGAGAGCTCACCTCCAGCTGCGGCCGCCCAGTCCCCAGGCCCGGCTCTCTTGGGTGGAGGCACAGGCGGAAGTCAGAGCTGCAACTGCAATCTGAAACCACCTGGGTGCCAGAGCAGACTTCCCAGGCTATTTTCACTCAAATTCATGTTAAGAGGGGAAGCTTGAATGTCCACCGTAAAGAGAAAGATGTGCACTTGGCAGAAGGAAGACTTTACGGGGAGCCATGAATCAAGTGTGTTTTTGAGGAAGGAAAGTGCCTCCAAGCTGTTTCCACTTTCCCCTAAGGTCACACTATCAGGAAAGGTCTGAGACAGAGGCAAAGCAGGGACGTGGAGAGGGTGTCTGGACTGGGAACTGGCCGCCCAGTGGTTTGTTCCATCCCCACTGCAGTTGCCTGAATTTGGGTAGCTGAGGGGATTGTTTTAGTGCCTCCTCCTTCTTTCATTGAAAAAGATCCTGAGCTCATAAGTGAATGCTCTTATTAGGAAAAAGAGAAAGAGAAGGAAGGTAATCATTCATTTGCTGAGTACACAGCTTTGCGCTGAGTGGTACTTTTTTAAAATTTGAGACAGAGTCTTGCTAAGTTGCTGAGGCTGGCCTTGAAATTATGATCCTCCTGCCTCAGCCTCCCAAATCACTGGGATTAGGGGTATGTGCAACCCACACCCAGCTACGCTAGGTACTTCACATATATTAACCTACTGGATCCTCACAAGGGAACTGTAAAGGTTTCTATTGTTACCCTCATTCCCAGATGAGAAATCTAAAGATCAGAGATATTAAGAAAACTACCCTAGGTCCATAGCCAGCAGAATAGGCCCCATATTCAAACCCATGTCCCTTTCCACCTCAAAATCTCTGTACTATCTGATGTTCAACCCTAGAATCCTCCAGTCTCGCCTGAGGCAGAGGTTCTCAGTTCAGGGCAAGAAGAGGAGACTGAAAATACACATTTCAAACAATACTCTATTTCTGTAATGTACACTTTGGAGATTTGGCCCAGATCTTTCTGGCTGGCGTGGATGTGCAGAAGACAGCGAGGCGTGTTTCAGGGAGCGCGGGTGAGTCTAGGTGGACTCACATAACCTGAATGAGAAATTTGGTACCAGGGCCCATGAGATCTCAGGGTAACTTTTGGTCTACACATTAATGTAAACAGGTGTTACAAGGGAGCATCCTTCAAGTCAGGCTCTGTGACATCCTAGCACAGTGTCTGGCACATGGCAGGGCTCCACAGCTGTCAGTAGTTGTTGAGCGGAAGGAGGGGTCAACCCTGATGCCTGCCCCAGGGACCAAACCGCAGGCCCTGTCACATACCTTAAGTTGATTTTCCATTGCACCACTGAGCGGTCCTGTCCGCCTGCTGTGAAGGCGTAACAGCCATCATAGGAAAGAGCCATCCCCGCCACCCCATTTGGGTGGCAAACAATAGCGCATGTCTTGTGTGGATTGCCATCAACTGGCAAGATCTGAAGTCCAACCTAGGAAGGAATATGTAACAGGATATTCAGTCTCAGGTGACTGGATCTGAACCCAGGCCTGCCTGGTCATGTGCCAGAAGAACCTATGTGTCCAGAACCATCTCAGGGTGTGAGAGCCATGTTGATCGCAGCTGAGCATCCACATACTGGCCCTTGCTGGGGGTTCCTGAGGGGAGACGGGCACCCCTCACAGCCTCAGCACATGATAGAAGGGGAGCCTTCTTTCCTGTCCTTATGATCAGATGCCCAGGGTTTTCCAGAATAATTCTCACAACCTATGACTTTATGCTTTTCTATATAGATGATTTGTGAAATGTACAACTAAGTATAACTACTTTTTATGTCTTTAAAAGACTTTTCCATCCTTTGGAGATGCTCTGGAGGGCTATGAGTCTTCACTGGAGATACAAAGAATATGGCAGCTCTACCCACAGATACTGACCAAGAGTCCTGCTCACTAATCTGTGGCAATTCAGTATCACCGTCACCCTGGACAGAAAGTGGTTACATGCAGCCAGCAGAGCAGGTATCCTTGAGTCTTACAGCCCTTGGGACAGACTGCTGCACACAAGTTGTCTTACAGAGGTGGAGAGCAGAGGGCTGCTACCTTGTCTTTGTTAATGAACACCAGGTATCGCCTCTGTAGTTCCAGGGTGGTTTTCACCGGGAGGACTTGCGTCTGTTTGATAGGAGAACCGTAAGTTGGCCCAAGAAGCGTCTTTCTGAATGGGGAAAAAGGAATGGATTTTTAAATTCCACAAATCTAAACATAGGCTTCAGGAGTTTTTGGTCATGACAACCTTATGCATTTTTAATTCTGAATTTCCTGTCTTGTCACTCAGCTAAGCGGGTACGCAAGAGCCCTTCCAGTTGCAGCAAACGGCTGCTGTAAATAAGAGGCAACAGCTCCCAACAGCAAACGCTCTGGGGAGACTGGCTGTGAAGAATGCTTTCAGGAGTCTCCGCTGACTTTCCTCCTTGACAGCTGAGTGAAGGGAACATTATGCCTCTAGAAAGCGTATGTGTACAAGGGACAAGAAAAAAGCTGCAAGGAAATGACATGCATTGGCAGGACACAGAGCACCCAGTCCCAGCGTGAGGCCGAGAGATGAGGATGCCATCCACACTTTGTTCCCTGTGTCTGATGTACACAGGTGCGTGCTACATGCAGATTTCCAAAGCCCATCTGTGCCCGTGCATCAAATTGTAATCGTGCTGGTCAGGCTTCTCTAATTCCACTTTTCTATTTTTGTTTTCTTTTTGAGATAGGGTCTGGCTTTGTGGCCTTAAACTCCTGAGCTCCAGCAATCCTCCTCCTCAGCCTCCTGAGTAGCTGGGACACAGGTGCGTGCCACTGCGCCTGGCTTAGATTCCTCTAATTCAGATTGTTTTATAAGGAGGGTTCTGCTCCGGGCCAGGGCTGGATCCTCCCTGAGGCCAGTAAAGTAAGTTCAGGACCCCTTACCTGCACCCTCTGAGCCCTGAGGGCTTCTAACAGAATTAAGCTGATTTTGTGGGCCCTCACTATTAATAATGAAATCTGAAGTAAAGGAAAGGTTAGGTGCTAGCGGTGCTTCCGATTCCTTGTTGGTGCAAGAGGACAGCCCTGGCCCCAGAGTGCTGCACTGGACATCAAATAAGTTAATGTGTACAAAGCACTCACAGTGGGTTCTGGCACATAGCTACCAGAACTGCTACCTAGCATCATTAAACCTATCTAACAATCTTGTAAAATTAATTATCTTTTTCTTCTGGCTGAAAAAGTATTCTATATGAATTATGAAAAATTTTAAACATCTAGACACATCTAAACCTGCAACTCCACAGCACTGTATCCTGTCTGTCCCAAGATAAGCCTGGGTAATAGGTGTACATCATTTGAGAATTTCTTTTATAATTATGATTTCATATGAAGTTAGAATTATACTGTTCATGCTTATTTACTCTGTCTAATCTTACAGCTTGGAGATATTTCCTATATTACCACATAGAGAAGTATCTTATTTTTTCTTCCTTTTCTAGAAGCAGTACTGTGTTCCAGTGTACTGACAAGCCAACATTTAACTAACCCCCTATTAATGGACATTTGGATTGTTTCCATTTTTAAACCTATTTTCAAACAAGCGATCCTTTTACTTATGTCTTGGCATAACAGTGTGAGTACGTCTGTGGGCTCCATTCCTAGAAGTCAGAAGATATGATAAAATTTAATAGAGGGTGACAAATTGCTTTCCCAAAAGGTTGCACCAATTTACACCCCCACCACAGCGGGAGAGAGCGCCTGACTCCCGTACCCTTGCCAACACTTGGTGCTATCGATCATTTTTATCTTTGCTAAAATGATTTGTAAAAAATGATACCTTGTTTTCATTTGCATCTTTGATAGACTGCTGAGCATCTGCTCGTGTTTATTGGCCTTTTCATGTTCTTTCAAGTATTTTTAAAATGCGTTTTAAAATTCTTTTGGATTTATCATGAAAAAGCAACTCCTTTCCCATTAAGCTGGGGTTATGAGGCTTTACTACTCCTACAACTGGAAGACACCTCCTGCAAGGGGTTTTATTTTGGAAGGACACAGACATTTGGAACGTGAGGCGGTGGCTGCACAGAGGTGCTTGTGCGGGACTCCACTGCAGCGTTCGTCTTTAAATGCTGAGTTTCACATTATGTGAATTTTATCCTGGTAAATTATCTTCTTAAAAGATGACTTATGTTAGGGCTGGGATTGTAGCTCAGCGGTAGAGCGCTTGCCTTGCATGCGTGAGGCCCTGGGTTCGATCCTCAGCACCACATACAAAAAGCAATAAAATAAAGATATTGTGTCCATCTACAACTAAAAAATATTAAAAAAAAAAAGATGACTTATGTTAATTTCAGATTGATCTTCAATAGGCAAAACTCCTAAATATGTGGCCAGAAGTCTCTCATTGATAGCTGCTAGCAGGAACATCAAGCCTGAGGCACGCCATCCCTAACTCCCCTGCCCTACAAGTTCAGATATTGTTTGCCCCAGAAGTGTGCATCCATTAGAGATGATGCACAGAGATTCTGAAATCTTCCTAAAACTCTTCTTTATATATTCTTCAAGTGTTTTAATAGTTTTTTTCCCCTGACTTGTGCTGGATTTCTCTTCCTACCATATAACGTAGAATTTCTCATTTTTCTTTGTGCGTTCCGGAAAAGAACTTTTTAAGGAAGAAAAAAAGACCTCAGTGATCCTGGCTTGGAGGCCCTATCTTACCTGAGATGCATGTCACAGCACAGTTGCTCCAGCACAGTTGCTGCTGCGAGCTCTCTACCTTCCTGCTCCCAGGAAATGCCCTTGCTCCCAATTTTGCTTGACTTTACCTCTTTCTAGTCAAACCTGAGAGGCAGAAAATGCCCCTTCAGGGCTGTCCAGGCAGGACCCGGAAGCCAGGGCTGCACTGGGCTGTGCAGTCTCTAGTAGAGGTCAGAGTCAGAGCGAGGTCTGAAGATCATGGCTTGCCTGCCCTGCCTGGCTACCTCAGTGGGACAATTCTGTGCAGGGCTTTGAGGACAGAATGGATGGCAAGTGCAGGCCTGGCTCGGGGATGATACACATCAGTGCCCACGGTGAGGGGCAAACTCGAGGTCTGCAGGTCGAACACACCTTGCCGCCGCCCCTGGCTGCAGGACCACTTCTGCAGAGAGGGCGCTGCACTCAGACACTAGTTGTGCATGCCCTAGCTGGCCTTCAACCTCATCTACTCTTCCCTCTGGAGTCTCCCATCATGTGGCTTTAAACTATTCTTTGCTCTTGACCCCAGCCCAGCTTCCCTCATGACTCTGTACTCAAGCACCTAACTCAGGTATTCCCACGTGGACGACAAGTAGGATCTCAAACTCACACGGTCTAAACTTCCACTCCTGATTGTCCTGGACCTGTCCTTCCTCATCTCATTCAAGGTCAGTCCTGCTGCTCTGGCTGCTCAGGCCAGAACCCTGGGGGCCTGACACACTCCTCTCACTCCTCCACTCCACTGGCAAACCCTGTTGGCATCGCCGCATGATGTGCCCAGACCCTAACCCCTTCCCTGCTGCTCCTCGGGGCCACGTCATCTCTCATAACAGCCTCCTGGCCTTGCTCCACCTCTACCCTCTGTACCCCAGAGTCCAGAGCCCAGACAGAGGCCAGATGCCAGGTGTCCTGCCCAGGCTGTGCTCTCCCACACTGCCCCCTGCCCACGCCACTCCAAGACTTCCTGGCATTTATCAAACCCCAGACGCTTTCTGCCTGGAGTCCTCTTCACGTGCAGATCCTCTGTCTGGAGGCCTTTTCCTCCAACGCTCTGCCAGCCCCTTCACCTCCTTCAAGTCTCTGCTTGATGTCACCTACTCTGAGGTGTCCCTTGCTACCCTTTGGAAACAGCAGCGCCTCTTTCCCAGGACCCCGTCTCTTGGGGTCATTCTGCCTAACACGGCTCACCATGTGATCGTTTACTGCATTTACTGCAAGTGTAAGTCCCACTATGGAGAAACTGCTCGGTTTTCACCCCTATCTTCAGCACCTGGAACAGCAGCTGGCCCACGCAGGCAGTGGACAAATGATGCCACCAACTGAACTTAAAACTCCTTTGCGAGCCAGGGTGAGGAAGAAACAAACAAAACGGGACAAGATTGGGAGTAGGTCTGGTGAAAATATGTCTTTCCTCACGTAGCAGAGCCAGCACTGGGGAGCGTCAGCAACCTTTCCCAGGCCCCAGGGTCTGTTTCTTTCATTGACTCATGAGCATCGAGCTCTGGGCACCCTGCCTTCAAGCAGTGCAGGGCTTAGGCTTATCCTTCCTCTGCCGCTGCCTGGCTGTGACTCTGGGTGAGAATTACTTGTGTTATCTGGGACTGAGTTTCCTCTGCAAAGTGAGGAAGGTGATTATGGTAGCCACAGTGTCACAGGCCCTTAGGTGGAGACCTGAGACAGGCCGGGGCTGAGGAATTGATCCAGGCGGACCTCGTGCTCACCTGCACATTTTGGTAGTTGAATTAAAAAGTTTCATTTTGTAGCCACTGTTGCAAATAAGCAAGAAGAGCTCCTTGACCAGGGGCGGGTACCAGACCATACAGGTGGGGTAGTTGCCCTGGTCAGTTCGGTGAATGTCCAGGACTTCCAGGTTGTCTTTGCAGCTCTTGATAAGATTATACTCTATCTGCAGAGGAACCCAGGAGGACACACGTGAGCACTGGGCTGGATGAAGAGCTCACTCGAGGAGCCTCACGTTCTTGGATGCTGGCCTTTCTAATCATCAGTGTCCGATCTCTCAGACTCACCTAGGCCTCGCAGGGAAGGAGTTACCATTATCGAGTACTTCTCATGAGAAAGATGGCAAGCCACTTGGGCTGGGGATGTGGCTTAGTGTTAGAGTCCTCGCCTCGTATATGTAAGGCCCTGGGTAGTTGAATCCGAAGTGCCTGCAGAGTAGCAGTTGTGCCCATTTCACAGAGGGTCAGACATGTTCACAGCAGCTTGCCCAAGGCCACGCAGTTACAAAATGGCAGAGGAAAACCTGAAATTTTGCTCCAACTGACCCCAACTTGAACTCTTAGAGTTATGTTATACTGCACCTCTGACTGTTATCTTACCAGCTCTTCAAGGGCAGGAATTAATTCACATCTAAATCTCAGCATTTGAGGATCATGAATTAGCAGCCTGCTGTATTTTCCTATAGATATGTTTTGGTGGGTAGGCCAGGATGAATGGATAGAATAAAGAAAAGCAGAAGAGGAAGGAAGAGAGAGAGGTGGGAGGAAAGATGAGAGGGAGGAGGGAAGACGCACAGATGCATAAATACACCGATTGCTTCCGAATCCTTTTGGCTTCATACTGTAACATGGTACTTGTACTGTCCCTATCTCTTTATCTCCTGTCCTCTAGGGCAGAGAGGGTTAAACCTGGGCCTCATGCATGCTAAATAAGTGCTCTACCATGGAGCTACAACCCCAGACTGAGTCCTCCACGTTGTGGGGGACACCATCTCCCCTTGCCTTCCTACTCGCCCCATCCCAGAAGCCCCTCCTTCAGGCCCTGCACCCCTATACAGTGTCACTGCTGTGTTAAGGCAAGATGCTGACTCGGGGAGGTTTTCGACACTGTGCTAGACACTCCTTGTCTCCAGCACACACACATTGTGGGCCAGTTCTATGCAAGATGCCAGGGATATAACGAGAATGAGACACAGTCCTGGAGACCAGGTCAGTGAAACTAAACAGCTCACCAACAGCCTGTCTGCCCCCAGGCTCAGCAGTCTAGGCTCATTGCTGTCCAGGTGAACCCCAAATAGGAGGCTTCGGATGCTTTTGCGATGAGAGCGAAGTCTTGCTAAATATTCCCAGACCCTTTGTCCGTTTTTAACTACCACCATGTACACAGCCACGGTAAAATTCACATCCTGAATACAAGCAAAGGAACAGAGGTCATTTCTTTTTTTCATGTTGTGACTTAAGAATCATCATTATGCTTCTTTCACAATAATTTTGCTTTTAGATTATCTTATCCACCCAGGTGTGGTTCCACACGCCTGCAATCCAATGGTTTAGGGGGCTGAGGCAGGAGGATCTCAAATTCAAAGCCAGTCTCAGAAACTTACCAGGCCCTATGTAAGTTACCGAGACCCTGTTTCTAAATAAAATATAAAAAGGTCTGGAGATGTGGCCCAGTGGTTAAGTGCCCCTGGGTTCATTCTCTGGTTAAAAAATATATATATATCTTATCCAAAAAAATCTTACTCTGTCAGAACAAGCAGTAAAATAATTTCACAGATGCCTGGCATGGTGGTGCATGCCTATAGTCCCAGCAGCTCTGGAAGCTGAGGCAGGAGGATTGCGAGTTCACAGTCTCAGCAACTTAGCGAGGCCCTAAGCAACTCAGCAAGACCTTGTCTCAAAATAAAATATAAAATAGGGCTAGGGATGTGGCTCAGTGGTTAAGCACCCCTGGGTTCAATCTCTAGTACCAAAAAAAAAAGAAAAATTCACAGATGAGAAAATTACAGTTACAAGTAGACGAAGGTGGACGGGAGAAGAGTGTCCATCTGACACTGTAGTTTTACTCTCCTTTCCAAGTTCCCCCGTTCTCTGTGGAAAACGATGAGCCTGACCCTTGGCTTTTGTCCTCCCTTCTCTTTGTCCATTGCAGAAAACAAAAAGGTTCAGCCGCGGTGGGAGAGGGCCGTTTGGAGGGACTCAGACGCCCAAGCCATGTGCCCCAAAGGCTGTGCCCTCGCGAGTGCTCCGTGCACCCCAGAGGAGAGGCTGCACGCAGCAGCGGAGGCCTCAGAGGGTGGGGGCTCAGGGAAGGTGCACGCCCCCCAGAAAGGCAGACCAGGGGCACAGGCCAGAGGGAAAGATCAGAGGTCTGAGGACATCCTTTTGGAGATCATGAGCACTAAGAACAGAGGGAAGGAACACAATACAAAACGCTGGTGGAGGACGCTGCTTTGAAATCAATGACATTTCATCTTGTCAACAGTAAGAGGGGAAGATTAAAAGAATGAGTGCCATCAGGGCAGAAGCCACGTCTGGAAGTTCTGAGGCCTGATCTTGTGCTCAGGCAAAAGCCCTCCTACCTCCCCCACCCCTTGCTGGTAACGGCTTTATTGAGATATAATTTACATACCACACAATTCACCCATTTAAAGTGTATGGTCCAGTGGTTTTAGTACAGCCAGAGTTGTGCATTCATCATCACAACTTTAGAGCGTGCCATCGCCCCCTATTTCCCGACCCACTCTCTCTTTTGATCTTCAGTAAGGGTGCCAGGCCACCCGCCAGCCGTCAGTGAAGATACTTACAGCAGTTGCCATATACTGGGAGTCATGGGAGAAGCTGACATGAGTCACGCTGGTTCTGGAATACTTGAAAGGCTGTGGGCTTTCATTTTCTAAGGACATTGCATCAAGAATATAAACTGTCCCCTCTGTGAAGCCAGCTCCAAGAAGGGCTCCTGAAATGACAAGCCAGAGAACAGTGACGGAAACAGGACTTCATTCATTCGGGAAATAGGGAGTCTGAGCCAGGCTGGGTCCTAGGTACAGAGCAGACAGTGACCAGAACAATAGACAGAGTCTCTATAGGGGACACTTGGCATGAGCTCTCAGAGAGCAGCAGTACGCCCCAGAGTGCTGCAGGGTCCGCAGGGAGGCGTCTCCTCTATCCCCTGGGGGAACTGTGGTCAGTGGCAACTTCCTGGAGTCCTGGGAGCCAAGGGCATAGCCCCTGTGGGCATGTTTTCGACTTGTAACCCGTGATAGACTGGAGAGGTGAAAATACCTTCAGGGTTGTAGGTCAGACTCTGGACTCCACGCCCTTTCTCAAAGACCCTGCTGAAAAGATACTTTTTCTTTTCATAATCCCATACTTTAATCATCCCACAGATACTCCCAATGGCGATTAGAGGTTGATATGGGTGGCAGGAGATGGCACAAATGGCGTCCTTGGGCTCTATGAATAACTTCTCAAGTTTGGTGCCATCTGTTGTTAAGTGGTACACCGAAGCATCAGATGTTCCAATGATAAAATTCCTGTTTGCCAAGGAGAGACCAAACAGTATCAGTGTTTGCAGGGACGGGCCACGCCAGCCATTCTGCTCCTAATTGCACACGAAACGCCTCTGTCGTCTGTAATTTAGTGACATTATTAACCCAACATCTCCAAAAATATACCACCAATACCCAACAGCCTCCATTTGCAAGTGAAAAAAGCCCACTTTTCTACATGTAAATTGAGTCATTAAGTATGCAGATGGACAGTCAGTTGTACAATTAGCTAATCTGCACATGCAAATATTCATTTGTGTATGCAAATATGGAGCTGGGTGCACACATACAGATGTGCCTGTAAAGGCTGCAAGGGTAATTAAGCAGACTCACAGATAATTCGGTCTTGAAATGTTATGGCTATTAATTATCTAGCGCCTTTAACCGCAGTGGCTGGGACAAGCTCAGCTCAGAGCAAGATAGCAACTGTGGCCAAGGACTCCAGGCTCCAGAGAGGTGAGAGAGCACCAGATAAGAACTTTCCAGCCTTTACTTGCCCCAGATTCCTTATATTAAAATAATATCTAATTTTTAGTAAATGATCTAACGGTGATTGCAATCAGCGGAGGAGAGCCATCTGCACTCAGGTAAAGGGCTGAGTAGAAAAGGCTGGGCCCCTCAATTTCACATCCCGGGAACTAGAGGAATGTTCCACTGTATGCAAACAGAAGTTGATCCCTGTCATTTTTTGACCATCCAGATGACTAGATTCATCTCAACTTACCTGACAATGAAAAGGTCACCTTTTAAAGTGCAGTCTGGGAGGAACTTTGATTCCTCAGTAGGAGGACTTGCTGGGGTATTTGAAAAGGACAGACTCCTTATGCAACTCAGTTTGAAGTGACTGTACCAGTTTACAATGGACAGGGTGTGGTCGTAGAACTTAATGTTACCCCTAATGTCACCTGTGACAAGGTACCTGAAATAGAGAATAACATGGGTTTATTAACAGCAGTAATAGCAAGTACCATCTATTGAATACCTGACTATGTTAGGCTCTGGGCTCTGGGCATGATAAGAAAAACTTCATTGAATTGTGTCCTATTTACATATAGGAAAAGTAAGAGGTTGCCCTGCTTTACATCCAAGAAACTAAGCTCAGAGAAATTTAAAATTTGCTCAAAACCTAGGGTTGTTGGATTTAGCAAACAACAACACAGGATGCCCAGATAAATCTGAATCTAAGATAAGCAATGATTTTTTGCGGGGGAGGGATACTGGAGATTGAACCCAGGGGCACTTTACCACTGAGCTACATCTCCAGCCCTTTTTACTTTTTATTTTGAGACAGGGTCTTGCTAAGTTGCTCAGGACTCACTAAGTTGCTGAAGCTGGTCTCAAACTTGTGATCCTCATGCTTCAGCCTCTGGAGTCTCTGGGATTATAGGCATGTGCCACTGTACTCGACTGTTTTTTCTTCCCAGTATTGGTGATCAAACCCAGGGTCTTGCACATGCTGGGCAAGTACTCTACCACTGAACTACACTCCCAGCTCATTTTAAATTTAATTTTGAGAAAGGGTCTAAGTTGCCTAGACTGGCTTTGAACTTGCAATCCTCCTACCTTAGCCTCCTAAGTAGCTGGGATACAGTCATGCACCACTGAATGCTGGTGAATAATCTTTTTTTTAAATATATTTTTTAGTTGTAGATGGACACAATAACTTTATTTTATTTATGTGGTGCTGAGAAAGGAACTTAGTGCCTCACATGTGTTAGGCAAGTGCTCTACCAATGAGCCCCAGCCCCAGCCCCGGTGAACAATCTTTTTGTCTAAGTACATCCCAAATATCCCAAGTGACAAACATATGCCCTGCAACCGTATGGCTAGACCACACAGAGAATCTAGGTGCATCTGAAGCAAAGTTCATGCACTCTTTCTTGCCCTCCAAGGTCAACCATATGCATAGAGGGACAGTGATTTACATTTGCTACGGATGACAACCAAGTCAATCAGCCAGCCCTCCAAAAATCACACAGGCTGGCAATAGGATGCAAGCTGCTTCCGAGGAGGGCACTGCTGTGACAGTGATCGTAAAACCCTGTCCAGTCATCACAGTCAAAGGCAGTGCTGCGTGACAAAATGGCTTTTATTTCCAGTCCTCGGATCCATCCCAAATGAGTTTTTTTTTTTTTTTTAAGACTGTGACACAATTCTCATGATGGGAGGGAGGGGGAGTGAATTTTCTCATATATTATGCCCAGTGATTAGAGGAGGTTTCTGGTTAATAAGCAAGGCAGGGGGCAGGGTAATGGGCTAGGACTTCTTTCACTGCCCTCTGCTGGACAGCAGCAGCAAAGCTGGCCAAGTGTTTTCCTTCAAGGGCTCACGGGTCCTGGCTGGCTTTAACACAGAAAGAGGGGAATCCAGGTATGGTCTTCTCTGCACCCTGAGCCCCAACTGATTGAGTTGACTACATCATCAACCACAGATCTACTATGCTTTTACACACTTCTGGGTGAAGATGACAATTTGTGTCTCTCTTTTGGAAACCATGTCAGGACCTCACTCTTCCCCGGTATCAAAGGGAAGGCAAAGGAAAGCAAATGGGTGTTTTTACAGCAGATGGTACAGTGACTCCAACCTTATGGGCAGGTCCTCGTCATTGGGCATTTCCTCCACACTTCTGGGAACTTCTCTAGCACACTAATAATGGCTGTCACTTACCTAAGGGCACCTCTAGGCTAAGCAGTGTGCAGAGAGTTCTGCACACTTGTGTCATGAAATCCTCATAAAATAACTCTGAGAGAGACAGTGCTGTTGTGTCCATTTTATGGATGGAGAAATGTAGGGTTTAGCAAGGTTAAGTCTCTTGCTCCAGGTCACCCAGCCAGAAGGGTTGTGGCTGGAATGTGAACTCTGTTCTAGCTGAGGCTTTAGATCATCTGTGAGCCCCCATAGTCCCTCAAAATGAAGTTAGTGAATTTTATAAAGTTCTGAAGCATTTGATCTTCACACAGTGCATACATGTCATTTTTCAATCAGATAGAAAAAGATAGCTCTTTGAGTTATTTTTCAAAATGTAAAGTATGTAAAATTTGGGGTGCAAAACAAGTCTAATTAGCACCAAAGAAAAAAATCAGTTACTTTTTGTTTCACCAACACAAAGGGATTTTTTAAACATAACGCATGCCTGTGATCTTAAAAAATCCAATTAGTACAAATGGGACTATAAAAAGAAATAAATCCACCCCCATCCTTGGTTCTTATTCTCAGTTCTTTTCCTCAGAGGCAACCAATGTTCTCAGTTAATTATGAATCTCCCCAGAAATATTCTATGCATATACTAAACATGTGTACAGAAAGGGTTCTAAAGTATTTTTATAACCATCTATAGCTACTTTTTAACTAGGTTAATTACCTATCAACTGTGGTGAGCACGGTGATGCCCTCCCTCTGCAGATGAACCAGTTTGCAGGGCTTGATGTAGGGAAAGCTGAAGAGGGTGGAGGAAGACTCCGGAAGGCGGTGTACATCCCAGACAACCAGCTTCCCTTCCATTGTCGCCGAGAGTATTTGTGTTAAATTCAAGTGAAAGATAGACTGGCTAAATTTTCCCACAAGCTTGTTGAAGGTCTATGTTTCAAAAGACAGACTATGAGTTACTATTGGTAATAAATATGAAATAAAGCATTTGTCAACATAACATTTTATAATACTATGTGGAAATAAAGTGAGAAAAAAAGAAAGGGGAAAAAAATAATCACTAAAGGCCTTCTCCCATGGCTCTTGCCATGGTCCTGACAGTTCTGAACCTCTTAAGGTTTACTAAGAGCAAATGAAGGGTTACATACTATGTTCAATTAAACAGCTTGTTTAAAGCAAATGAAAGAGTGGGTAATCACTGTTTATACCAGGTCAACTTCCGCAGAGGTTTCAGAGGCTGATAAAGAAACTGATGTCTGTCATGAGCAAAAGTATGCACTGGTTATAAAATACCATAAAAACTCCAATCTCCTTTGATCATAAGATATTTTCCCATCAGTAGAAATTATTTAAACACTTATATAGAAATGCCCTGAATAAGACTCCTTATTAAATTTGTACTACAAAATAAGGCACTAGGCCATCTTTCTTAGGCAATGTCTTAGAGACAAAGTACAGAAATAATACAGAAGAGTGATAAAGCCTTTTAGTGAAAGTTCACAGAATGAATGAAACTCAGCAATGTGGTACAGCAAGTCTGCTGCCTAGTTCTCTAATTATGCTGAGAAGATTGTAGGGTTTGTGTCCTCTGACCTGAGCACAAGGGGATCATTAAAGAAAAATTGATCAAACAAGAGCATGGAGTTCTTTCTAAGAGCAACACTATTTCAACATAAGGCATTCTTACCATTTCAAATTGTAGTAGATGCTCATTGTTTGCTGATTCTGTATTCACTAATTCATCTACTTGCTAGAATTTATTTGTTACCCAAAATCAATACAGCACTTTCATAGTCATTTGTATATGTGTGTATTTGTAGCACGGCAAAACTCTTGATTCACATGACATGCACTTTCTCAGCTGAAAGTCAAATAAGGCAGGGTTCTGCCATCACCTTGTTGATAGAACTTTATGTATGTATGTACATACATATTTATATGCGGTGCTGAGAATTGAACCCAGTGCCTCGCACATGCTAGGCAAGTGCTCCACCACTGAGCTACAACCCCAACTGAGGGTTCTGCCTTCTTATTTCAGTTCTCATACTATAAACAAGTGTTCTTTCCATGGTCTATTTAGTGCTGTGTTGCACACTTTTTTTAGTGATTTTAGTATTTAAACCAGCCCCTAAATTTAATGCCTAAGTGCAACCAAATGTTCCTGAGCGCAACAAGGCTATGATGTGCCCCGGAAGAAACGCATGTCAGATGAGCTGCATTCAGGCACAAGAAGTTACAGTGCTATTCATCACGAGCACCGTGTTAACAAATCAGTGTTGTATATTAATGGCGTCTTTAAGCAGAAACATACATAAAATAACATTGAAGCCAGATGCAGTGGCGCATGCCTGTAATCCCAGCGCTTAGGGAGGCTGAGACAGGAGAATCGCGAGTTCAAAGCCAACCTCAGCAATGGCGAGGCACTAAGCAACTCAGTGAGACCCTGTCTCTACATAAAACACAAAGTAGGGCTGGGGATGTGGCTCAGTGGTCGAGTGCCCCTGAGTTCAATCCCTGGTACCAAAAACAAAACAAAACAAAAAAACACTGAGTGTTGAACATGTGACCAGAAACTCACAGGGACCTACTGTATTTCCTCTGAGAGTGACAGTTCATTATTCACTAACTCAGTACTTGCAGAGACTGTAGAACATGGTACATACAGCTGCCTTGATTAATGAGAGCTGACTACTTTTTTTTTTTTAATTTTTTTTTAGTTGTAGATGGACACAATATCTTTATTTTATTTGTTTTTATGTGGTGCTGAGGATCGAACCCAGTGCCTCACGCATGCGAGTCAAGCACTCTACCACTGAGCTACAATCCCAGCCCCGAGAGCTGACTACTTTTTTTTTTTTTTTTTTTAAATATTTATTTATTTATTTTTTAGTTTTAGGTGAACAGAATATCTTTGTTTTTATGTGGTGCTGAGGATCGAACCCAGGGCCCCACGCGTGCTAGGCGAGCACGCTACCACTGCGCCACAATCCCAGCCCCGAGAGCTGACTACTTTTTATACTTTCATTTCTGGAAAACAAATTTGCACACAGAATAATCTTTCCTTGTGTCCATTCATTTCATCTTTATTTTTTCTTTTGGCATATCCTCTTTAAAAATAATTTTTTATAAATCATACTAAGAAAGAATAGAAGCACAACAATCATCATAAAGTATTCACCGAGGGCCGATTACATGGGCCACAAAGGCAGGAAGTGCTATTGTGGACAAAGCCAAGTTCCAGCTCAGGTGCAGTGGCTTGAAGTAAGAAGGTGAGATGAGGGGCTGGGGCTGCGGCTCAGTGGTAGAGCACTTGCCTAGCATGCGTGAGGCACTGGGTTCGATCCTCAGCACCACATATAAATAATAAATGAATAAAATAAAGATCCATCAACAACTAAAAAAATATTTCAAAAAAGGTGAGATGAAACACTTTCTCTACATCTGG
The DNA here is from genome assembly GCA_028644305.1 of Xerus rutilus. NCBI lineage: Eukaryota > Metazoa > Chordata > Mammalia > Rodentia > Sciuridae > Xerus > Xerus rutilus. The sequence goes on along the minus strand of CM053407.1, from coordinate 121,607,519 downwards.
TTCCCCATCTTCCTATCAGCTCTTAAATAGCTGAATACCCTTTAAAAAAAATTATTCTGAAACTAAGCAGTTTCATGAGGGATCTACTCATGCTCAACTACTCCACTGCCACTATTTCTAATTAATTTTGATTCTTTGTCAATATGCACATAACATTATAAAATCCATTACTTTTTTGGATATTTCTCATAATAATAACTTTTTCACCATGGCATTTTACTTTTAACAATATTTTCATTATTTTCAACTGACAATTTGATAAGGGTAAAAGACCTAGGTAAAACTTTTCCAATTATTTCCCAATGGTTTAATATTAAGACATTCAAAGTATGGCTCAAAACAACTATGTTTGCACATACATAATCATTCTCCATGAAACTGGGTATATAAAAATGAAATAGGCATACTCACTTTTTCTGTTAAAAGTGGGGCGCTATGAGCAAGTATATTTTTCTTTTCATACTGATAAGCAAAGGAAAAAAATAATCAGTACCAAAAAAAAAAAAAGACCTGATTTTCAAAAGAGGAACTACATAATAGCAAAATCAAAACAAACACATCTAAACAGGGTCAGAGATTTGCAATCTCTACAGCTAAGAGAACCTGTCATCTTGGGGAACATCTAAAAACATTCTCAAAGAAAAGTGAATACACAGAAAACGCCAGAATGACAGGGACTTTAAATGGTAGTTAATAAGAATTTTAATTCTGCATTAATAAGCCTTTAAAGCTAAAATAAACAGCTGAAGTAATGAATATTACTGACAATTAACAAGTCAATGTGCTTTTGTTTTGCATTTTTCAAATTGAGGTAAAATGCACTTAACATGAAATTAACCGCTATTTTAAAGTGTATAATTCAGTGCTATTTAAAATGCTGTGCAACTACCACTATCATATTTTCTTTTTTCTTTTCCACTATCACATTTTCATCACCCCCAAGACCCCATAACCCCCCCAGCCCCTGATAACCACCAATGCCCTGACTATGGATTTGCCTATTCCGCATTCCACATAAATGGAATCAATGTGTGATTTTTTGTATTTGGCTTCTTTCATTTAGTAAAATGTTTCTGATGTTCATTCCCCTCACAGCAAGTACCAGGACTCCATTCGATAATATCCCGTTGTATGAATCTGCCTCATTGTTTACCTATTCATCAGTTGATTGACAGTTGATGGACCTGGCTTGTTTTGACCTTCGATTATGGTGACAAGTGCTGCTCCAATGAATATTTGTGTAGAACTATTTGTCTGAATGCCTGTTTTCAATTCTTTCAGGCATACACCTCAGAATTGGTGAGTCATATGGCAACTCTACATTTAACTTTTTGCGTGTGGGGTAGGGGATGCTGAGAATTGAACCCAGGGCCTTGCACATACTAGGCAAGGGCTCTGCCTCTGAGCGGCATCTCCAGCCCCACCTTTAACTTTGTTCTTTAATATTGTTCTTTTTTCCTGTGTTGGTATATATGCTACTGATCTGTTTGCTAATTCCTTTCTGAAAGGGAATGAAGTCCATGATTTCAAAATACACTTTTAGACCTGGAACTATATTCAAATAAACATTTGCTTCATTACTTTAAAAAATTAAAAGAAATTTAATTATCTGCTTCTGACTTAATATGCTAATTTCCAATGGGACTGAAACAAAGACTGTAATTAAATCAACATTTTGAGATATACCCATTGCTCCCTAAATAGATACTATATTGTTATATTACCAAAATGCCCATATTCAAAGAACAAATTTGTACCCATATTTAAAACAAATCAAAATATTTCTACTCACCCATGAATAATATATTGCCTGTGTTTTACTATTGCTCACCAATTCTTTATTATTTGTTGGATTAAAAGTAAGGTAGTTCTGAAATATAAAATATGAAAATATATTACATGATAAATTTTGTTTCTCTCTGGTTAAACTGAATATTAAATAATATATTTATATTAATGTTAAATAATATATGTTAATAATATGTATATTTTTGGTACCAGGGACTGAACTCAGGGGCACCTAACCACTGAGCCACATCCCCAGCCCTTTTTGTATTTTGTTTGGAGACAGGGTCTCACTGAGTTGCTTTGGGCCTCACTAAATTGCTGAGGCTGGTTTTGAACTCGTGATCCTCTTGCCTCAGCCTCTCAGGCCACTGGGATTACAGGTATGCACCACTGCATCCAGCTAAATAATAATTTTAATTAAAATAAATAACAGAGAAGGAATATAAAACAGAAGACATGGCATGTGGTGAGCAATAAGAATATCATCTAAATACTGGTCGTTAAGGAAAATAGTATAAAATGTGTTCATTTTCAAGTCTTATTACAATTCTATAAACCACAACAAATGAAAGAAAGTAAGCCAATATTCAAAATACTCTTTTTTGGTACTGGGGATTAAACCCAGGACCTCACACGGTGCTGAGCACACATTCTGCCACTGAGCTATATCCCCAGCTCCTCTCTAGGGACCTTTATTCTGTGTCCTTGTGGACAAAGACTTTGGCATACACATTTCTAAAATTCACAAGGCCACAAGAGATCTTGGAACAAAAGCAAGGCACTGGAAGAGAAGTCTGATTCCTGCCAAGATTGTGCATGGCTTGAGTTGCTGGCTCCCTTCCCCAAAATCACCTCTGCAGAAACTACAGAAGTGAGGGAAACATTCCTGGGGAGCCAGAAGGCATGGGAGGTGGGCAGCTGCAGCCTGAGATAACAGGCTACAGGGGGCGGCACTGAGAGACAGGGGAGAGCTGTTTATGTCCCAGTCCAGGCATTCCCACCCCAGCTCCAAGCCTGTTCCTATCTACTACTTGCTGAGTCCCACAGGATTGTAAACCACGGAGGCCAGAACCCTGGGGCAGTGAGGACCTGATAAAAGCACATGCAGGGACCAGAACCTACAAAGACTGACTACTTCATCGAGTCTTTGTGGGCATGATGGCCACACTTGTAAACCCAGCAACTTGGGAGGCTGAGGCAGGAGGATCATAAACAAGTTCAAGGCCAACCAGGGCAACTTATCAAGATGCCATCTCAGTGGTAGAATGCTTGCCTAGCATGTGTGAAGCCCCTGGGTTCAATTCCTAGTATTGAGGGAAAAAATGTTTTCTTTGAAGGAAGTCATCATCCCAAGCCTCGAATTATTTTCTATACTTTTAAAAACACAACACTGAGAATTCAATGAAAATTAACCAGACATACGAACGAGGCATATGCAAATGACTGAAAACTGAGGGGGTAAAGCAATCAGCAGAAAGACAGTGACGAGAGTCCAGGTGTTGGATTAGCAGACAGAGATCAACAACTGTGATTAATGTGCTCAAGAAAGCAGACGAAAGAGAATCCCAGCAGATAGTGCTATTTAAAAAAAATAAGCAAATGGAAATTTTAGATCTGAAGAAAAGAGATTAAAAAACTCAAAAGATGTTTTGAAAGGAAATTTGATATAGCCAAAGAAATGATTAGCCAGTAGAAAAGAAAGATAAATTATAGTAGAAACATCTCGACTAGTGCACAGACAAAAGAACAGAAAAACAGAAAAGAGAACAAAAGACCAATTGGACACAAAAGGTCCAACACACATCATTAGAGTCCCAGAAGGAGAAGAATATGGCAGAAGGAATGTAGAAAGAGACAATGGCTGAGAACGTCCCAAAACTGCAGAAAGATACAGCATCCCAGGTTCAAGAAACTCCAAAAAATACACTTTAAAAAATCAACAACATACCCATATACATACAGACACATCATGGAAAAACTGCTGAAAAACAAGAGAAATTTCTAAAAAAGTATTCAGGTAATTTTTGAAATACAGATTGGGGCTGGAATTGGGGCTCAGTGGTAGAGCGCTTGCCTAGCATGTGTGAGGCAGTGGGTTCGATTCTCAGCACCACATATAATTAATTAATTAATTAAAAGGTTCATCAACAACTAAAAAAATTTTTAAAAAATACAGATTGATAATCGATTTCTCAACAGAAATGAAAGAAGTCAGAAGACAATGGAATCATATTCATAGTGCTGAAAGAAAGTAGAATTCTATACCTGGGAAAACATCCTTCAAAAATAAAGACAATTGTCGGGTGTGGTGGCACACGCTTGTAATCCCAGTGGCTTGGGAGACTAAGGCATGAGGATTGCAGGCTCAAAGCCAACCTCAGCAACTTAGTGAGGCCCTAAGCAACTTAGACTGTTTCAAAATAAATAATGCAAAAGGGCTGGGAGTGTGGCTCAGTGGTAGAGTGTCCTTGGGTTCAATGAAAAAGAGAGAGAGAAAAAAAGAGAGAGAGGAAAGAAGAAAATTACCATGAGAAATGAAAGCATATATTTATACAAAGACTTGTACATGAACATTCATAGCAACTTTATTTTTAATAGCCACAACCCAACTATCCACCAACAGTGAATAAACAAAGTGTAACACGACCATCCAATGTGCTACTATTCAGCAATAAAGAGGAATACACTATTGATGCATGGAACAAAATAATTAAGTTGAGTTAAAGAAGCCAAAACCCTCAGCCAAAAAAAGAAATAATAGTCCATTTATATAAATTCTAGAAAATGCAAACTAGTAAGCACTAATAATGAGAAGAACAGGTGTTGGAAGATGGACAGATGAATCAGAGCACACACTGGAGGCCATAATATGGTGTTTTGATTTTATTTTAAGGGCAATGAGAAATCATAGAAGTGTTTAAGAAAGACAGACACGTCATGTTTTACTCATTTAAACAACATCACGTGACCACAGTAGTAGAGTGTTCAGGGGTGAGGCCAGATTGATCTCAGAGCCCCGGGGTAGGGACTGTAGTCTGGTGTGGAGGTGACTACAGCCTGGACAGGATGGCAGGAGAGACGCAAGGGAGAGGTCAACTTCAGGGCATTTTGAGAATGGATAAGAACACCCAAGAAAGATGGGGGGTGGGCACAAGGACCAAGAGGAAGACGACATTTATAATATATGCAAATGAAAGAAAAAGAATCCCCAAAGGAGCTGGAGAAAAAGTGGCCTGCGCAATAGCACGCCGAGTATCTTGTAAGCCACGGGAAGGACGAGATGACTAGTAAAGAGACCTAACAGCCATCCCTGTGGGCATGCCAGTGACCATGACAAGCAAGGTTCTGGTGGAGCCACGGGAGGGAGGAGCGGTGGGAGAGGGAGGAAAGGAGCACGAGCGTCCTCACCAGACGGATGTGTGAGCTGTCACCCTCAGAGCAGCGGAACTACACAACAGTGCGATGGAAGAACCGAAGCTCGAGAATCAGCACAGACCAATCCCAGAAGCAACGCTGAGCAGATGAAGCAACAAAATATACTTCAAATATATCAAGGTCAAAAGCAGGTCAAACTAAATAAGACAGAATCGAGGGATACACAGAGGAAAGCCTAAGGAAAATAAGGCGTGTATAACACAGAACTTGGGATAAGGGTTCACCTCGGGGAGAAAAGAAAGTGAATGAGACTGGAGACAGAGACCAAAGAGGGACACGGTGGCACATGCTTGTAATGCCAGCTCCTTGGGAGGCCTTGACAGAAGGATCAAAACTTCGAGGCCATCCTGAGCAATTTAGTGAGACCCTGTATCAAAATAAAAAATAAAAAGAGCTGGGGTGCAGCTCAGTGGAAGATCACCCTTGGGCTCATTTTGCATACGTGCTTTATTTAACCACAAAAATATAAAGATATCAAATATTTCTTGCAAAAAAAAAAAGTAAAGGAGAGATGAGGAAGTAGAGGAAACAGATGTAGACAACTCTTTTTTTTTTTTTTAAACCAGGAATTGAACCCAAGGTTGTTTAACTGCTGAGCCACATCCCCAGCCCTTTCTAGTTTTTATTTTGAGACAGGGTCTCATTGAGTTGCTTAGGGCCTCACTAAGTTGCTGAGGCTGACTTTGAATTCCTGATCCTCCTGCCTCGGCCTCCCAAGCCCCTGGGATCACAGGTGTTCACTACCACGCCCAGCATCTACATCTACTTCTACATATCTTGTAGAAGTTTGACTGTGAAGCGGAGCAGAGGAAATAGCTGGAAGGAGCTGTGGGGCCCACAGAAGCTCTCTAAAGAAAGGTGATGTGGCCGGGCGCGGTGGCCCATGCCTGTAATCCCAGCACTTAGGGAGGCTGAGACAGGAGAATCACGAGTTCAAAGCCAACCTCAGCAATGGCGAGGCGCTAAGCAACTCAGTGAGACCCTGTCTCTACATAAAACACAAAATAGGGCTGGGGATGTGGCTCAGTGGTCGAGTGCCCCTGAGTTCAATCTCCAGTACCAAAAGAAAAAAAAAAAAAAAGAAAGGTGATGTGAAAGCATGTGTCTATGCTGATGGGGACACGGGTACAGGAGAGGCAGAGTTGACAGCAGGTGGAAGGGAATGGGGGCAGTCAGAGGGGAAAAGACAACAGTGAAGCAGGAAGCAGGCTGGCCAGCCACCAGAACAGCATCCAGTGCTGAGACCTTTTGCTCTTAATGGCTGAACTCAAGGTCACGTGGCCGCTTTCTCCAGCCACATCCCCTGCTCAGCTAGGGTACCAAGAAGGCAGAGTTCACTGGGGGAGGGGGGCAACGAGCTGTCCAGCAGAACTTTCTGCAGTGATGGGAACGTTCTGTGTGATCTGTGCTGCCAAATATAGTAGCCACCAGCCGCATGTGAGTGCTTTGAAGGCAGCTAGTGAAACCGAGGAACCAATCTGAAGTCCTATTTCAGTATGATCAATTTAAATTCGAATAGTGCATTCAGCAGAGTCACAGGACGCAAAATTCCCCTGCATTTCTGTACACTAGCAACAAATGATCTAAAGAGGGAATTAAGAAAACAATCCCCATGACAAGAGCATCAAAAAGAACCAAATACACAAGGATAAATCTGATCCAGGATGTGGAAGATTTGTACAAAGGAAACTACAAAACACTGCTGAAAACAATTAAAGAAGATATAAATAAACACAAGACATCTGGTGCTCAAGGACTGGAAAATAATATTAAGATGACACCAGCCCCCAGAATGACCCACAAACCAACAGTCTCTACAAAGCCCTGAAGGCTCTTTCTGCAGCAGTAGGAGAGCCCACACAAAGCCACCATGCACGCCTGACTGTGTATTAGCGCAACTTTAAGAAGTAAGAACATTTTTTCAGAAAGGAAAGGAGGGAATTAGAGCATGGGACTGCATAAAGACACATGTCTTGTTGAGTCTAGTGACCCAGACCTTCTTTTTGGGTTTTAGACCCTGTGAGCTGGGTAGGTGCCTTGCACAGGGCACATCCTCAACAGATGTATAACAAATGAAGGATCCAGGGAATACTGTGACAACCTGGCAGATAGCAGTGACACAGGAAAGCAAGAGACTGTATGGAAGTGCTGTTGGTGACCTTGGCAACTCACCTCACATAAACTGAGAAGAATAATAACTTCTCTACAGACTTCATGAGCTCGCGACAAGGCGAGAAGCAGTCAAGAGCATGTGTCTAGAACAGGAAAGTCTGCCAGGCGGGGGACTGCAGACAGATTATTTAATAATTACTAGTAGTCCACAGATGTTAATATCTCCTTGCTAGCATGTTTGCCCGGATCATCTGAGATCATGTAAGTAAAGCATTTAGCAAAATCTGGCACATAATAAGTGCTTGAACTATATTAGCTTTTATTAGCAAAGATAAGCAAGGCCTCAGTATGAAAGTGCTTTTAAAAGCACTTCTGCACCACAGCACAAGGTAGGATCTGACCTGGCTTTTGTGTAATGTCAGGTTGGGGTTTATAGGGCCAGACTGACCTCACCTGGAAACCATACTCCTTGGGGAGATGCAGAGTGCACGCCGGGGTCTCCACCGCCAAAGTCCACCTCCAGATGCACACTTTCTACAAAGGAGAGCACAGCGAGAAGGCCTCTGAGGGCTACTACAGAGAGCGACGTCCCTTGTGGTGACACCACAACTTCAGGCGAGTAAGCAAAGGACAACAAGCCAAGCCCCAGGCAGGGAGGCACCAACTCTGCATGGTAGAGTCTGGTCATCTCCTGGGAATGCTTCAGACGACTGCTGGCTGGAGCAGAGCTGACTGTGGGGACATCTGACAGGTTGACCAGCTTGCTGAGGCCAACCCTGAGGGCCCTTTACCTGGACTTCAGCGTCTGAGATGGTTGCCAGATACTTGGCGTCACGGGTCATGGCTATGGCCCGAATGCCGTTACCTTCCGGGCAGCTGTCAAATATGGTGTGCACAGGAATCCTGCAAAACAGGACAGAAGGGACAGCACTGATGAGGTCCTCCCGCACCCCAGTCCAGCCCAAAACTCCCAAAAACATAACGAAATGTGGTCTATCTACACAACGGGATATTTATGTCTAATTAATTCATTATTATTCACTTATAACAACATATAAGAATATCTGTATGTAATTTATTCATTATTCACTATTCCATAAAGGGGAGTGAAGCCCTGATGCAGGCTCCAACATGGACAAAACTTAAAAACATGATGCTAGCCGGGTGCAGTGGCGCATGCCTGTAATCCCAGCGGCTCGGGAGGCTGAGATAGGAGGATTGTGAGTTCAAAAAAACCTCAGGAAAAGCAAGGCAATAAGGAACTCAGTGAGAGCCTGTCTCTAAATAAAATACAAATAAGGCTGGGGATCGGGCTCAGTGGTTGAGTGGCCCTGGGTTCAATCCCCAGTATGACCACGGGGCGAGGGGACCACCATGCTAGTGAAAGTCAGACACAAAAGCCATGCATTTTGTGGTTCCATTGATATGAAATGTCCAGAACAGGCAAATCCAGAGACAGGGAGCAGACTGTGGTTGCCAGAGGCTGAAGAGGGGATGGGGGCTTCTGCTAATGGGTACAGGGTCTTCTTTTGGGGGGATGAGAATATTTTGGAATTAGAGGGATGAGTGCATGACGTTGTGAATGTACTAAACACCCAACCAACTGCACATGTCCAAATGGAGCGTTTTATGTTTTGTGAATTTGCCTCAATATCAACCAAAAGCCTAACAGGGAGGGGTATAAGAATGCTGTGTGCAAGAGCTTCCTCTTCACTAGCTCTAGGACCCCAGTCACCTGTTCCTGGGTGCCGTGACAGGCATGAAGGATGCAAATATAAAAATCCCAAGTAGGACAAGGCCCAGCTCAGGAAAATGGGTGCCCTCCTGTACACGGAGCACAAATGAGCACACCCTTCCTGGGAGCACTGTGGCTGTGACTATCTCAATTTTAAACCCTATCTGTACCCTACAGCCCAGCGATTGCGCTCCTGCAACTTTCCCTAGAGAAATAATAGTAAAATTAAACAAAATAAACCAAGATGTATGTTCATGGTGATGCTGTGTTGCGAGCAAAAATGAAACAAAATAAACCTCTGTTAAAACAAGAATTATGTTAAGCCGGGCGCGGTGGCTCACGCTTGTAATCCCAGCACTTAGGGAGGCTGAGACAGGAGAATCGCGAGTTCAAAGCCAGCCTCAGCAAAGGCGAGGCGCTAAGCAACTCAGTGAGACCCTGTCTCTACATAAAACACAAAATAGGGCTGGGGATGTGGCTCAGTGGTCAAGTGCCCCTGAGTTCAATCCCTGGTACCCCCCCCAAAAAAAAAAAAAAACAAGAATTATGTTAAACTATTATGGCAAAGCCATAGAGTGGAAAACTCGGCTGCTGCAGCAAAAAAAATGTGGTACATCTGAGTGACCGAGAACTTCGTGAGAAGAGCACATTGCAAAACAAATCCACAGCATCCTCCTGTCCGTGGTGCACACGGGGCCGTGGCTGTGAGTGTATGCACACGTGTACCAAAAGGGCTGCAGAAGGGACCACAGGCTGCCCACTGTGGTTACGGTCTGGAGATGGAGTCTGGCCGAGGGGGGACTTTCCTCTTCTACTTGCACACTTCTGTATGTGTCCCTGGTGAGGATTTATGACTGTACAGTTCAGATGGAGCCGTGACACATGCAGAATTTAAGTAGATGACATTGACATACGTAAGACAGACAAGAATGCAGGAAACCCCCCAGCACTGGGGGAAGTGGATTGCAGCGTGGGGTCAGGGGTGCACACGTGTCTACGGCAAGGGAAGAGTGTGCAGCAGTAAGATGGGAGCCAGGCACATGGAGCCCACTTTGCTCCATTATGGGGTCCTGTTTACGGTGACTAAACAGGCCTAAGAGTGCCCCATCTGTGCGCCTCCTGGCTTAGCGGAGTCCGTGTCTCAACAGAGGGCTACTCTGGTTCTGTCACTTCAGCAACTTCATCCCACTGAGAAGAAGCCCCCAAATTCACTTGAAAGGCAACCCTCAAATTGTTGGGAATGACACAGTGGCGTTCTCAGTGGGAAAATGCAGCTCATCTCTGAGACGTTTAGAATTAAACATGGAGAAGATAAAGCCAGTCAGATCCATACGAGTAACATATTTATGATAAGAAAATTTGTTTATTTTTAGAAGTGCATAATGTTTAAGAGAATTTGACATATCAGAGTTTCTAACAGATTAGATTTGATTCTAATTTAAAATGTAGTGGATTTAGACTTACGATTTTAAGTTGAAATCCTATTAGGTCTATGTACAATGTCACAACACTTAAGACAACTTAAGATTTGCTGTATTTGTGACTAAATTTATTAGATTTCTAAGAATTACCTAAGTACCAGTGAATAATTTGTTAGACTACTAAAAAACTTAAAACTGAATATATTAAATTTATAAATGCAGCTTAGAATGTTTAAAAAGAGCTAATAACCAAATACGTGAAGCCAAACATTAATCCAAGCTTCCTCAAAGGTGTTCACAAAAATCTGCTAGATTTATAAATAAGTAAGATTTTTAAGTGAACAAAATGTTTGTCCCACTGAAAATGCTTAAGGAAGAGCTATGGTTTGTAATCTGTCACTTTAATACGGTGGATATTAATTCTAAAGCCAAAACATTCTCTGAATAATCTTTTCTGAGTCCCAAAGCCACCATTTGGGAGATGGCAAAACTCACATCCATATTGCATTTGAATTGTTAATCATAGATATGCTTTATTTTCAATTTAGAAAAAGAAGTCACTCCCTTCAAGATGCTGCATCTAGCAGGGAGACAGCTTAGCTTCATGATGAGTAAAAAGAAGAATGGGTCAGCGCTGCTGATAACAGGCCGAGCTCTGTCCAGGGGAAGAGGCACAGCTGAAGGGCCTCTGCGGCAGGCTTTGCAGACACCCTGCTGCATGGGGTGGTAACTCCTTCATGGCCAGGTTGGAAAGAGCACTGGGACTGGAGAGGGCAGCCAGTGAAGACTTCAGTTTTCAGTTGAAGGGGATTAAAAGAATCAGTTTTTCATCAAAATACATTAAGACTAGTTTATCAAAATCAACAGATGAGCTAGGTACAGTGGTGCACACCTGCAATCTGAGCTGTACTGGGGAGGCTAAAGCAGGAGGATCACAAGTTCAAGACCAGCCTCAGCAACAAAGCAAGACCCTGTCTCAAAAGAAAAAATACAAAAAAAAAGGGGGTAGAGATATAGTTCAGTGGTAGAGCATCCCTGCATTCAACACTCAGTATTGCAAAAAAAATAAAAAATAAAAAATAAAAAATCATGGAATGCTGATTCAGTCATCAAGAGGATTGAGGCATTGACACATGTCACAGAACAGACGAGCCTTGAAAACATGCTCAGTGAAAGAAGCCAGGCCAAAAGGCCACACATTGCATGATTTCATGAATGCCCAAAGTAGACACATCTACAGAGGCAGAAAGGTAGGGGCCCAGGCAAGTCCACATGGGGAGTTAGTGAGTCCAGAGTTTCTATTTGAGTGATAAAAATGTCACTCATTTTTTTGGAAATAGCTAGTGGTGATGGTTGCACATTGTGGCTATAATGGATACCATTGAATTATATGTTTTAAAATAGTTAAAGTGGTAAGTTTTAAGTTGTGTATACTTTATCACAATAAAATAAGATCTGTATCATAGAGAATGAGTGAGAGTGAACCACTGGGTGGGAGATCAGCCAGGAGCTTGTTGCAATAGCCTAGGCTAGAGAGGGGGAGAGAGGAGAACAGAGGAAGAGAGAGGAGAGGAGAGGGGAGGGGAGAGGAGGGGAGGGGAGGGCAGGGGAGAGGGGAGGGGAGAGGAGAACAGAGGAGGAGAGAGGAGAACAGAGGAGGAGAGAGGAGAGGAGGGGAGGGGAGAGGAGGGGAGAGGAGAGGAGAGAGGAGGGCAGGGGAGGGCAGGGGAGAGGAGGAAAGAGGAGGGCAGGGGAGGGCAGGGGTATAGGTTGCCCAGGTGGTTTGGGAGGGAGACATCAGCAGGAAAGGCCCAGGGACATGCAGGTGGAAAGTCCTCCAGCACTTTCTCAGTCAGGAAGAAGAGGGAACGCTGTGGGGGTCGTTCATGGGTCATGTTCAAGAGATGACCAGGAAGGGGAGTCTGAGGAGAGACTAGAAGAAAGGGCCTCTGCAGAGGGGAGCCAGGGGGGTGTGGTGTCAATGAAGCCACAGGAAGTGCAGCGGCTGCCACTGAGAACCAGGTAAGTGTGGGGACAGCAGCTGTGCCTGCAGAGATCTCCAGGAAGCTGGGGGACCCACACTCCAGGACACTAAAAGAACTCTTTCCTAATCTTCTCATTCATCTGGACTTGTCACCCCCTCCCCACACACCCAACCTGGACCTTATGATCCTGTCAGAGAATCTAGAGCTACTGTCTGCCTCTAGGCCCAGGGATTAAGGAAGAAAACCCACCTCTGAGCGTCTACCATGGGCCAGGTATGGATTCACCTGATCTTCACAACAATCCTGGGAGAGTCAGCTAAACAGTGTCCTCCCAAATTCCGGTCCACCCAGAACCTCAGGATGTGACTCGTTTGGAAACAGGGTCTTTGGAGGTGTAATTAGTTAAGTGAAGTCATACTGGCTGAGGAAGGCCTGGCACCCAGTGAGGGAGCCCTACAGAAGAGAAGACGGAGAGACACGGAGAGAAACTCCCGCGAAGATGGAGGCAAAGGCTGGGGGGCTGTGTTCACAAGCCAAGGAACGCGGAGGGCTGCCACAAGCAGCAGAGGCCAGGGGAGGGGCCCCAGCAGGAACCAGACTGCTGACACCTTGATTTTGGACTTTTGGCTTTCAGAACTGTGAGAGAGTGAATTTTTGTTATTTTAAGCCACCCAACTTGTGGATATTTGTTACAGCAGCCTGAAGAAGTCAAACAGTAGGAATTATCCTCATTTTTTTTCCACAAATAGGGACAGTCACTTGGCTTCTTCAGGTCTCCAAGCCTCACAGCTAGCACACAACAGAACTGGGATGGAAGCCAGGTGGCCCTGGAGCCTACATGCTCCTTCCTACCCTCCACATGGCTTGCGTGTCACTCTGGAATCCACCGAGTCCCTTCCCTCTCCCCTTCGGATCCTCCCAGCGTGTAGGCATCACCACATGCCAACTGATCCGCTTCAGGCTCCTGCTGTTTGCTTTCTGGAACTCCAGGGCTCCTTCCCTCCACCTTGGTGGACGTCTGCTCTACTCCCAGTGACTACACTGCGCTGCACTCGCATTTCCAAATTCCCAGTCCCATTCCCAGATGAGCCAGCCTCCTGCTTGGCAGCTGTTGCCCCAAGTGACAGGCTCAGCCTGCCCACCCCCAGCTGCCCAGGCAGCTTCTTGCCTAGCATTTTCCAAACTACCTGTGGTGAAGGACTCTTTCTAAATTCGTCATTCCGCTGCAGACAAATGCTTTCACAAAGTAAAAATACTGCGGGGAGGTCAGAGGGCCATGGAGTTCCCAGAAGCTCCCTCTCACTTGCTCTGCTTCCCGTTCAGCACGGGCCAGCTCAGCCTGCGCACCTTACATTCAGCAGCGCTGCACTGGCCCCCAGGAGTCCCTCAATTCCTCAGCTGATGCACTAGAAGAAAAGGGGCCACAAACGCTGAGCTTCATGATTAGGAGGAAGGGCACTGAAGGATGGCCACCTTGATCCCTGGAGGGGCTCCCTGCCAGCAGGAGGGGAGGAGGGGCATGAGCTGCCAAGCAGACCATGGGGGGCGCAGAGCCCCACTTCCCGGGCCCAGGCTCCCGTGCCCGAGTCTGGACTTGCTGACTTCCTGTCAAGACCCTGGGCTGGTCTCTGTGACACTGGACTGAAAGGACTGGCCATCTCCCCAGGGGAAGACGCCTACTGTGGTTCATGTCTCAGATGTCACAATGGGTCAAAGGCTCTGTGTCCTACCATGATAAAAACGTCAGCCCCTTTCCAATGGACAGCTCCCTACAAAAGCCCTGGTCCCTCAAAACTGTGAAGGTCATCCAAAACCAGGGAAGGCTGGGGATGCCACAGCCCAGAAGAGCCTAGGGGACATGACAAATACACCTAAGGTGCTGACCTGGATGGGATCCCAGAACAGAAAAGGGACCTGAGGGTGGAACTAAGGAAATCTAAATAAACTCTGGATCTAAATAATAACAATGTTATCAATGTTGGTTTCTTAACTGTAACAATGTACTATGCTAATGTAACATGTGAATAAAAGGGGAAACTGGCCAGGGGTACACCGGAACCCTCTCTACTATCTTCTCAATCTTCCTAGCAATCTAAAACAGCTCTAAAAAAGTAAAGTCTATTAACTTAAAAGGAGGGAGGGGTCAACAGAAGGTTGTGAGCAGGGCAAACTGTCGGAAGCAGAGAGGCTGCCGAGGAACAGCCACATGGGAAAACCTCCCGAGGCAAGCAAACACATGGAGCATAATCAAGCACACCCACCAAGAAATGTGCCACCACAGGGAGGCCAGGCAGCACGACACACATGTGGCCGGGCACTTGGAGGTGACCATTTAGAAGTCCCAGGAAGGCTGGATGGAGCTCAGTGGTAAAACCTTGCCTGGTGAGTGTGAGGCCCTGGGTTCCACCCCTAGCACTGAAAAAAAAATTGTTTTTTCCCCAGAAGAGGTAGCCTGACCAGTGACTAGAAAATTTGTCTTTATGAAAGCAATGTTTTTCATTGTAAGTGACAGATTTGGCTTCTGGTTTATGCTTTGAGCTTATTTGTGCTGGGACACTGTGAGTCAGCCTCTCCCAGCCCAGTCTACTCAGGGCTACCAACCAAGCAAGTTTCTGGGCCCCAGCATTACTCGTTCTTTGCTTACTCACAGTGGCAGACACTGTACAAAAATCAGGAGGAAAAGGAGTGACCACACAAAGCCTACCCTGTGAAGGAGTCCCATATAATTATTAGGCAGTCTGGCCCTTTGTCCGCTGTGGCAATCCACCGCCTATCTTCACTGATGCAGAGGCAGGAGATGACGTTGGGGTGGCCCTGTGGAAATGAGGAGAAACTGCTCTGAAACACCCAGGACAGGCCCAGCTAAGGCACCTCCGAGAGGACAGGAGACCCGCAGAGAGATCTAAGCTCCTTTCAAGGATCCTCTGGGTAGGAACTTCTCCCGTGGGCCTTCCCATGGTTTTCTGCATCTGCTGGTGGGTGTTTCTCAAATATTCTCTCCTCAAAACACCTGAAGAATGAGCCACACTCCCCACAGGAACCGTGGCTCCCTGGGGGTTGAAAATAAGCGAATGCCTGGGCTCTTGCACCCTCCCGGGACTCCCTGCAGCCCACGTCCTGGGACCACAGTTCCATTTCAGGTCTTGGAGCAGTTCTGGAGCAAAAGGATCCTCCTGGTCTCTCCCACACAACAGAGGAATCATGGAAGACCCGAAAGGGCAGCACTTGGCTGGGGCAGGCCCTGTGTCCTTCCAGGCGCCCCCCTTGCTCTGCACTAGTCTGTGAGGCCTGCTTTCTGAGCCCACACATGAGGCCTGAGTCCTTGGAGCTCCCTTGATTTGGAAAGTTCTTCCCCTTAAACTGTTTCTGTTAGCTCATTCTCATCCCTCAGGTGTCAGCAGAAACAGACTTTCTAAGTCCCTGTCCCCCAACCCAAAGTAAAGAGCACAGTGGTCACTCCTGTAATCCCAGCGCTCGGGAGGCTGAGGCAGAAGCCAGCCTCAGCAACTTACCAAGGCCCTCAGAGGCTGAGTGAGACCTTGACTCAAAATAAAAAATTAAAAGGACTGGGGATGTGGTTCAGTGGTAAAGAGCCCGAGTCCAATCTCCAATACCAAAAAGTAAACATTAAAAATAATTTAAGGGGCTGGGATTGTGGCTCAGTGGTACAGTGCTTGCCTTGCGTGCATGAGGCACTGGGTTCGATCCCCAGCACCACATAAAAATAGATAAATAAAATAAAGATATTGTGTCCACCTACAACTAAAAAAAAGATTTTAAAAAGAATTTTAAAAAAATAATTTAAATTTTTAAATTCAAAAAGGACTGGGAATATAGCTCTGGTAAAGTGCTCCTAGGTTCAATCCCCAGTACCAAAGACAGATAAATAAAACAAGGAAATAAAATAAAAAGGGCTGGGGATGGAAGTCAGTGGGAGGTACCCCTGGGCTCAATGTCAGTACTAAAGCACTAAAGGAAGGCTCTGTCGCCCTGACCTGTCTTGGAGCATTTCGCTCTGTTACGATCTGTGACCATATCGTCATGCATTCACCTGTGTGATGTCTCTCCACGCTAGTCTGGACACTCACTAGGGCAGGGCCTACACCTGCTTTGTTCATGACTACAGATCCACAATCAGAAACACAGTGGTCACGGTAAATATTTGTGGTATGAATGTATGGTCAGGGCCACTCCCAGCCACCGACCCTGGTGAGGCTGGACTCCCTGCTCAGCTGAGCCTGCCTGCCAGCTCCCCTTCCCTTGGAGCTCCTGCGCTGTGCTCCATGCTGTGCCCTCAGCCAAGCTCCAAGGCAGCTGTGTGCTGATCTGTGTCAGTGTTTCTGCGCTTCCAGAAAAGAAATTTCTTGAGTTGCAGGCCCTTCTTGGACTCCTGGCTCAATGCTCGGCATTGCCCAGGCTCTCGGTAAGTACTTTGTGAAGTCTTTGAACTAGGTGTCGACTAAGGAGGGTCCCACAACAATGCACGTCAGTGAAAAGACAACGGAGACCTGCGCCCAGGTCAACTAGTGGCACATCAACACCCAGAAACAGGACAGTCAGGCAGATGAATGACGACAATGAAAGGGGCAAAATGTTAGGAATGGAGGAAGCAGAGTGGTCTGAGGAGGGCAGCGTGGAGGACACACAGGACGCAGCAGGGGGGACCAAGAGAGCTGCTGCAGAGAGGGAGGGACAGGAGGCCCCCTGACCTCCTCAACACATTCAGGTCAGGAGAACTCCAGCCACTGTTTACTTGTGCAGTCTCGGGCAAGTCACTTAAACCATTCTGAGCCTCAGTTTTCTTTTCTGTAAGATGGGCATGTTAATAGCCGCTTCTCAGCATGGTTGTGAAGATCCAAGTTCACTGGAAACTGGACAGAAGTGTAAGTGTTCACTAGGCCTGACTCCCTGGTGCTTCACTGTGGTTCTGTGGAGACATCCTGGTCTACATTGTCCACACTTTTGTGGAGACATAAAAAATACAGATATTTTAAATTCTTGCAAGGATAAAATTAATATCTACTGCTATTTGTCAACTGCTGCTGATTAGAATCATAGAGACAATGAACAAAAACATGTGTTTCTAAAAGCAGAATTTTCTATAGTTCAAAAAAAGAAGCAGAAAAGTATGACAATGATCCAGCACAGGCAGCCTGGAATCCAAAAAAAAACACTTTACACACAGGAAAAACCCCGCATACCTGCAGGTGGTACTGATTATTCCTGAAGACGTTGTAGATGACCGCAGTGTGACCACACACGTACAGAAGGACTCTCTGGTTCTTGTCGCGAATGTAGAAGACAGGGAGGGAACTGTTCCATCCAAATGACCAGGTCAAGGTCTGGAAGACAAAGGCAGAACCTAGAGCTCCTGTACCAGTGCCTGCAGGAGAAGAGTTCCACAGCCACAGTGCCATGGAGAAAGACCACTTCAAGGAAGTTCTCAGCAGTGAGCTGGGTGTGTTGGCACAGGTGACAGTCCCAGCTACTCGCAGGGCTGAGGAAGGAACAATTGCGGGAGTCCAGAATTTCGAGGCCAGCCTGGATGACAGCAAGACATCTATCTCAAGAAAGAAAAAAAAGAGCCCAGTGCGGTGGTACATGCCTATAATCCCAGTAGCTCTGGACTGCAAGTTCAAAGCCAGCCTCAGCAAAGGCAAGGTGCTAAGCAACTCAGTGAGACCCTGTCTCTACATAAAACACAACATAGGGCTGGGGATGTAGACCAGTGGTTGAGCACCCCTGAGTTCAATCTCTGGCATCCCTCCCCCCAAAAAAAGAAAAAAGAAAAAAAGTCTCAACAACATGCTACAATATGAAGGAAGCTTTGAAAAGGTGACACAAAGTGAAGGAAACCTCACAAAAGGCCATGTGTTAGGTGGAAGGTGGTGCACGCCTGTAATGCCAGCAGCTTGGGAGGCTGAGGCAGGTGGATCCCAAGTTCAAAGCCAGCCTCAGCAACTTAGCAATATCCTGTCTCAAAATAAAAAATCAAAAGGGCTGGGGATATGGCTCAGTGGTTAAGTATTCCTGGATTCAATCCCTGGTACCCACTCCCAAAAAATTAAAAGCAGGAGAGAATGGGGTGTGGCTTCTGAGGGGGATACCTTATTGCCACTAGCAACGGATAGGGGTGCATGGGGCGCAGAAATTGCAGCAAGAGAAAAACAGGTAGTGTCACGAAAGGCAAGAAGATTCTTGTTCAGAAGCGTGCCCAGGGATACAACGTGGGAAAGGGTGGCCAGTGCAATGTGGGGCCAAACCTCCTCCGACAGCTTGGGCGGAAGGCCTGTCAGGCCCTGGATTCTCCAACAGGAATGCAGGTGCCGCCTGGGGACAGGTGGCACTGATGGAGTATTTGGAGAATCTCAGAAGTTACCTCCTGGAACAACAACCATCTTATCTGGCAATAAGAAGGGAGAGAGGGCAGATGGAATAGCTTACCTCAGAAAAGCTACTAATGCGTAAAAGCCACAGGCTTGTTTATTGTAGAACAGAACGCCACATGGCTTTTATTGTGTGTACCATTATTTAATTAATGGCAGACACCATAATTTGGATCAGGAATGGCTGGCAGAACTTTTTTTAGTTGTGTAAATGGACACAATACTTTTATTTTATTTATTTTTAATTTATTTATGTGGTGCTGAGGACCGAACCCAATGCCTCACATGTGCAAGGCAAGTGCTCCACCACTGAGCTACAGTCCCAGCCCAGGCAGAATATTTTTGTTGGACAGTCCTGGTTCAAATAAAATTGACTTGTAGTTAAATGGATATGATTTTTTAAAGTTTTGATAGTAAACCCAGTTCAGTAAGTATGTTCACTATTTTTCCTTTCCAAAGATATGGTTGGAATTGATTAGTAATGTCCAACCTTTCACGGAGATGGTGAAGGTCATGTAAAGCCTACTGAAGATTGATTTTATACTTAGATTACGTGATTGGTTATGTGAACATGTTTAAATCCTGGAGGAGATCCCTTCACTATCTCTGAGCCCAGCAAGACTCACACGCGTTTCAATTTGTGTTCATCAGCCTGTTAAAGGCCCTGGCTGAAAACAAGGAAGCAGTCTGGTCTACTTTATATATTTCTTGACCAGGCCAATTTAATTAGAATTTCTTGTGTCTAAATTGCTGCCTTTTACTTATGTGTAATATCAAATAAAGAATATGAGCCGGGCGCAGTGGCACACGCCTATAATCCCAGCGGCTCGGGAGGCTGAGACAAGAGGATCACAAGTTCAAAGCCAGCCTCAGCAAAGGTGAGGCGCTAAGCAACTCAGTGAGACCCTGTTTCTAAATAAAACACAAAATAGGGCTGGGGATGTGGCTCAGTGGTCAAGTGCCCCTGAGTTCAATCCCCAGTAACTGCCCCCACAAAAAAGGATGGCTCAAATAAAGAATATGTAACACAGTTTTGCAAGTTCAGATGTTTTAAAGTCAGCACAATGCAATAGCAAGCTAGACTTTACTTTTGAACTCTTGACTTTCTGTGTCAGACTAAGCTATAATGCAAGATTGTCTTTAAACAGCTATTCAACAACTCAGTGAGACCCTGTCTCTACATAAAACACAAAATAGGGCTGAGGATGTGGCTCAGTGGTCGAGCACCCCTGAGTTCAATCCCCAGTACCAAAAAAAAAAAAAAAAAAAAAAAAAACAGCTATTCAAAAACACAAAAACCTGTGGAACAGCTGTGTATGTGTGATCAGGTGGTGGTGCTACTGCCAACTCATTAGAAGGATTAAAGTAGAAGAGATAACCCATCAGCACAAATTTGAAAATTATGTGATCACAAGACTTAACAAAATCAAAAACAAAATCACAGATCAAAAAAATTGCTACAAGAATCATCACACCAAAAATGGTGGCACATGCCAGAAATCACAGCTACTCAGAAGGTTGAAGCAGGAGGATCACAAATTCAAGGGCGGCCTGGGTAATTAACAAGACCTTGCCTCAAAATAAGAAAGAAAAAGCAGGGTCCAGGGGGAGAGGGCAGCTCAGTGGTAGAATGTCCTTAGGTTCACTCCCCAGTGCTGGAAAAAAATTATAACTTGATGTAGCAATTAAATTTCTGAGTGTAAATCTAAAACAGTTGAAAGGAAGGACTCAAAAGATATGTGCACACCCATGTCCACAGCAGTACTATGCACAAGAGCAAATAGGTAAAAGCAACCCCAGTGTCCACTGATGAATGGGTGAACAGACTGTCGTCTTTCATACAGTGGAATATTATTCAGTCTTTCAAAGGAAGAAAGCTCTGAAACAGGCTACAACATGGATGAACCTTGAAAACATTATATGAAGTGAATAAGCCTATCACAAGAAGACAAGCACTGCTATATGCAGTTCCACTTATATACAGATCCACAGTCGTCAAATTCAGAGAGTAAAAGGAGAACGGCAGGTGCCAGTGGCTGGGGGGGGAGGGGGAGGAAGGAGAGATTTGGTCAAATGGGTGCAGAGTTTCATTTTTGCAAATGAAAATGAAAAGGCTGTGGGATGGTGGTGGTGGTGGTGGTGGTGGTGGTTGCCCACCACTGGGGATGTCCTGAACACGACAGAACTGGACACTCAAAATGCTTAAGATGGACAATTACATGGCATGTGTATCTTAAAAATTCAAGAAAATATTTAAAGGTGAATTTTATGACATTTAAAAAAAGAAGAAGAAGAAGCCAGGTGCGGTGGTGCATGCTGGTAATCCCAGCACTTTGGGAGGCTGAGGCAGGAGAATCGTGAGTTCAAAGCCAGCCTCAGCAATGGCAAGGCGCTAAGCAACTCCAGACTCTGTCTCTACATAAAACACAAAATAGGGCTGGGGCTGGGGCTCGTTGGTTGAGTACCCCTGAGTTCAATCCCTGGTACCAAAAAACAAAAGAAAAGAAAAGAAAAAAAGTCTTTAACAGTAAATAGAAGCCACTCCCTACTCTTCCATTTCCCAGGACCCAGACCTCACTAGGTACCAATGCACAGTGAGCAGTTCACATGGTCAAATTCCATTTACTTCCTGAAAGTACGGCAAACAGACAGATGATGATAAAGCCAATAAGTAACTTCACAAGAAAGGCAAGTATTCAACCTAAGTGTTTGGTTCTTATATACCACTTTTCCTGGAAGGATAAAAGATAAAGAGACAAAATTCTCATAGAAGAATTAAAAGTTCCACATTGCTAGGAATAAATCCAAAATAAAAATTTCATTAAAAAAAATTATAGGTACTAAAATCTATTACTTTTTTTTTCATTTTTCATTTTTTGGTACTGGGGTTTGAAACCAGGGGTGTTTAACCATTGAGCCACATCCCCAGCCCTTTTCAGTTTTTATTTTGAGATGAGGTCTCACTATGTTGCTTAGGGCCTCGCCAAGTTGCTGAGGAGCTGGCTTTGAACTTGGGTTCCTCCTGCCTCAGTCTCCAGAGCTGCTGGGATTACAGGCATGCACCACCGCGCCAGCTAAATCTATTACTTTTAATCCAATAGTACCTTTTTCATTATAATTTTATGTTTAAAGTCTACAGCTTTTAATTCAATGATAGCTTATTTTTGCAGTAATCTTGTGTGTATCCATACAAATTGTGGTGTATCTATTGGTGTATCTATTGGGATATTATTTAATGATAAAAAGAAATGAACCACCAAGCCAGGAGAAGACATGGAAGACCCTTACATGCATATTGCTAAGTGAAAGAAGCCAGTCTGCAAAGGCTCCATATATTCTGGAAAAGGCAAAATGACAGAGACAGTAAAAACACCACCAGCAGCCAGGGTTCAGAAGGAGGAAGGAGGAGGAACAGGTGGAGCACGCGGATTCTGAGGGCGGTGAATCTCCTGAAAGATTCTGAAATGGCGCATATATATTATTACATGTTTGTCAAAGGCCACAGCATGTACAGCACAATGTGAACTAAGGACTTCAGTTAACAATAATTCATCAATGTTGCCTCACCAAGGCCAACAAATGTACCAGTCTTGCAAGATGTTAGTAAAAGGGTAACCCGGGGAAGAGGGAGGTGTAAAGGAGCATATGCGGACTCTCTGTACTTGGGGCTCAATTTTTCAATAAGCTTAAAACTGCTCAAAAATAAGGTCTATTAAAAATTAAGCAGGGGGCTAGGGCTGTAGCTCAGTGGTAGAGCACTTGCCTAGCATGGATGAGGCACTGGGTTTGATCCTCAGCACCACATTAAAAAAAGAGATAAATGAAAGTTAAAAAAATTCTTTTAAAAAAAGTAACCAGGGACAATTAATCAAACATGGAAGAGTGTTGAATGTGATGGTTGAATGATGAGATGCTAAAAATCAGTGATTTATATTGGACTATAGAAACAAAATCTGACAAGTTTCCTTTCTCTTTTTTTTTTGGTTGTAGATGGACACAATGTCTTTATTTTATTGCTTTGTATGTGGTGCTGAGGATCGAACCCAGGGCCTCACGCATGCGAGGCAAGTGCTCTACCACTGAGCTACAGTCCCAGCCCGCAAGTTTCCTTTCTTATCTTTGAACTAAGTGTTTATGAAGTTAAATGGATATACCATATATTTCTTCCCCAGACAGACATAGCAGGTAATATGGCCAATCTCTCTCTCTGACATTCTTCATTCTCCATCCTGTCCTGTTTCCATCTGCTTGTTCTCTATAATTTATATTTCTATTTAGATCTTTTATTGTGTGGGAGTGAGTGGTAGAATTATGGAATCATAATTGCTTCAAGCTGCAACTTCTAGGAACAGAATTATTTAATATTTGCTTCTTAAAAGCTGATTCATACAAATGAAATTGTTCTTTTGGAAAGTTGCTAATCCTAAAAGGATCATCGTATTCATCCTGAAAATTCACTTTTCCATTTTACAAATTAGTTATAAAAAGCAAACATTTCTAGACAGACTCCTGTCCTCAGCGACAGCAGCTCTTCCAAGGTCAACTGAACTGCTTTTACCCAGTGGTGACAGGACTCTTCACCTAAACGGAGTGTTAATTCAGGCATTCTACATCAGCTCTAGCATTTAGGGCAAATGACCAGGAGGGAACCACCTCTTACATCAGCCTTTTCCGAAAACATGCTCATGTGAAAAATAAAACTTTATTGTCAAAACTGAACTTCACTGTGTGTGATATTCCTGAGCTCCTGCTCATAAGAACATGACTACTTTGTTTCCTGGCTGGGTGGAATTCGGGTTATGTCTGTTTGCCAGCAGCATTGTGACTTCTCTCAGGGGACCCCAGAGGAAAAGGAGGTGGCCACAAGCACAAAAGAGAAGGAGAAGCACATTCCCCATGGCAACTTTTGTGAGAGGGAAGAAGGAATTAGAAGCAACATAAATGGCTACAGAGAAGTGAACAGTTACATTTAAAAAGAGAAAGTGGAGCTACAGGCACTGATACCAGAACCCTTCCAAGACATACTGAGTTTTCCACATCTTGCAGAAATGCAGAATATCTTAGTGTTTAAAAAAAATAAACCAAATGTGCGCTGTGTGTGTGCACCCCATGAGCACACAGTATGTTTGTGTTTGCGAGGAGAAAGGTTAGGAAACACACAGTCCCCCAGACTGGGCGGTAGTTCCCTCAGGAAAGCGGGATGGGTGGGAGTGTGGCGGGGAGAGGGCTCTTCCTTCAAATATGTCTGTGTTGTCTGAAGTTTTTACACAGAGCACTGATTAGTTTAAACGAAAATAATAATAATCATGAAGGAGAAAGAAAATAAAATAAAAGGTACTTCCAAAGAGCTAAAGAAATCTGCAAAGGTCCAGGGAAGTTTTGGTTGTGCAGTGATACCAAAGCCAACAGGAACCAGAACTGGGGAGTGGCTCCCCTGGAGGCCAGAGGCGGGCGGACACTCTCACTCTCACTGCCGTCCTACCTGAGCTCTGGTGAGCTGGAGAAGTAAGACTGAAGTCTTGGCCCCACCGCTCCATTCATCTAAATCTCAGGCTGTACGGAAACAGAGCCTCCAGGAGACCCCTGCTCAAATAAGGTCAAATCTCTAGAAAGGAGGTTTGCAGTAGTGTGCTCCCCCACTGGGCGACTCCCCATCCAGTGGGAAACACCCATGGGGGTCACTGTGTTAGGAACTCTGTTAGGTATTTTCTATGCCATCAGTTGCTCCCAAACCTTCCAAAGGCATAAGACAACAGGAAAAAAGAAAAAAGGACAAATCCTAGGAAATGATTTTCTGAAAGTAGCAGATGGAGGAAGAAGGAGGAGGAAAAATTAAAAAAACCCTCTTCTTCCTTCTCTGAGTAAATGATAATATTTTTATTCCTCCCAGATGGTGCCTCCCTGGAATATCAGCAGCAGCAAAAGTAGATTCCTCGGGACAGGCTGGTGCTTTGCAAAGCAGCCTCCACTTTCGTCACACCTGTCACTTTTCTCACCAGGGTTTGGGGAGCCCATAAAGGCATCAACCCAGTGGAAGGAGGAGAGGTGAGGCAGGAAGAGGAAGAACTGGAGCGACCCAGGAGGTTCCAATGTGGGAGGTGGAGAGGAAGAGAGGGGAGGGAGAAGAGAGAGGGAAAGGAGAAGGAAAGAGAGAAAGAGAGAGAGGGTGGGAAGAAGAGGAAGAGAAGACAAGGGAGAGTAAAGAAGAGATTTTGAGTCTCTCACTCAAAACAGCACCCTATGTCCCAAGCTATGCATGGAATTTCCTGCCCATTGAGCAACAGTATTGAACCCAGATGTAGTGCTCAAGTTTGTGTCCGTCACACATGTCCAACCAGAGCCCTTAGCTTACAAAGTATCTTTCTGGCAGGACCTTTTCCAGACACATGTCTGATTCTCCCGTTTTCCCATACTATCCAAGCACCCGGGAAATGAAGATGCACTTTATGCTTACCAAGGGGTACGCAGGGGTGCTCTCGTCCTTTTGAAACAAGGAATCCTCTGTGGTGGTGGACACCAATGACTCCTTGGAGACCCCTTCTTTGAACTGGAATTCTGTTTCTTCTTTTTCACTGACCTCATATGACACTTTCTTTTCTTGTGTCCTTTCATCCTTTCCTGCTTCTACGGCATCTTGTTCTGGTGTCAAGTCTCTTTTTTCTCGTCCCACTGTGTCTTGGCGAGCCCCTCCAGGTTTCTCCTCGAGCTCTTCTTGGAACTGCCAATGTGTCTGATCAATCTCATGGCCGATTTGCTCCAAATCCACAAATGCGTATTGTGAGCTGAGGTCTCTTAAAAGCTCATTTGTTTCAGAATTGTCTGATGGTAAGGAAGACTTATCTTCCTGGGTTTCCTTTAAAAAGAAATAAAAGGAGGTCTGGGGTTGTGGCGCAGTGGTAGCGTGTTTGCCTAGCACATGTGAGGCACTGGGTTCAATCCTCAGCACCACATAAAAATAAAAATGAAGATATTCTGTCCACTTACAACTAAAAAATATTTTTTAAAAAAGAGAGAAATAAAAGGAGACAGTGATTCTAAACACAGTACCTACTGCCACGTTCTCCCATTTATTGTCCCTTTCTATTCCTGATCAGCCAGTCTTGGTGTCAGCCTCACCTTGGAATTACTAGATGTTTTAAAAAGGGGACTGGTACATTTTGTATTTAAGAAAGGAACCCTGGGTGAATGTGGATTTCTTCTTGGTCCACCAGCAGGCCAACAACAGTAAAATCATTCTTTTAAGTGTCACTGGTGGTCTCCAAAAGCCTGCTTGTCACAGAATTATTTATTTTGGGCCAGGGCTGGGTTCTCCCCCTGCTAGAGGAAGCTCATACCACTGCTATTGCACCGATTCTAAGACAAGTCCACTTCCACTAACCCCTACTGCCTTTTAAAGTCAGCTGAGTGCACACCTCCCTCCGGGGAACTTGTCCTGATCATCTTTCAAAATGGGTTAAATTGACTTTTTTTTTTTTTAAATCTCCTGTGCATCTCACAATCCCTGCACCTTCATGTTGCTTTATAATGTTCAGTTACGGGTCTGCTACCCAACACACCCTAGAGCTCCTTCACTGAATGGATTATGCCTTATTTGGTTTTGTATCCCCATAGCTGGCATATACTGGGCATTCAATGGTTTTGAATGAATGGAGAAATGAATTACAATTGCTACTCACCGGGAAAGCTCCTGAAGTGGATGACTGAGAACTGGAAAAATCTTTCTCCAAACTGATCATGGACATGATTTCTTGGGGCATCACTTTGGTGTCCTCCTGGACCCCCGCAGCCTCCTCTTCCCCGGTTTTTCCAAACTTGTCCTCAGTTTTTTTTATGATAGCCTCTTCCTCCTTCACCACCACCTCCTCCTCCTCTTCCTCTCCCTCCTCCTGGTCTTCCCTCTCTTCTTCCTCCTCCTCCTCTCTCACATCTTCCTTCTCTGCTGTTTCTTTTCTCTGCTCCTTCTCCTTATCCCTTTTCTCCTCCTCCTTTTCTTCCTCTTCCTCCTCCTCCATTTCTTTCCCTTCTTCCTCTTCCTCCTCCTCCTCCTCCTCCTGAATCTCTTCCCCTTCCTTCTCCTCCTCCTCCTCCTCCTCCTCCTCCTCCATCTCTTCCCCTTCCTTCTCTTCCTCCTCCTCCTCCTCCTCCTGCATCTCTCCCCTTTCCTCCTCCTCCTCCTCCATCTCTTCCTCTTCCTCCTCCTCCTCCTCTTCTCCCTCTTCCTTCTCCCCCTCCTCCTCCTCCTGAGATTCTCCCCATACAGATATATCATCTTCTTTTGATTTTTGCTGCATATTTTCTACTTCATAATTTGAATCATATTCTTCTTCTTCCACTTCTGTTTCTCCATTTTCTTCTGTTTCTTCCAGGGCATTTTCTTCTGTTTCTTCCAGGGCATTTTCTTCTGTATCTGACATTCTTCTCTGTAGAGTTTCCTCTAAAGAGATTTTGATCATAATAATCAACAAGCTCCATTTTGATTCCTGGGTGCACTAACCTATTGATGAAATGGGCCATACCAGCTCTGGTTCCTTTCCACAGGGATAAGAGGAATGTCATATTTTTTGATGGAAGCCAGGGTGCGCTACCACTAAGCCACATCTCCAGCCCCCCCATTTTTTTTCAGAATATCTTTATTTTATTTTTATGTGGTGCTGAGGATTGAACCCAGTGCCTCACGTGTGCTAGGCGAGCACGCTACCACTGCACCACAACCCCAGCCCTCCAGCCCCTCATTTTTAAAAAATATTTTAAAATTTAGAGACAAGCCGGGCGCAGTGGCTCAAGCCTGTAATCCCAGCACTTTGGGAGGCTGAGACAGGAGAATCGCGAGTTCAAAGCCAGCCTCAGCAACGGCGAGGCGCTAAGCAACTCAGTGAGACCCTGTCTCTACATAAAACACAAAATAGGGCTGGGGATGTGGCTCAGTGGTCGAGTGCCCCTGAGTTCAATCCCCAGTACCAAAAAATAAATAAATAAATAAAATAAAATTTAGAGACAGGGTCTTGCTAAGTTGCTGAGGGCTTTGAACTCATGATCCTCCTGCCTCAGCACCCCGCCCCCAGCTGCAGGGATTACAAGCATGGGCCTGGTTCCCTAATCCATTTTTTTTTTTTAATTGAGACAGGGTTTCACTAAGTTGCCCAGGTTGGCTTGGAAATTGCAATCCTCCTGCCTCATCCTTGTAAGTAACTGGGATTACAGGCATGTGCCAACATGCCCAGCAAGAATGTCATATTCTTGGGAAAGCCTGGCCTGAATCTTAAAAATATTGATCCCATGGCCTCTCACCTTTCTAGGAATAAGCTTAGAGCCTTCTAATTCATTTACAATATATTCATATTCCCACAGGCAGCAGAATGCATAACCAGGGATTAGCAACAACTCCAAGGACAGAGAAAAGGCAGTACAGCTTAGTGGTTACAGCATGGGTTTTGCAGTCAAAGTCTTGCATTGAATCCCACTTCTATGCCTCACCTGCTCCATTACCTTAGGCAAGTCACTTTACCCCTCAGAGTCTAAATTTGCTCACAAGCAAAATCAAAATGATCATACTAAATTTTCAGGGTCGTGGAGATTAGATAACATGCCAAGTACTCAACAAAATTGTGACAGTAGCACAGGGAAAAAATGGTAAGTTTTTTTTTGTTTTTGTTTTTGGTACTGGAGATTGAATTCAGGGGCACTCGACCACTGAGGCACATCCCCAGCCCTATTTTGTGTTTTATGTAGAGACAGGGTCTCACTGAGTTGCTTAGCACCTCGCCGTTGCTGAGGCTGACTTTGAACTCGCCATTCTCCTGTCTCAGCCTCCCTAAGTGCTGGGATTACAGGCTTGCGCCAACGCGCCCAGCTGGTAATGGTTTTTATGAGGATAAAAGCAACGCTAATTTTGCAAAGAAATGAACACCTTCAAAGCCCTCTGACGGGGGGTGGGTTGTGGCTCAGTGGTAGAGCACTTGCCTGGCATGTGTGAGGCACTGGGTTTGATTCTCAGCATCGTATGTAAATAAATAACTAAAATAAAGGTCCATCAACAACTAAAAAATATACATATATATATATATTTAAAAACCCTCTGACATACTCCTTTCATGTTTTTCTTACAACAAACAAGTTCGAGAGTTAGAAGCAGCTGACTCCCCATCTGAGAAAGCACTGCTGCTCTGACCAGGAGCCCCGCGAACTGACCCAAACTGCCAGGCATCTGGACCCCTGGGCCCCAGGCCTTGGGAGGGGGACAGGTGTGTGGGTCTGTGGAGGCAGAGCCCAGCGCCGCAGCCTCCTCCCGCGACCCCAGCCGCCCCAGGCCGGTGGCCTCCGCCCCGACTCACAGAGCGCGCCCACCTCGCTCCTCAAAAAGCCGGGGTCGTCCTGCCTCCTGCAGCCCTCAGCTGCTTTTTGGACTTTCAGCGGCCACTAGGCACCTTCTTTAGCAGCTCCCTAGTTACGGTTGCCACCCAAGCTCCATCCCCATGGCAACTGCCACCGCCCCGCTGGGGCATCTGACCGTAAAGCGAGGGGTCAGGACCGTGTCACGTGCCCAGAAAGTGGCTGCAAGCCGGGCTGCGCGCCCCCTGCCGGCCGCTGGGGTAGCGGCTCTGACTCTTGCTCTTTGACCCTCCAGGCACTCTCCCCCGCTGGCTTTTCCCATGGCGTCATCCCCTGAGAAACTGCGACGACCAACACTGACGATTATGACTTTCCCAAGGCTTGACATGATTACGTGAAGTGGTATGAACTATTTGATAAAATTCCTCTTGCTGAAAGCAAACTGAACTTCCTGGGCTCACATATACAGCACAGATCTATTCCGCCTGCCTCCTGGCGGGGACACTGCATGCACAGAGAATTCTGGCTAACTGGGAGTGAATATTATGCAGGTTGCATGATCTTATTGTTCTCATCACAGAGTAATTCTGCAAAACAAGTGTGGTTAAATCAATTAGGGTCATTCCATGTCAAACTGACTCCCAGCCAGAAACTCACAGGAGAGTGCGACAGGTGGCCCTCCTGGGCTTTCCAAGGGGAGGCCTGCAGGAAACCAGTCAAGGCACTTCTGCAGAAGACTTTCTGCTGCTATCATTTTAGAAGATGATTCTTCCCACCCCACCACCATGCCCCCCTCTGCTAAGTTGATGTGGAGGCAGAGCCCAGCGCTGCAGCCTGTGTCCCCAGCCGCCCCAGGCCGGTGGCCTCATATGCATGCAGCTCAAAGGAAGAATGGGGATAAGAAGGGTTCACTGAATGGTGCAAGTTGTGTTTATTATAGTCTGGGACTTATAAAAAGAGATTGGAAAGTACTTGGAATGAGAACATGCAATTCATACAGCAAACACTGGTACACAGCATGTCTGTGGCTACAGAGAGAAGACATGAGGCTATATTGCTGGACAGTTGCGGGAAGACGTTCGGTATGACGCCTTTCAAACTGAGCATGAAAACCCACCCTGGAAGCACACACCAACACTGACTGCCATCAGGGCAAGCTGGTATCTGCATCTAACTCAAGAAAATCCAATCCTAAGGAATGCAGGCTTCCTGGCAGAATGTGTCAGGCATCCTCCAAAACACAAAGTGATCTGCAAGAGCTGGGAAAATAAACACTGAAACTCCACAAAGAGAGGAAGAAATTAAGATGCAGAGTACTAGGAATCACTGAAACCCATTTGACATCTTAAATGAGAGCGAAAATAAAATGAAGAAAGCAGCAGCATTTTCGAGAGGTCAGATCTGTAAACACAATTTCCAGCACACCTTAGCTTACAAAGCTGTTGTTCATAGGACATGGCTGGAAAGATTAAGGGTAAAAAGTCAAATTAGAAGCTAATTTGCAGGAATTTTTATTCTAAAATTGAAGGGAGCTTGCTGCCATCTGGCAAGTTACTTTAGAGGAAGCTGGCACCACACTGGGCTACCCAGGGAACCTCCTGGCTTTCCTCATTCTCCAAAGGGAGCTATGTGACTGTAGAGGCTCAACAGCTAAGGACACACCAAACTAGCACTTTCCATATCCAGAGTAACAATGCTTCAATGCAAAGAAAGATGCTGGTCAAATCTTGACTTCAGCCCAGTTGCTGGTCTTTTTTTTTTTTGCTCAACTTTTTTTTTTTTTAATTTTTTTTTAGTTGTAGATGGACACAATACCTTTATTTATTTTTATGTGGTGCTGAGGTTCGAACCCAGTGCCTCACGCATGCAAGGCAAGCGCTCTACCACTGAGCTACAGCCCCAGCCCTTTTTTTGCTCAACTTTAAGAATATTCCAACCCCATCTTGGCTTAGGTTTAAGAGGTTCCTAAGAAATTCAGCTGGGATGATAACACAGTCATATCAGAACTGCAAAACGGTGTTTATTTGAAAAACGAAATTCCTAAAGGAATAAAGTGACATCAGGACTTGCCAAAATAACTCCCGCCCACTTGCCCACAATCCAGAGAATTCCCATTTCGGGACATGGCCCAATGTGCCAAAGATGCCAAGCACAAAGCACGTTTTTAACAATGCCTTAATCCAGAGAGATTACATTGGAAGGCCACAGCATTTCCACCACCTAGATGTTCAGGCTTCCAGCCTCTTCCAGATCCTTACACTTCGGGAGCGAAGAGAATGAGGAAATTCCCACCAGCCCCACGTCCAGGGCAAGGGAAGCAGCTGTCCTGTTACTGTTTCCCAGGGACAGTCATCTTTGCAGAGGAATGATGTTGCAGCTACAAGGAGAAGAGGAAAGGCGTCAGTCTGGTGACCCCACTCGGCAGAGTGAGCAGGTAAGCCCTTCTGAGCTCCTGGCCTGCACCCTTTCATCTCTCAAAGCAAATGCCCAGCTGATGAAGGGCCCAGAGACTCTTAGGAGACCCTGGGGCTCCCTCTGCCTCTATACCTGCAGCCTCCTTCCCACCACAAGCCTTGATCTCCAGTTTCTACACAGTCTGGGGATTCCCATCATTCAGCAAGCCCCTGGAATTCCCCACGTTATGGCTAACAAACACTCCACCGACGTATGAGTGAATGAGTGAAGCGGACACATTACCCCAGCAGGCCTTTCCCGGCCCAGCGCATTGGAACAAGCCTGAGCTGGTGTCTCTCCCCTCCACGGATCACCGTCACATTCAGGGGTTTCTGAAAGGGAAATAAGATCATTTCAGGTTCAATCTAATATTCAAAAGAATTCAGGTTCAAATGCTGACATGCCATTTCATGCCCACCAAGTTGATTAAGATTTATATTAGCTGGGCACAGTGGCGCATGCCTATAATCCCAGTGGCTAGGGAGACTGAGACAGGAGGATCACAGAGTTCAAAGCCAGCCTCAGCAAAAAGGGAGGCACTAAGCAATTCAGTGAGGCCCTGTCTCTAAATAAAATACAAAATAGGGCTGGGGATGTGACTCAGTGGCTGAGTGGCCCTGAGTTCAATCCCCAGTACCAAAAAAAAATTGTACTTTAAAGCAAAACCCTGCAGTTGGCAACAGTGTGGGGGTCGTGCACTCTTGGGGCCAGTGGGACTACAAATTGGTGCCATCTTGCTGGAGAAATATGTTCCTCTCAAAAATATTTACAAGGTACATGTAAGATACATTTTATAAAAGTGTAAGATGATACACAAAATGTTCATTCCAGGACTGTATATAAATTCAAAAATTGAGAACACTCCAAATATCCACCTACAAGGCATTGTTCAGCTGGGCACGGTGGTGCATGTCTATAATCCCAGAAATTCCCGGGCTCAGGCAGGAGGACTGCAAGTTTGAGGCCTTCCACTCTCTTTGGTTCTGGGATCCAACCAACCTCCTTTGGGTTCTCTGCTCCTCCCACCTCAGGACCTCGAATTTGCCTGAAGGCTGTCCTCCGGCAAGCCCCTGCCTTGATCAACTTCTCCACACACCCAAGGGTCATGTGCTCAGGACATCCTCCTCCAACTCCAAACTAAATCAGAACCCCAAAGCTTACCCTCCTACCATGTTGCACCTTCTCTTCACAGTATTTATCGAGTGTATAATGACATACCTGTGGTTACTGGGTTTATACCTGTCCCCCCCACACGCTTCCAAAGTAAGGACCTCCCCTGCTAGATCTCCAGCACCCCACCCCAGAGGCAGCACATGCCTAGGAGAGACTGAACGGAGAAGCTTTCAACATTGTGTGATTACTGCACTATGTGATTTTTTTAAAGCATAAATATGCATTATTTTTTGCCATTTTAAAGAATACAGTTCAGTGGATTTTCGTATAATCAGAGTTGTAAACCATCACCACTAATTCAAGATTTCCATCACACAGAAAGCAGCTCCACGGGCTGGGGTGGTAGCTCAGTGCTAGAGCGCTTGCCTACCATGTGTGAGGCACTGGGTTCGATCCTCAGCACCACATATAAATAATAAAATAAAGATCCATCAACAACTACAAAAATATTAAAAAAAAAGAAAAAGAAAGCAGCTCCATGCCCTTTAACAGTCACTTCCCATTCTTCCTCCCCCAGCCCCTCACAACCACACATCTACTTCTGTCTCTCTGGATTTGCCTTTTGGACCATTCGTATGAACGGGTCATATAATATGTGGCCTTTGCATCTGGCTTCTTTATATAGCACCGTGTTTTCATGGTTCACCCATGTGCTTCATTCCTTTTTATTTTTTTAAATTTGTACTTGTTCATTTTAGTTAGAAATGAGAGTAGAATCTATTTTGACATATTTATACAAACATGGAATATATCCTATTCTAATTAGTCCCAGTCATGTGGATACGCATGACATTGACTGTGGTGTGTTCATATATGTACACAGGAAAGTTATGTCCAATTCACTCCACTGTCTTTTCTATTTCCATCCCTTCTCCCTTCCTTTCATTCCCCTTTGTCTAATCTGTTGAATTTCTATTCTTCCCGTCAGCTACCTTGTTGTATGATAACATGGACATATCAGAGAGAACATTCACTCTTCGATTTTTTGAGATTGGCTTATTTCACTTAGCATGGTAGTCTCCAGTTCCATCCATTTATCAGCAAATATCACAAACTCATTCTTCTTTATGGCTGAGTAATATTCCATTGTACATATATACCACATTTTCTTTATCCATTCATCTGTTGAAGGACATCTAGGTTGGTTCCATAGCTTAGCTACTGTAAACATTGATGTGGCTGCATCACTGTAGTATGCTGATCCTAAATCCTTTAAATATATGCTGGGGAGTGGGATAACTGGGTCAAATGGTAGTTCCATTCCTAGTTTAGGAATCTTCATATTGCTTTCCAGAGTGGTTGCACCAATTTGCAGTCCCACCAGCAATGTATGAGCATGCCTTTTGTCCTACATCCCCGCCAACATTTGTTATTACTTGTACTCTTGATCATTACCATTCTGACTAGAGTGAGATGAAATCTCAGTGTAGTTTTAATTTGCATTTCTCTAATTGTTAGAGCTGTTGAATATTTTTTTTCATGTATTTGTTGACCATATTTCTTCTTCTTTTTTTGTACTGGGGATTGAACTCAGGGGCACTCGACCACTGAGCCACATCCCCAGCCCTGTTTTGTGTTTTATGTAGAGACAGGGTCTCACTGAGTTGCTTAGCGCCTCGCCATTGCTGAGGCTGGCTTTGAACTCGTGATTCTCCTCCTCAGCATCCCTAAGTGCTGGACCATATTTCTTCTCTTGAAAAGTGTCTGTTTAGTTCCTTTGCCCATTTATTAATTGGGTTGTGGGGTTTTTTTCCCTTTGTATCCTGGAAATTGCCTTCTCTGAGGTGTGGGTGGCAAAGATTCTCTCCTGCTCTTTATCTCTCCCTTCTCGCTATTGATTGCTTCCTTTGCTGTGAAGCAGCTCTTCAGTTTCATATCATCCCATTTATTGATTTTTAATTTTATTTCTCGCACTTTAGGAGTCTTGTTGAGGAAGTCAGTTCTTCATGTTAGAATATTGGCCCTACATTTTCTTCCAGTAGGTGCAGGGTTTCTGGTCTTTGATCCACTTTTGAGTTTTGTACAGGGTGAAAGATAGGGGTTAAATTTCATTCTCCTGGGCTGGGGTTATGGTGCAGTGGTAGCGTGCTCGCCTAGCACGTGGGAGGCACTGGGTTCAATCCTCAGCACCACATAAAAATAAAATAAAGATATTGTGTCCACCTACAACTAAAAAATAAATATTTAAAAAAAAAATTTCATTCTCCTACATACAGATTTCCAGTTCTTCTGCACCATTTGTTGAAGAGGCTATCTTTTCTCCAATGTATGTTTTTGGAGCCTTTGTCCAGTATCAGGTAACTGTATTTATGTGGGTTTGGGTTTGTCTCTGTGTCTTCTATTCTATTCCATTGGTCTTCCTGCCTGTTTTGGTGCAATATCATGCTGGTTTTGTTACTATAGCTTTGTAGTATAATTTAAGGCCAGGTATTGTGATGCCTCCTGCTTCACTTTTCTTGCTAAGGATTGCTTTGGCTCATTCCTTTTTATGACTGAATAAAATATGCATTGTTTTTATAATAAAGACTATTTACTTATTTATTTTTGTAATGCAGGGAACTGAATCCAGAGCTAGGCAAATGCTCTACCACTGAGTCACACCTCTAGCCAGACAATAATATTTTTAACTGAAGATTTCTTTGAAAATATATGCATTTGGGGGCTGGGATTGTAGCTCAGCGGTAGAGCGCTTGCCTCGCATGCGTGAGGCCCTGGGTTCGATCCTCAGCACCACATACAAAGCAATAAAATAAAGACATTGTGTCCATCTATAACTAAAAAAAAATTTTTTTTAAATAAAAAATAAAAAAAAAGAAAATATATGCATTTGATCCAGAAACTGCACCTTTAGTAATTTACCTGATAAAACAGAGTTTTATCTACAAGTGTGTTACTCTTCACACTTCCATAAAATTGGAAACCACCTAAATGGGTAAGAACAGAATGCTGTTTGGGGATTTTTTAAAAATTCAAGAACAGACAATGGAAACCCAGGTCTTCGATTCTCGAGCTGCGCTGTGGTTCTAGAAGGATGGGGGTGGGGACTGAATGAGGCCGAGACCAGGCAGGCTCTGTCCTCATAACCCCAAGCCCCAACCAACCTATTGCAGCTCAACTTTTATCTATGTGACATATTGGAATTCCCCATGAAAAAAATTTGTTTGCTTAAAAATGTTGTAAGGAAGACTTTATAGTCCTACAAACAAGGTGAGAATGTGTTTATCTAGAAAAGGTAAATTAAAAAGCTGTCACCGTTATATATCTGTAATCCTAGTGGCTGGAAGGCTGAGGCAGGAAGATGGCAAGGAAAAGGCTCGAGAGCTTAGTGAGATCCGGTTTCAAAATAAAAAGGGGCTAGGGATGGAGCACACTGGTACAGCACCCCTGGGTTCGATCCCCAGGAACAGAAAAAAAATTAGAAAAAAACAAACAGTAGCTATTATCAATATTCACCTAAGATGGGAAATAACCTAAATATCCCTCACTGGTCAGTGGATTAGCTGTCTGTGGTGTGATGGCCACAGATATAAGCAGAACTCAGCACTGAGAAGGAATGAACTACAGATGCCCAGAACAACACGGACGGATCTGATCTGTTCTGCTGAGTCCAAGGAGCCAGGAGCCAAGCCGACAAGGCTGCACATGGTGTGGCTGCATTTCTGTAACATTCTGGAAAAGGCGAAGCTGTAGGGATGGAGCACAGGTCAGTGGTCATGCGTGGGGAAGGGTTAACCACAGAGGGATCTGAGGTGATTTGGGGGGGTGGCTCTGTGCCTTCAACCTGGAGGCAGTGGCGGGACCACACACACCTGTTAACACTTGCAGGACTGTACACAAAAGGGTGGCTCTTGTTGTAGGTAGATTCACCCTCATGAAAACAGCCAGCAACTGATGAGCAGACTTTCTAGAAGGACACACACTGGACCTGGTGGAGGGAAACTTTGCTGTATGTACTCTCGTTCTGGTTTTCCCATGTGGATGTGCACCCTCTCCCAGAATTTAAGAGCAAGATATATTTACAAACAAACTTGTGACAACAAGCCAAGACAATGCAAAATATAAAAGTGTGTGCGCGCAGGTACATGCCAGAAATGGGTGACTGTAGCATACCACAGGCAGGGGAAAGAAACAAACAGTCTGGGTAAAGCTGACAGCGTAGACCCACGCCTACATCTCTCCCAGAGGCCCCAACACAGTGATGACAGAGGAGCAAAGGGACAGCAAAGTATAAAGCTACAAAGACAGAGAAAATGGGAAAGGAAGCTAGAGAGATGAGACATAGCAACCAGATGCGAAGCTGAAGACACAGGACACAGAGCGGGGGGGGGAGCGCACCCCTGCAATCCCAGCAGCTCAGGAAGCCGAGGCAGGAGGATCACAAGTTCAAAGCCAGCCTCAGCAACTTAGCAAGGCCCTATACAACCCAGCCAGAAATGTTATTTAATGTCATACTAGGCTGGACACAAGCAGACAGCAGCAGATTTTGAATTTCAACTCTTATGTTTTAAACAGACTAAAATGGTTCAAATGCACACAATCAAGCTCTAATCCACTCCTGTTTGCTCGGCACTGGACTTTGTGCATTGCACTGTACTTTATTCAAATTCTCAGGTTGCTTTTGGTAGAGAAGGATCCTGTAAAATTAATAAATTCAATGACATGGATATCTGAGTGTTTTTAAAAATCCAAGCAGGGGCTGGGGTTATGGCGCAGTGGTAGCGTGCTCACCTAGCACGCGTGAGGCACTGGGTTCGATCCTCAGCACCACATAAAAATAAAATAAAGATATTCTGTCACCTACAACTAAAAAATAAATATTTAAAAAAAAAAAAAAAAAATCCAAGCAGATTCACCTTTAATGGAAATCAAAAGACAAGGAACTAACTAGGATAAAACATATGCAACATGTATAAAAGACAAAGGTTTAATATCTAGAAAATATAAAGAATCCCTACAAATCAAGGATAAATAACTCAGTAAGTAGAAAAAAATGAGACAGTTATAAAACAGGCAATTCAAAGAAATAAAAATAATGAACATATCAACTCAGCACAGAGGCGCACACCTATAATCCCCACTGCTCAGGAGGCTGAGGCAGGAGAATCACAAGTCTGAGTTCAGCCTGGACGACTTAGTGAGACCCTGTCTCGAATAAAATAAATTAAGGGAATATGGCTGCAGCTCAGTGGTACAGCATACTTGAGGCCTTGAATTCCATCCCCAGCATCATGAAAAAAAAATTTTTTTGAACATAGAAAAACAGATATTCAACTTTTCCAGTAGTCAGGAAAATACAAATTAAAATAAAATGCCAACTTAGCAAAAATTTTAAAAGATCAATATCCATAGGTCAGGGTGTAAATTAGTAAGACCTTATCAAATTACCTATTAAGATCTTTTTTTAAAAAATATTTTTTTAGTTATACATGGACACATTGTCTTTGTTTTGCTTACTTATTTTTATGTGGTGCTGAGGATCGAACCCAGTGCCTCACACGTGTGAGGTAAGCGCTCTGCCACTGAGCCACAACCTCGGCCCCCTATTAAGATCTTAAATATGCACACTCTTAGAGCTTATAAACCTACTCGTTGGTGTCTACGTAGAGAAGCTCACGCATGTGCAGTCACATACAGTATGCCTACTCTTTAAACTGGCACAAAGCTGGTGATACCTAAACATCTCCCAATAACAGCAACAGAGTACTATGCCAACAGTGAAAAAGAGCAAGGCATGCACCAATCATCTTTTGATTGTGAACTTACAGTCCTGTGATATTAGTGATCACAAGATGATTGGCAGGCCTCCAGAAACACTGTTACATGAAAACAGCGACAGGAAGCAGGAGCGGGGGTTTGAGGTGAGTGGCTAGGAAAGGCCTTGCTGAGATGGTGTCAGTAAAGAGGAAGGGACAGCCTGGGGCAGAGGGGACAGCAAGTGCAAATGGTCTGAGTGGGGCCTGCACTAAGCAGCAGCTGGGAGGCAGCCCAGGCCCTGTGAGTGCCTCCAGGCCCTGGCAACTCCACGCTGCCGACAGATGCCAAGTGCTACCATCTGCATGTCTGAGGCCCCTGCTCCAATTCATATGTGGAAACCCTGATCCCCAGTGTGACGGTACCGAGAGGTGGGACCTCTGGTTGGTGTCAGGCCATGAGGGGGCCCTCATTATGGGGCTCATGCTCGTAGCAGATCCCAGAGAGCTCACGCATGCCTCCTGTCACGCGAGGACACGGCGAGCGGCTGTGTGTGGACTGGGAAGCAGCCTGACCAGAGCCCGAGTTGGCAGGGCCTTGCTCCTGGACTCCCCGGCCTCCAGAACCGTGAGCTGTGCACTCGTGCTGTCTGTGGCCCTGGTACATGTAGCCGCCAACCTGCCAGGACGCCCCGCTCCCCAACTCACCCCCTCGCTGTGCTGCACCACACTGCCAATGTTATGCAGCGACTGGAAGTTCTGGGTGTTCACAGAGCCAAACTCCACGATCTCGTCATCCACCTGCAGACCCTAAGGAGAAAAGGGAGAGTGAAAACCAAGGCTAGGGCTCATGTGCTTCTGGAGTTCTTTACGCCTCAAGACCCAGTTAAAGCCAAGGTCAAGAGCAGATTTCCTATAAGGGAGAACAGCAGGCTGAGAGTGGAGGTCAAGGATTTAAATACCTCCTGCAGGAAGGGACAGTAGGCAATTGGGCCACTTCCTCCTGAGGGTTCTTTCTAGGCTTCTCTAGGAAGATGCTTCTCTCTGGGGCCCAAGCCCAGGTTCAAAGGCAGGAAGAGGCAAGCCAGTCTGAAACCATTTTGTTCAGAGGTCAAGATTTAGATTAGATATTTGCACTAGAAGCCCAAACAAGCAGCCACAGGCATGAAGCTGACCAGGATGAGAGTGACCCTTTGTTGTCCCAAGAAAGAAGATCACCACTCATTCACCCTTAGCAAACACTGGTCGTAAACCAACTATAGCAATGTGCTCCCAGCTGTGGGCTGGGTCGTGGCTCAGTGGTAGAGCGCTTGCCTAGCATGTGTGAGGCACTGGGTTCCATCCTCAGCACCACATAAAAATAAGTAAAAATAAAGGTCTTGTGTCCATCTACAACTAAAAAAAAACATTAAAAAAAAAAAAACAGAACTAGGGTACATCTTACAGTCCTGCAACATTAGTGATCACAAGATGATTGGCAGAACCTGGATTCAGGACCCAGCTCTGCCTCTTGAGAGCTATCTGTGCCAGCACAGGTTACCTTAGGTCTTCCAGAGCTTTTCCTCATGGGTCAAATGGAGTAAAGATTAGCACCTATTCCAGAGGGTGTCTGTGGAGTTAAACTTAACTGCAAGCCC
Source organism: Xerus rutilus (assembly GCA_028644305.1). Lineage (NCBI taxonomy): Eukaryota > Metazoa > Chordata > Mammalia > Rodentia > Sciuridae > Xerus > Xerus rutilus. The sequence continues at coordinate 121,567,374 of CM053407.1, read as the reverse complement.
ACATGCAAACCTGGACACGAATGTCACAGCAGTGGTATTCTTAACAGCCTTAAAGTGGAAACGATCCAAACGCCTATTAGCTGACAAATGAATAAACAGAATTTGGTGTAGCCCTGCAGTGGAATATTATTCAGCCACAAAAAGGAAGGAAGCAGATACCTACTGCAATGCAAAGGACCCTAGGAACCGTGAGGTAAGCACAGGAAGCCAGACACAGAAGACACGCTATGCCAACGACTCCCTTTCTGTGAAAGGCCCAGGACAGGCAAACCCACGAGACAAAAGGCAGACTGGAGGTTGCCAAGTCCCATGTAGCTGCCTGGGACTACAGGGCTTCTTTGTAGGATAATGAGAATGTTTTTTATGTGTTCTTTTTAGAGATCCATGACAATAGAACGTATTTTGACATGTGATACAGACAAGGAGTCTTATTCTAATCAGAATCCCATTCTTGCGGTCATACGTGATGTGGAGTTAAACTGGTCGTGTATTCACATGTGAACACAGGAAAGGTGTGTCCCATTCATTCTCCTGAGAATGTTTTTAAATTGATTGTGGTGATGGACGCACAGCTCTGTGAAAACACTAAAAGTCCCTCAATTGTATGCTAAATGGGTAATTTATGACATGTGAATTGTATCTCAATAATGCCATTAAATTTTTAAAAACCAACAAACCCTGTAAGAGCTACACCTCATCTGGCAGGATGCCTGGAGCACATGACGACATAGCACTCGAACCTACTCTCAGTACCAAGCTACAGTGAGCCCCAAGAAGAGAGGCCCTTTCCACCTCTGGGGACATTACTCATCTTCCACCTTGTGGCCCAGCTGTCACTCGAAACAAGTCTCTCTGCCATCAGTTTGGTGAGCAGCAGAGTTTGACTCTTGTCCAAAATCCTGACCCCCTATACACAGTAGGCCTTGGCCGGTGTAAAGGAATTCAGAGTCGCAGCACGGAGAGATGGGGTCAGGTCCCCACAGCCTGCACCCTGAGCCCATGGCCACCCCGCCCAAGGTGCTCCTCACTGGGCATGGATTTGGGGCTGGGCTGGATTACCGCCATGCTGGCTGGAGAGCCTGGGCTGATGCTGTTCACTCTGGCGAAGGCCTGCGGCAGGCCGTGGCCCTCACTGTGGCTCATCCTGCGGCTCCTGGCCTCCATGTGGGCCTCGGCCAAGTCCCGCGCCTGCTTCTCCTTGTCATGAGCATGCAGCTGGTGCAGGGCTGACTCCACCTGCTTCATCACCTCTTTGTGGTCGTTCTGCAAGCCTGGGGAGAGAACCATCAGGTCAGGGGCACACGACACCAGCACTCACTGAGATTTAACAAGTGCCTGTTACAAACAGGACCTAGGGACAGAGGCTGAGGACAAATCTTGAACAAGACAAGAGGGCCTTCCTTCCTGAAGCCTGCTGGCTAGAGAGGAAAGCAGCTATGAAATAGGTCAATACAACAACGTCCAGTGACCCCTGTGTGGGCCCAGCCAGTCCAGGACACGAGGCAGGGCTTCCCAAAGGCAGTGCAGCCCTGGCTGATCTAAAGCAGAGTGGAAGTCGACCTCAATTGGCATAGAGGGGCCAGCGCAGTCCTCAAGCAAGCGAGTAAGGTGGCCTGTGCACAAGAAAGATGGCACTGTGCTCCTGAAAGTTTGAGAAAGAAAATCGAGGCATGAGTTTCATAATACATGCCAGGGGCGCTGCGCCCCATCTGGGAGACGCAGCAGGTTGTTAGCTAAGGGCCCCCTGCTACTGGGCTCTTTTCAACTAGAGGGTTTGGGAGGCAAGGACCAGTGACTCCAAATCTTTGATATTTCTAGAAAAACAGGAAACAGCTTATGAGTGAAATCCTCAGATTCTCTAGTATAAAAGTCTAATTCAAAATAATCGCCAGGCCAGTCAAACAACTCCTGCCATTAGCCAGCCCAGCACAGCACTGGCATTTTGCTAACTGTTTTTTAACTTCAAAACAATTTATCCTACTGCTCTGGATTCCACCTCTTTGGTCAAGCCAGATTTCTCCCATGAATCCCTCTGCAGAGTTTCAAAGAAGGCCTGGACATACCTACACTGTCACCAGCCCACATCTGGCATCTGAGGAATGCAGCCTGTCAGACTTTCCAGGAGCCTTTGACTGTGGGCTTCTGGGCCACCTGCCCTGGTTCCCCATCCCTGTCACTATGCAGCAAAGGCAAGGCCCTCAGGTATCACAGGACTCAAGTACTCAACCCACGGGAGCAGATGTGAGGAGAGAACCTAGACCTGAGCCAATGGAGACACATCCTGGCCAGGAAGGCTAAAAATGGAAAGCCCCTCACCACATGGTGAGGACCACGAGACTCCCCAGCACCCCCAGCAACGCCCAGCACATGGTCAGTACTCAATACACAGCTACTGGGTAGCAGAACAAATGCCTTTATTCACAAGATATTACAATTCTAATCAGTATTCAAAACGTTTTTCTTTTCTTGGATAAATGCTTCTGTAGTAGATTTCAAAGAACAAATTTGCAGTTGCAAAAAATGTACCAGGACCACCAAGCTGAAAATCATGGGAAACTGGGTACAAAGTAGGTGGGAACTCTCTATATTACTTCCCCAATTTTTGGTACATCTAAATTGTTCTGAAAAATAAAGTTCATTTTAAAATATAATAGACTAGTGAGAAGAGGGGAGGGTGAGAGAGAGCAATGGGCGGATATGATCAAAGTATATTATACATAAGTACAAACACGCCACAGCGAAGCCCTTAACTCTGCATAAGCAACACAAACACAAACACAGCACATGAGCTGGTGGCGCACACCTCTAATCCCAGCACCTCAGGAGGCTGAGGGAGGAGGATCACAAGTTCAAGGCCAACCTCAGCAACTTAGCAAAACCCTGTCTCAGAATTAAAAAAAAGAAAAAGGCTGGGGAAGTAGCTCAGTGGTAAAGTGCCCTTTTCAATCCCCAGTACTACAAACAAAACAAACTTGTGAGAATAGTTTTTCAAAAGAAGACCAATGAGGAGGAAGGCTCAACAGATTCTTATGTGTAATGAAGTCATTAAGATGGCGTCACATTGGCACCCAAAGAAAAGATCAATAGAACAGTGAAAAAAGAACAGGAATAGGCCTAAGTGTGATTGAAAATGTGCTATGTGGCACTGCTAGCAGTTTAAATTAGAGGGAAAGAGTGGACTATTAATAAATGGTTGGAATAGCAAACGAATCATTTGGACACAAATAAGTCAGCGGGTGCTCAGCAGCTCAGCCCTCCTCCAATCTCCCTGGGGTCCTCCTGATATAGAGGCATGTTGCCACATCCCGGGGGGAGTCTAAAGGGATAGAAAAAAGCCCCAAACTTCCCTCAAGCCCAGTCATATTAATGTGGCTTTCCCCTTCTCTGTGTTTTCCTATTTCCTATTTAAGTACAAATTAAGTTCTTCTTTTACCAAAATCTTTTTTTTTTTAATATTTTTTAGTTGTTGATGGATCTTTATTTTATTCATTTGTTATTTATATGTGGTGCTGAGGATCGAACCCAGTGCCTCACGCATGCTAGGCAAGCGCTCGAGCCACACTGAGCCACAATCCCAGCCCTCTTTTACCAAAATCTTTAGGGACGTGACGCTCTTAGAAATGTCCCATTATCTTACTGTGGCTGTGGGAAACTGGCATCTTCAGCTCTGTCAAACCCCTAGGGTCCTTGTCCCCCCAGGGCTTCTCAAAGCATGCTTGCATAGCAAAACATGCTGCAGATGAAATCAGGGTTCAAACAGATCAAATGGAAGTCATTAAGTGAAAAATACAGATGATAAATTCCCTTCTAACGTGACTTCATGGTAAAGACCGACATTGCCTACCAGCGGCAGGGTGAGGAATGACCTCCAAAGATGCTCACGTCCTCATCTCTGGAATCTGTAACATGTGACCTTCCATGGCAAAAGGAACTTGGCAGATGTGATTAAGGCTCTTAAGATGGGCTCATGGCCCAGTTCATCACAGTGGTCTGAATAAGTGAAAGAGGAAGACGGGAGGGCAAGAGAAAAAGAGGTGAGGACAGATTCAGAGGTTGGAGAGATGCAATGCTGGCCTTGTACACAAAGATGTCCGAGAGCCAGGAAATACAGGTGGCCTCTACATACTGGAACAGGCAAGGAAATGGGCTCTTCCCTGAGCCTCCACAAGGAGCCAGCCCTAAGGGCACCTTGACTTTAGTCCAGTGAGACCCACCTGGACTTCTCACCTCCACAACAGTAAGCTCAGTTTGTGTGGTTTTAAGGCAGGAAGTCCATGGTCATGTGTAACAACGGAAACAGAAAGCCAACACCCTTCCCAATCTCTACTCTCTCCCAGTTCCTTAGTTAAAAGCAAATAAATACACAGAAGATGTTATTCAGGACAGTGATGTGCCAGCAGTGCAGCTTGTCCCCCAGCTTTTCTGATGGACACAAGGGCCTATGAGGGGAAAGGAGAAGTTGACACAAGAGGCAGGAGGCGAGACTTGCAGGAAAGATCCTTAGGAGGGGGTGCTGGCTGGCGCTAGGCCTTCCTACCTTTTCCTGCCTTTCTTTCCTGCTTGGAACATGGGCTGGTGACCCCAAAGACAGATGCAGAACCTGGACTTGTGCTCACCAGCCCAGCGCTGCCTACTCTCAAACTGCACACACTTCATGTCTTTTGTTGGAGTCACAGTCAGGTCACGAGCAACCCAACGCCTCCTAACAGACACATACTGGATGGGCCAGGCCTGTAAGCAGCACTGCACTTGGGCTTCTGTTGTTAGCTCAAAAACTCTGCTTAAGAACAAAATGAAAAAAACAAAAGCATCAACGCAGAACCCTCAAGTCTAACCTGCTCCCTTCATCCCATCCTTTGATGGGGACAGTGAGGTAACTGCATCAAGGAAACAGGTCAGCAGATAGCCTGAACACTGGCAATTCCATTAGTGGGCCTTTAGCATCCCCCGCCACGTACCAGGGAACCCCACGAGGGCCACTCACAGATGATGTTGTGCCTTGCGGTGCGGACCTGGTACACGTCCACGTCTGCCCGGGGATAGCCCTCGAAGTCCACCAGCGGCTCGTTCATCCCAACTCCTTTTTGCTGGAGGAAAGACATGTAGTTAAAAAGATGTCACAGGTAGAGCATCCTGAAGACGCCATTCCTGCAGTTTTTGCCCTTCTTAGCCATGATGAAGGTGACAGTAACAAAAATGGTCAGGTACTGATCACTCAGCACAGAGCAGGTGCTTAACTCATGTCCTCACAACTACCTGAGAGGTGGCACTAGTCTTTAATTCTTAATAACACACATAATGCACAAACACATTCTTTTTTGAAGTTAAAACAGGGCACACAAAGATCCCCTGAGCATCATCACGAGACCCACCTCCCAATGACTCCTCCAAACCCTCCTTGCCCCAGGCAGCTGGCACCTAGCTGGTCACCCTGAAGGTGGAGGGGGTTGAAAGCTCCCAGCTGTGGCTGGGTTTTCAGTCTTCTGAAAATTAAAAGCTCTAAAAGGGCTTTCCAAGATGCTTTTCATCCTTGCAAGGATAATGACATTACTGGCTACCTCCAGGGAGAGGAACTGGTGTCAAAGGCGGGAGAAAGACTTTGCATTTCATATCCTTTTGCAGGCTTCAAATTTTGACCGTGGAAATGTGTTCCCTATTCAAAAAAATACATTTGTTTTAACACTTCATTTTGAGACAGGGTCTTGCTAGTGTTCCCAGGCTGGCTTCTAACCTCTGGGCTCAAGTGATCCTCCTGCTTCAGCCTCCCAAAGAGCTGGGACTACAGACTGTGACATCAGACTCGAGGTGCCCTAACACTTCAAAGTCTCTTCCTACATAAGTCAAGGGACAGGCACAAAAGCAATCAAATGTGTCACATGGTATAAGGCAGGGGCTTTTCAGCTGGTTAGACCAACTTGAATCCCTGGTTCTGCCATGGAGCTGCTGGGCGTCTGTGCCTGTGTCCTCCCATCTCCAAGCCTCAGTTTCCTCAGCTGCATGACAGGAACAAAAATGCATCCCTCCTCCCTGATGCAAGAACCAAGGAACTGAGCTCTGTGGGCACTCAGCACAGAGCCAGACATATCTATTGTGTAGGGGGCTGAATAGTGCCCCTCCAAAGATATGACCACAGCCCCCAGAACCTGTGAATGTGACGTCAGCTGGGAAAAGGTCTTTGCAGGTATGATTAAGCTAAAGCTTTCGAGACAAGGTCATCCTGGATTCTGTATGGGCCCAAATCCAGTGACAGTGTCCTTGTAATAGAAAGGTGGAGAGTGGGAGGCTGGGATACAGCTGGACAGAAGGCCAGGTGGAAATGCAGGCAGGGACTAAAGTCACACAGCTGCATGCCAAGGACTGCCAGCACCACCCGAAGCTGGAAAGGCACAGGACAGATCCTCCCAGAACCTCCTGATGGGACCAATCCTGCTGACACGCCTTGACTTTAGATTCCAGCCTCCAAAACTGTGAGAGAACAAATTCCTTTTTAGTCACCAACTTTGTGGCAATTTGTCAGAGAGGCCCTAGGAAACTACCATGTATAGAAAGTAATAAATGGGGAGCTGGGATTGTGGCTCAGTGGTAAAGCGCTTGCCTTGCATGCGTGAGGCACTGGGTTCGATCCTCAGCACCACATAAAAATAAATAAATAAAGATACTGTGTCCATCTACAACTAAAAAAATTAAAAAAAAAAAAGAAAGTAATAAATGGTGGCTGTAATTATTCATCACTCCAGAGACAAGCTGCCCAGTGTGCACAGCACTGAGAGGTATCTGTTCACTTTCCTTGCCTTGTTTCTGGAAGCTCTGGGTAACCCCAGACCTGTTTCCTGTTGGGGGAGAGGGTTCCACACATGTCCTCAACACAGAAGGATACAATATCCATCTCCTGCCTTCCCACAAAGACCAGGAGGGACTGGCCTTGGAGAATCAATACTACACAAGACACTGCTTCCATAGGGTGGGACCCACACCCCTGGTGGCTCACACACAGGGCCTTCAACAACCCAAACTCCAAAATACTTGTTATGAGTTGCATTTTTATGAGAGCCATTGTGGTGGGCGGAGTGGCATGTCACCATGGTTGACTGCAGTTCACCAGCGTGCCGCATGGTCAGCACTGCTCCCGGTGCTGATTGACCATGTGTATGGGCTATATTTTCTTTGGAAAAATGTCTACTCAGATCCTTTGCTTATATTTTGATCAGGTCGTCTTTTTCTTACAGAGTTGTCAGTGCTCTTACTATATTCTAGATGCCATTCCCTTACCAGATATTCTGTATTTTCCCATTCTATGGCTTGTCTTTTCATCTCTTGATTATGTGCTTTGAAACATGATTTTAATTTTGAAATCCAATTTATCATTTTTGCTTTCATATCTTATGCTCTTGATACCATATTTAAGAAGGTTTCACCTAGCTCAAGTTCACTAAGATTTATGCCTATGCTTTATTCTAAGAAATTCTTGTGCTAGACATTGTGGCACATGCCTGTCACCCCAGAGGCTCAGGAGGCTGAAGGAGGATCGCAAGTTCAAAGCTAGTGAGGCCCTAAGCAACGTAATGAGACCCTGTCTCAAAATATAAAATAAAAAGGGACGGGGATGTGGCTCAGTGATTAAGGGCCCCTGGGTTCATCCTGGTACAAAAAAAAAATTATACTTTTAACTCTCCATTAAAATAAAATCAAACATAGAGCAGGACTCCAGGCACAAAGCCTTCAGCAGGCAATAAAAGACAGGTAGAAGCAATTAATTAATGTACAGCATCACCTTAATAAATACTTTTACTTTATATCTGAGGGAAGAAATTCAAAGTTTTCATATACAATGGAATTACAGATTTTTCTTTTAAAATAAAAATTTCCAAGTAAAAAAGTTGGTCAAGCCAGGCGCAGTGATGCATGCCTGTAATCCCAGCACTTAGGGAGGCTGAGACAGGAGAATGGCAAGTTCAAAGCCAGCCTCGGCAACAGCGAGGTGCTAAGCAACTCAGTGAGACCCTGTCTGTACATAAAACACAAAATAGGGCTGAGGATGTGGCTCAGTGGTCAAGTGCCCTTGAGTTCAATCTCCAGTACCAAAAAAAAAAAAGTTGGTCAATATCAGCATAATAACTGTATAAGAGGTGTACGGTTCTGTTTGCAGTTGAAAAGGAAGGTTTAAGTAATTGCTGGCAACTGCTTGAAAGTTCTGGATGGAACAGGTCTGTGCTCTGAATCCTATTCATGACTTAGAGCAAGTGACTTCCCTTTTCTGAGCTTCAGCGGCACTACCAACTAACTTCAGGTGTAGTGGTCAGGATTATTTCATGATAAAACCCACAAACCGGCATCCTTCAAGCAGAAGGTCTGCATGCAAGTAAAGTGGTACCTTGGCCTCCAAATGGTACATCTTTCTTCCATCACACCTGTTGGATGTAATTAAACTACTCTTTCTCTGCAAATTGATTTGTGGTCTTACACTAAGTGGCATAAGAAAAACTATCTCCTCTGGAGCCAGACAGCTGGGAACCAGCCCCACTCCTGCCATTGCCTAACTAGGCAAGCATTCGCCCCACTCTGGGTTCCTTCCTTTGACAAAAAGGATATTAGAACTTACCTGTCAGTCAAAACGTGGTCCTTAGACCATCAGCATCAAGAATGCCCAGGGCACTCTCACATATATGGAGGTTTAATGGACGCTGATGTAAAATATCAGCAAAGCCACTTCACCTGGTCGACACTGACTACCGACCCATGGTGGTGGTATCACCCTGCCTCTGCTACAATTCTAGCTCTGTGGCTCTAGGCAGGCCTAAGTGATGCCTCGGCGACCTCTTCCCTAAGGTGGGGGAAATAACAGCTCCCACCCCAAAGGCCTTCGCGAGGATCAAAGGAGCCAACAAACGACAGCGTCCGGAATCCAGAGAAGACTCTACAGACCCTGGCTAAACTGCAAAACCAGCTGCTGCAGGCTGCTGCCGCCTGTGCTCGCACTGCCTCCTGCCCACGGGCCGCCCCGGGAGAGGAAGACCCATGGCCGAGCGCCCGAGCGGGCCTCTGGCCTCTGGCCTCCCGGCCTCCGAGCCTGCGGCCTCCCGGACCCACACCCGCCGGGCTCCGGGCCCATACTCACGCCCTCCAGCACTTCGTAATTGGCCTTGATCTGCGCCTCGATCTCCTCCTTGCGACGCATCAGCTCGTGGATGTCGCTGACTGCCGCCGCGCGGGCCTCCGAAGAGCCACCCTGCCCCGCGTCCCTATCCGACATCGCGGAGCGCGGGTCGGGATCCTGAATGCCCGGCTTCCCAATCACGGAACTGCGAGGAGACGGGGGCTACGGCTCCGGCCGTGGGCCAAAACACCGCAGCGGTCCGCCAACGCCCGGAGCGGCGAGGGGCGGGGTCACCGGAAGCCACACCTTGTTTGAACACGTGGCCTCAGGGCGAGCCCACCGAAATAATACAGGGAGGACTGCTTGCTGGTGCTGCCTCTACACTTCTGCGCACGCGGGCGTCGGGTATGAGCTCACGCCAGCTGACTCATTTTCATTTCTCATTCACGCAATAAACGTTTATTGAGCGCCTGCTGTATGTATGTGCCAGAGAACTCTGCCCTGGCGCTCCAATTCAATTCTGCATGTCGTCAAAGCCCTACAGGATTTACAAAATACATTCAGGTTTCTTCCCCGCCCCTCAGTCCAGTTCATATCCAGTCTCTTGACACTTACTGATATGTGTGACCTTAGTTAAATTACTTTACCTCTCTAAACCTCAGTTTCCTCATCTGTACAATGATAAAATGTTTTTTGATAGCAATCTATCTCACAGGGCTGTCCTTCTGCCAACAAATATTCACTGAATGCTTTCTATATGCCATTCGCTGCGCTAGGTGCTAGAGTGGTGAAGATCTGTGCAGTATGTATTACATCCTCTATAAATTTTGGTAAAAACACTAGCGATGAGGAGCTGGGGGTATAGATCAATGGTAGAGCACTTGGCCTAGCTTACCCCAGCACTGGGTGGAAAAAGTGATAAAATTATTTATCAAATACAACATGCCAGATACTGTTCTGAAAACAGTGTCTTACACTTGTCAGCTCAAAAGCGTCATGAAGGGGCTGGGATTGTAGCTCAGCGGTAGAGCGCTTGCCTCGCATGCGTGAGGCCCTGGGTTCGACAGCCGAGGAAACATCCCAATAACCCACTTGTCCTACTAGCAAAACGGGAAGCCAGCATTCCAATCCAGCTGAACCAAATGATCAGGCTTAACAGGCGTGCCCAACAGTTTGCAAAAAATCTAGAACTCGGGGCTGGGGCTGTAGCTCAGTGGTAGAGCGCTTGCCTAGCATGCGTGAGGCATTGGGTTTGATCCTCAGCACCACATATAAATAATAAATGAATAAAATAAAGATCCATCAACAACTAAAAAAGTATTTTAAAAAAATCTAGAACTCATTACACTAGTTCTCTGTTTTAAACAGTCATGTCTTTTAAATAAACTAATATTTTAAACAGTGACCATAAAGAAAAGGAGAGAATAAGTGCACATCTTCACATGTGTCCCTAATATTCTGCACTGAGCAAGACACATCACCTATGAAGTATTCAAACATGTTTGGCCTGAACTAGTCATGGGAAAGCATACAGATGAACACAAACGAGGACATGTTTTTTCAGAACAACTGAACTGAATACTTCAGAAAGGTCAATATTGTGAAATACACATACATACACACAGATGGGATGAGGTTAGCAAGGTGATTGCCTAGATTAAAGAAAAATACAGAGATGCAAGAACTAAGTATAATGTGTATTTATTGACTGGATCCTGTATCTTCCCCCAAATAGTTATAAACAATATTCTGTTAGAGAAATTTGAATATGAATTGTATATTGGGTTTTTAAAAATATTTTTAGTTGTAGATAAACTCAATATCTTTATTTTTTATTTATTTATTTTTATGTGGTGCTGAGGATCAAACCCAGTGCCTCACACATGCAAGGCAAGCACTCTACCACCAAGCCACAGCCCCAGCCCCTGAATAGCATATTGTTGATGTTCAATTTCTAGATTTCAGCACTGTGGTTATATAATATCCTCAGGAAGTAAGGATAGTATTAACACACAAGAGGGGGAATTTATTTTCATGTGTCAGAAAAAAAATATATGAACATTTGTGCACAATTGAACAACAAAATAAATGCAGCAAAATGTAAATAATTGATGACTGGGTGAAAATGTAAATGGTCTTTATACACTTTTTGCAAATTTTCGTAAGTATGAAATCATTTCAAAATAAAAAGTTAAAAAATCTTTAAACAGAAAACAAAAGTAGGAAAACAAGGCGGGGAACAAATTACGGTAGGCCTCCTATATTTTGTTTGATCATCTCTTTTTTAAAAAGTCCTTCAACTAAGCAACTCAGTGAGACCTTGTCTCTACATAAAACACAAAATAGGGCTGGGGATGTGGCTCAGTGGTCGAGTGCCCCTGAGTTCAATTTCCAGTGCCAAAAAAAAAAAAAAAGTCCTTCAAACCTTGACCAGAAATGGGGGAAGGGAGAAGGGGGTACAAAAAAGAGAATAAATAAATGCAATTCCTATTCCTTGAATGGATAGTGGATTTTTTTTTTTTTTTTTAGTTTTTATTATGGGGCCAATTGGTGAGATTTGAATGTGGACTGTATGTTAAATTCTAGCATATCAATGTTAAATGTTTTCAATAAGATCATGGCATAAAGGATCTCCTTATTCAAGGGAGATTGGTGATTTCTGCAACAACTTGCAAGTGGCTTGGGGGAAAAAAAGATGCAGGCAAGTGGGGAAAAAGCAATTCGTAACAATGAGTAAATCTAAGTGAAAGGTACACCAATGTGTGTGGAAACTGTCTTGTAACCCTTAGATTTGAAATTTTTCCAAATAAAATGTAGGGAGAGAAGATTCCCACCACGGCATGGTGTGTCACTATGACTTGTTGACATCATTGTGGTTGTGATTATTATGTGAAACCTAGACTCTGTCCCTCCTACTGCTGCCCTAGTCTCAAATCCATTACCCTCTCCATCTCCACTCTCATCCCGGCCCTCCCCACTCCCAGTCGTTCCCTGATTGCAGCAGCCTCTGCACTGGCCTCCGTTAACCTGTTCCCCACAACAACCAGAAGAACCTTTCCAAAGAGCAACATTGTCACTCTGCTGTTCAAAGGATTTCAATGGTTTTCTGGTGCTCTTTTCCTGTCCTTCGAGATCCTTCTGATGGCTGCTTGCTTTTAGACCCCCAGCCTCACACCCTCCACTCCCTCCTTCCCCTGACTTTGAACTCCCAAGAGTTTCTGGCACAGGGACTGTGCACTCCCTCTGAGCACTGGGTCTCAGGACCTGCCGGTCCCTCCCCTCGAGCATCCCAGGCCAGACTCCAGCTCCTCCTCCAACACCCAGCTCCAAATGTGAGCTAGCTCAGTTCCTGGGCCTGGGAATCATCCTCTGACCCAGCACAAAGAGGGCTGTTTTCTGTGCTTCCCCACCTGGTATTGTCAACACATGCTTACTTGTGTGTCCCAGCCACTGCGGACTCTCAGAGGATGTGGACAGAGACTTGTTTATCTTCAAATATTTGCCTGAACGTTCCGAGCATTGCAAGCGAGGTGGACAGAACCACTGGGCCCTTCACATTTTTGCCTGCTTTTTCACCTGTGTGGCCATGGGCGCCCAACGGGGCTTGTCCAGGAAGCCACTAGGCCCAGGAGCACCTGGACTGTTTGCCTCTTCCAAACATCCTGGTCTCCATCATTGTCACTTCAGAACAAGAAGGAAGCCAAGAGATGAGGGACTGGGAGGCAGAGGTGGGGACATGGAGTTCCCCTAGCAAGACCTGCCAGACACAATCCACACAGCCTGGCTCCAAAACTCACCAGATCGTTCCTGTCTCCTCTCTGCCCTAGCCTAGGAGTCAGGTAAACTGAAATGGTCACTTTCTTCTCCTCTTCTCAGTTTCTGTGGACTTTGAGGTCCAAAAGGGTGGCAGGTTTGTGTAAATGACTCGCGAAGAGTTTCTAAGTTTAAACTTGGGGCTGAGTTTGTAGCTCAGTGGTAGAGCACTTGCCTAGCACGTGTGAAGCGCTGGGTTCAATCCCCAGCACCACATAAAAAAAAAAAAAAAAAAAAAAAAAAACACTAAATAAAACAAAACAAAGGTATTAAAAAAAATTAAACTTGTCGAATCAGTGCGGGGGGCCCATCACAAAACAGCAGGCACTCTCAGAAGGAAGCCCAAGGGGCATTTAATGAAGGGGCTGTTTATCAAACATAGGCCATGTTAAAGGACCAAAAAGGATGCAGTTGCCTGGGGGTGGCCAACTTGGGGGTCCATCACCACCAGCTACCAAAAGGGACAAGGGAGGTGCTATGGTTTGAATGTCCTCACCAGAACCAAGGTTGAAATTTAATGCCTATCACGAGGTATTAGGAGGTGGGACTTGGAAGAGCTGACTAAGCACTGAGCCTTCATGCATGGATGAATCTGTTCCTGGAATAATGGGTTATCTCAAGAGCGGGTCCCTTGCAAACACCAGCGTGGTTCTGTCTGCCCAGAGTCACCTCAGGACTCTATGGAAGTCTCCACCAGCACGAAAAGGCCCTCACCAGGGGTTGCCCCTCAACTTTGGACCTCTCAGCCTCCAGAGCCATGAGCTGAATAAATCTTTGTTCTTCATAAAGTTCCCAGTCTCAGGTATTTTGTTATAGCAACAGAAGAACAACTAAGACAGGTAGGCAGCTCTTAGGGAATCTAGAGGGAATTGTAGTCACCCCATAGACCAGAGCCTTCATCAGTGGAACCCCACTCTACTATAGCAACATGTGGCGGGGAGGAAGTAAAAAGGATACCAATCACAGTTGCCAATATTTAAGCGTTCAGAAAAGTAAGTCAGAAAACCACACAATAAACAATCGTATTTTTATACAACAAAGTCAACTCCCATGTATATGAGTACAGAGTATGCTTGAAATGATTGCATGAGAATGGAGATGGGGGGTGATTATGTACGTGAAGTTGTTAATATTTAGTTCTTAAGCAACTTGTGGGGCAGGGGAGAAAGTAACTTTTTTAAAAAATATTCTTTAGTTGTCAATGGACCTTTATTTTATTTATTTATGTGCAGTGTTGAAAATTGAACCCAGTACGTCACACATGCTAGGCAAGTGCTCTACCACTAAGCCACAACCCCAGCCCCAGAAACTAACTTTTAAGAATAGATTATTTGGAGCCGGGCGCGGTGGCTCAAGCCTGTAATCCCAGCACTTAGGGAGGCTGAGACAGGAGAATCGTGAGTTCAAAGCCAGCCTCAGCAACGGCGAGGCGCTAAGCAACTCAGCGAGACCCTGTCTCTACATAAAACACAAAAATAGGGCTGGGGATGTGGCTCAGTGGTCAAGTGCCCCTGAGTTCAATCTCCAGTACCAA
>CM053407.1:121529739-121552433 GCA_028644305.1 Xerus rutilus | reverse complement strand
TGAGAAATCCTTTTAGAAAGGGGCTGTTCATACTCAGCCACGAGCGACCCTTGCAAAAGAATGAGCCAACTGGTCCTAAAACCCCTGAAAGGTAAGTATTTCTTCAAAACCAAAGAAGAGGTGGTTAGGGGTGGAGCTTAGCAGTAGAGGGTTTGCCTGGAATGTGCCTAGGAGGCCCTGGGTGCTGTCAATCCCCAGCACCTCAAAAACAGATGAACAAACAAACAAAAAAATCATACAGCAAAGAGAGGTGAGTGGGGGACACATTTTGTCTCTTGTCTTTCTGGTTTATTTACTTATTTATTTGGTACAAGGGATTGAACTCAGGGGCACTCAACCACTGAAACACATCCCCAGCCAGACTTTCTTTTAGTTTTTTTGTCTTGTTTTTTTTTTTGAGACAGGGGCTCACTGAGTTGCTTAGCACCTCGCCTTGCTAAGGCTGGTTTTGTTTTGTTTTTTTTTTAAATATGTTTTTAGTTGTAGATGGACACAAATATCTTTATTTTATTTATTTATTTTTATGTGGTGCTGAGGATCAAACCCAGTGCCTCACGCATGCAAGGCAAGCACTCTACCACTGAGCTACAGTCCCAGCCCCTAAGGCTGGTTTTGAACTTGTGATCTTCCTGCCTCAGCATCCCAAGTCGCTGGGATTACAGGCATTGGCCACAGACCTGACTCCTTCTGCTTTGAATGCTTGACATCCCTCCCTGAGAATGAGTCAACTCAGAACTAGGTACAGGTGGATATGTGTGTAAGGAAAAAAATCTGAGTCAGTATTATGGACGAAATTGAGGGATTCTTTTTCCAGATTAGAGAAAATATCAGGGTTTCTGGGATCATGAAATTCAAAAATGAAAAAAACATGGAAGAGAATCAAGAGGAACAGGCCCCAGGCCCATGCAAAATTAGTCTCCCTCTATCCTTATAGCTTATGCAAAGGGAAATTCTATAACCCAGAATGTTGCAGATTGGTGGCTTATAGGCCAAATTTGGCCCACTGATGTATTTTATCTTGCCTACATGGTTTCAAACAAATTTGCAACAATATTGTAGAAAGCCATGCTATTTCAGGGCTGGGGATATACCTCAGTTGGTAGAGGCTTGCCTTGCATGCAGAGGCCCTGGGTTCAATCCCCAGCACCATGAGGGGGAAACTAAGGAACTGAGCTCTGTGGGCACTCAGCACAGAGCCAGGCATACCTGTTGTTTAGGGGGCTGAATAGTGGCCCCCCCGCCAAAGATATGACTATAGCCCCCAGAACCTGTGAATGTGACTTCAGCTGGGGAAAGGCTAAAGGCTTTCGATTAAGCTAAGGCTTTTGAGACAAGGTCATCCTGGGTTCTGCATGGGCACAAATCCAGTGACAGTGTCCTTGTAAAAGAAAGGTGGAGAGTGGGGGGCTGGGACACAGTGGACAGAAGGCCAGGTGGAAATGCAGGCAGGGACTGAAGTCACACAGCTGCATGCCAAGGACTGCCAGCACCACCTGAAGCTGGAAGGGCACAGGACAGATCCTCCCAGAACCTCCTGATGGGGCCAATCCTGCTGACATGCCTTGATTTATATTCCAGCCTCCAAAACTGTGAGAGAACAAATTCCTTTTAAGCCACCAACTTTGTGGCAATTTGTCAGAGAGGCCCTAGGAAACTACCATGTATAGAAAGTAATAAATGGTGGCTGTAATTATTCGTCACTCCAGAGACAAGCTGCCCAGTGTGCGCAGCACTGAGAGGTATCTGTTCACTTTCCTTGCCTTGTCTCTGGCAGCCTCTGGGTACCCCAGACCTGTTTCCTGTTGGAGGAGAGGGTTCCACACATGCCCTCAACACAGAAGGCTACAGTATTTCTCCTGCCTTCCCATGAGGACCAGGAGGGACTGGCCTCCTAGAATCAATTCTACATAAGACATTGTTTCACAAAGGGTGGGACCCACACCCCTGGTGACTCATACATAGGGCCTTAAACAACCCTATCGCTGAAATCCTTATCATTTTCCGATTTTTTCCAAGCCTTCAACAATCCAATACAAACTCTTCCATTTTGTGCTGGTCTTACAACACCCCCAGATCACATGCAGTCTTGGGCCTGTCCATTTTAAAAGCAACTTTTGTGAGAAATAATTCACATACCATACCATTGATCCACTTAAGTGTACCATGTAATGGCTTTTAATATATTCAGAGTTATGCAGCCATCACCATAATCAATTTTAGCACATTTTCATCACCCCCAAAAGGAAACCTTGGACCCAGGAGCAGTCACTCCATGCCGCACCCCCATCCTCTGTAACTGCTAAGCTACCTTCTCTGGATGTGCTGACTCTGGATGTGTTCTGGAGCTACAACAAAATACCTGAGATAACTAACTTATGAAGAGAAACGGGGGCTGGAGTTGTGGCTGACTGGTAGAGTACTTGCCCAGCATGTGTTAGGCACTGGGTTTGATTCTCAGCAGTACCTAAAAATAAATAAGAAGTTGGGGCACGGTGGGTCACGCTTGTAATCCCAGCACTTAGGGAGGCTGAGACAGGAGAATCGCGAGTTCAAAGCCAGCCTCAGCAACGGTGAGGCACTAAGCAACTCAGTGAGACCCTGTCTCTACATAAAACACAAAATAGGGGCTGGGGTTGTGGCTCAGTGGCAGAGCACTTGTCTTGAACATGAGAGGCACTGGGTTCGATCCTCAGCACCACATAAAAATAAATAAAACAAAATAAAGATACTGAGTCCCTCTATAACTAAAACAATATTTTAAAAAAAAACACTAAATAGGGCTGAGGATGTGGCTCAGTGGTTGAGTACCTGAGTTCAATCCCTGGCACCAAAATAAATAAATAAGTAAGTAAGTAAGTAAGTAACATAAAGGTATTGTGTCCATCTACAACTAAAAAGTGTATTTTTAAAAAGAGGAGGGGAGAGGCTGGGGTTGTGGCTCAGTGGTGGAGCACGTGCCTTGCTCGTGTGAGGCACTGGGTTCAATTCTCAGCACCACTTAAAATAAATACATAGCCGGGCGCGGTGGCTCAAGCCTGTAATCCCAGCACTTCGGGAGGCTGAGACAGGAGAATCGCGAGTTCAAAGCCAGCCTCAGCAATGATGAGGCGCTAAGCAACTCAGTGAGATCTTGTCTCTACATAAAACACAAAATAGAGCTGGGGATGTGACTCAGTGGTCGAGTGCCCCTGAGTTCAATCCCCAGTACCAAAATAAATAAATAAATACATACATAAAGGTATTGTGTTCATCTACAAGTAAGAAAATATTTTTCTGAAAAAAGCGGAGGAGGAGAAAGGGTTTATTTAGCTGTTGAAAGTTCTGGGCCAAAAAAGGACATACCCATTGTTTGCAGACCTGTGGAGAGGTTGCTGGCAACCTGCTTGACGATCGCGGCAGGGACATATGGTAAGGCAAAACCTCTCACATCATAGCCAGGGAGCAAAGAAAAGCCAGGGGAATGGGGAGCAGCACTAGAGTCACATCATCTGCTTCAAAGACATGCCTCCAATGATCTATAAACCTCCCATTAGGCTCCTCCTCTTAAAGCCTCCGCCACTTCCCAAGGGCACCATCCTAGAGATCAAGCATGTGACACATGGGCCTTTCAGGGACATCTGAGATCCAAACACTAGCTCTGGATATTTCTCTTTATTACAGCACTGGGGATGGAACTCAGTGGTGTTCTACCACTGAGCTACATCCTCAGCCCTTTTGTTTGTTTGTGTTTTGGTATTGGGGATTGAATTCAGGGGTACTCAAACACTGAGCCACATCCCCAGCCCCATTTTGTGTTTTATGTAGAGACAGGGTCTCACTGAGTTGCTTAGTACCTCACTGTTGCTGAGGCTGGCTTTGAACTCGCAATTCTCCTGTCTCAGCCTAAGTGCTGGGATTACAGGCGTGAGCCACCACGCCCGGCTAGCCCTTTTTTTTATCCCAGGACAGGATCGTGCTAACCTGCCAAGGGTGACCTCGAAATTATGATCCTCCTGCCTCAGCCTCCCAAGTAGAGGGGATTATGGATGTGCACCGTTGTGCCCAAACTGGGTATTTCACATAAATGGATCCTGCAGTTTGTGATGGGTTGTGACTGACTATTCCACTTATCATGTTGTCAAGGTTTGCTCATGTTATGGCCACTGTTTGGCCATTATAACAATTCTGCTACAAACACGTAGAGGTTTCTGTATGGATGGATGTTTGGGTTACATTGTCACTCTGTTGAACTGCCACTTTCCTCACAGCAGCTATGGGTTCCAATTTCTCACATTCACTAACCAGATACAAGGGTTCCAATTTCTCACATTCTCCCTGATGCTTGTTATGAGTTGCATTTTTATGAGAGCCATCGCGGTGGGTGGAGTGGCATGTCACCATGGTTGACTGCAGTTAGCACAAGAATTGCTAGTAGCATTGCTCCCGGTGCTGATTGACCATGTGTATGGAGTATATTTTCTTTGGAAAGATGTCTACTCAGATCCTTTGCTTATATTTTGGTCGGGTTGCCTTTTTCTTGCAGAGTTGTCTGTGCTCTTACTATATTCTAGATGCCATCCCCTTACCAGATATTCTGTATTTTCCTATTCTATGGCTTGTCTTTTCATCTCTTGATTATGTGCTTTCAAATATGTGCTTTTGAAATCCAATTTATCATTTTTGCTTTCATATATTGTGCTCTTGATACCATATTTTTTATATATGTTTTTCTATTTATTTTTTAAAATGCATTCAAGTCATAGTACATATACAGAGTTCAATTTTCCATCTCTCTGGTTGCAAACAAGATAGAGTCACACCATTCGTCTTCATACTGTACCTAGGGTAGTGATGTCCATCTCGTTCCACCATTTTTGCTACTCCCATTCTCCCTCCCATCCCCCATCTCTCCCCCATCCAAAGTTCCTCCATTTCTCCCATGCTCCCCACCCTCACCCTCCTTATGTACCAGCATCCACTAATCAAAGAGAACATTCGACCTTTGGTTTTTTGGGATTGGCTTACTTTGCTTAGCATGATGTTCTCCAATTCCATCCATTTACCTGCAAATGCCATAATTTTATTCTCTTTTATTGCTGAGTAATATTCCATTGTGTATATATACCAGTTTCTTTATCCATTCATCTATTGAAGGGCATCTGGGTTGCTTCCACAGTTTAGCAATTGTGAATTATGCTGCTATAAACATTGAATGTGGCTGCATTACTTAGTATGCTGTTTTTAAGTCTTTAGGGTATAGGCCAAAGAGTGGGATAGCTGTGTCAAATGGTGGTTCCATTCCAAGTTTTTAAAGGAATCTCCATACTGCTTTCCAGACAGGTTGCACCAATTTGCAGTCCCATCTTGGTGCTATATTTAAGAAGTTTTCACCTAACTCAAGTTCACTAAGATTTATACCTATGCTTTATTCTAAGAAATTCTTGTGCTGAACATCATGGCACATGCCTGTCACCCCAGCTCAGGAGGCTGAGGCAGGAGGATCACAAGTTCAAAGCCAGTGAGGCCCTAAGCAACGTAATGAGACCCTGTCTCAAAATAAAAAATAAAAAGGGATGGGGATGTGGCTCAATGATTAGGGGCCCCTGGGTTCATCCTTGGTACAAAAAAAATATACTTTTAACTGTCCATTAAAAGAAAATAAAACATAGAGCAGGACTTCAGGCACAAAGCCTTCAGCAGATAATAAAAGATAGGTAAAAGCAATTAATGTAGAGCATCACCTTAATAAATACTTTTACCTTACATCTGAGGGAAGAAATTAAAAGTTTTCATATGCAGTGGAGTTACAGATTTTTCTTTTAAAATAAAAATATCCAAGTAAAAAAGTTGGTCAATATTAGCATAATAACTGTATAAGAGGTGTATGGTTCTGTTTGCAGTCGAAATGTAAGTAAGTTTTGAGAAATTGCTGGCAATCTGCTTGAAAGTTCTGGACAGAACAGGTCTGTGGTCTGAATCCCATTCATGGCTTTGAGCAAGTGACTTCCCTTTTCTGAGCTTCAGGGGCACTACCAACTCTCTTCACGGTGTAGTGGTCAGGATTTCATGCTATAATCCCAAACCAGCACCCTTCAGGCATATGGTCTGCACCCAGTAAAGTGGTACCTTGGCCTCTATATGATAGCCTTTCTCCCATCACCTAAAAATATTCCATCACACCTGTTTGGATGTAATTAACCTACTCTTCCTCTGCAAATTGATTCGTGGTCTTACACTAAGTAGCATAAGAAAAGTTATCTCCTTTGGAGTCAGACAGCTGGGAACCAGCCCCACTCCTGCCATTGCCTAACTACGTAAGCTTTTGCCCCACTCTAGGCCTGCGTTTCTTCCTTTGACAAAAAGGATATTAGGCCTTACCTGTCAGTCAAAATGTGGTCCTCAGTCCATCAGCATCACAGAAAGTTTGCTAAAAATGGAGCATCATTCTCACACATACTGAGGTTTAATGGATGCTGATGTAAAATATTAGCAAAGCCAATTTCACCTGGTTGACACTGACTACCAACCCTGCCTCTGCTACAATTCTAGCTTTGTGGCACACGGCAGGTCTAAGCAATGCCTCGATGACCTCTTCCCTAAGGTGGGGGAAATAACAGTTCCCACCCCAAAGGCTTTCGCGAGGATTAAAGGAGCCAACCAACAACAGCGTCCCGCACCCAGAGAAGACTCCACAAACCCTGTCTAAACTGCGAAACCAGCTGCTGCAGGCTGCTGCCCACGAGCAGCCCCGGGAAAAGAAGACCCATGGCCCAGGAGGCCTCTGGTCTCCTGGTTCCACACCTGCCGGGCTCTCAGCCCACACTGATGCCACCCAGTAATAGATATGGAAAATGAAAAAGCCCCAAGATAATGTAGCCTGAGAAAAAAGAGTGAAAAAGAACATGACAGCTAGCACCCCCAAGACAAATGTGTTCCTGATGCTAACTGCAGGGAGGAAGGAGGTGTCTCATCACACCTAAAGTGATAGCCTCTGAGGGGCATTGACCTTCCTCCAGTAAATGCTCTCCAGACCCAAAGCACAGAGCCCTGACCCCAGAGCTCAAATCCCTAAGGGCTCAAACCGACCCCTTCACTGATGGGTAGAGCACACCCCCAATTGCTGGATGCCAAGAAAACTGATATGTCCATGAGACCGCCTCTCAGGACAACTTGTACAAGCCCAGGCCCTGTCTTTGTTCCGGGGCTCATTTTCCACCAGGAAAGTGGGTCCCACCACGGTATCATTTCGTCCCTGCATCCCCTGTTCCTGTGTGAAACTTCGTTCCTGAATAAAGCGCTGAGCTGATCTGTGAAGTTTGCGTTCCTCCTTTTTTTTGTGCTAACATCCAGCACTTCCGACTTGGCCTTGATCAGCGCCTGGATCTCCTCCTTGCGACGCATCCGCTCGTGGATATCGGTGACAGTCCCCACGCCGCGCCCCCAAGAGCCTCCGCTCTGCCCCGCTTCCGTCTCCGACTTCGCGGAGACAGGGGCTACGGCTCCGCCCGGGGGCCAAAACACCGCAGCGGTCCGCCAACGTCAGGAGAGGCGAGGGGCGGGGTCACCGGAAGCCACACCCTGTTTGAACACGTGGTCTCAGGACGCGCCCACCGAAATAATACAGGGAGGACTGCTAGCCGGTGCCGCTACACTTCAGCGATCTCTGGCGTCGAGCTCACGCCTGCTGACCCATTTTTCACTTCTCATTCACTCAACAAACGTATGTGAGCGCCTGCTGTGTTTATGTTCCAGAGAACTCTGCCCTGGCGCTCCAATTCAGCTCTTCATGTCTTCAAAGCCCTTAAGGATTTACAAAATACATCTAGATTTCTTCCCCGCCCCTCAATCCAGTTCAAATCCTTAGGTGAATTACTTCACCTCTCTAAGCCTCAGTTTCCTCATCTGTAAAATGGTATAGTGCATCGATAGCAATCTATCACACTGCGCTGTCCTCCTGCCAACAAATGTTCTATCTGCCCTTTGCTGCCCTCCTTGCCAGCCTGGTGAAGGTCTGTGCAGTATATATTACATCCTCTAGAAATTTAGGTAAGAATACTAGCGATGAGGGGCTGGGACTTAGATCAATGGTAGTGCGCTTGCCTAGCTTGCCCCAGCGCGGGAGGAAAAAAAGTGATAATAATTATTTGTCAAATACTTACAATATGCCAGATATTGTTCTGAAACCAGTGTTTTACACGTGTCGATTCAACAACCTCATGAAACCAGGAGCATTATTATCCCCACTTGACAGCGGAGGAAACCAACCCCAAAACCCACTTTGTAGTAGGGACAGACAAGGCAGGACAACGGACAGGAAACAGGAAGCAGGTTTATTTGGCTGTAGCCAGGCTCTGAAGGCAAAGCTCTCCCTGTAAACAATCAATCCCTCTGAACCCCGAGTTCAGGCAGTTTCAGAACTGTATACCCAGTGTGTAAGGGGCGGGGCTCAGAAGTTCACAGTCTGCAGAAGTTCACACAAAAGCAGCTTCTTCTTTCACTGTTCTGGGCAGGTTAACCCTTCAAGGACAGCGCCTGAGAGGAGAGAGCCGCTTCTACCCTTTCTGTCCTCCCCTGCCAGCTGTTACCATGGAGCCCAGTTAGTAACATCTTCTCTTTGAAATGTAAACATCTCTGTGACGCTCAGGCTCAAGGCCAGAGGCCTTATTAAGGACCTGTCTTTCCTACCACACTTTGCATTTGCAAGCACACTTCTATAAAATATGATATGGTTACTATACTAGATAGCCCATAAATGTTTGTGAAAAAACTAGTAAAGGGGCGTTCAGCACCTGGAGTGCTGACCTCCTCCAGGCCAGTGGCCAAGTAAGATAGAGCAACAGGAAATAGGAAGTTTAACTACATTGAACCCTTTTGTAGAGACTCTTTTACTGATAATCCTAAGATCAATTATGGTGCAGATTTCTGGAGAAGCTTAATTAAGATTTTCTGTGGAGGAGTGGGTGCCACTACAACTTGTCCAAATAGCAAAATGGGAAGCCAGCGTTCCAATCCAGCTGAACCCAATAATCAGACTTAAGAGATGTGCTCAACAGTTTTCAAAAGAACTAGAACTCATTACACTAGTTCTCCTCGATTTTGTTCAATCATCTCTTTGAAATAAACTAACATTTTAAACAGTCACCAAAAAGAAAAAGAGAGAGAGAATAACTAAGAGCACATCTTCGCATGAGTCCCTAATGTTCTGCACTAAGCAAGACAATCACCTATGAAGTATTCCAACATGTTTGGCCTGAACCAGTCATGGGAAAACACACAGACAAATGCAAACTGAGGGAACTTTTTTTTTTTTTTTCAAAACAACTGGCCTGAATGCTACAGAAAGGTCAATGTTGTGAAATACACATACACACACAGATGAAATGAGGTTAGCTAGGTGATTGCCTAGATTAAAGAAAAATACAGAGATGCAAGAATTAAGTACAATGTGTATTTATTGATTAGACTCTGTATCTCCCTGTGCCCCCCCAAAAAGCTATAAACAATATTTGTGGGACTGCTGGAGAAGTTTGAATATGAATAGTATATTGTTGATGTTCAATTTCTAGATTTCAATGCGTGTACTGTGGTTATATAAGATAATATCCTAGCCGGGCGCGGTGGCTCAAGCCTGTAATCCCAGCACTTAGGGAGGCTGAGACAGGAGAATCGCGAGTTCAAAGCCAGCCTCAGCAATGGCGAGGCACTAAGCAACTCCGTGAGACCCTGTCTCTACATAAAACACAAAATAGGGCTGGGGATGTGGCTCAGTGGTAGAGTACCCCTGAGTTCAATCCCCAGTACCAAAAAAAAAAAAAAAGATAATATCCTTAGGAAGTGCACAAGAGAGGAGACATTTTCCTGGATCAGAAAAAATATATATAAAAATATATATTTGTACACAATTGAACAACAAAATAAATTCAGGAAAACATAAATAATTGATGACTGGGTGAAAATGTTAATAGTCTTTTGCAAATTTTTATAAGTTTGAAATCATTTTGAAATAAAAAGTTAAACAAATCTTTAAACAGAAAAAAAGTGGAACTGAGTACAGTAGGTTTCCTATATGGATGCCTATTCCTTGATGGAATAGTGGATTTTTTTTTTATTTTTTAGTGAAAAGCAGTAGTTTTGGATATTATTGGGCCAATTAGTGAGATTTGAATATGGACTTTATGTCAAATTCTAGTATATCAACATTAACTTTTTTTCAATAAGATCATGGCATGGCTATTATATAAAAGAATCTCCTTATTCTTGGGCCGGGGCTGTGGCTCGGTGGTAGAGCACTTGCCTAGCACATGAGAGGCACTGTGTTAGATCCTCAGCACTACATAAAAAATAAACAAATAAATGAAATAAAAGTATTGTGTCCAGCTACAAAGAAAAATAAAAAGAATCTTCTTATTCAAAGGAGATTGATAATTTCCCCCACAATGTGCAAGTGGCTCAGGAAAAAAAAAAAGATACAGGCAAGTGAGGAAAAAATCAAGATGTAACAATGGGTAAATCTAAGTGAAGATACACCAATGTGTGGAAACTTGTCTTGTAACCCTCAGGTTTAGAATTTTTCCAAATAAAATGTAGAGAGAGAAGATTCCCATTAGGGCAAACTAAACCAGAGCTGTTGGGTGTCCCATGACTTGTTGACATTCTCATTGTGGTTGTGATTATTATGTGAAACCTAGACTCTGTCCCTCCTACTGCTGCCCTAGTCTCAAATCCATTACCCTCTCCATCTCCACTCTCATCCCAGCACCCCCACCCCCCAGTCATTCCCTGATTGCAGCAGCCTCTGCACTGGCCTCCGTTAACCTGTTCCTCACAGCAACCAGAACCTTTCCAAAGAGCAACATTGTCACTCTGCTGCTCAAAGGATTTCAATGGTTTTCTGGTTTTCTGGACTTTTCCTGTCCTTCAAGATCCTTCTAATGGCTGCTTGCTTTTAGACCCCCAGCCTCACACCCTCCACTCCGTCCTTCCCCTGACTTTGAACTTCCAACAGTTTCTGGCACAGAGACTGTGCACTCCCTCTGAGCACTGGGTCTCAGGACCTGCCTGTCCTTCCCCTCCAGCATCCTAGGCTAGACTCCAGCTCCTCCTCCAACATCCAGCACCAACGTTCCTGGGCCTGGGAATCATCCTCTGACCCACCACAAAGTGGGCTGTTTTCTGAGCTTCCCCACCTGTTATTGTCAACACATGTCATACCTCAAGACTCTGCAGGGAGTCTCCACCAGCAAGAAAAGGCCCTCACCAGGGGTTGCCCCTCAACTTTGGACCTCTCAGCCTCCAGAGCCATGAGATGAATAAATCTTTGTTCTTCATAAAATTCCCAGTCTCAGATATTTTGTTATAGTAACAGAAAACAGACTAAGACAGGAAGGCAGCTGTTTGGGAATCTACAGAGAATTGTAGCAACCTCACAGGACTTTGGCCTTCAGTAGGGAAACCCCACTGTGCTAAAACAACATGTAGCAGGGAGGAAGTAAAAGGGATACCAATCACAGTAGCCAATATTTAAGTATTTGGAAAAATAAGTCAGAGAACCACACAATGCATTGTATTTTTATACAAAAAAAAAAAAATCAACTCACCTGTAAGTGGGTGTAGAACATGCTTGAAATGATTGCATGAGAATGGAGAAAAATGGGTGGTTATGTAGGTGAATGTAACAGTTAATTTGAATTGTCAACTTGATTGAATTAAGAGATGGGGAAGATTCAGAGGCTTCCAAGGATGTCAATGAGGGTGTGTCTAGGAATGATTGGCATGTGGGATAGCGAATTGAAGTGAAAACCCTCTCCCAGCAAGGGCAATACCATTCAATAGGATGTTGGCCTGGATGGAATAAAAGCTGGAAGACCAAGGAAACAGCAGCAGATGCAAGTTTGATTCTTCTTGAAGAGGTTCTTGATTGCTGCTGCGATTGCCTGAGGATAGCAGACTCTCGCTCCTTCACTCTTCCAAAGCAGACGCTGCCAGTGATTCTTCAGGGAGTTTCCAGAAGCCTGGGGTCTCTGACTGGGGTAGCACCGTTGATCCCACTTGTTCTGAGGTGTCAGCATCTTGGACTGGGAAGCTACTGCCTCCTGCAGCCTCTGGCCTTCACGCAGCCACTGTGGACTATCCAGCTTCTGGTCATGTAAGCCAATCTAATAAATCCCCTTTTTATGATCATACTTCCTGTTAATTCTGTTCCTCTAGCAAACCCTGACTAATATAGTGAAGTTGTTAATATTTAGTTCTTCAGCAAAGAGTAGGGCAGGGGAGAAAGTAACTTTTAAGAATAGATTATTAGGCTGGGGTTGTGGCTCAGTGGCAGAGCACTTGCCTTGCACGTGTGAGGTGCTGGGTTCGATCCTCAGCACCACATAAAATAAAAAACCAAATAAAGATAAAAAAGAATAAACTATTTATTAATGCTAGTTCACAGTAACTTTTTAAAAGAATGGAGTTGTGGATATGCTTAACATGAATGATGCTCTGGATTCAATACCAAGCACCAAAACAATAAATTAGTAACAAGAAAGAAATTGTTTGGGCTGGGGCATAGTGCAGTGGTAGAATGCTTGGTAGGCATGCAAAAATTTGGACTTGGTCCTCACCACCTGGAAAAGAAAGAAGGAATTGTTACAGACTGTGACCCCTACATTCAAGTAAGCTAGATCACCCTGGATGCCCTTTGTAATGGCAAGAGTTAGCAACAATTTAAATGCTTTGTTCTAAGAACTGGTTAAAGAAATTGTGATACAATCTTTCAATGGAACACACACACACACACACACACACACACACAGGCAGGAGTACAAACATGTATACTTATTGCCATGAAAAAAGTGTTACAAAGTATATGTAAAATTATCTACAGAAAAGTATCATATCCATACATGTGGATCTATTTTTAGAAGGTAGTCTGTATAGACATGACCAAGCCATCCACCATGGTTGCTTATACATAAAGGTTACTAGTGGGTTTGTTTTATTTTTCCCTCTTTTTTTGTTTAATTAACAATACACTGCTAGCCATCTTCTATAAGCATATGATTTTCCAATATTAAAAAATGCATGGCAAGGGCTGAGGTCATGGCACAGTGGTAGCGTGCTGGCCTAGCATGCGGGAGGCACTGGGTTTGATCCTCAGCACCACATAAAAATAAAATAAATATATTTTGTCCACCTACAACTAAAAAATAAATATTTAAAAAAAAATGCATGGCAGGCATGGCATTCCACCATCCAGCAGTCCCAGTGACTTGGGAGGCTAAAGTGTATGATTACTTGAGCCCAGGAGTTCGGAACCAGCCTGGGCAACATAGCAAGACCCTGACTCTTAAGGTGCACAAAATCATAAAGAAAATTTCCCTGTAATCCCAGCTATTCAGGAGTCTGAGACAGGAGGATAGCAAGTTTGAGGCCAGCAGGGGCAACTTAGTGAGAGGCCCTGTGTCAAAATAAAACAAAAAAAAGTTGGGATGTGGCTCAGTGGTAGAGCACTTGCCTGGCATGTGCAAGGCCCTGGTTTCAATCCTTGAGAGTAGGGGGGGGGGTCGGGGGGGACGACACTCTGGCCCAGTGGCATACGCCTGCAATCCTAGTGGCTTGGGAGACTGCGGCAGGAGGATGGCAAGTTCAAAGTCAGCCTCAGCCATAGTGAGGCGCTAAGCAACTCAGTGAGACCCTGTCTCTAAATAAAATATAAATTAGGGCTGGGGATGTGACTTAGTGTTGAGTGCCCCTGGGTTCAATCCCCAGCACCAAATATAAATAATTAAATAAAAGGAAAATAAATTTTAAGAGCCACTACAATTCATCTTTTTTTTAAAAATATTTTGTTTAGTTGTAGATGAACACAATATCTTTATTTATTTTTATGTGGTGCTGAGGATCGAACCCAGTGCCTCACGTATGTGAGGCAAGCGCTCAACCACTGAGCCATAGCCCCAGCCCCTACAATTCATCTTATTGAAACAAGATTCAGATAACATAAAACAAACCATTTTAAAGTGAAAAATTCAATGATAATAAGCACATTCTCAATGTTGGGCACCAATCACATGGTCTAGTTCCAGAACATTTCTTTCCACCAGCTATCAGGGCAACTCTGTACCCATGATCAGTCACCCATTTCCCCAGCCGCCAGCAACCACCAGTCCACACCCCGTCTCTCTGGACCTGCCTATTCTGGATAATGTCATGGAAGTGAAATTCAAAACAATACAATTCTGAAACCAATGGTTTCACATAAATATACAAATGTCTAAGTTCTTTTGAACAAAATTTGGTCAAGCTGGGCCCATGTGTGTCCCCACAGGCAACAACTGGCTACAGCTGTCATTGTTCTTGACAGTGTGGGAAGCAATTCCCAGCCATGCCATCAGCTCTGCTCTCTGTCACTCTCCAGGCTGCTGAGGCACTAGGGTTTCAAGTCCCTGCCTAGGAGCCTCTCATACCTCTTCCATTTGGGTGTCCAGAGGCGGTGAGGTTCATCCTGAAAGCTGGGAGACTAGGACTCGAGTGGGTGGGGGAATCCCAACTCCACCTGCTGGTGTGGACTGCTTGGCTGCTCTGAGCTACAGTTTCCTCAATGGCAAAATAGGTGTAATAAAACCGATCTCACAGGGTTATGTTCAGTGCGGACACATTGCAATGGACACATTGCCACCTCTGTCCCTGTAGGTAACAGAGACACATGATAACTCTCACTAATGTTTGGAAATGGGGCAAAGGGGATCCAGAGAGATTAAGCAATAGATTGAAGGCAACTGAGCAAATCAGAGGCCAAAGTGAACTCCCTGTTGCTTCTGCCAAGAATACGAGTCAGCACTCCAAAGTGAAAGGTGAGAGGTGTTCCCAAGCCTGGGGACTTTGGGTGTCCAGGGGACAGGTTCAGCCTGGAAGGAATCGATGGCTGGTCTTGAGTAACTCCACCCATAGCTTATGCAAGTGACAGAGCTACTGACGTGGTGGTAGTTTGCACTGAGGGACCCTGATGTGCACAGGGCTTTGCTGCACCCTCAGCTGCTCAGACTCAGCTACTGATTTCCTCCTTCATCCCCGAGTCTCATCCCTCCCGCCACAACCCTCAGGCAACCGCAGTGGAGGGGCAGCTGCTGTGGACTCAGGAGAGCTTACCATCCATTCCTTGGGAAGCCTGTGAGCCCAATTTTAAACAATAGTACTGGAAATTAAATTACATTTAAAAATCAAGTTTAAGGGCTGGGGTTGTGGCTCAGTGGCAGAGCACTTGCCTAGCATTTGTGAGGCACTGGGTTCGATCCTCAGCACCACATAAAAATCAATAAAATAAAGATCCATCAACAATTTTTTAAAAATCAAGTTTAGAAGAAGCAAAAGCACCCCACAACTAAATTATTAAATTAAAGCTAATAAATGCTCAAATCTCATCATTTCCAAATCATTGCCCTCCATTTTATAATTACATATTCTACTGAGCCTGTTTACATCTATTGTAACCACGTGATATGTTATTGCACCTGGCTTTTTTTTTTTTTTTTGGCACTGGGGATGGGACCCAGGGGTGCTTACCACTGAGCTACATCCCCAGTACTTCTTTATATATTTTTTTGTTTTGAGACAGGGGCTCACTAAGTTGCTGAGGCTGGCTTTGAACTTGCCATCCTCCCGCCTGAGCCTTCTGAGTAGCTGGAACTACAGGGGTGCCTCTGTAGTGGGCTCGGCTCAGCATTTGCTAGCCACGGTGGACACGTGATTTGGGCCGCTGCTTCTTCCTGAGGTTCAGCTTCCTCATCTGCAAAATGGAAAATAGCAGTGATTCTAAGGACTAAACAGGCACTATGCTGAGCAGGGGAGGTGGTGGGTGTTGTCTCCCCCGGGGGCAGAGGATAGGGGATCAGGACTGGTTCCTAGAAACGGAGCTCAAAGTGAAAAGTGGCTTAGGAAGTCACTGGGTGAAAGAAATGGGGGGGGGGAGTGCGGGGGGTGGGGGAGCTGGTCCTTGGCCAACCCTCCCAGGCAGACTCGTGTCCCATTCCTCTCAAATGCTCCAACCTTCCCACTCCCTTGCTCCACCACCGACTGCCCTGGGAAGGATGTGGCCTCAAGCAGCCTCTGCAGCTGAGGCTGACCCTATAGGAGGTGACAGCTGGCCCCTCTCCCCATAGCTGTGCAGCAAGTGAGTCCATCCCTGGTGAAGGGGTAAACATGTCTAGTCCACCTGAAGGGTGCATTGGCTTCAGAGAATTTAAAATAAAAATGAAAACAGCTAACATCTGTTCATTTTATCATTTTGTGCCAGCAAATCTAAAGGAGGTTGATAATAACATATTCCTCCCTGTGAATCCACTCCCTCCGCCCCTGGCACGGTGAATACCTGCTCAGAGATGTTGTTGTTGTTGTTGTTGTTGTTGTTATTCTCCTCGTGTTCATCAGGACTAGCAGTGCCAAATGCCAGAAACTCAACTCGATCTAGCTAAAGCCCAAGGGGAAATGTCAGGTGGGTGTGGAAGCCACCTGGCATGAACCCCAAGGCTCAGGAACCTGCCCCCTCTCCTCTGCCTTCCTGGGCTGCCTTCTACCATAGCGCACCTTTCCCTCAGGGGGCTTCTTTCCCTCAGGGGGCTTCGATACCATTGAATGCAGTACCATTCAATTGGATTTGCAAACCCCAAGTTCAGAGGCAGCCCCTTCTCAAGTGGAAGTCCCAGGGCAAACCCACATTGGCCACTTCTGGTCCTGTGATCATCCCTGAACCAACCACAGGGATTCTCATTGACCAATTCTAGCTCATCTGCCCCACCTCTACCACTGGGCAGAGCCAGGAAAGAGATGGTCCCCCAGAGGACAAGTGAGAAGTCGGCAGAGGAGGAATGCATACTGGAGAGAAGGTAACCAGGACTCTCCTCGATGTCCCCAGTGCCAAGCACAGAGGACAGCCTTCAGCCCAGGTGGATCCAGTGCCCCCTGCTTGCAGGGTTTGGGACACTAATACTCAGGAGTTGGGAATAGCCTAAGATCACAGGGTCTAGCGTCCAGAGATCTCGTATCCTATGCTATCACCTTTCTGGACCCTCCAGGCTGTCACTGATACCTGATGAAACAGTTGCCTGTCACTTTCAGGCTACAGCACTGTGCCTCAAAAGATAAAGAGCAGCCCTACCCAGATGCCTGCCCAACTGCACCAGCCCTGATAACAGGACCAGCTGGGCACCCTGGCCGGCCCTCATCCCCTCGGCTCCCCAAATGCCATCTGGGCACTTGCTTGGGGGGCTGTGCAGCCTGGCTGGGGAGGAGGGACGTTGTATCCACAGGCTTGCTCCTTAGAACCCTCGTTGTTTCCGTCTGTTTGGGGGTCTGTAATTATGGATCCTAGGAAGCAGAGCTCAGGGCTATTCGTTGTTTTTAGACCCATTTTTTGGTAAAGTTGGGGTCTCCCTATATTGCCCAAGCTCGTCTCAAACTCCTGAGATCAACTGATCCTTCAGCCTCAGACTCCGGAGTAGCTGGGACTAAAGCAGGTGCCATTGCACCTGGCTTAGTTCTGCTTTTAAATTGTAACTAAATCCTCTTGGTTTGTTTGTTTCCCAAACATAGTAAATAATCACAAACCAGCTGCTGAGCCGCAGCGTGAAAGCACAGCAGTTGGACAAGGGGGTGCGTCCTGCTTAGCCTCTTCCCTATGCTGACCTTCAAGCAGAGTGGGCTTTAAAATTCTGATCATGCAGGGAGCGGTGGCGCACGCCTGCAATCCCAGCACTTTGGGAGGCTGAGACAGCAGAATCGCGAGTTCAAAGCCAGGCTCAGCAGGGGCGAGGTGCTAAGCAACTCAGTGAGACCCTGTCTCTACATAAAACATAAAATAGGGCTGGGGATGTGGCTCAGTGGTCGAGTGCCCCTGTGTTCAATCCCCAGCACCAAAAAGAAAGAGGGCTGGGGATATAGGTCAGTTGGTAGAGTGTTTGCCTCGCATGCACAAGGCCCTGGGTTCTAATTCCCAGCACCAAAAAATAAGATAAAAATAAATAAATAAAATAAGGGCTGGGGATATGGCTCAGTGGTAGAGCACTATGCCTAGCATTAGCAAATCCCTGGGTTCAATTCCTCTGCTACAAAACACTCACAAGGCTACATACTGTCCAATCCATTCATGTGATATTCTGGAGAAGGCAAAACCACCGAGCCAGAAAATAGACCTGTGGTTTCCAGAGCCCCGTAGGGGAGGGAGGGAGGGTGAAGGTGGGCGGGTACATTTGGGGGTCATGGAATTGTTCTTTATCTTGATTGTGGTGATACTGACACAACTGTAGATGCTTTCCAAGGTGATTGAACTGTACAATGAAAACAGTGACTTTCATTCCGTGTAAATTATGCCTCAACCAATATGACCCCTCCCTGAAGTTTTTATTTGCAAAATTGTAAATGATGGTGAAAATCATTTAAATACAATTTGCTGCTGAACCAGGAAGGGCAATTAGATGTGCCAAGAAGGAAATCAACCTGAAGACACTATGCAGTCCGTACTAAAAAAGCTCAAGGTTCCAAATGACAAGACGCACGGGTTCCTTTTCCTTTAACCCTCCAGGGAATAGTTGGCTTATTTCGCACTGTGGAAAATTCCAATCAACAGCAAGAACAAAATGAAAACCACCTGTAAACAAGGTTTTGTTTTTACACAAAGGACAACTTATCATACATACTGTCCTGTACCTTTTCTTGTTTTTTGTTTTTTTAACTGAATATACCTTAGAGCTCTTCCCCCATTATTACATGAACGTTCCCTCTTATCAGGGATGGTAGGAACGCTCCCCAGGTCCCCACTTCCAGCTGCCGACCTTGTAGGCAGGCCTTTCTCAGAACCCCTGTAATTCTGCAGGGTCTGTTCCCTTTGCCTTTGGCCAAGACAACAGCAAAATTATCATCAGAAGGACCCCCTGTAGCAGGGTGAGACCAATGTATAACATCCATCTCAGTTATGCCCTACAGAGATCCCGGATGCAGCCAGCTAAAATGAGTCCCAATTCATCATCAAAGTTTATCTTAGAAAAGGAGGTGGTGGCTTTTCTGTAAGTTTGGCACAGCACATGCTGTTGAGAGGAAGCTGACCTGAACACCTTCCAGGGCAGAGGCAATGTCATTGGCGTGTCGGGATACACACACAAGGTGTATAATCCCCAGGACACACGTGTTGTCTCCTGGAAACAGAGTTTCCAAAGTAAGGCCGAGTGTGCATGGGCCGGGCCATCAGAGTATCCAGGCTCCCAGGGTGACCACCATCGTGGGACCTCCCACCCTGGGGCTCTCACTAGAGTCCATATTATCCAGTTTCCTGCTAGTGGCAAATGGACTGCTAGAGGCATCTGGTTCTAAACCACTTTGCCAGACCATAACTAGTCAGCACTGGATTCAGAATTCAAAGATTGAATCAGCTTGGCAAGGCAGCAGGGGAGTTTTCCTTCAGGAACAAGAGAAAGCTTCCAAAACATGACGAAGGCCTTTCCTCCTGTGCTGAGCCTCCCAGGTTCTTTCTGTTATTGAAAAATATGTTTGGATCTGGGATGTCCCCCAAAGCCCATGGGTTAAAGGCTTGGTCCCCCACTGGTTGCTTCTGGGAACTAAGACGCAGGACCTAGGGAAGGTCCTCAGGTGATTAGGGGTATGCCCTCTGATGGATAGTGAGAATCCAGCCCTTCCTCTTCCTCCCCTTCACTATGTGGCCATGAAGTAGGGAGCTTTGTTGCATCAAGAGCTTGCACCCTGCCAGGTGGGATGGCACACGCCTGTCATCCCAGCACTTAGGGAGGCTGAGGCAGGAGGATCGCAATTTCAAAGCCAGCCTCAGCAACGGCGAGGCACTAAGCCACTCAGTGAGACTCTGTCTCTACATAAAACACAAAATAGGGCTGGGGATGTGGCTCAGTGGTTGAGTGCCCCTGAGTTTAATCCCTGGTACCAAAAAAATAAATAAAAATAAAAATAAAATAAATGCTTGCTGTCCATCTATAACTATAAAAAATGTCAGGTATTTTCACACAGTATTTGTAGACAACAAGAAAGATCCATTAAGCCGGGCGCGGTGGCTCACGCCTGTAATCCCAGCACTTAGGGAAGCTGAGACAGGAGGATCTTGAGTTCAAAGCCAGCCTCAGCAAAAGCGAGGCACTAAGCAACTCAGTGAGACCCTGTCTCTACATAAAACACACACAAAAAAAGTAGGGCTGGAGAGGTGTCTCAGTGGTCGAGTGCCCCTGAGTTCAATCTCTGGTACCAAAAAAAAAAAAGAAAGATCCATTAGGTTCAGGAAGGAGGGGTCAGGAAAAAATTCAAATTTTTCACAAATTTCTAAAATGGGTATATATATCCAGGCATGGTGGCACACACTTGTAATCCTAGCAACTCAGGAGGATTGCAAATTTGAGGCCAGCCTCAGCAAGTTAGCAACAACCTGTCTCAAAATTAAAAAAAAAAAAATTTTAAGGACTGGGAGGTAGATTGGTGGCAAAGCACATCAGAGTTCGTTCCCTAATACAAAAAAAAAAAAAAAGTTTATATAACTGACCACCCAGGTCTAGGAGTGCTGCTCCAGTGGTAGAGGATTTGCCTAGCATGTGAGGTCTTGGTTTTGATCTCCAACACTGCAAAATGATAAATTAATCAAATTTTTAAAAAATATATATGTGTGTGTATGTGTTACAGAAGTTATATAGATTATATATGGCTATATGTAATTTTAAATAAATAACAAGCTATATACATTATGTAGAAAATATATGTGTGTGTATGTATATATGTGTCTATATGTTTGTGTGTGTGTGTATGTGTGTGTGTCTCCCTGTGCTGTCCAGGATTAAACCCAGGGCCTTGCACATGGGAGGCAAGTGCTCTTCCACCAAGCTCCACCTCCCAGCCCCCACTTGTGCAAACACTCTGGACATTTCTGAAATCCAGGTTCCAGGGTGCCAGCCCTGCCCCCAACATTCACCATTTCTGCACCCCAGGGTGTGGTGCAGGCTGGGTCCTAGGAGCCCATCTGTTTAGAGGGACCGTTGAGAGTGGCCCCTGGAACAGGGCTCCAGGCACAGACTGGGCACCCAGAGCAATGGCCACATACCACTGCTGCTAATCTGTTATCACCTGAGCCCAGCCCGAGCCAGCGGCATCAGGGAGGGGCACGAGTGCTCCAGAGAATGGGCCTCACAGGGTCCCCTCCCTGGGTTCTGCCCATGGATGGCAGTGGCACCTGCAGGGATCCAGAATGAGACTGAGACCCACATGTTTCTGGAAGCAACGTCCAGAGGGCAGGAGGAACACGGTCACCAGCCCTGCTCAGCTGAATTGGGCACTAGCCTTTGGCCCCCGAGGGTGCTCATGACGTGTTTCCTGCATTCAGTAAACATTGACCTTGTGCCCAGGGTATAAGCCAGGACGGACTCCAGGACTAGGGGTTGGAGTTGGCCGCAGCAAGCAGGGGACAATGTGTTCCTGCTGGCCTGGGGGGATGGGTGGGCTGCACTGAGCCCTTCTCCCTCAGTGGAACTTTCTAGGCCTGTGAGCTCCAATCTAGTTTTCTTGGTTGGAAAATAGACTCAGGGAGCTGAGGTGGATGTTGGGGGATACCTAGAGAGCCACTTGCAAGGGGAAGAATGAGGAGGTGGGACCATCTCGCCTGCCTACAGAATAGTCCAGAAAACAGAAAGGAAGGGAGAAGATATCTGGATGGGTGGACAAGACCCAGCTGCAGAGTCCAATAGGCTGCAGTTCAGATATCTCTTCTCACCAGCTCTGTGACCTCAGGGAAATGTGTGTGCCACTCTGGCCACAGACTCTCAGGGACACCCATCGCTCCCATTTCTATGCAGTTTAAACTGTGGGCCCTGGAGGTAGAACCTGGATCACATTCTGGTCCTACAGAGCCGCTTGCCAACTGCACAGCCCGGGAGAGTTCTCTGGCCTGTGCTCCACCCCCAGGGTTACAGACCAGGGTATCCATCCTCAAAGCAATGGAGAGAGTTTCAGGGCCTGACGTGGAGCCAGAGCCTGGTGGGTGCTAGAGCCTGGGGCAGGGGCAAGCCCAAGACCTCTCTGCCAATACTCAGGCAATAGCAATGCCAAGGACCCATCAGCCCCCCACCCAAACACAAAGAAACAGCTCTTGTCCCTGCATGCTATGCACTGGGCTGTGTGCGGATCCAGCTCCAAAGACTTGTGCTATACTCACAGAATCCCCCCATGCTATTACAGTTCCATTTTATAGATGGAGAAACTGAGGCTCAGAGGGTCTGTGGCTTTCCCCAGACACACAGTGCACAGCAGAACCAGATTGCAGACTTCTGTATGTATGCTCCAACCACAATAGAACACACTTTCTTCTTCTGGATACCATCTGCAAGTCTGTTCTGCCAAGAGGGCTTCAAGACTAGACCATAAATCCCCTGAGTAAGAACTTGTCAAGCTGGCCTTGGCTTCTGAGCTTTGAATTTGGATGGCAAGGACCACAGTCCAAACCTGGGGTCCTGGAGGGACTGTATCCTGGGCTCTTTGCCCTGGCTTTTCCCGCACTGCCTAGTGGACCAGGGTGAGTCACTGTCCCTCTGAGCCTGGCAGCAACCCCTTGTCCCATAAGGCTCAGAGGCTCCCAGGCCCAGGGACTGTGGGGCTGAGCTCAGCTCCCCACCCCCAGGAAGGCCAGGGAGGTCAGGGACAGGCCCTGCCTCCTGGTAAATACCTCTGTCCAGCAC
>CM053407.1:121507583-121529239 GCA_028644305.1 Xerus rutilus | reverse complement strand
GCAGGTAGCAGGTAGCAGGGATCTGAGCCCCTCAGCTTCTGCCCTGCGCCCCAGGTGACCGTCCACGATGCCCCCCCAATGCCACTGCACCCCATTTTTGTCCCCAGTGAGAAATCCTTTTAGAAAGGGGCTGTTCATACTCAGCCACGAGCGACCCTTGCAAAAGAATGAGCCAACTGGTCCTAAAACCCCTGAAAGGAAAAGGAAAGTATTTCTTCAAAACCAAAGAAGAGGAGTTTGGGGTGGAGCTTAGCAGTAGATGGTTTGCCTGGAATGTGCCTAGGAGGCCCTGGGTGCTGTCAATCCCCAGCACCCCAAAAACAGACAAAAAATCACACAGCAAAGAGAGGGGGGTGGGGGACACATTTGGTCTCTTTTCCTTCTGCTTTAAATGCTGGCATCCCTCCCTGAGGAGTCGTCAACTGAGAACTATGTACAGGTGGATCTCCATGTGGGGGGGGGGGAGTTAGTATTATGGGGGAAATTGGAGGATTATTTTTTTCAGACTAGAGAAAATATCAGGGTTTCTGAGATCACGAAATTCAAAAATGAAACGAATATAGGAGAGAATCAAGAGGAACAGGCCCCAGGCCCATGCAAAAATCATCGCCCTCTATTCTCCCATGGCTTGTGCAAAGGGAAATTCTATAACCCAGAAGGCTGCAGATTTGTGGCCTGTAGGCCAAATTTGGCCCACTGATGTATTTAATTTTGCCTATATGTTTCAAACAAGTTGCAACCATATTGTAGAAAGTTGTGCTATATTATATACAAATTCTGGTTCTTTCTGGAACAGTCAGAGCACTCTGGGCTTGCCTTCCCATGCAGCAACAGGCAGCTTGTGCTAAGTATAGGTGCTTCTTAGGCCCATCTGAAGGTTTGGGCTCTGGGCAGAGCAGTCCCCCATTCGCTGGGCTCAGACTAGGGAACCGGACTGCTGAGATTCACATTCCCAATCATCCACTTGCTAGCTGTATGACCTTGGGCGTGCTACCTGGCCTCTCAGTGCCTGTCTCCTCATCTCTTGAACAGTGCTGAGAGGTGTTGTTGAGTTTAATATCAAACGTGTTTGAACAGTGGCTGGCACAGTCAGGGATATATGTGCTTTTATTCTTGAAGAAGGGACTAGGTGAGGGATTCTTGCCCAAATCTGCCTGGAACCTCCTGCTCCCCTTTCCCTCTGCCAGATACGCAGACATCTCAGGTTGGGGGGTTCTCTTTTTGGCCCCCTGCTGCAGAACCAGTGAAGGAAAGCCTTCCTCAGTGGGACTCTGGGAGGTCAGAGAGAAAGTGGATAGATCTGAGGAATCACAAAAAGCCACCAGGTCTGGCTGGGCAGGGAGGGCAGGGAAGGTAGAATCCAGGAGGGCTATATGGTCAGAAGCAGGACGCAGAAGTGCCATTGGCCAAGCTGGAAAATTTGGCAGGAAGAACAGTTTCAAGATGAAACTCAAATTCAGATGTGTTTCCTCCACGTGCCTAGGGCTGGACCTCTGTTACCCTTATGTTGCCCTGCAAGGCCCAACGTCATCTGCCTCACCAACTTAGTACCTCTCAGACTTATTTTTTTCACCTCTGACTCCTGTCTCAGCTGCTGCCACACCAGCTTATTCTTCAAGAAGCTGGTCCCTGCCTCAGGGCCTTTGCACTTATTGTTGTTCCTTTTGCCAGGAACACCCTTCCAGAAGATGTTCACAGGGCTGATATTTTTCTCCTTTGAGCTTTGTTCAAATGCCAGCTCCGTGGACTTTCCTGATCACCTTGTTTGAAATTTCTCACACATGTCCAACTGACACTCCCTTCTTTTAGTTCTTGTTCTATGGCATTTCTTCTTCATGTTGTCTGACTTACCCACGACGTTATCTCCATGAAGACGGGGAGTGTATACCTCATTCCTGTGTCCCCAGTACCTAGAGGATTGTCTGACACACAGTAGGTGCTCAGTCAGTCTTGCCTGAATGCATGCCGGGAGGGACTTTCTCTTCCCTGGCTCAGCCCCGACCTCAGCTCTGTCTTCCCATCTATCTACAGTGGTTCCTGTCTGGACACAATTCCTAAAATCGGTCCAGTTCATGGATACCTACGCTGCCTTTTTCTATCCCAAAGTCAGCTCCCCAGAACCTTTTTTCACGTGCCCCTACCCCCTTGCACGTCAGGCTCATCTCCTGACAGGGGAACATTTGGGCCCAGGGCTTACGTGCCTTTTAAATCCCTGATTGTCAATCTTTTTTTATTTTTATTTTTTTTTAAATATTTATTTATTTTTTAGTTGTAGGTGGACAGAATATCTTTATTTTTATGTGGTGCTGAGGATTGAACACAGTGCCTCACGCGTGCTAGGCGAGCACGCTACCACTGCGCCATAACCCCAGCCCCCCTGATTGTCAATCTTAACGTTTCCTCTTACAGGTTATAGCAGTTAACGTTTCCACAGTGACACCCCAGTCCCACTGCCTTGTGCCCACTGCCATGGGGTATTGTGCAACTTCCAATTCTGGCCGGTTTGTCAGGGAAAGCGGTGTCATCGACACTTCTCTAGTAACAAGGGAGGCCCTGCACCCTCTCAGGCAGGCTGCTTTTGCTAAGATTTCGAGTCTTTCCTTCATGGAAATACCCTGGGCACCATCTAACCAACACCACACGTGCCTTCTCACTCCGCCGCGGGATCCGGCAGGCCCAGGCCCAGCGGCCCTGGAGTGCTACAAACACTGGACACACTCCCTTCTCCTTCTCAAATGCAGACAGACTGGAAGGATGTCTCCTCAAGTGTTAAAATATGGTTGAGGAATCACCTTTCCAGGTTCTTCTGCTGATAGGAAGAAGAGACTTGTGGGCTGGGGTGGTGGCTCAGTGGCAGAGCACTTGCCTAGCATGTGTGAGGCACTGGGTTCGAGTCTCAGCACTGCATATAAATAAATGAATAAAATAAAGGCTCATCAACATCTAAAAAAAAAAATCTAAAAAGAAGATACTTGCCGGGCGCAGTGGCTCAAGCCTGTAATCCCAGCACTTAGGGAGGCTGAGACAGGAGGATCGCGAGTTCAAAGCCAGCCTCAGCAATGGCGAGGCGCTAAGCAACTCAGTGAGACCCTGTCTCTACATAAAACACAAAATAGGGCTGGGGGTGTGACTCAGTGTTCGCGTACCTGAGTTCAAACCCCAGTACCAAAAAAACCCAAAACAAACGTAAAATGTGTAAGGTCTTATCTGATTATAATTTGGTCCACTTTACACACTCCACCTACAGGCTCAAAGTTCAAGAACAACGGTCTGAGTGGACCATGCCATACCCTCCTCCTGTTCCTGGCCAGTCCACCCTCCTTGTGAGCAGGGTGTACTCCCAACAGACAGAAAGAATGAGGAGGATAGGGAGAGAGAGGAGAGCAAGAGAGACGGCGTATCTGTAAGAAAAGTCAGTATATTTGTGGTTTGCTTTATAAAAGTTACTATAATACAATGGTACATAGTATTGAATTCACAAAAATATGAACAAATATTTACAGCAAGACACACCCACAACGGAAACACTTCTCTTCAAAACAAGTTACATACTGATGGATGACAGAATCTATACGTACAAACATCTCTAAAACTTATTCTCTTCGTTGCAGGGGGAGGGAAAGAGGAAGAGGGAGGGGAAGAGACAGAGAAAAGGGGGGGAAGCAGAAACTCCCAACACTTCAAGAGCAGAGAATCTGTTCAGTGAAAACAAAGGCTTTGAGAGAAAAATGGGCCAACGCACATGTGGATTATTGCAAAGCATCCTGGGGTGGGGTGGGGCTCCTGGGGAACGTGGGGCCCAGTTCCTCGCCCTTGGTCAAGGCGGGCCAAGGGTTAACGCAGCCTCCTTGCTGGGTGAGGGAAGGCACGGCAGGGGCCGAGGTGGGCCCTCCCTGGATTCCTCACATCCTCCCCACTTTTCTTTTATGGGGGCAGAGGGGAGAATGGAGACAGCCCCTTGGGGGCTGCACAAGTAACTTAAATCAGCTGTCTCTACAAACTACACATTTCCTCATGTGAAAAATAAATATTTCCTCAGTTGCACCATTAGGCAGAAAACCGCAAACGGAAGAGAAGGTCGCCGCTGTGTCCAGGTACCCCCCTGTCTGAATGCCATCGATTTCCTTGACCTTGGAACCAGTGGGCACAGTCTCAAACAGAGGGCCTGTGGTGAAGAAATTAAAACAAAAAACAAAACAAAAAAAAACACGCACACACACACACACAACAAAACCACCAACGACAAAAAAGAGAAAAATAACAATTCTTTGTACAGAATTTACATGATAACAAGCTTGACACAAGCTGAGATACCAGAGGCTGGCAGCCTGGGCCGCGGTGGGCGCGGCTCCCACCCGGCGCTCCCCTTGGTGAGCACCCGGGTCACAACAGTCAGTTCCAGAGGTTATTTACACGCCTGCTCTGCTTTCCAGGGGGCGGGGGACTTGCATTCGTGTCTTTTTTTTTTTTTTTTTGGAAGTACAAAGAAATGAGCAAAAGTCTTCCCACATGTTTCTACAAGAAACAAGTTCCCGAGAACAAGTCCTTTATGGCAGTCTATATACAAAGTTGGTTCTGAACTTCAAAAACCTATTTTTTTCCCTTCGTTTTGATTTTATACACGCTCTAGAAAAGAAAATCCATGGAAATAAACCCTGAAGAGGATGAGAAGGGAGGGGGAGAAAGGGTTAAAAGGGAAAAAAGAACCACTGTCAAAGACTTAGATCTGAGTTTTAAAATCTTTCCCAAGATTTTTCTTTCTCTGGGAGAAATAACTTGCTCACTCTGAAAATAAATATGCTCTGGCCTTGGGGCGAGGGTCAGGGGAGGGCGGCAGAAGACGAGGGTGGCTGTGAGCTGGGGCGAGCGGGTGAAGCTTATAAACGAAAAAATGCCACATGCATAAGGTCAGACAACCCGTAATGGCAGGAGGATTCCCTGCCCTGGGAGCCCCCTCAGCCTGCGCGGGTTGAGGCCAGTGGAGAGTGGAGACCACCCTTGCCAGTACCCCCCACACTGAGCCCCAGGGAGGCCCCCTCATTGCTGGCATCCGAATGAGAAAGTAAACATTGAGCCCGAGGATTTGGGGGACAGGGGGTGGTGGCAGGGAGCACCCCAGACGACCTTCCTGCCTGGGACCAGCTTGGCTCCCCCAGGATCTGCCCGGGGAGATGGCGCCCAGGCCCTGGGGAAGAGACAGGCTGGGGAGCGGGTCAGGGGAAAGTGTGGGGGTCTCCTCCTGCATCCACTGGCAGAGAGGGGGCCTTTTGGCTTTGTAGTGTTGAGGTCAAGGCCACTGGCCCAGCCCTTCCCCCCAGCACTTGGCCCGGTCTGCCCAGAGGGTGCAGGGACCCTCGGTCACAGAGGCCTCTGGCCCCGCAGGGATCCCCCTCTCTGTTCTGCCTTCACATTTCAACGGTTAAAATGTCTTTTCTTATGACAAGGAGGGAAATAAAAAGACCACAAAACAACGTAGCAGCATTCACGGGAAGAGGCGGGGCTGAGGCCGGGGAGGAGACAGAAGGCAGCGATGGACCGAGAGACACAGAGGGTGAGACAGCGATGGTGTCTGTTAAACGCACATCTGGAAAGGAGCATTTCTTAAACGAGAGAGACACGGTGGCAAGGCAGAGAAGCCCTTTCCCGCTGCGGGGCTGGAGCTGCGGGCGGGCCCTGGGGTAGTGTTGGGGGCGCCAGGCCCTGACGTGGCCACGGGGGCAAGGGACAGCACCTGAAATGGGGCGGGAGGGGCCGGCCGGGCCTGGGGCCCGCCCGAGCGGCAGCGGCCATCCTTCGAGTTTGGCGCTGGGGGGCCTAGTTGAGGGTCCCCCGGCAGTTCTCGGAGCCGCAGAGGCAGGGGATCTTGACGTCCTCGATGGGGAACTTGTAGTCGTAGGTGATCTCCTCATTCACGTTGATGTGCTGCTTGGAGTAGATGACGATCTTCTTCTGTGACTCCACCGTGATCACCTTGGCATAGCAGTTGGGCTGCAGGGAGGGGCAGCACGGTGAGGCAGCCCCCAGGCCCCCAGCCCCTCCAACTCAGCCTGGCCCTGCCCAGCGGCCAGCTG
Source organism: Xerus rutilus (assembly GCA_028644305.1). Lineage (NCBI taxonomy): Eukaryota > Metazoa > Chordata > Mammalia > Rodentia > Sciuridae > Xerus > Xerus rutilus. The sequence goes on along the minus strand of CM053407.1, from coordinate 121,523,168 downwards.
CTCCAGGCAGCCCTCCCCTGCTCTGGGTGACAAGAACCCCTTGCCTCTGATCACTGAGTTACATCCCAAGCCCCGTTTTTATTTATTTTTAAATTTTGATATCAAGGTCTCGCTAAATTGCCCAGGATGGCCTGGAACTTGCGATCCTCCCGCCTCTACCTCCCGAGTTGCTGGGACTGTGAACATGACCAGGCCTCACTTTCCTGAGCTCTAGACAAGAGGTCAGCAAACTCTGGGCCTCAGCTGCCTACTTTTGTGGATGAAGTTTCACTGGCACACAGCCACACTCACCCACCATTTGCTTATCACCTGTGGTTGCTTTTGTTACAAGGGTGCAGTTAGGCTGCTACAGAGGTCGTTTGGGGCTCAAAGACAGAAATATTTACCACCTGGCCCTTTATAAGAAGGGACACGACAGCCTCGATCTACAGCCAGAAACCCAGCTACCTGCTCTGGGCACACGCACTGGCTCACAGCTAAGTCATGATGTGCTCCTGCTCTGGTCCCTGAGCACCCACCTCTGGTGTCCTCCATCAGTGCCGGCTCTGCCCCCCACCCCAAGTCTGGGGTTCTGTCGTCTAACGACCTCTGGAGTCTGACTGCTGCTCCCTGTCTCTGATGCCACCAGTCACAGTCAGGCTTCCATCACCGCTCACCTGGACCACAAAAGCCCTTGCTGCCACTCAGAGAATCGGCAGATAGGGACAGTTTTCCCAAGGGACAACAGATTCTGTCACCCCAGGACTCCATCCCCTCTAGTGGCCTGCCTAGACTTTTATATTTCCTTTTTAAAATTCCTTGGTGCTAGGGACAGAACTTAGGGCCCGATCTGGCTTCTAGAGAAACTCCTCAGCTCAGCTGACAAGCCTGTGACCCAGCATGCCCGCCTGCCCCTTCGTTCTCTCCTCCTCCTCCACCCACTATCCCCTCGCTGCCCCTCAAACGGGCGTTCTCTGTGTGCCCCAGGGCCACTGGCCCAACTCCCTCCCCTGGGCCATGCCCCCTTATCCCTCAGATCTCACAGGACAGTCACAGAAAAGGCTCTACTGGCCCCTCAAGCCCCAGGGTGGTCAAGCCTCCCTCGGGAGGGCCAGTACACGCTGAGGACTTGTCACTGTCAGCACTTTCCACAGGCCACATGCACTAGTAACACATTTGATTCTTCCTACAACAGCCTACAAGAAGGGACTGTCACAGCCTCTGTTACACATGAAGAAACCGAGGCGCTGAGACGTGAACCAAGTGTCCTGGGGTAGTTCCCTAGGCAGCACTGCCACAACCACTCGGGACAGCCTGCGGCCACCCACAGTGCTCTCTCCTGAGCCCCGAGCACCATCTACTGGTGAGCCAATTACAACTAAATAAACTGAAACTCAGTTCCTCAGCTGCACTGGCCACGCAAGTGCTCCAACCACCACACACAGCTGGTCCACGCCAGAGGATAGTACAGCTGCTGTCGCACCACTGTGAAAGTTCTGGAGTCAGGACATGCGACACAGCTCAGAGGTGGAGCACCTGTCTGGCATGTGTGAGGCCCTGGGTTCCATCCCCAGCACCGCAAACAAACAAACAATCAAAACCTGGACAGTGACAGTTCTTTTGTGTGACTCCTCCCAGAGCATGAGCCCTGAGGGCTGAACTGAGCCAAAGGGGCCACAGAAAAGGCCCAACCCAGAGAAGTAATCCAGAGGCCAGGGAACTGAACCAGTCCTCCTTTCTTTTTCTTTTTCAGTGCTGGGAATGAACCCACTGGGGTTTCTACCACTGAGCTACAACTCCAGTCCCTTTTACTTTGAGACAAGGGTCTTGCTAAGTTGCTGAGGCTGGCCTCAAACTTGCAGTCCTCCCGCCTCAGCCTCCTGAGTCGCTGGGATCACAGGCCTGCGCCACCGCACCCAGCGAACCACTTGAGCACTGTTAACCCTCACACAGCAGCAGAAGTCGCGCTGTGCTCAGTTCACAGATAAGACCACTGAAGCCTGGACAAGAAAGGTACCACGTACAGGCCACACCTTCCCACACCCCCAGGAGACCCGAGCTGGGAGGAAGCCAAGCCGATGCCTGTGCAGGGACCCCCAGGAGCGCAGCACAGAGGCCAGGAAGAGGTACCCGGTGGTGGTGGGCACTCACGTTGCAGCTGTGGTTAATGAAGCGTGCAAAGTTGCCGCACTTGGTGGCGTCGATGATGGTGTCGTGGTCCACCCGGAACATATAGCTGCTGCCGATGCCCTCGTCCTCATATCGCTTCTCCCGCATGTCTGCGATCACCTGGCCACAAAGGATGTCAGTCTGGGCAGACCGGGGCCCCCCTGTGCCCGTCCTGCCGGCAGCACCTACCTGGCGGATGTTCTGGCCCACATACTCGATGACCATCTCATCGGCTGCAATGGGCTCCATGGCGAACAGGCCCCAGTCATGAATGTGACTCTTGCAGAATTTGAGCTTTTTCTTCCGGAACTGGGGGAGGGAGTGAGAGGGGTGAGGCCCTGGCCTCAGGTCCGGCCTCAGCCCTGGCTGCCCTGGGTGGGGCCCAGCCTCACCTTGAGCTGGTTGAACTTGAGCAGGTCGCTGTCACAGCTGCCAGTGAAGGAGGACAACAGGCGGCGCTGCTCCGAACGCCGCTCCGAGCCAGCCCGAGTGGAGGCGTGAGGCTGCGCGGGGATGCTCATGCCCTGCCGAACACAGTGACCGGGTCAGACCACAGGCACAACTGCTGGGGGCTCGGCGGGGTGGCCCACATCCTGGGACCTGAGGCCCCCACCCCATCATCCTTGGCTGCCCCTCCCTAAGCACTGCTTCTCTGTTGTCCCCACTTCCCAGGTGTCTTGCTCTGGGCTCCTGTGGCCCGTCCACCCCTAATTGTCAGGCTCTCTGCCTCCTTCCCACCAGCATCTGGATGAGCCCAAGTTGCTCCCATCTTAAAAACAACATCATAGCTTCCCTCCAACCTTTGCCATCTTTTCCCAACCTCAGCTAAAAGTTGTGAATATACTCGGTGTCTGCTCCAGCCCCCTGAAAACCCCAGCAAGGTCCCCAGAGCTCCACAGAGCTCTTTGCTTCCCTGACCTCCTCAGTCTCCACTACACCCTGGGATCCCTGCTTCCAGGCCAGCTCCCTCCTCTCTGCATGCTCTCCACCCAGCCACGGTCTTGGAAAACCAGCTCCGTCCTGATGACAGCTGTTTAGATCCCCAGAGCAGAAGCCCCGCTCCCAAGCTCTACTGCTGTACCCGGGTGTCTGCCTGATACACTTCCCTTCCCGGGGTCCCACAAACTCCAAACTAAGGTTGTCGATAGTGAAGTTGCCATCTGCGTGTCCGCCTCAGGCTTGGCATTCAGTGCAAGCTGCAAGCCAGACCTTTAGCTGTCCAACCAATTTCTTCCTTTCCAACCCCCAATCCAGGCCCACTTCTGTCCATTTGACTTCCTGACAGCCTTCAAACACATCCACTCTTTCCCTCACGGCCACCTGAAGCCAACCCACCCTTAGGTCTGGAAACTGCAGCAACTGTATTGGCATCTCCCCAGGATCTCTGCAGCCAATTCTGCACAACAGCCAACATGAGCTTTAACCATCACAGAGTGATCTGCAATGCTCCACTTCTCTTCCTGCCCACCCCCCAGCTTGCCAGCATACAGAATACAAATCTAAACTAGTCACCCCAGCTCCCAGGGCCCTGACAATCTGTCCCCTGCCTCTCTAGCCAGAGCTGTCCCATTTACACTGCTGAGCTCCCCCTACCTCAGGACCCTTGAACATGCTGCTTTTTCTGTGCATGACCTACTGGACTCGGAGAGCCCCTCTGCTGTCTTAACTTTTTGTTGGAGTCTTTCTACTTCCTCTGTGGTCTCTCCCTGTTCCACACAGCTTGTTTCCTCAATTTCATTCAGGTCTGGTTCAAATGTGACCTTCTCTGAACCCTCCTGACTTGCCAATCCCTAACTTCCTCTCTCGTCTTCTCTGTAGCATTTGCTGTGCCTGGAATTACGTGACTATTGCTCATATACTTCCTCCCCACCCTACTAAAATATAAATCCCATGAGGAAACGGATTCTGTCCACTCATGTAGCCCCTCACATAGTAGTAGTAGTGCCTGCTACTCAGCAGAAGCTCAAGGAATATTTGCTAAATTAAAAAAGGAATAAGTTGGGGGTCATGCCTGAAAGTTCAGCTGCTGGGGGGCGGATCACGAGTTCTAGGCCAGCCTCAGCAACTTAGTGAGACCCTGTCTCAAAATAAAAAGATCAAAAAGGCTGAAGTGCAGCTCAGTGGTAGCCCTTCTGTTCAATCCCCAGCGCTGCCAAAATTTAAAGAATGGTAATCGATCAGCCTCTGGAAGCGTAATTCCGCTCATGTCCCGGACTAGAGCCCTTCGGAAGCTCTCCACTGCTCACAGAACAAACAGCAGTGCTGTCCTGGGCTCCCAGGCCACGCCCACCCCAGGCGGAGCCCCAGCCTGCAGGTGAGGTGCATCCTGCATGCCAGTGCCCCCTGCAGGGCGGCCTCACTTGAGGCTCCGAGGGGCTTCCTGGTGCCAGTACCTGGGTGTCTGCAGGGGGCTCATCGGTGCTGGCGCGGCTGCTGTTGAGGTATCTGAGCTTGTCCTTCTTGTCGATGGTGTAGAAGCCCTCGCTGCGGGCACAGCCTGTCACATGCTCACGGATGCCATCGTCTCGTTTCTTTTTCTTGGCTGATGAGAGGCTGGTGGGTGGGTGTGGGTCAAGGGTCACATGGACATTCTCAGAGAGCCCCTCAGGAGACCTGTCCCAGCAGGTCCAGCCTTCCCAACCCCAGACCCATCTCCAGAGGGGACCCATCCGTGGCCTGCTATGCTACCTCCACGCCAGGGCCCACTGCTCTAGGGCACAGCTCGGGTGTGTTTACCAACTGCCCTGCCTCAGTGTCCCCCCGTACACTGGAGGAACAACAGTGCTGCTACGAATGACGAAATACACTCGGCAGAGTTTCCGAGGCAGGGTAGAAGTTCACTAACTGGTTTGGGACAGTGGGGACAAGGACAGCTCCAGCCTGGTAGAATTCCAGTGAGGAGCCCCGATTCCAGAGCCAGATTCGCCCGCTCTGCAACTTTGTAGCTACATGACTCGGGGCAGATCACTGCACCTCCCTGAGCCTCAGTTTCTTCACCCATAAAGAGGACTGCCAACTGCCCTGCCCTCGCTGGGCCCTCGGGATTAAATTAGATGGGGAGGCACCAGGAGTGGACGTCCAGCTGGTCTCTGCCACTGTTGCTAAGTTCTACAATCTCCTCCCCGCTAACTCTGGGGATGAGATGCACCTGGCACAGAGAAGGTGTTTAAAGTGCCATCAATGACTCAGTCGGGAGCCTGGCACGGTGCCAGCACAAGCACTACCTGGGGCAATGGCGGCCAGAGCCATCGGCTCCATGGGCACTGAGGATTGCTACAGACTGGGAGAGGGGCCCAGAGGGTGGTGAGGACTTCCTGCATCCTAAAAGCCATGGAAAGCCACGCCCAACAGGATATCGGGATGGTAGACCCAGAGCGTGTCATTGAGCCAGTCCATGCCATTGTCCTGCTGCAGCAGCCGCTCGTAGGTGACACACAGGAAGCGGATGTCCTCCTCATCAATGCCACCGTTCCAGATGTCATATAGGATGGTCATCTCCTCAAACTCTGAGCGCGGCCGGAAGAGGGGCTGGGGTGGCGAGAGCTCGGGGGAGGCAGAGGGGGCCACCAGGTCCTCATGGCGCTTCTTAGGTGGCCGGCGCCATGGCCCCCGTACCTTGGCCAGCTCCATGTACTCCTCAGTGACTTCATCTCGCCCACGAGGGCCTAGGGGGATGGCCTCACAGGGCCACTGGTTGTCTAGCTCCTTAAAGGGTAGCTTGGCGGGCTCAACAGGTGGTGGGGGCGGGGGTGGCGGAGGCTGGGGGGGAAGGGGCGGAGGGGGGGCCGGGATCCCTGCGTTCCGGAAGTCCAGAGTCACAGCCCGGGGATCATGGGTGCTGGGAAAGATGGGGGTCTGTGGCTGGCCTGGCAGGAGCAGGAGGTCCCTTCCAAGGGCAGCCCCTGCTGGTGGCCGTACCAAGGGCCCATCCAAGGACAGCATAGATGGTGGGGATCGCCGGGGCCGGCCCGGCTTCCTCTTGATAGGGGGAGGGCAGGGGGCCAGGGTGGCGGGCAACAGAGGTGGCAGCTGGGCAGGGGCCCGAGCCTGGGCCCTCAGCACAGGGACAGGCAATGCCAGGGGCAGGGGCAGAGGCAGGGGCAGAGGGAGACGCAAGCCCGTCTCCAAGAGCACCGGGGAGGTCAGAGGACCAGAGCGCTCGTCACGCCGGCCAGCCGGGAGCGGGCAGACAGGTAGGAGCAGGGGCCCGCTGGGCTCCGGGAAGGTGGGTGTGAAGCTGAAGTCCCGGCCAGGTGTCCGTGGGAGGCCCCCGCTGCTCAAGCTAGGGGACTGGGATGGGTAGGAGAAGGGACTGCCAGGCACCTGTGGGGAGCTCAGGGACAGGCCGCTGCTGCCCCCTGACAGCGGAGGCTCCCCGCCTGGTGTGGCTGGCACTGTCTCCGTGCTCTGCGACTTGGCCAGGCTGCCACAGAGGCCAGGAGTACGTGGGGGCTGGTCCTCAGGGGGAGGCTCCAGAGGGACAGGTGGGTGTGGGGGCTCTGGAGTCTCGGGCTCTGGGGGTGGGCTGGGTGGCCGGGGTGGCCGGGGTGGCGGCAAGGGTGGCTGCAGGGGCAAGGAGAGCACTGGAGGGGGCTCCGGCTCCGCTTCCAGGTGATCTGCAGAGGAGGGCAAAAGCCAGAGCATTATCATTCGATCCAGACACCTCTCAGTACATCAGCACTGCAGCCCTTCTCTGCACTGGGCGCCCTAGTGCCCAGGTTCTGCGAGCAGTTACACCAAACACTGCTCAACCCCCAGCAGGCACGCATTTAAATGGTGGTGGGGTTTGTCAAAGACATAGGAGCCATGGTTGCTAGCCTTTCACCGTGTCTTCAGAACTGGTCCTGGGGCGGCTGTAGCTCAGTGGAGGAGCACTTGCCTAGCGTGCACAGGCCCTGGTTCCATCCTCAGCACCACAAAAAACACAAACAAAAAAACTATGTTCCTGTGATCCCAGAAAACTTGCTCTGTGATGGAACAAAATTTAACAAGTCTCCTCTCTAAGACTTGTCAGTGCCTGCAAGGAACCCTAGTGCGTCTCTCCATTGTCACAGAGCACATTTTTCAATATATCTGTTGTCACCTCTCGCCCTGCCCCAGAATATAAACTCCATGAGGACAGGTATTTTTGTCTGTCTGATCTACTTTTGTATTTTAGTGCCTAAAACAGTACTGGGGACCACAGAACCTTAATGTTGAATGTCTATTCACAGATCTGTGGTTTGTGGTCAGATAAATAAAACAAAATACATTAAGCTAAATACAGCAGTTTTCTTTCCTGAAGACTTAGTAAAGGCAAGTACTAACCACATGTGGCTATGTTGAAATTAAATAGCACTGTAAGCAACTCTGCATCTAATGGCTATGGTGCTGATCAGTGCAGAGACAGAGCATCTCTATCACTGCAGGAAGTTCTACTGACAGTGTGATCAGAGCCTTTTACGTGCTTTCTGCAGCTCCATCAAGGTAGCAGAGAGGGCAGAGCTCATAGCCCCTCTCCTCTGGACTGGTACCCCAAGGCCACTCCACTTGCCTGGAACTAAATGACCATGGATACCACTGCTCACCTTTGGGAGCATCTCACAGGACCAATGGTCCAAGGACTAAACCACAGGGGAAATCCTGGCACCGTGGAAGAGAACAACCCTGGCCCCTGCTGGGCTCACCCCATGGCTTTGTGCCCATGTCAGGTACCTCATCTCATGATGAGCCCCCACGTGACTCCGTGAGGAAGATGCATCTGTTGATGCCATTTCAGAGGAAACTGAGACTTGCAAAGGAAGCTTGGGCTGATTCTGAAAGCAAGGACATCTTGCCTCCCAAACACCCTCCCAGGAGGCTCATGTGGTTGGTACCTGGAACATGTTCAGGGGACAATGAGGGCCGAGCCTCCGTCTCCCCAGCAGGGGTCTCTGGAGACAGCAACATGGCCTCTTCCTGGTTCAGGCTAGCCTCTTCCAGGGGCTCCTTGCACCCTGCCAGCTCCTCAACACCCACAGGCAAGGGGGGCTCTTCCAGGAGAGGGGTCTGCTCCTCGGGGGCTTCATCCTCAGCCTCAATGTCCACCTCCTCTTCTGTGCCCAGTGACTCCACTGCAGGTACCCTTGGGGCCAGAGACGCCTCCTCCTTGTCCTGCTCAAAGTCCTCAGCACCTGCAGGTGGCATGCTCTCATCTGCCACCGCCGCTGCCTCCTCCTCCTCTTCCACTACCTCCTCCTCCTCCTCTTCTTCCTCTGGCCCTGCCACCATCTCCTCTTCATCCTCTGAGGATGAGGACGAAGTCTCGGAGCTTGATTCAAACTCAGAAGACTCAGAACTCTCACTGGATGACTCGGCCTCTGCCTTGGAGGTGGCGATGCTCACTGTCTCCTCTGGATGTGTGACAGAGAGAGTCTGGTGATCCATGGTGCTCCCACCCCATGCCAGATGCCTCTCCAGAGGCCACCAAGTGGGGGCACCTGGCTGGGCACTGCTCTCAGGAAGGTGTGTGTGGGGTATGGGTTGATAGCTACACATCATTTAAAAAAAACTGAGGTGAAATTCACATAATACAAAACCAAGTGTTCATTTTAAAGGCATGGTGGTGCATGCCTATAATCCCAGCTACCTGGGAGGCTGAGGAAAGGATCGCAAATTCAAGGCTGGCCTGGGCAGACCTCATCTCAAAATAAAATTAAAAAGGCTGGGGTGTAGCTCGCTTGGCTATATGTGAGACTCTGCACTCCATCCCTGATGCTGTGAAAACAATAAAATCAAGACAACAGTTCCAGCAGTGCCCACTGCAGTCGCCACGCTACACCACATTCTTGCCACCTCCCTGGCCGGCCCACCAGCCCAGCCGGGCCTAAGCCCGAGGCTCTGCCCTGCAGCTGCATGGCCTGGCGAGCTGGCTATTTCAACAAGAGGAATCGGAAAATGCTGCCGTGTGCTGTGGTGAGCCAGGAGTTCAAAAGCATGAATTCTCACCCCAAAGCACTCTGACTACTGCCCTTCGGGGGGCTCCTAGCATCCTGCTGGCTCCTCAACACCTCTGCAAAGAGGGCATGGGCTGGCCACGCTGCTTGGCCTACTCACCACCTTCTGAGTCCCCTTCATCCTCGCTCGCTCCCGACAGGGCTGCATCCTCACCCTCGCTCTCAGTGTCATCGCTGTCCTCGTCGTCATCATCCTGGGGGACAGGGATGGATGAGGACAGGTGAGCAGGTGGCCTGTGGTCGCCCGACTGGCCCAGAACCCCGAGGCGGCCCTCCTGAGTCAGACCTTCTCAGACGTGCTCGAGCTGGAGGAGGACACCTGGCTCCGTGGGCCGCCCTCCTCCTCCTCCTCCTCCTCCTCCTCTTCCTCTTCCTCCTCTTCCTCCTCCTCCGCTTCCTCCTCAGTGCTTTCCCGCTCCTCCTCCTTGTCAGAGGCCGAGGATGAGGGTGAGGTGGTGGAGGACCCCGAAGACGAGGATCCGGACGAGGACGAGGATACTGACAAGGACTCCTTCTCATCCTCCTCCCCGCCACTGTCCAGCTCCAGGGGCCGAGCTGGCCGCCGCCGCACACCCACACCCTTGGGGTCCCGCTTGGCCAGCTCGCAGGGGGCATCCGCCATGTCACGGTCCCGCTCCCGCTCAGACTCTGTAGGGAGAGAGGGGACTCACAGCCAGGTGGGGGAGATGGGGGCAAAGGGAACCCCAGCACCCCGCAAGGAGTGGGAGGTGAGCAGGCACAAACCTTCGTCTTCCTCATCCACGGAGGTTGAGGGCCGCAGCCGCTTCTGGTCACCAGATGAGGCTGTGTCTGGTGGCTCCTTCCTCTTGACCTTGAAGGATGGCAGGCGAATGGCCCCACGCAGCCCAATGCCCAGGCCCAGGCCCTCGTAGCCCAGGCCCTCGCCCTTGCCCCACGACTCCAGCAGGCATGAGGCAATTCGGTCCTTGGGCTTTGGCCGGTCCTCGTCCTTGTGCTCGCCCGACTTCACAGGGGTCAGCGAAGCCTGGGATGGGAGAGAAGGGGAACGTCACTATGGTTGGAACACTGCTGCTGACCCCACAGGCCGCCCTCTCTGAGTGGCAGCGACAGCAGGCAGCCTCAGGTGACAGGGAGCCTCCTCTCTGCACTCCCAGCATGCGGCACACCTTCCTCAGGAGGTGCCAGCGCCCCACTCTGCCTCACTAACCCGCACGTCCTCACCTGCAGAGTGGCCTACTACAGCCACCTTCCTCAGGACAGAGGCCTCCGCAGCTGGAGGCAGGAATCCAAGAGCAACACATCCCCACTGTCCGTGTAACCTACGCCACCGGGACGCAAGTCTCACAAATAAGATTTACACTGTCCTTACTTTTCTGTTCAGTTCCAATGTATTAAAAACAGTACCCATGGACTTTACTTGGCCCCTGCAGTTTCAAAACGCTCTGCCTTTGAGGGACATTTTAAAACGAGCTTCACATGGTGCAGGTCACCAAGGCTCTTTTTATTCAAATTGTTCCTGGAGCTATTAGAAGCCATTACTATGACTCATCTGGTGGGGCCAACTAATCAAGGTGAACCACAGTGCACCAGACGTCAGTGTGTCAGGTGGCACATTCGCATTTCATTCACTGTCCCATTTTACAGGTGAGGGACAGGCTCTGACAGGTGTGCTTACCTGGACTGCAGAGAGCAGGCTCTTAATCACGGCAGCATTTCCCAAAGCATGCTTGGGGAAGGGGGGACAGCAAAAGTGATAACCCTGGTCACCTCTGGGGGCGGGGGGCAGAGGGGACTGGGCCTAGGGGTAGTGACTGAAGGGATTTTAAAATAGTAAAGTGCTGGGCATGACAGCACCTGGCTGTGGTCCCAGCTACTTGGGAGGCTGGGGTGGGAAGGTCGCCTGAGCCCAGGAGTTTGGGGCCAGCCTGGGCAGCACAGCCAGACCCCCTCTCCAAAAAGAAAGAAAGAAAATGTTCTCTCTAACGTGGAGTGGGAGTGGTTGCAGCTCATTTATAAGCTCATGAATGGACACACGCTATGTCAAATGGGAAAGAGCTCCCACCAAGACAGGACTCCGCCAGAGGCCGCCCAGGACAAGGAGAGGAGCCAAGTCTAGTGTACCTTGGTGTGGCCCACCTGTGCTGCTGGGCACGTTGTGCCTCTGTGCTGTCCCAGGTGGTGGCCACTGGGCACGTGAGAATGCTGAGCACTTGAAATCTGGTGAGGGTGAATGAGGAACCAAATTCATACTTTCATTTCAACCAGTTTAGAACTACAGGAGTGGACCAGCGGCCCTGTTGACAGTGGTCAGCAGTGCTCTCACAGTGCCACCTAGTCCATCGGCCCACACAGGGGTAGAGACCGCAGCGTTATCTGTAGCATGCCTCGGAGAAGGGAGGCACCTGGCCAGGTGCCTGCCCACCCCCACTGGCCACCTAGGGAGCTCCACCCCCACCTACCCACCTTGGCCATCCGCTCCTTCTTGTCCCACCACTCGTCAAAGGCCCGGAAGGCCACCACCTCCACCATCTTGCGATTCAGGTCACGCTTCATGATGGCCTTAAGCTCCTTGAGTACAACCAGTAGGACACCATCCACTGTGGCCTTGTGCGGGTCCTCCTGACGTGGCACATAGCCTGGTGGCGGCACCGATGGGTCAAACTTGGGCAGGGGTGGCCAGGGCTGCCCACGGCCTGGGCCGCTGCTGCTTAGGGAGAAGGGGCCCCGGTAGGGTGGCAGGTTGACAAACTGCAGCCCAGCTGAAGCAGCAGCAGCTGCAGCGGCCATGAAGGGTGGATAGGGACAAGCGCCCTGGCCTGTCATCAGACGGCTCAGCATCTGCGTTTGCATCTGGAAGGACATGGGCATGCCACCCCACTGGCCGCCCAGCACGTGGCTCATATCCACCTGCATCACAGGAAACAGCCCTGGTGGAAAGGGTGGCAGAGGTGGCAGGATGGGTGGCGGGGGGACGCCAGGTGGGGGCGCTGGCAGGGGTGGTGGGGGCACAGTCACCGCAGGATGGGCCGGTGGCGGTGGCGGCGGGGGTGGGGGCAGAGGTGGGGGCATGGGGAAGCCGGGCTGTGGTGGAGGTGGGGGCGGGGGCAGTGGTGGGAAGCCGGGGGGCGGGGGCAGCGGCAGGGTCGGGGCCAGCACATTGGGGCCTGCCACAGCTGCGCCCCCTGCGGTCACCACCATGGGCTTGGGGCAATCAGCACTGGTGATGGGGGCCGAGGGCATCTCGTCGTCCGAGATCTCCATGTCCTCGCCTGAGGACTGCTGGCCCTGTGGAGGGAGCAGAGGGCAGTGAGCACGGAGGGAGGCCAACAGCTCCAGAGGCCTTTTGGAGGCCATGACCTCCTGTGAGATGGATCAGTGACAGGGTGGGTTCCTGGCTATGTGACTTTTTTCCAAGTCACTCAACCTCTCCAAGCTTAGTTTTCTATGTGCACAAGGGAGAGGAGAGGTGTGTTCAGAGAAGAAGATATTGAGTTAACATTTCTACAGTGCTTCCTATGTGCCAGGCGACTTTACATACATTAACTCAGTTAATCCTTAGAACAACCCTGCAAAGTAGATATGTTATCTCCATTTTTACTAATGAGGAAATTGGGACACAGAGAGCTTAAGCAACTTGCCCAAGGCAACACAGCCAGTAAGAAACAAGCTAGGATTCGAACCAGGAAGTGGCTCAGTCAGCCTGCTGTCCCCACTCTGGCCAGGAGGGTCTGGAACAGAAGGTGACATCTGAGCCAGGCTTGGGTGGGTGAGTGAGTGGGTTTAGAAGCACTAAGGACTCATAAATAAGAAGTATGTCTTTATCTTTCTTTGTCACCCTGAACCCAGTCTTGTGGCTGCACATACATGGGCCAGTGCGGGGCTGGGAGCAGGACTCTTCCATATCTCATTTATTTATTTTTTTCTGCAGTACTGGGGATTGAACCCAGAGCCTCACTCATGCTAGTCAAGTGCTCTACCACTGAGCTACATCCCCAACCCCATCTCATTTCTTATATGAAGAACCCAAGAACCTTGTAACCAGGGTCTCCACTGTGATCCCTTCGGACAAGTGAAGAAATCGACCCAGCAGAGGCGCAGTCTGTCAGAAACAGGACCAAGACCACCCTCCAGACACCTGTCCCACAGGGACTGTGGCTGGAATGCTGGAATGCAGTAAAGGCTGGATTGGGGGAGGAGTCAAGAATGACCAGGGAGGGCCCTGTGCACAGGCTTGGATCTAGGGGGAGGCCCTGGACTGGGCTCCTCTTGGTGTAGGTAGAGCTAGAAGCTGGAGGAGGGGTGGGATGAGAAGGAGGGGCCACCCCCTGGCCTCTTATGTGGCTCAGGCCCTGGCCTGGATGAACAGGCTGAGAAGGAAACAAATTGCTTTTTTTTGGGTGAGGCTGGGGTGCAACCCAGTGCCTTGCACATCTAGTGAGCACCCTACTGCTGAGCCATGTCCCCAGCCCCCAACCCGGGCTTCTGTGGGCTGAAAGGAGGAGTGTGTTAGAAGGCTGAGGAGATGGGGTCTGTGTAGAATGCAAGGTCAGAGGTCAGGCTCACAGGTGAGGCAGGAAAGCAGATTGGAGGGAAGAAGAAAAATACCGAATCTATAAAGGAGCAGGAAGTCCTGGACTTTACTAGGCACCCTACACACTCACTCACTCCCCCACTTCAGAGTAGCCATGCACTTGAGGAAGAGACAGGTAGGTTGGGCTAGATATTGGGAGACAACTCCCCAGGACATCAGTCCTGGACAGCAGTGAGCAGGTGAGCAAGGCCAGAGCAGCACGCAGAGGGTTAACCCAGGCCGCTGCAGCCAGCCAATCACAGGAGCCCCAGCAGAGCTCCAGCCCTGGCCCAGCCCCTTGGCTGAGCTGGCGGGAGCCGCAGTGCTTCCCAGGCAGCGCCTCTCTCAATTGGAGACTGGGAGGTAGGTGCTCTCACTGGCCCATTTGACAGATGTTGAAACTGAGATGCGGAGAGGGAAAGAGCATTTCCAAGGTCACACAACCCAAGTGACAGAGCTGAGGTTTAAGAACTGAAGGCCATGCTTCTCAGCAGCCTCTGGGAAGCAGGAAACCTCCCCTCCCACTGGTCCCCCTGGGTTGCTCCCTAGCCTCAACCCCAGTTTAGGCTGCCACTGAGTGCAGTGGCCGCTCTTCGCCCCGCCCCCAGCCCTAGGAGCCCTATGCTGTTCTACCTGCTGCCAGCAGGGGGCTCCCAAGGGCCAGCTTGGAGCTCAGCTGCCTCCTGGACTCCCCAGAGTCCCCCCAGACTCCAGGTCTCAGGTCCTCACTTTCCCCTTACCTCCTGCAGCCCAGTGGAGGAGACCCTACCCGCTGGTGACTCTGGGCTTCTTAGCCCTGGACCAGCTGGTCAGCCCGGTGAACACCCCCCGCCCCAGGCAGCCGAGGAGGAGGGGTTAGGGCCGGTGGCTCTCCACCTCTGCACACCTGTCAACTCCCCCTGCCTGGACCACTTGCTGCCAGAAACCACTTCCCCAGAACTGCCGGGGGCCCTGGAGCACCGGCCACCTGCAGCTCCTTCCCGGGGAGGCCAAGTTCCTCTCTGTTCCTCCCTGAGGCAGCCAAACCGGCCTCATCAAAGGCCCAGGAAGGGGGGACTCTCCTCCCTGCTGCCCACAGGGGCACAGAGCTCTGTCTGCGCCCCTGGCTGCTCATGCCTGCCAGGCCCACAAACTCCAAGACAGGCGTCTAGGAGGGGGTGGAGCCAAGCCCAGGAGGTGACCAAACCATCTCCCAGGAGAACCTGGCAACACCCTGACTCCAACCCCTGGGTGGAACTTTCTGGGGCTGGAGGTTTGGGCAGATGAGACCAAGGTGAAGTGAGGGGACAGCGGGGACAGTCAGCTTTGCCCACTTCTGGCTACTGACTCCTAAGCCAGTCTTTAACTCCTTCCCCTGAAGAAGCCAGCAGGAGGGGAAACCTACCTGCCTCTCCTGCTTCCCCATCGCTTCAGAGGGCATCAGGCTTTAAAAGCCAGTATTCCAGGGCTCCCGCTGGCCTGGCTCAGTACAGCACCCTGGCCAGTCCCTCTCCTCTCTGCCTAAGCATTCCTAAGCCACTCAACAAAGAAGGGGGCCTAGAAGCATCACCACAGGCCACACTCTCTAGGGGTCTCTGCCAACTCCATCAAAGCAGCTCAAGTCAGCAGGGCGCAGTGGCGCACGCCTGTAATCCCAGCCGCTTGGGAGGCTGAGGCAGGAGGATCACAAGTTCAAAGCCAGCCTTAGCAACTTAGTAAGGCCCTGTCTCAAAATAAAAAATAAAAAGGGGCTGGGGATATAACCCAGTAATAAAGTGTCCCTTGGAAAACTCTCAACTCCCCTTAAAGGAGAGCAACAGAATTCAACCATGTCTTCCTTTTCTCCCTTGCAGCTAGGGAGCTCAGAGCCCAACCAGCTGCTTGGTCAGACTCTGGAACTTTTCCCATCCTCTTTTTGTTTTCAAAATTCAG
>CM053407.1:121467711-121507483 GCA_028644305.1 Xerus rutilus | reverse complement strand
AAGCCTGTAATCCCAGCACTTAGGGAGGCTGAGACAGGAGAATTGCGAGTTCAAAGCCAGCCTCAGCAAGGGCGAGGCGCTAAGCAACTCAGTGAGACCCTGTTTCTACATAAAACACAAAATAGGGCTGGGGATGTGGCTCGGTGGTCAAGTGCCCCTGAGTTCAATCCCCAGTACCCAAAAAAAAAAAAAAAAAAATTCAGTCTGTTATATTGGCCTCCTATCCCTTTTGCTTCCAGGCCTTAGCTAGTTATCTTAAATGTTTTAAGGGGGGAAAGAGTGGGACAGAGATAGACAAAATCAATCCCAGACAGATGGACAGACATGGTGGTACCTCATCCATCTTCTCTGAGGTCGGGGTCCTGTCTCCAGCCAGGTCCAAGGCCACTTCAGCTGTCTGGCCCAGAAAACCGGTAGGGTCTGGGGGGCCTGGCTCAGGTGGGGGTCGAGGCCCTAGGCCCACGTCCAGCTCATCATCCTCATCGGAGTCAGGCAGAGGCGTCGGGCTGATGTCCTCTAGGCCCGTGCTAGAGGGGCGTGAGGATGGGGGTGTGGGGCCACGGAAGCCCAGCTGGGAGTTAGTGCCAAAGGGGGCCAGTGGGGAGAGCTGGGAGGAGGAGGAGGAGATGGGGCTGCCCTCCATCTGCAGCTCGGTGTCCGAGTCCTGCTCCCGCAGGAAGGGCAGCTTGGTACGCTGCTCCTTCAGCAGCATCTCGATTCGGGAGTCCAAACTGTCGTGGGGCTTCTCGGGCCCGGCAGGAGACGACTCTAGCGTGGGTGTGCCAGGACTGTCACAGGGCTCAGGACTCCAGCCAAAGGTCGGCCGGCCACCCAGCTCCATGCTGTTGGTGTCGGGGGGCGGGGGGCCAGGCGGTGTGCCTGGCTTCTCCTTGGCCAGAGGCTCGGCAGGTGGAGGGGGTGGGGGTGCGGGTGCCCTCCGGAACTCCCCACTGTCACGGGCCCCAAAAGTGGCTGTGGTGGTGGGCTCCTCAGGGGGTGGGGGGAGAGGGGGTGCTGGGGTCTGGTACGGAGAGAAGGCCGACTTGAACCCAGGGGTGGGGGCTGCTTGGGCGGGCGGCGGAGTGTGAGCGAAGGTGGCGGGGTCCTGTGGCTGGGCCTTGAAAGGGGGGCCACTGCTTCCCCCACTGCTGACAACTGCCCCAAATGGGAGGTCCGAGGAGGCCCGGAAGGTAGCTGCGGCCCCGGCCACTGCAGTGACAGCAGAAGAATTGTGCACATAATGATGCTCATGGCGGCGATTATAAGCATCGGTGAACTTGCTCTCATGGCGCCTAGCCTTGAAGGCTGCGGTGGGGTCCTGGCCAAAGAGGTAGGAGGGTGTGGGCTGGCGGCTGGAGTAGCTGGAGTCCTGTGAGAAGGGGGTGCCCAGGCGCGGTGTGAGTGGGGTGCCCTGTCCATAGGAGTTGGGCGTGTCCAGGCGGCAGCTGGAGTAAGCCGTGTCCTGGGAGAAGGGGGTCCCGCCACTATTGGGGGTGACGGAGGAGGAGCCAGAGCCACAGCCTGCAGACAGGTTGCCATCCTTGAGGCGCTTCAGGGCATCTGACAGCTAGAGAGAGCAAGAGGGAGAGAGGTGAGGTCTCGGTGGGGGCTCTGAGCGAACAGGTGCAGGGGACCAGCAGTCCCTTCCTATTCTCACTGCTCGGGACTCAGAGCCAAGTTGCTCTGTGGCATGAGGAAAGGATGGTCTGTCTGTTTTTTTTTAATCAGAGATTGAACGCAGGGGCACCTGACCACTGAGCCACATCCCCAGCCCTATTTGGGGTTTTACTTAGAGACAGGGTCTCACTGAGTTGCTTAGTGACTCGCTGTTGCTGAGGCTGGCTTTGAACTCGCAATTCTTCTATCTCAGCCTCCCAAAGTGCTGGGATTACAGGTGTGCGCCACCATGCCAGGCTAGGATAGTCTTAACGTTACTCTTAGGAGTAGCTGTTCATACTTAGGAAACCTGGAGAACCTCTCCTACTCCCAAAGGCAGAGTAAAGACAAGACCCTGCCATCTTGGTATAGGCTGGGATCTTCTCCCTGCCTGCAGTTGTCAGGCACCAAGGATCTTCTAGGCAGAAGTATGACTGAGAACTAGGATTTGGGGATTGAGTGGCTATGCGCTTGGTTCTGCCCAGCCTCAGAGTCTCAGGGTTTAAACAGTATGGCATGGGGAAAGCACCTGATGGGACACCTGGCCAACTAAGAGCCTCCCTCCTGAATGCATTGGTTGATGCAGGGGAGGGGCTGGCATGGCCCAGTGAGTGTCCTAGGATGCCATGGTCTGGGAAGTGGGGCCTGAGCTCTGTTTTCTGGGGACGAAGATAGAGGGGGACCCCAGACAGCATACACCAGAGCCTTGGGCACAGCAGTGTTTCAGCATCGGTGTGGAAAAGCAGCTCCACGTCTGTGGGAACCCTGCCTGTGCTGGGGAAAGGCTGGAGGGAGGGGCTGAGTGGGCTTGAAGCCACAGGGAACAGGACCAATCCCAAGGGAGCGGCACTGAACTGAGCTTGGAAAAATAGGACTTATAGACCCCACTCTAAACTAGTGGTGAGTGTGGCAGGCTCACTTCCCTCCTAGGCCCTGGTCCGTCGATGGTGAGCTGGGGGCTGGGGTGGGGGGGTCTGATCAGGGAGTTGAAAGCTTCCAGAGGTGGGCGGAGCACAGGAAGGAGCTGGTGATGGGGGCATTGGTTGTGATAAACCCACCTGTAGGGTCTCATTCACGATTGGAGAAACAGCATCCAGCTCACCCACTGGGAGGGTCTGGGGGGTGTATCGGCCTGTAACCAGCAGTTCGTAGAAGCGCATGCGGGTTTCTCCTGTGATGAAGAGGGAAGGGGCACTCAGCCAGGCTCCAGGATGGGTCAGCCCCCACAGGTCTCCACACTATGGTATCCTTGTGGGTCCTGTATGTCTGGATCCCAGGCCTGGGGAAGCTGTGTGACTACTGACCAAGTTCCCACCCTCCCTCCCCTTGCATCTCACTCAGGATCCTCGTCTATTCAATGAAGCTGTGAAACTGATATTTCCTATCTTGAGACTTAGAATTTAATGCTTTGTAAGGCTAGGACTTCCCCAAATCCAGAATTGCCAAGCCCAGCACAAAGTCCTTTCCCATTACCTGGGCCATGGTGCCCAAAGAGAGAGCACCCTCCTCCCCCGCCCCTGCTTCTTTCACCTTCCTACTTAACAGCCAGAGCTTATAGCAAGAATGGGGGAAGTCCGGTGACACAGAGGTGATATTTTGTTAACTATCTGGGGCCAGGTGACAAGCAGAATTTGTAGAACACATTCTAGTAGCATGTTACTGTGAACTCTGCACTGACTTGCACCAGCTGAGGACCCAGGACCGGAGTCTGCCTGGGGACTGTGTAAGGTACTGTCCTACTGAGCCCCACTGAACCCCATGCGGAACCCTCCACCCCTCAGCAGAGAGGTCTTTATAGACCAGGGCCCCAGATTACTGATATTTATAGAACCTCAGAGGCAGCTGGCTGCTTATGCAAAGGAGACACATTCCTTGAGCTACATTTTACACTTTGCTGGTCTCTCTCGAAATATAAACTTAGGTGGCAGTCTCTGCAAGCCTTTTTTTTCCTTTTCCTTTTCTTTTTCTTTTGCAGAAACAAAATTGTGGTGACATCTGACTCCTTAAGATGTGGGCATGTGATGCGGGAGTGGGCTGAACACTTGATTCTCAGGGGGAAATCAGGCTGCAGCCACCCAAGGGGGTAGGTAGATTTAAAAGTCCATAGGGGGCTGGGGCTACTGTAGCTCAGTGGTTGAGTGCTTGCCTAGCATGCATGAGGCACTGGGTTCGACCCTCAGCACCACATATAAATAATAAATGAATAAAGTAAAGATCCATCAACAACTAAAAAAATATTTAAAAAGTTTTTTAAAAAGTCCATAGGCCCCTCCCTACCCAGAGACTGAGGAGCTAGGGAAATGAGGGGTGAGGCTGTGGATTGGACACAAACTTCAGGCTTCTGCCCTGAGGAGCGGTACATCCAGGCATAGGGTCAGCAGTTGTGGATGAGATAGTCAAAATACCCAGCATAGTCTTAGGGACTCAATATGATTAATTATGAAAATCAAAACAACCAAAAAGGTTGAGATTTCCCTATTTTGGGTTTGGTATACTTAGATACACCCCAAACCTTGTGCTCACAAAACCCGTGGAGCTGTTGCGCCTAAGTCCTCCCAGGCAGAGTTCCCAGGTGGCCCCAGTGAACTGGGGATCTAACAGTGTGCCCACGGGGCTGTCTGGTCCCAGAGCAGCTGGCACCTCCTTTCATACAGGTGGGAACTTCTTAAGAGAAGCCACAGGTAAAATTTTAGGGGACATCCTCTGAGCCGTGAAAGACCCTCCAGCCAGCATCCAGGGGAGTCTAGGCAGCCCAAGGGTGGGAGGCGTGGCTTCCCAGCCTGGCTGTGAATCAAGCGGGACTCTACTGGGAAGGTGCTGCGGTCTCTTTAAGAGAGAGGAGGGAAGACAAAGTGTCAACCCTTGAGCACCCAGAGCAGCCCGCCCCCTCTGCCCTATCGGGGAACATTATCAATGAAACAACACTCCTGGCCCAGATTGGTTAGGGAAAGGGGTAGTGGGGGAGGGGGTACCTATCCTTAAAGGATTCTCTTTTCAGTTGAGGGATCTTCTCTTTTATGTATTTAAAGGCATTTTAGCGGCTCTTCTTCGGCCTGCTCACCCTCCCCCCCCAATAAACAAACTGCCTTCACCTAACACAGGCTGCAACACTGGGGACTGCTAAACCCAGGCCACCGGGGCTCTGAGAGGGGCCCACAGGGGGGGTGTCAGCAGTGGGGAAGCTTCTTGGTAGTCTCTAGGGGTGCAGTGGCCAAGAACCAGCACATTTGGTAAATTATAGCCGGTCTCTTAGCAACAGACAACACATTTAGCTCCATGTGACTCTACTCTCAGGAGGGGTCAAATATATATATATATATATATATATAAAGTTGTGGGAGGTGATCCCAAGGAAGAATGAGGGGCTTCCCAACAGTGCAGGGGAAGCTGGGGAAAGGGGTCAAGCGGTCAAGAAGACTTCAGCTCCGCCCCCAGGGCGCCCGACCCGGCCCCCACTAACCTTTGGTGTCCAGCTCCACGTGGATGATGTTGCCCATGACCGAGGTGCTGTGCAAATGCTGAACAGCCTCCTTGGCTCCCCTGACTGTGGCAAAGACCACCTTGGCAATGCCCAGGTGCTTCTTGGTCTTGGGGTTGTACAAAATCTCCACCTCCTCCACCTCCCCATACTTCTTGCACATGTCCCTCAGGAAGTTTTCGCGGATGTTATCATTCAGCTTGGCAAATGTCACCTGCTTAGGAGGCACCGGGCCCACGTAGAACTCATCGATCTGGCAGGGGCCAAGGGGGAAGGGAGTTTGGAAAACATTGAAACCGAAGGAAAAACACAACATTCCCCACTCACCCAGCGCTTAAAAACAATGAAGGGTAAAAAAAAAAAAAAAAAAAAAAAATTAAATTTTTCAGAAAAAAAAAAAATGCACGCGGGCGGGCCCGGGAAACGGAAGATTAAATCGTTTGGAACGTGGAAGTCCTCTGGGTTCGGAAGGAAAGGGGAAAAAGAAACAGTTTCTCTTTCCCCACCCCCCATTCTGGCCTCCTCTCCTTGCTGACCCGTCAGGGGCGACCCCTTGGGCTAGGAAGCTGTCCCCCAAAAGTCACTGGGCTGGGAAGGGGGGCGGGTCCCAGGGCCAGGCCTCTGGGTGGGCAGGAGCCAGGTGGGGAGCCAGGTGGGGTACCAGAGCCCCCCGCGGGGCGTGCAGGACACTGTATCCGCGCCCTGATTACAGTTTCACCGAGTGTTATTTTGTTTACAGTGGCCGAGAGGGGGACACCCCACTCCCCCTCCCCGCCAAAACTTCCCGGCCCTGGACGGCGGGAACTCAGAATCCGGCTGGGCTTGGTCAGGGCTGGCGTTATTTTCGAACTCGGGGAGGGAGGGGGAGGGTCCACGGGCAGGGGGGAGGGGTCCCACCTTGAATTTGGGCACCGACAGCTCCAGCTCCTTGTTTTTGGTCCAGATCCCGACGACCCGGGGATCTTCGACAATTTCCACCGGGCGGTTGCTGGACATCTGCGGAGGGGATGGGGGAGGAATGGGCGGGCTGGTCCCCTCCCCAGGGGCAGGAGCAGACCCCGTGCCCCAGGCCATGGTCCAACTCCAGGAGCGGGGCCCCGGCTGACAGTTGGCCGGGCGGTGGGCAGCGGGGCGCCGGCCGCGCTCGCGGCACGGCCGGGGGGCGGCGGGGGCGGCGGGAGGCGCGCCGGCTACTCACCGCCAGGCTGAAATGCTGCCCATCGTAGCGGTACAGTTTATGATGCCCCTTCTTCAGAGCCGGGTCAATCATCAACTTGTAACTTCTCCAATGGTGGTTCCTCCTCTCGCCCGAAGGGCCGGGCTGCGGCGGGGGCTGCTGGTGGTGGTGGTGGGGGGGGTGACTGTTCTCCATGCCGTTAACCCAACCTGAAAACCAGCAAGTTGTTGTCGTGCCCGCCGCGGCGGCGGCCGCCTCTCCACACACGCCGAAGAATCCGCTCGGCCGGCCCCCACCCCCTCCCGCCTTACCAGCGCGCCCCGAAAGGAGCTGTCTCGCTGGCTCCCCCCAAAACGAGAACGGGGCGAGAGAATAACCCTTCCGGGAGAATTACGCGCCCGCCCGCTCGGCCACCGTCTCCGGGAGGCAGCGAGGGGCTCCCGGGGGCCCCCGGTGCGGGCTGGCGGGGCCCGGGGCGCCCGGAGGACGCGGACTCCGGCCCATGGTGCCGGCCCGGCCGCCCGGCGTGGCGCTCGCTCGCTCGCTCGGCCCGGCTCGGGCGCGGGGCTCGCGGCAGGCCTGGCGCCGCCCGCCCGCCCGCCCGGGCCGGGGGCTCGCGCCGCCCGGCTGCTGGCCGCGGCCTCTCCCTCCCTGGCCGCGCTTACATCCCCGCCGGGCGCCGGCCTCCCTGCGCCGCCAGCCAGTACATGGTGTCCCCCGCGGGAGCCGAGGCCGGGGCGGCCGGACGGGGGGCCGGGAAGGGGGGGCGCCGCCGCCGCGGCTGCCGGGCCCGGAGCTGCCGCCGCCGCTGCTGCTGCTGCTGCTGCCCGGGAGGCGGCTGGCGGCGGAGGCTCGGCTCCCAGTAGCCGCACATCCCACAATACACCGCTAAGGAGCCCGACCCGAGCGCTCACCCTCCTCCTCTTCCTCCTCCTCCTCCTCTTCCTCCTCCCCTCTCCTTCCTCGCCGCTTCCCCAGGCACTCTCCCGGCGGCGGCAGCTGCGCCGCCAAAGCCCCGGGCCCCCAGCGGCCCCCCACCCCTCACTCGCGCGCTCCCACACTGCCTCCCCCCTCCCGGGGGGAAGGCCTTTTAATTTATTTATTCTGCTGGGACTGAGGTGGGGGGCTTGGCTGGCGGGGGAGGGGGGTCTCCCCTGGCTCTACCTCCCGCGGCTGGGGCTACCCTCCGAGCCGCGGCCGCCACGGCGTGCGCCTCGGGCCTCCCAAACTGTTTCCAAACTGCCAAGACTGGAGGTGGGCGCGTGGGGACTCGGGGAGGAAAGATGAGTTTGGGGGGAGGCGATTGTGTGCTCAGACGCTGGGAGCCGTGGGGGAAGGCAGACGTCGACCTAAGACGAGTTGCAATCGAGGTATCTCCGCTCCGGCTTCCTCTTCTGCCCGGCGACCCCCTCCCCCCCTGGAGCCGAGCTGGGAAAGGGAAACCAGGATTTTAACCACATTAGCATTCACATTCCTGGGAGGATGCAGCCCTCGCCTGGACCTGAGTGATAGAAGCTATTTTCTCTGTTTTTATTTTTGGAGGGGAGCGCCCTGTAATTGTCCTGAACACATGCTTCTTCCCCCCACTGGCTCCAGCCACCAACGAGAGAGAGTCCCCCTTTTTTGCATTTATCTTTTCCTTCCCCTTTCTTTATTAAAGGTCCGGGAGTGGCGGTGACCAATCAGAGCGCGGCTTCCATTTTGTGAGTTCAACTCGGAGGCTCCCGGGCTTCGCGAGGACGCGTTTGCAGCCCCCTTTGCCTCTCCTCTCGGGCGGCTGAGGCGAACGAGCAGTCTCGTTGGGGCTTCGTGGTCGTGTATTTCATATTGGGGCTCTTTTCGGGGTTTGTAATTTGGCCGTGGGTAGGTAATTGGCTGGAGCAGGGCGGCAGGGCGCGGCAGCCAATCAGCGCGTGGCTTCTATAGGGCTTGAGTTATTAGACGCTGATCTCAAAACATCCTTCATCAGACACCAAGGAGAGGCCAACAGATGAGGGGAGCCATTTTTCTGCAATGGAATTAAATGGCCAAGTGGTTTTTCCTTTGTTGCAAATGGGGAATGTTTTTCCTTTGACTCCACCATCCAGTTCAGGACGCCTGAATGTGTTGTTTAACATTTGTCAACAGGCTAAAGGACTCACTATTGGAAGAATGAAGAAGACCTTTTAAAAAGATCTGGATTTTTCCTTATGACTTGGAATCCATCTTTGTCTTGTATAACTAGGTCATAGCACACCATTAATGTCAGCAGTTAACAGTTTTGAATTCCAAAAAAACCTAAGTAAATGACATATTTAATTTTTTTCCTCTTTTTTCTTGGGTGGGTGGGGGGAGCTTGGAGCTGTCTTAATCTGTATTCTCTTTGAACAATAAATTTTTAAATAGTTTCCTCTATTAAACACTTAAACCTGGCCATCTTATTAACTCCTTCTCTCTTTTTAACAAGGTAATGTTTTAAATGTATAGTTTTAGGACTAGCGAAATGGCAGCAACAAAAAAAAAAATTGTGAGCAGTTGTTACTCTTTTAAGTTTTTAAAAACCTTTTACATTGTAAGTACCCAATCCATTCTGTCCTTACGCAGTGCAGTTTTCATGTAATTGTTGGCTGAGATGTCCTTTAATTTTGCGAACCTTCATCTGCATGTGTGTCTTTGTCTCTCTTGTCTAATATAAGCCAGTTAAAATGCTTTCAGACGATTTTGCTTTTATAAAGCTAAGGTTTTCAGCTTGCAAGCTTTTGAAAATGTTTACGACAATAAATGCTAGTCTGCTTTCTTCCCAGTAACTTGTACACTTTCTTTGAAAATCGATCTATTTGAAGAAAAACAACTCTTGTTTTTCTCGTCTTGATGGGGTAGGGTGGGGGGGGGGTAGCGAGAGAAAGGAAGACCTTCTCTTTGTGTAGAAAGACTAAAGCCGTCACAGGAAACTAGATTAAAACTGGAAAACAAGTCCTAGCTGGTTGGAGCCAAACACCAACGTTAACTCGGTGGTATTTTCTATGGTGGTTGGGATGGCTGTTGCGCTTTTGCCTTTTGTTTGATTTGACTGTGTGTTTTCGCCTTTTGTCTCTTAATGACGATCACACCATTGCTATATCCAGAGCAGTAAACAGTCCTCAGCGAAGCCGACTTTTTGCCAACCCAACTCTGGAAAGTGCAGACGTGGAAGGAAGCAGAAAATGCCATGAGAGTATAACTTACAAAAAGGTAACAACAACAACAAAAAGACAATACCATAAACCCCAATTTTCCCAACTAATCAATCAAAAAAGTATTTTTATAATAATGTCTCCAAAACCACCGCCCAGCTTCATCTTCTAGACTCCATGGCATCTGGCTGAGCGGGTAAGTAAAAAAGAAAAAGAAAAAAAAACTGCCTTTTGCCCCTTCGAGGAAATCCTTTATTGAGCAGGCCAAGGGCAGCAAATGTTTGGGAACTGAGGGGAGAGGTTTCTGGAGCTTTGTGTTTGGAGCCAGAGCGGGGTACGGAGACCAGGGTTCTTCAGACCCCTTCGCCTCTTCGGCCCCAGAGGCCAGAAGAGGGTCTCCCCAGCGACGCTCGGGCATCCGTGGAGCCGCCTGCGCTCGTCCCCCTGGCTCTCCCAGGTTTGAGCCTTGGTGGGGAGAAGACATCGAAGTGCTTTGGAGATAGGGTCTCAAAAACCGAGGAGACCTCCCCGCCCGGTCGAGGGCCTCCTTCCCGCTTGGTTGTGGGGCTCTGGCACCCCGAAGCCGGCTTTTCGGGGCTCCAGGGCGCGCCTGCGCTTCCAAGGCGAGCAAGGACAAAAGGCCGGCGTCCATGTTGGCACCATGACGCAGCATCTCTCCCGCCTGCAGCCCGGCGCTGCCTGTCCTCCCGGCCGCGCTCGCTCCTCCCTCCCAAACACGAGTTTTATTTTCAGGTTTCGAGCAGAGCCGCGGGCTGGGCCGGGTTGCGGCTGCGGGCGGGCCGGGCCGGCTAATGGGGCCGCTCTCCTCTTCCTTGCTCCCCCTGCTCCCCTGCTCCCCTGCTCGTGGGGCGCCGGGAGCAGGCGGCGGGCCCACGCCCCGCTCGGACCCGAGAGCCCGCAGGGCACGGCGCCGGGGGCGCGGGCCCGTCTCGAGGGCCTCGGGTCTCGGGGGCGTCGCGCGCGGCGGCTCCCGCGCTCGCCTCCTCCGGGCGCGGTGGCCAGGCGGGCGCCATTTCGCGCGCCGCCTGCGGCTCGGGCGGTGGCGGCCGCCGCGCCAGGCTGGAGGAGGGGAGGGGAGGCCTGGCGAGCCGCCGCCCGCGTTCCAGGCCGCTGGGGGCGGGGACCCGGCCCTCCGCAGCGGCCGGGGACTGGGAGGCCCACGCGGGCACGAGGCGGCCTAGCTCCCTGGCCGGCTGCCGCGGCTCTTCCTCCCTCGCGCGCAGGAGCCAGTAGCAAAGGGCCACGGAGCCGGCGCGGAAGCCTCCCCGTGGCCCAACCCTGACCCCAGGCCACCCCCCGCCGCCCACCCGGGCCTCGGCGTCCGGGCCCTGCCTGGCAGTCGCCCTTTGATAGCCGAGCCAGAGGGGCGGGTCTCCCCTTTTGTCCCCACATGGGGCTTCGAGGCCCTTGCAGTGTCCGCGGACGCCCCATTTGGCCGCCCTGGGCACACCCCTCCGACCCAGCTCTCCAGGCTGGAGGTGGGGGTTGGGGCCTGGGAAAGCCGAGTGGGCCGTCTCGGAATCCCCCCAGCGCCTGGGCTCTGGGGTGAAGCCTCAGATCTCGGCCATCCTGGGGGAGGGGATGCGGCGGGGCGGGCCTTTGGAAATGCAGATGAGTCGCCTCCTTCCGCTCCTCGCCCCGGCTGAACCCTAGTGACTCAGCCACCCCCACCCCCCATCTATTCCTGGGTGAGGGCCGCCTTGGCAGCTGGGAAGGGGGGGTTAGCATTTGTGAGGTTCCCTTTCCGCCTAGAAGACCCCGTCGGTTTTCATTTGGCCAGTCAATTAATTCTCTGACATGTACTGGGGTCTTCCGTAAAAGGCCCTCGGAATTCTTCCCCCAGGTTCTTGGCCGGAGAAGGGGCCATGTCTTGGTACCCCCCAGGGTGGACAGTCCTTTCTTCTGGACAGCAGGAGCAGGCCTAGTGTGACTGACAGTCCTCTCACTAAGGTAGGTGAGAGCCCTTTCCCAGTGTGTGAGGGCGATTTGGGGGCTTTGGCCCGACGCCTAGGGAGGGCGGGTTGGGATCCCCAAACCCGCTGGGCTGGTTCTGCAGCCCCTCCCCCACACAGATGCGGCGGCTGTGTGTGAAATGGGCGGCCTGCTGGGTCCGTCCAGCCTCGCCTGTCAGCTTCTGTTGTCAGGCGTTTGGGGCGTGCAACTCTGCCGAATTTAGCAGCTAACTAGAGGCTGCACTTGCAAGTATTTCCCAGTTGTGTGTTTTGTGGTGGGGGAGGGCCCTGGATGCCTCTTGCTTTTGAGATGTCCTGGCTACAACCCCTTCTTCCGATCCCCAGTATGGGGTGACAGTATGAGCCACCTCTGAGATCTGGGCCAGCTTTCCTGGAGGTTTCCTTGACTCTTCTCGTCCTTCCCAGAGTATCCTGGCTCCCCAAATGGGCAGGCACGTATAACCTGGTTTCTAGAATCAGACAGTGTGAAACCCCATTTACCAGCTGTGACCTTGCATTAAGCTGCAGGGTCTCTGAGCCCCATTTTCTTCTCCACAAAAGTGGGGCTAGATCAGGTCTTCCCAAACTTAAGCAGGCACCAGAATCCCGCAGGAGACTCATTAAAACCAACTGTCCCTGGTCCTCGGATTTCTGGTTCAGGTGGCGCGTGAGAACTTGCATTTCTAACAAGTTCCCAGCTGATGCCACATTTTGAGACCCTCTGTGCTAGGCAACACCTGGGGTGTTGAGGCGCCTGGCACGTAGCAGTTGTTCAGTGGGTGCAGCTGTAGTCTAACACCAGCTGACCTCAGTTGCCTGCCCTCGCCGTCCAGGAAGTTCTGTGGCTGGAAATGGTGTGCTCCCTCATCTCTGACCCCTGCTCCCACGTGAGTTTTAGTTCGTGATGATTCTGACAAGCCGATTGGGTCCAGGTGCCTCCCCTTCTGGGCCCCGGCTTCCAAGCTGGAGCAGCCCTGCCCCCTGTGCCCCACCCCAGTGTGAGGGCTAAACTGGTTTAGGGGAGCCTACAGACTTTGTTGGAGGCATCTTGGTGCTTAACCAAGGGAGGCTGTAAGTCAGGCAGCCATGGGTTGGAATCTGGATGATGCTGGTGACCTTGGGCGAGCGTCTCCCCTGTGAAATGACTGTAATGATGCATGCTGGAAAGGGCGGTGGGAGGATTAAGTGCGATTAAGGGGGCCGTCCTCCCCAGCCGGCTTCACACTACTCAGCCTCCATTGTGATCTGGGTTGTTGCTGGGAGTGGCTGCCAAGTGGGGGCTGGGCTGCCTCCAGAGCTCCTCCCCTGCCAGCCCACCTCTTGAAGCACGTGGGGAAGCCCCCAGGCGAGTGGAAAATGCTTGTTTCGGGAAGGCTGCCTGCTGGTCTCCACTGGTGTAGAGCCAGGCTGCTGGTAGAGGCCTCTGATAGGATCATCATTTGGGGTCACTCAGCAATGGCCCAGAGAAAAGTGACTTGCCTAGGGTTAGGAGGCCACTACTGGCTCAGCCAGGGTGGGGTTCCAGGTGTCTTGACTCCCAGCCCAGTGCTTGGGCCCATGGCACCCCATTACCCCAGCTGTCTGGGTTATTTTGGCTGTCTGCTGGCATCACTGCCCAAGAACTGTCTGGTTGGAAGTAGGGTGGTGCTGTTGGCTCCTCCTGGCGAAGGCCAGCTGGGTCTCCAGTCCCAGATGAGCTGGCCTTGATTCCTCTCCTTTGCTGGGAGTGGGACCGTACCCCGCTGCACCCTGCACTGGGTTCCACCCCAGCCCAAGTGAATGGAGAGATTGAAAGTGCTTTGTCGAAGTTGATATGGTTCACGTTGATGCCTGTACCTTGGTATTTTGAATGATAACCTCACTGAACTCCCTCCACTCACCCTTATCGCTGGGGTCTTTACCTCCCCAATTCAGATGCCTAAATGATTGATTCATGTCTTCCCCTTCCGGTCTACAGCCAGTTCTTCCACTCCTGCCCTTGGACCCTTAGGAATCAATTAGGTGCAAAACTATGGTCTGGATGTGATTCTTGGGAGGTAGAGATGGCCCAGAGCTACGTGGAAGGATTGTGCGTCTCCCTGCTTCTGACTTTCCTGTACCTCCCTCTTTCTCCTTTCTTTGTCCCCACCTCCCTTCTGGGACACGGAGGGGCGGGGCAGTCTGTCCTCCTGGCCCAGAGAGGTGCTCCACCCACTGGTCACCCAGCAAGCTAGGGGCGGGCCTGCTCCTGGCATGCCCAGAGAAAGCCACGCCAGCGGAAGGGAAGGGTTGCTGGAGCTGGGAGGTGGCTGGACTGAGAGGCTAGTGTCCCGCCTCTTCCGGCCCCTATACCAGGAGCCCTAGTGCTGAATATGACCTTTTAGACCCTCACTGTGGAGATCAACGGCATCTAGCTGCCTGGACTGGGAAGAGAGACATCCCACCATATCGGATCTCTCGGCCCCAATGCTTTCTCCAGCTAACTTGTAGCCTCCTCTAAGTTCCTGCCTGTGTGAACTGGAAGGAGGAAGCTGGAGGATAACCTTGAGTTCTTTCTAAATTTCTGTTAAAGAGAGGGATCTCACTTCGTTGCCCAGGCTGGTCTCAAACTCCTGGGCTTAAGTGATCCTCTGCCTCAGCCTCCCAAGTAGCTGGGACCACAGGTACATGCTGCCTTGCCTTCGTGAGGAGAGCATTTTGTACTCTAGAGGTGACCTACCATCCTTTACCTACCCTCCAGTGCTTACAGGCATATGAGGCCTAGGGGGAGTCCTCTGGCCAGGGGGATAGACAGCCTGGTACCCCCAGGTCCCCTGGCTTAGCTACCTGCCTTCTTGGCCCTCAGGGCGTAGCTGAAAGCTCCTGCCTTGGGCTGGGGGTGCTGGGGTCTTTATCTCCCACTGCTATCAGTGCTGTCAACATTGGGTGGCTAAGTGATTTATTGTGCCTCAACACCCAGGACAGCAGGTGCCCCTGTCCTTACCTGGACTGGCTGGACTTTGCCCTGAAAGATCAAAATGGATGGATCAGCACCCTCCACACCCCTGCTCGGTTTCCCTGTTGGCTTCATTATGGCGAAGGCCTCCTTATGACCACAAAGGCCACCTGGTCTCTCCCTGGAGCTTCTGTGTCACCCAGCTCTTGGAGCAAAAACCAGAATAAAGACTTTTTCCTTGCCTCCTAAAACTCTCCAGGAATTCCTGGTGAATAGAAGATTGACATGGGTCTGGGTCCTCAGAACATCTTGCAGGTGAGGGAGCAGGCCTCTTGGGTGGGCGTGCCCAGCTCTGCAGCTGGCCTAGCCTGGCCGGCCTCCTATTAGGAAGCTCTGAGCAGCTGGCTGGGCTCCTGGGTATTTTTAGCGACATATCCAGCCCCACCATTACCATGAGTCCTGGGTCCAAGTCAAACATGCTCCAGGCTGGATGGGGCTGGGCCCCTGCCAGCCTTCTGACCTGGCAGGGGTGGGTGGGCAGGCAGTCTTAGGCCAGTGGCAGCTGTTCTCCCTGGGCCCAGGCAGGGGAACACTGGTATTGGCTCCTTCCTCCCTTGAGTTTTGTGCAGGCTTGCTCTGTCAGAGGTCATAGCCACATTTCTAGGATGAAGAGTGTAGACAATGGATACTGAGGTCTGAAGATTTTGAGGAATGTCAGGAGCCCTTCATGGTGTAAAAACCAGGTTTTGTGAACCTAAGTGAATTCTCAGGTCCTTTGCCAGTGGGCAGCCTCCCTCTCTTCTTGTCCCCATCTTCCCCTGAGTTTAAGGTGCTGGCTGCAGCACCATACCTAAGGCAGCTGGAGGGGAGAAGCCTGGGGCCCCTGCAAAGGTAAGTGGTCCTCACCTCACCCCCTGCTCCCCAACTCCGTGTCTATTGCACAGTTACTTCACCCTTGGTTGGTGCCCTCTTCACTTGTCAACCTTAGGGTGCCACCGAGAGGTGGCCCCAGCTCCAGCCCTGCCTTGCCAGCAAGCCATGGCTTCTTCCTGGCTGCCCTGGGATAGCTTAGGCCTAATTGTGATTGGACTCCTTCCCTGTTCAAGAGCTTCTCCCAACATCCTCCTTGAGCCTGGCAGTCAGGCTCTCCATGACTGAACCCCTGTTACCTGAGCACCCATGTCCCGGTTGTCTTACTTCCTGGCCACTGCGGAACCTGAAGCTCTCCTAGTCATAATACGTTTGCCCAGGCAGGGTATCTGGCCTGCCATCCCACACTGCCCAGCTTAGTTCAGATGCCAACCACCTCAGCCTTCCCTGGGCCCTACCACCACTAGACTGCTTCCCCAAGACTGAGCTCTTGGGAGGCAGGAACACAGTTGCCTCTCAATAAACATGTTGTGAAAAAGGAACGGATGAGTCGCTGTCAATTTGTCTAGGGGGTCTTTGACGCGGAAGATGCTTCTCTGCCTTCTGATAGGCCAGAGGTCTTCCACTTAACACCCTGGGTGGGTGCTGGCCCACCCTCCCGGGTTCTGGCTGTTGTCTTGGTTTCCACAAGCAGTTGCTGCTGCCCCCTGGTGGTCAGAACTTGCCTAGCACCTGCTGGAACCAAACTGGCACTTTACCATTTACCTCCACAAAGTGAAATATACTTGACCTTCCCTGAGAACTTGAAAATTAAGAGCCTTCGAGGCGTGGTCAGGGGCAAGCACATCCTGAGTTGTGCCAGCTCCTCGAAAAAACCATGTTGCCACACATCTCCCCATGGTGCTGCCGAAAGGGTTCTCTTGGACATGAGCTTTACCTTTCCCAGCGGGGAGGGCCACACTCATTCGAGCATGCGCCAGTACTACCGGGGATAGCTTCCAGGGGTCGCTTTAGTAGGGGACAGTCAGCCCACAGTAACACAGGGAAGGCCACGGGTGATCTCAGCTATCCTGATGGTATCTGCATGTGATAAGCTCTCAACCAACAGTGGTTTTGGTCAGGGGATGGAAGAGGTCCTGGGTGATAGATGTAAGGCCTTTTGGCAGAACACTTAATTACATTTCTTGGTGGGAAATACTCGTCCAAGTCAGTCTCCCTTGGCTTGCCCCTTCCCCGACGAAGTCTTGCTGGTTTCACGCCCCTGGCCCCTGCAGGAAGGAAGCGATTGTCGACGTGGTTGGGTACTAACCCTCGAAAGCCGTCCACCTGCTGCTCGCTTCAAGGCCTCGCCCGACAGAGGGCGCCACACTTCCTCCATACAGACCTAAGGAAGTGGGGGACATAAGAACTACCGTTCCCTACCGCTAGCCAGCAACTGCACCAAGGTCCCCTGAGAGTCAGGGCCAGCCTAGGTGAGCAGACATGACCTCTGTGCCAGTAGCCTCTCAGGCACTACCGTAGCTACATCCTATGGGGAAACAGGCCAGAGGCCGATTTGAGCCCTGCTACATACCTGGAGCTGGGACCAAGCTGGGGGCTTTCCCCAGAGCTTGAAACCCGGGCTCCTAGAGCCCGGAGGCTGGGGGTACAACCCTCCAATCAATAAGTTCCTGTCCGAGGGGGGAGGCTGAGATGGCCAATCAGAGGGTCCTCGCCAGAAAGGCGGAGCCTGCCAATCAGGGGTGCGGGTAGTGGAGCGGCGGAAACGATCCAGCCTTGCCCGCGGGGGGCGCGCCATGACGCGCCGGTGTGGCAGTGGGAACTGCGCGTGCGGGCGAGCACCTGGTTTCTCGGCTGCCTCAGTTTCCCTGGGAATTGGAAGCGACCCAGGGCCGGGGCCCCAGGAGAAAGGAAACAAGCCGGAGGTGGGCTCGGGAGGCTGCCTGGCGGAGGTGGCGCCGGTTCGGGGGCGGGGCCTCCTTGGCTCCGCCCCACAGCCCCGCCCCCGCAGCGACCGCTCAGCCTGGCTCTGCCCGGCGCGCAGCCTCCAGTGCTGTTGGCTCCAGGCTATGGACACCCCCGGGGGCCCCGCTCCGACCGCGGCTCCGCGCCCCGGCAAGAAGGAGCTGAAGATCGTAATCGTGGGTGACGGTGGCTGCGGTAAGACGTCGCTGCTCATGGTGTACAGCCAGGGCTCCTTTCCCGAGGTGAGGCCCGCCGATGGGTGGGAGGGGCTTGAGACCACTCGGATGAGGGATGTCCTTAGGCCGCGCCCCAAGCCTCAACCCAAGGGTCCCTGAGGTCCTGAGCGCTTAGAGGTGGCTGCCACCCTGGGGCACCCCATGGGAATTCCAGAGCCCAGCGGGTTGCGGGCACTGAGCTGGATAGGGTGAGGTTGGTAGGCAGTGGGGGTTCAGCTGGACCCTGGGCCCCCGCGGCACCCCTTAAAGACCACCCCCCTCTTTCTCCTACAGCAGTACGCCCCATCGGTGTTTGAGAAGTACACGGCCAGCGTGACAGTGGGCAACAAGGAGGTGACCCTGAACCTTTACGACACCGCCGGTAAGTGCCTCAGTGAGCCCAGTTTGCTCTCCAGGGGTTTCCCCACTGGGGCGTCAGGGTCTGGCAGCCTCTACCCAGACCTGCTGCTCCATCTGACCAGGAGGCAGCACAGGGCTGCTGGTGAGAGGCCTGGGCCGCAAACCATCTCACCTGCAAATGGAGGTGATGGGATGAGGTGAACTCCTGGGCCACCCTCCCGTGGCTGTGCTGAGCCCCCCTCCCCCCTGCCTGGCTTCTCTCCTGTGGTTCTAGAAAACGTGGGCAGCGCTTCTGCCTTCCGTGGTTCCAGGATTTCATGCGTTACTTGCTGTGGTCTCTGAAGATTCCGTGGGCTGTGGATTTCAGTCCCCGGGGATTCTCTGAGCTGTCTTTCTGAGTCCTGTGGTTCTAGGATACTCAGCTCCCCATCCGAGCTGGGTTCCTGCATGCTGTGACTGGCAGGTCTGTCTGTGTCCCTGGCTTCTGAGATTCAATGGACTGCAGTCCCTGGCTCTGGAAATCTGTAGCTACAGTTGACTTTGTGCTTTCCTGGTTTTTCTGGGGGGAAACCCAGACAGCTTAAGAAAATGAACGTAGGAAGAAACAGACCTCTAGGAAACATAGGCCCCAAATAAGGCTCTATCTGACACCTGCAGCTCCTCATAGAGGGGTTTATGGTTTTCTGACCTGAGTCAGGAGGGTTGAGTTGGGGGGATGGGAGAAACACAGTGGGAAGACCCTGCTGGTTTCTGGGCAACGTCAACACTGGGGAGCAAAGGTTGGGATCTCCAGGTAGAGCCTCACCCAGCTCTGTGACTAAGTCTTCGGTGACCTGGGTGGAACTGTGTTACCAAGTGTCCCTTCCCCTGCCTATCCAGCTTTGTGTGTGTGAGGTGAAGTCTCTGACCTACCTTGGATGAAGCCATAATCTAGACATCCCCCTTGGAGAGGACCTCTCCTCTATTCCTGCCTTGAGCAGGCTTTGCTTGTAGGAGTGCCCCACCCCTGCAGTAGCCTCTGAGAATCCTAGATTTTGGATGAGGGCCCCCCCGCAGGGCTGCCCACAGAGGACAGGCAAGCTTCCAGGCCTAGGTGAACTGGGAAAGCCAGAGGAACTCCCAAGGCAGGGTCCAGAGGGCAGTACAAATCTGTCTGTGACACTTTTATTTTCACATTTCTTACCCATGAGCCAGGGATGGGCAAGGCCATTAACGCCACTTTGTGGGTAGAGTGCTGGGGGCAAAGGAAGAGACCTTTTTGGCAACTTGAGGCTCTGGGAGGGGAGAGTGGAGTTTGTTCTCTCCTCCTCCCTCTGCCAGGCCTCTCCTGTTAGATCCCAGAGTTCCCTGTTCAGGGCAACCTCCCTCAACAGACCAGCAACAGAGACCACTTCTGGTTTCTGGCTTCACTGAGAGAAAGATGCTCAAAGAATACCTCAGAGTAAATTGTCACATGAAGGTTCCAGAAACTTGGAAGAAAGAGTTTGTAACAAGAGGCCCTACTGGAGAAATGGAGGCAGCGTCTATTAGCTGTCATTAGAAGCTTGTGACCACTGTGCAGTGATGGTCTTGTCCACAGCTCCCTGACACCTGTTTTGGAGTCAGACCAGGACTCTATTGGCTGTGTATCATTAGGAACATCCAGGCCTCAGTTTCCTCATCTGCCATCAGGGCTAAGATGGTTATGAGAATTAAATCAGACTAATATGATGTGTGGCACTTAACATAGCAGCTGGCTCTGAGGAAGGTACATGTTGTCCCTGGGATTTAATTAAATCCTCCTGCCATTCAAGGCCCAGGACACAGCTCGAGCCTATGCTTTGGGATCCAGGGCCTAAGAGCTCTGTGCTGGGGCCTGGCTGGGGCAACCATCTTCCTGGCAAGACTCTTCCAAGCAGCAGAAAAACAGTGCTGGGGTTTGAGCCTTCCATGAATGCAGGGGGGTCGGGAAGGTGGCCTCACAGTCAATACAGTGGACCAAGGAGGGATTCTCAGTGGGAAAGGAATCGAGCTGCTCCCTCAAGGGTAGCCGCTGTGACGGGGAAGCCCTGCTGGTGGGAGGAAACTCCCTGGAGAGTGAGCAGCGCGGGATGAGCCTGGGTCATTCCTCTTATGTACCAAGTGCTTGTCGTAGAGGCAGCTCAGGAAATGACCGTGGAATGAATGAATAATACATCTGAATGTTGGCGACCGTTCAGCTCTATTGTGGGGAGGAAGGATGGGTACTGGGAGAACTGGGCAGAAGAGGCTGGCCAGGCAACCATCCAGAGGAAGATGGAGGCTAAGGAGGGCAGGAGAATGGCTGAGCTAGAGATGAGTCTAATAAATGTTGTAGAAAGTTCTAGAATGTGATGGGTTAGCCCTGGAGAGGGAGGGGGCATCTTCCCCATCAATGGTGATCAGAGCCGTGGGAATTGGGTGGCCCCAGGGAGGCTCAATTTCTCCACATGCCTGACCAAGTGACAGCTGTGGGCAGTGCCCCTTGCCCACAGTGCCCGCATGCAAGGCCAGTCTGGCTGCCTGTCTCCATCCTGCGGAAGAAGTTACAGACACCCAGTGGTCTGACAGAGCACCCAGTCAGTGCTCAGAGGTAGAGAGAGGGTGGGGCCCAGAGCACCCATTGCTCCAGCAGCCTGGCCCCACCCTGACATCCTCAGAGACAGGAAGCTGTGGTGAGGCCTGAAGGTTCCTGGGCAGAGGGATGGGAGGACGAGGGGGTCTAAGACACCAACTAGAGACTGTGCTCTTGGGCCTGGGGACGGGATCTGGGGTTAGAGGGGCACAGAGGGGGTTGGGAGCCTGAGATGGGAACAGTAGGAAAAGAGGGGACAAAGGAGCTGTTAGGATGAGGAATCAGAGACAAGAGGGGTGCCATGGAGCCCTGGGGCAAGCCAAACCTGGGGATCAGTCAGAACATGGTTCTGGCTGAGGATCCAGGCTGCCCCAGCTACTCCTCTCCCTAGGGAGGAAATGTAGGTGGATGGGCCCCAGCAGAGCTAGCAGGAGGGGGTTCCTCCTCTTGCAGCTTCCCCTTCTCAGGCTGCCTGCACCCCTCCCCTGGCCAACGCCCCGAACAGAGCTGGGAACCACCTGCTCTGTGCATGTCCTCCAGCACATTTGGGGACAACCACTGTGACACAGTGACACTTTCTCTCCTCAACCCAGCTTTGGGCATTAGGAATTCCTGCCCCAGAAAGAGGGCTGCAGAGGCGGAGCCCCATCCTATGCAGGAAATAGCCCCAGGTTGGGTGAGAACCTCACTTCCGCCCTGCCTCACGCCAACTGCAGGAAGATGGGCAGCTTCAAAGGAGCCTGGGCCCGGAGACCTTTCCTCATGAGAAATAAGTGCATCCTTTTGCATGGGACACTGGGACATTTTTAACCTCCAAGCCCATCATGGGGACCAGGTGGCAGCTCTGCATGACTGGGGAGGTTACTTGGCCCCTGTGAGCCTTGGCATCATTGTGGGCAAAATGGGGGAGGGCAGTGGTATCACCTCATGCTGGGAAGTCCCCTAAAGCTATGGTCTAAAGATTGCTTGACTGGAACCTCACCCAGGCTCTTGACTTCCCTTGGAAGTTTCCATTTCAGTAGGAACCACAACAGCAGTCCCTCACCTCTGCTTGGTCTTGCATGGCCAGTAGGCCTTTTGTTTCCCAAATCAGGGCAGTGTCATTACCGTTTCCTCAGATGAAGCTGAGGCCCAGGAAAGGAAGGTGCCAAGGTCCTGGAATGTACATCACAGTGGAGCCTGGACATGCAGTCCACTCCTCCCCGGGTGCCAGGGGTCATCAGCACATGGAAGTGCCTCGTCTACAGCCCTGGGCCTGTGAGAGACTCACACTGCATCCTAGGGAGAGCTGAACTGGGTGGAGTCAGGCCAGGAACGCACTCTGGAGGAGGCGCTGGGGTTTGGGCTGGCTGCCCATCTCCTCCCAGAGTCCCTCTTTCTTCTGACTGTGTCTGAAGTCATGTTTCCTCACCTGGTCAGGGCTGGAGTGTGTAGGTTGAGGCTTGTTCCATACTTTGTGGGGTGGGCTGAGAGAAAGGCACCTGTAGAGTTCTCTGTCATTTATAAAGCTTCCCCTTAGCTGGGTGACTTTGGCAAGTCACTTCACTTCTTTGTGCTTCGGTTTCTCCATCTGTAAAATGAGGATAACAGTAGTGTCTACCTTGTAGTGTTGTGAGAAAGGCTGAGTTCGTGCAGGATAAGGGCTTTGGACAGGATAATTGTTCATGATGTCTACTGTGGTTATTAACCACCCTTATGATTGCTATCATCAAAGCATACCTGCTTTTCACAAGGCCGTTTTGCAGATGAGGAAACTGAGAGCCAGGAGTTAATTGCTAGTGAGTAAAGTTGCCAGGGAGAGCTGGTACTTTGAGTGGCTTGCAGGCAGCTGACCTGGACACTGCGGACTGAGCTGGTACTCCAGTTCACAGGGTGTTTGCCTCTGACCCTGACAGAGGCCGCCTCAGCCACTTGGGCTCTTAACAGGAAGAGCTTTCCCTGCCTGGCTTACCCGCTGGGCCACTGCTGGAATTAACACAGGCCAGGAAGCCAGATGCCCTTGCGAGCAGGCACTGGAGGGCGTGTGGGGGCACGGCTCATGTCTTTGTTCTTGCAGTCACCAAACATTTATTGAGCTCACCTGTGTTCTAGGGAAAGCCACAGTGAGCAGTACAGAGACAGTCCCCATGCTCAAGGGCAGAGAAACAGAAGAAAGTACCGGCACATCAGGTAGCCATTCATGCTGTGAAGCAAAACAAAGCTTCGGTCACGGCCACGGGCCAGACTGCCAAGGAGGCTGTTGTTTCAGGGCAGTCAGCAAAGGTCTCCTGGCGGAGACAGGAAGGAAAGGAGGAAGTGAGCTAGGCTGCAACCTGTCGAAAGCCTTCTGGAAGAGGAGACAGCAAGAGCAGAACCCGAGCGAGGGAGCGGGAGCAGGCTGGGTGCGATTGCTCCCACCCTCGTGGCCAGACTTCCTCCTTCAGCCCCCTGCAGCCTGGCTGCTGCCCTGGACATCGCCACCAAGACCTCCTCCTTTCACCGCAGCCCATAATTGCTAAACCCAGTGGGCACATCGCAGCCCTCATCTCTGCTGCCTTTGACAAGAGCTGAACAACTTGAAGATAGCAGTTACCCAGTATTTCCGAGATGCCTGCTGGGTGCCAGGCGTTATTTTTAAGGACAGGCGCAGTCCCTGCCCTATGTGTGTGCAGTCTACAGGGGAGATGGTAAACAAGTCAGTTTCTAAGGACAGTGGTTGGGGGTGTGCCTACAGAAGCCATCAGGGGCCTGGTAAGAGACCTCGAAAAGCAGGCTGAGGGAAGTCCTCTCAGAGCAGGTGGCATTCAAGCCTAGGGTGAGTCTGCTCTGGAGAAAAGGGGAGGAGAGAAAGGAGGGGAGATGGCTGGAGTGTCCTGGGCCCCATATTACAATGGTTGGTTCCCTCCTGCCGAATTTCTAGAACCTACTGTTACATCTTAGAGGTCCAGGACATTTTTGTTTTGTACTGGGGATTGGACCCAGAGGGTTTCTACCATTGAGCTACCCCCACAGCCCTTTTTATTTTTATTTTGAGGCAAGGTCTCGCTATATTGCCCAGGCTGGGCTGGAACCTGCTATCCTCCTGCCTCAGGCTCTGTAGTTGGGTGGCATGTGCTACTGTCCCCAGCTCCAGAGCCTGTTTCTGCATAATACAAAACCAGACAGCATTCATTTGTATCAGCAGAAGGAATATTCCACTTGGTATTTCACAAACTGGGGTTGACACCTGGATCCATCACAGATTCAGTGACTTTGGGCAAGGCACTTCTGTATCCTTCCAAGAAATGGGAGGATAGTCCTCCTGGATCCATGACCACTCACAAGATTCCTAAATTCAGCGGGGCGTGGTAGCGCATGCCTGTAATCCCAGCACTTTGGGAGGCTGAGACAGAAGAATCCTGAGTTCAAAGCCAGCCTCAGCAACAGTGAGTTGCTAAGCAACTCAGTGAGACCCTGTCTCTACATAAAACACAAAATAGGGCTGGGTGCCCCTGAGTTCAATCCCTAGCACCAAAAAAAAAAAAAAGATTCCTAAATTCACTGATGCTCGAGGCTCTGGTAAAACAGGGCAGTATTTGCATATAACTTATGCACATCCCCCATAACTTTAAATCATCCCTAAATTACTTTTAATACCTCATATGATGTCAGTGCCATGTAAATAGTTATCGTTTAGGGAATAATGACAAGAAAATCTGTGTACATTCAAAACAGATGCAATTTTTTTTCTGACTACTTTCTGAGGTTGTTTTTGTAGATACAGGACCTGACATTGTGGAAGGCTGACTCTATTCATAATTTTCCTATCGTATTGAGTTGTAGTGTAAGGATTTCTTTATCACTCATAGACAGAAGCACTCTAGAAACTATATGATGTATAAGGTATATTATGAAAGTAGAAGTAGAAAGTAGGCAGGAAACCTAAAAAAGGAAATAATATAGTCTGAATGTTTGCAAAGAAAAAAATACAATGAAGGAAATGGAGGGGGCCAGGCACAGTGGCACATGCCTGTAATCCCAGCACTTTGGGAGGCTGAGACAGGAGGATCGCGAGTTCAAAGCCAGCCTCAGCAACGGCAAGGTGCTAAGCAACTCAGTGAGATCCTGTCTCTACATAAAACAAAAAATAGGGCTGAGGATGGGCTCAGTGGTCGAGTATCCCTGGGTTCAATCCCCAGTACAAAGAAAGAGAGAGAAAATGGGGGTGGGAAAGAAAGCAATAAGGGAAGAACATTCCATGTGCTGGGACAGTAAGCACAAATGCTCTGAGGCACAAAGACCTTGGTAGGCTTGAGAAATGGAGCCAGCAGCCTAGACTGGAATGCAGTGGGCAAGTAGGTATGGAGGGAGACCAAGTCAGTCAGCGGGTGCCAGGCTCTGTGGACCATCGGGAGATGTTTAGATTTTATACAAAGGACAGTAGGGAGCCTTTGAAGGTGTTTCTGCTGTGAAAAGGAAGACATGATCTAATTGGTGCTTTAGGATCACTCCAACAACCAGGTGGAGAATGGATTCATCAAGGGCTGCAGGAGACCAGGGAAGAGAAGTCTTGCAAAGGGTGATGCTGGCATGGGGCGCGGCAGGGCGGGGCAGAGGGCTGGTGAGCAATGGAGCCAGCTGTGCAGAGGACTTTGCAGTGATGGGGATGCTGTGTACCTGTGCTACCCATTGCTGTAGCCATGGTCCCCATGCGGCAGTCAGTTACTTGGAATGTAGCTAGTGCAGTTGAGGAACTGAATTCTTAAATGTTAATTTGAGTTTAAATAGCCAGATGGAGCAGGTAACTGGCCTGTGGGATGGCACAGGCCTAGGAAGACATGGATAGACGTTAGGAGAGGGAACAGTTTGGTGGCCCGGGTGGTGAGGGGTGGTGGGTCTGAGCCTTCACCCCTTCCCCAGGGTGAGGGGAACTTTGGTTGAAGGACACCCGGGACAGTCCTGGCCTGATTGTTGTCATGGCCGTAACTTTGTTCACACTCTCCTGACCCTCATGCATGGGCTGTGTTGGCTGAGGTCAGTTCCGTGAAGCAGGTTTTATTAAGATGTCTGTGTTCCAGGTGGGGAAACTGGTTCCCTCAGGTGTCCTGAGTCAAGGTCACATAGAAAGTGAGAGGCAGCTGGGATTTGAACTTCTGTCTTATCCGTCTCTAGTGCCCATGATCTTCAGCATTGTGCTGCAGTGGAGCTGGCTGAGGGGCTTCAGGGTCCGTGGGTGGAAGGGAAGCCAGAAGAGAAGGTGACTTGCAGGGGACATGGCCTGGCTGTGCTCCATGGAGAGGCCACTTGTCCTGGGAGGACTTTGCAGGGAAGGCACAGAAGGCAGACTGGTGCTAACAGGGTACCCCTACCTACAGGGTGGTGTGATTCCTGGGCCTCCATATCCTTGTTCAGTGGAAGGACATCACAGAGCCTTTCTGCAGAGGTGGCTGTGGGGGTTACTTATGAGGCTTTAACTTTATCACTGTGAAAGTTTTGGAAAAATACCAAGGCATTAGGACTAAGGAGGATGCATAATCCTGGCCAGTTCCTAGACTAGGAAAAAAATAAAGGACATTCTTATTGAAATGGGCAAACTCTAACATGGCCTGTGGTTTGGATCAGAGTACAGGGTCAGTGTGGCTTCCTGGGTTT
Source organism: Xerus rutilus (assembly GCA_028644305.1). NCBI lineage: Eukaryota > Metazoa > Chordata > Mammalia > Rodentia > Sciuridae > Xerus > Xerus rutilus. Next base: position 121,481,541 of record CM053407.1, on the reverse strand, counting down.
GACACACGGTGTGGTAGGTAAGAGAAGCCCCTGTTCTTAGGAAATCATTTCTCAACTGTTAAGGGGTAAAGGCTAGAATATCTGCAGTTACCTCTCACTGGTTCAGAGACAAACGTGTTTATACCTAGATAAAGCAAGTGGGGTAAAATGTAAACACTACGTATGCTCTTCATACTCTGTAGCAATTTTTCTGTAAGTTGAAACTGTCAGCATAAAAAGTTACCCCCAAACTTTTAAAAAGCCTATGAATCCAGCCATGCAGAAGGAAGCCCAGCTTCTGGGTTCTGATTCGGTTGCAGTAGGGGAGTGTGGGCACCAGGATCGTTCCCTACTACCAGATGGGCCTGATGTCCAGCTGAAATGACAGCAGCTGCAGGGTGAAGGGCTGCTTGCTGTTATTTCCAGAAATCCCTGGTCCTTGCCCCCAGCATCTGCAAGCATGGGCAGGAGGAATCCACCAATCCCAGCAGAACCAAGGAGCCTGAAGGCTGGAGCCCACACAGGCCCTGGGCCTTAAGGACTCCCTCTGGGCCCCCACCGGTATGAACCTCAGGGGTGGGGGCCACAGAGTTTGAGCTTTTACTGAGCATCAGGCAGAGGAAGTGCACTCAGGGTCCGCAGAGTTACTAGCAGTTTTTCCAGCATTTAACCTGCAGTCAGCCCAGCCGTGAGCACTGTCTAGGTCTGTTCTCGTGTGATGTACTGCCCCATTCTATAGAAGAGCAAACTGAGGCCTAGAGGTCACCTCACTCCACTCACAGAAGCCTAGACAGAGGGCTCCAGGCAGACAGAGTTGTGTGCCTACCTGACGACACCCTGTGGTTTCAGGGCAAGAAGACTATGATCGGCTGCGGCCCCTCTCCTACCAGAACACCCACCTTGTGCTCATCTGCTATGATGTCATGAACCCCACCAGCTATGACAATGTCCTCATCAAGGTGATGTCCCCAGCCTGATTTGGGGGTTAGGGGCCATGGAATCAGGATATCCCCAGCCCTGATGCTCTGCCTCCTCCTTCTACAGTGGTTCCCCGAGGTCACACATTTCTGCCGAGGGACCCCCATGGTGCTCATCGGCTGCAAGACAGACCTGAGAAAGGACAAGGAGCAGCTGCGGAAGCTCCGGGCGGCCCAGCTGGAGCCTATCACTTACACTCAGGTGGGCCAGAACCTCACATCCCACCCAGGGGCATGGGCCAAGGTCTCCCCAATACCGCCTGCCTCAGCCTCTTCCAAGGAAGTCAGGGTGCCAGCAAGAAAGACTTCTGAAAACCACCCCCACCATGGCACACAACCATGGCAGAAAGCCTTCGAGACTTTTGACCTCTGTAACTGGGGTGCCTTTATGGGAGTTGAAGCAAGCAGGATTCTAAGAATAATTTTGAAGGCCTGATAGCTCATGGATCTGAGCACTTTACATTACTTATGTCATTTAATTCTTAGGTCTCTGAGGCAGGTCCTGATAACCTCCCTTAGTTCATAGGGGAGAAACTGAGGCCCAGGAAGGTTAAACAACTTGCCCAGGGTCATACAGCAACCTGAAGTGGAGTCAGGATCCAGTCCCAATAACTGAGGACCGAGAGTCTGCTCTCTCAACCTCCATCCTGTCCAGTCTACCTGGGACGACCAGGAGTGCAGTCCTCATTTGAAACGGTGTTCTCTACAACCTCTGAGAGTAATGGGCAAATCCAAACCTTGCAGTTTTGGGGGTGAGGCATGTGAAAGTAGTTAGAAAAAAAGGAACACAAAAAATTTAATAAAGAAACTTTAATAAAAGGAATAAGCTTAATAACTAATTCATTTTAAAAATAAGTTTTAGCTGGGCGCAGTGGCACAAGCCCATAATCCCAGCACTTAGGGAGGCTGAGACAGGAGAATCGCGAGTTCAAAGCCAGCCTCAGCAATGGCGAGGCGCTAAGCAACTCAGTGAGACCCTGTCTCTACATAAAACACAAAATAGGGCTGGGGATGTGGCTCAGTGGTCGAGTGCCCCTGAGTTCAATCTCCAGTTACCCCCCAAAAAATGTTTTGTTGTTTGTTTTTAACTCAAAAGCTCAGTGGCTTCAACTGTGCTGTCAGAGAAGGGAAACAGGTGTCTAGGAGGAGGTACTTTCTGTCTTGAGGCCACCCAACTTTTCTCATGGGCCTGGGAGACCGTCCCAGCCCCAGTTCTCAGAATTCAGCCTGCTCTCTGCCTGAAGCTGAAGAGAGGCTGGGGTGGATGCCAGCACAGGGCTTCTACCAGAAGCGGCAGCCAGTGTGGGGATACCAGACAGGTCCCAAGTTCATCCACACACACTGGTGAGGACTGGCCCTGGGATAGAGAAGGGACAGGGGTCCCAGCCAAGGCTTTCCCCTCTGAAGAGTCCCCAGAGCCAGCCCTCAGCCCTCGAACCTCTAACTAAGGGTCAGGAGGCCTTAGGGCCCCCCTCCAGGTCTCTCATCTAATGGTGGCTCCTCCTCCACTCAGGGCCTGAGCGCCTGTGAGCAGATCCGAGCTGCACGCTACCTGGAGTGTTCCGCCAAGTTCCGGGAGAATGTGGAAGACGTCTTTCGAGAAGCCGCCAAGGTGGCCCTCAGTGCTCTGAAGAAAGCACAGCGAAAGAAACAACGCGGGGTTTGCCTGCTGCTGTGACCCGGAGCAGCAGCTGCAAGACAGGACTGACAGGGTCAGGGGCCCAGGGCTAGGCCACTCCTAGGATTCTGCCCTGTCCCTAGCCCTGCGACACCTGGGACCTCAGACTGTGCTCCTAGAACATTTTGGAACTCTCTCCTTTCCTGTGAACTCACCTTCAAGCTCACGTGGTGTATAGCAGTGAATGAGGGAACTAGATACATGTCCCTCTACCCTGGAACCAGCTTTTGTTCCTGACTCAGGAGGGCCCTATCATGGTCTCCCCCGATGTGTGTCCCCTTTTGCACACCCAATTCATGCTTAAAACTTAGGACTTCATGTGGGTGAGTGTGGAGGGCACTCCACACAGGTTCCCTCAAGCTGCTGCTTCCGTGTCACCCGCCTCCCTGGCCTCCCAAGATAGGGTTGGCTGCATCCTCCAGCCTCTTCCTTCTTTTGCCCAGAACTCTGGGGCCACCACAGGGCCGGGGCCTATCAAGAGAACACAGGCAGTAGCCCTGGAAGTGAGGCTGGCACTAGACCCTCCCTCCTCCTCCTCCTGTCCCACACAGAACTAAGCCTTTAGATTAGGCATCACCGTATGTGCTCAGGAGAAGAAATGCTCTCTCAAAAGGTCAAACAGATACCCTGGACCACTCACCTGACCGCTGCTTCAGGTCTTACCTCTGGACCCTACTCACACCCCATCAGGGACTCAGGGTGGAAAGTGTCTGGGGAGACCTCTGTTCCCTCCTGGGACTGTTTGCCATCTGCAGGTGGCCAGGATCAGGCCATTTAGATAGGCTTCCCACATGCCCTTCACCGCCTCTGCTTGCATCAGGATGTGGATCTCAGAACTGCCCATCCTGGTCTCCTTCGAGAACTGACATCAAATCCCTGCCCACACAGGCCCACAGACTGCCTGTGTCCCTGCCAGCCAGCTGCCTAAGCCCTGAACCTTCCAGAAGGTCTGGGACTGGGGGTCCAGGACTTTTCAAACAAGTGCCCTGGTGGCTCTAATGCCTGAGACAGAGCTGCGTGGTTGTGAGGGAACCTAAGAGTCAGTGTGGCCTAACTAAGATGGTACCATGATTTTGGCCGGCATCCATTCTCCCCAGTACTGCCTGCCTCAATCCCTTCCAAGGATGTCACGGTGCCAGTAAGACTTCTGAAAAACACCCCCAGCAGATTCCCGAAGGCCCTGCTATCTCCAGGGGAGTCACCCAAGGACCTCTTGTTCTCACAGAATCCAAGGCCTTATGGACAAATGATGGTTTAGGGTAGAGGTCAGCAAACTATGGCCTGCAGGCCACATCAGGCTACTACCTATTTTTGTAAATAAAGTTTTATTGGCATCGCCATACCCACTTGTATATGCACTGGCTCCTTTTGCTTTACAACTTCAGACTAGCCACCACCGAGGCCATGTAAAACATGCATCGTCTGGCCTTTGATAGTTTGCTGAATCCCAATTGGGCAAACCTGGGTGCCTACAAAAGGCTGAACAGAGATCCACATGAGGGGAGTAGGGCAGGGATAAAGGGAATGGCAGAGCTGGCACACCAGAGCATTGGTGCCTGATCTTACCTTGTGGGGATGCTGTCAGATCTTTGTGTGTGTGTGTGGTACTGGGGACTTATCTCGAGGGCTCTGTATCACTGAGCTATATCCCCAGCCTCTTTTTAATACACTTTTTTGCTACAGTTACCCAAGCTGGCCTTGAACTTAACCATCCTCCTGCCTCAACCTCCTGAGTGGCTGGGATTACAGGTGTATACCACACAAAGCCCAGCTCTTTCCATTTTTCTAGGAGAAGTGGAATCTGGATTTTTTTTTTTAATTTTTTTTTTTAGTTCTAGATGGACACAATATCTTTATTTTATTTATTTTTTCTGTGGTGCTGAGGATCGAACCCAGTGTCTCACGCATGCGAGGCAAGCGCTCTACCACTGAGCCATAATCCCAGCCCCGGAAATCTGGATTTTCATATGCAATCTTACTGTGGGGTAGGGCATCATTTTCTAAATATAACTAATTAAAAGAATTTAAAACCCCTTTGAGCAGGGAACAGTGGCAGACACTTGTAATCCCAGCTACTTGGGAGGCTGAGGCAGGAGTATCGTAAGTTTGAGGCCAGCCTGGGCAACTTAGTCAGACCTTGACACAAGGTGAAAAATAAAAAGGGCTGAGGATGGCTGTCCCCCTCCTCAGTTTATACCCAAAGGACTTAAAATCAGCATAGTATAGTGACGCAGACACAAATGTTTTTAGCAGCTCAATTCACACACAGTAGCTAAACTATGGAACCAACCTGGAAGCCCTTCAACAGATGGAGAAATAAAATGTGGTACATATACACAATGCAATACTACTCAGCCTTAAAGGAGAATGAAATTATGGCATTTGCGGGTAAATGGATGGAACTAGAGAATATCATCTAAGTAAAATAAGCCAATCCCCAAAAACCAAAGGCTGAATATTTTCTCTGATAAGTAGATACTGCTCCATAGTGGGGGGGACGGAGAATGAGAGGAACTTTGGTTTGTGCAGAGGGAAGTGAGGGGAAGGGTGGGGCTGTGGGGATGGGAAGGACAGTAGAACAAGACAGACATGTTACCCTGTATGTATGCATCATTACACTACTAGTGTGATTCCCCACCATGTACAGCCAGAGGAATGAGATATTGTGCTGCATTTGTGTACAATGTGTCAAAATGCATTCTACATGTACAATTAGAACAAATTTAAAAAATTTTAAAAAGTGGGGGCTGGAGATGTGAGTCAGTGGTAGAGTGCTACCCTAGCACATGTAAGGCCCTGGGTTCAACCCCTGACACACGCGCGCGCACACACACACACACACACCCCTCTGACAGCCAGATGAAGCACACCTGCCGGCGCTGCCACACAGTCTGGTCTGGGTGGATGTGCACGGAAATAGTCAAAGGAGCTGAGGCCTGTGCATAGGTAGAAAGGGGCAGGGCATTCGAATGAACCTGTTGGCTTCTCCACCCTCCCCACTGTAGATCTGGCTGGGTACCAGCATGGCAGCCCTGGCCTCACAGACTGTCCCCTCCTTCCCACATTACAGAACCTCTGAGGTGAAGGGAGATGGAGAATGGGTTGTCTCCAAGATGGCTTAAGTCTCAGCCAGTACTGAGTGTGGCTCCTAGTCTCTGAGTACTGGGGGCATGCTTGCGAAGGTGGGTTGAAGGGAGGCGGTCAGGAAACCCTGAAGGGCGCACTGGTACTTCCAGCATCATTAAATGACCTGGGCCGCCCTAACAATCCAGAGGCTGGTGCGCCCTCTGGTGGCTAATTCCTTAAACCTTCCCCCCCTTAGGGCCAGCCCTCCCAGTGACTCCAAGGGGGCAGACCCTCAGGTCCCCAGGAGGCAAGGCCACTTTCCCAAGTGCCAGTAGGCAAGTGACTCAGGCAGCACAAACATGAGGCAAACACAGACAGTGGTTCTCTGAGAACTTAAATAATTCCCCACCACTGAGGGCGGAGGCCGTGGAAGGGCCTTACAGCAGGGGCAGTGGGGCCCAGGGGAGGGGGCTCCACAGGATGCCAGGTTTCATTCCACCTGAGCCTGGGATGTGGTAAGCAGCAAGTCAGCATAAGTCCAACCCCTGCGAGGCACATCCAAACCCCTTCTTGAGGGGTTCAAATGATGGGAGTGGGGACAAAGGGGCTCCCTGAGGATTTGGACCCCACCCCTAGGAAGATTGACCCAGTCTCTGACCTTGCCAAGAGCAGCCCGGAAGGCCTCAGATTCCAGGAAAGCTGGGAGGACCCGGTATTAAATATGTCATAAATAGGGGGGCTAATACTGTGCAGAGAGGTGGGCTTCACATTCCTTATGTCCTACTGGGGAGGGGGGTGTTTCAACCCTGCTCCCAGCAATGCCTCTGGCCCCTGAGATGCTACTGCCCTTGGCCACTAGTGACCAGCATCCCAGGGTGCCAATGGGAATGCCCAGCACTCTCAAAGTCTGGGACCCCAGGGGCACACAACTTGAGAGGCTTATGGCTTCTTCATCTCATTTCTGTTCTTCTGGAATTTGGCGTACACAACCTTAAATGTAGTCAAGTCCAAGATTCATGGCTTCTTCGTCTTGTTTCTGTTCTTCTGGAGTTTGGCGTGCACGACCTTGAGTGTCGTCAGGAAATTGCCCAGGAAGAGGACGAGGAAGGTGAGCGCCAGCACAAACACCTGCAGATCCAGAGGGATGCAGCGCCCAGCAGCACATAGAGGGCAGGGTAGGTAGAGAGGATACAGAAGTTGGGTTAAGTTCCCTGCTCAAGTACAGGTCCCCACCCAAGGTCCCAGGGCCCCAGCAAAGCTGCATGGGTTGTCAGAGGCAGAGGTAGGTGAGCTGGGTAAAGGCAGTGAGTCCCCAGGGTCAGGCTGGTCCTAGAGGAGCATTTGATGGGGTAGGCCTCCTTGGCCCCTAGATCCCTGAGGGCCTCCATGGCCCCCTGAAATCCCTCCCACATCTCCCAAAGTTCTGGGCAATAGGGCCCCAAGGCAGAGAAAAGGACGTGCTTGGGGACAGAATTCTCCCTAAGCCAGCTCAGCACCTGGAAGGTCTTGCCCCCACATATGCACACACTCCATACCTGCCATTCTCTGCATTCTTCATGGCTGGAGAGCTCAAACAGAGTGACAGCATTGTAGAGCTGCCAGAACTGGAGACAGGAAGACAGACACTGCTCACCCACTGAAAAGCCATGGAGATGGACCAGTCCCCAGCTTCCAGTACCAACTGCACGAGACACAGACATCTTCCCCCCAGATAAACTACATGCACCCTAGGCAGGGTAGGTCTGAGGACCAATTCTGGCTCCTGTCCTTAGTGTCCCTGGACCCAGAGGGCATCCCTGAGGCTTCTTGCTCCTGCAGGAAGACTGAACTGGTTTTGGCCATTGGCCAAGAGCAGCAGGGAAGGCCTCAGCTTCTGGGGAAGCTGGGATTCAGTGTTATAAATAGGGAAGCTGGGGTAGGCTCACACTGTGCAGAGAGGACAGGTGGGCTTCACGTTTCAGCTGCCTGGAGACAACTGGTGAAGGAGGGAGAGGCCTGAAGACCTTCTGTTCCTGGGAGTCAGCATAGACAGGGGCATCCAAAAATAGCAGGGGACTCACGTGGCCACAGAAGAGGAAAGGTAGGAGGAAGGTGAGGCCCCTCCACATCCAGGACTGGAATCCTTCTGTAGAAAGCAGCAAGGAGCCAAGGGCCCATGTGAGGGGACTCAAGGTACCCACTGCCTCACCATGCACCCTAAGATTAGCCAGGAACAAACACCAGGCAGGCATTGTTCACCTTCTATAGGTGAGTGAGCACTCCACTATGGCAACAGCCCAGAGACCTGCAGAGCCCCTGCCACCATACGAACTGCTGTCTTTCAAGTCACCATGAGATGAGGACTGACACTACTCATCAAGCCCCAGGCACTGTGTTTTCACTAATTTCCTTATTGATGCAGGAGCTTGCATTTTGGAATGGGCATTTGCGGCATTTGCATATATTATTTCAATCATATTAGTAGTGGGACTTTTTTTTTTGTACCAGGGATTAAACTCAGGGGCACTTAACCACTGAGCCACATCCCAAGCCCTTTTTTATATTTTATTAGAGATAGAGAGCCTTGCTAAGTTGCTGAGACTGGCTTTGAACTCGTAACCCTCCTGCCTCAGCCTCCCGAGTTGGTAGGAGTACAGGCATGTGCCACAGCGCCAGGCAAGTCAGGCCTATTTTGCAGAGTACTTGGGTAGAAATGACCTTCTCCAATAGCAGAGCTTCTCTGATAGCAGAGCTTTATTAGAAATAGCTTCCCCTGAAAGTTTAAACAAGAGGTCTCTAAACTCTTTTGATTGGGCACTCCATGGATGAAAAGGGTTAAGCACACATTTCCAACGTACATGTTTATACATTTTTTTTTTGGCACCAGGGATTGAACTCAGGGGCACTCAACCACTGAGCCACATCCCCAGCCCTATTTTGTGTTTTATGTAGAGACAAGGCTTGCTTAGCACCTCACCATTGCTGAGGCTGGCTTTGAACTCGTAATTCTCCTGTCTCAGCCTCCCTAAGTGCTGGGATTACAAGCGTGAGCCACCACACCCGGCTACATACGTTTATACATTTAAAAAAATTTTTTGGTGCCAAAAATTGAACCCAGGGCCTTGCACATGTAAGCAAGCACTCTACCACTGAGCTATCCCCTCAACCCATTTATACATATTTATATGCATATGTGTCATCCATGAATTATATGCAAACCAATACTAGGCATATTGTGTGTGTGTGTGTGTGTGTGTGTGTGTGTGTGTGTGTGTGTGTGTGTGTGTATTTTTGAGATGGAATCTTGCTATGTTGCCCAGGTTGTCCTCAAACTCCTGGGCTCAAGCTATCTACCTATCTCAGGCTCCCAAGCAGCTGGGACTATGTACACATACCACCATGCCCACCTAATATTTTGTATAGTATAAAATGAAAACAAAGAATCGATATCTAAAAAGAATAAAGTCAAAGCCTAGCACTGAGGGCCTGCCACTCAGCCAGACTCACACTGGGCAAATGAAACAGAATCCATGATGAATTATAAAAAGCAACTCAGATAAAGAATGGCAGTCCTGGCTTTGCTGAGTGGAAGGTCTTGTATTCTTTCAAGGATGTGCCCCAGTGTGGAGGGCTGGGCAAGCCCAGGACTTGTTCCCCCCTTGCCTGGCTACTCACCCACTGTGAGGTCCAGGTGATTCCTCTCACCCAGGGCTCGCAACCGGTAGAGGCAGCCCCTCTGGTAATAATACTGTAGGAACTGGACGCAGCCTGCAGGGGGAGCACAGCACCTGGGCTCAGGGCTGACAAACCTGAGGACAGGACAACTTTGCCTCTCCCCCAAAACCCCAAGGCCCCCAAGTTCCGCAGACCTTACCAAACCACAGGCTGGTGGGATCGCTAACCAGAGGGCAGAAAAGTCACCCTGGTTACAATCTTCTCCTACCCAATTTCAACACACACACACACTCTCTCACTCTCACTCTCTCCCCACTAACACACAGTAGTCTGAACCTGCTTTATCCATTATCCAGAATACAAAGAGAGTTTAGATATGTGAGAACCCATGTAAGCCCCAACTAGATTGGAAACTTTTGGAGTTTTCCTAGGCATGCCTACTGATAGCAGAGCTTTATTAGAAAGAGCATGCCTAGGAGATAGATGCTTGCTGGAGTGTAAGATGTGCTGTGCTAAGCTGGGAGCTGCATACAGTGCTCAGATGCACAAGAGATGATTCCATATAAGGGGTTATTTTGTAGTTGCTAAAAATGAGGAGGTATTGACATAACAAAATAGCTGTGATAAACTGTTAAAATAACATTTTTAAAAGCAAGTTATGAGGCTGGGGTTGTGGCTCAGTGGTAGAGCGCTTGCCTAGCATGCGTGAGGCACTGGGCTCGATCCTCAGCACCACATATAAATACTAAATGAATAAAATAAAGATCCATCAATAATTTTAAAAAAAAAAAGCAAGTTATGGGGAGAAGTGCTGGGAAGTGAAACTGGCCAAATTATATTGTATATTGTGTTAATGTATAGATATGTAACAAATCCCATCAGTATGTACATCCATAATGCACAAGAAAAAATGTGGGGAAAAATAAAATTAAATTATAATAGTAAAGCTCTGTCTATAATTATAAAATATGCATAATGTAATACATATATATGTATATCAATAAAAACATTTGAGGGGGCTATGGCGGTGGCTCAGTGGTAGAGCACTTGCCTAGCACGTGTGAGGCACTGGATCTGAGGCACTGGGTTTGATCCTCAGCACCACATGAATAAAATAAAATAAAGACTTATGTCCATCTACAACTAAAAAAATATTTTCAAAAAAATTTGAAAAAATCTTAATGTTGATCACCCCTAAAGGTGGATTATTATACAATTTGCATTCTTGGATTTATATGTGTATAGTTGTTTGCAAGCAGGTTTTTATTTAAAAGCCAAGTAATATTTTTTTTAAATTTTTATTTATTTTTTCAGTTGTACGTGGACAGAATATCTTTATTTTTATGTGGTGCTGACGATCGAACCCAGTGCCTCACGTGTGCTAGGCGAGCACGCTACCACTACGCCACAATCCCAGCCCCCCAAGTAATATTTTTTAAAAAGTAATATGGAAGACTGGGGATACAACTCAGTGTTAGAGCACTTGCATAATATGTGCCAGGCCCTGGGTTTGATCACCAGTACCTCAGGAATGAAAAAATAAATAAAATAAAAGGTAATATGGAGCCAGGTATGGTGGTTGCACCTCTAGTCCCAGAAATTGGAAGTCTGAGGCAGGAGAATCACTTGAACCTGGAAGTTTGAGGTCAACCTGGGTTACATAGCAAGACCCTGTCTTAGGGGCAGAGCTCAGTGGTAGAACACATGCTCAGCATGCACAAGGCTAGGGATTGAAGCCCCAGAACTGGGGGAAAGAAAAAAAAGAAAGAAAAAAGGCAAGAGGCAACTCCTCAGAACCAATTCATTGTATACCAATCCAGAGCTATTCTCTGTTTTTGTTTTTTCTGGTACTGGGGATTGAATTCAGTTCGAGGGGTGGAAAAACTCTAACCTTGAGCTACATCCCAGCCCGTTTTATTCTATCTTAAGACAGGGTCTCATTAAGGTGTTTAGGCTAGCTTGGAACTTTCCATCCTCCTGACTCAGCCTCTGGAGTCACTGGGATTACAGGTGAGCACTACCACATCCAGCTTTCATAGCTATTCTCAAATGAAAAAAAGAAAATACATATTTCTATTTTAAGGACTTATTTAAAACTGGGAGACAAGGTTGTGGCCCCAACACCATTCAGTGCCCAAAAGTTGCACTCAGGCCCACCTGGGCAGAGCTGGGGTTCCAGAGGGCAGGTGCAGGCTGGGTGTCCCTCTCCCAGGGCTGGGGGCAGGGAGGTAGGATGGAGTTCATCTGCAGTGGGGAGATATGGTTCTTTTCTGGATTTCTAGTCAGGTCCCTCTCCCTCCTCGGTCTCCCTTCTACATAGGCCAGCAGTCATGTCCACTGGGGGGACCCCTTCAGTGAGAGCCCCAAGAAATCAGCCCCTCCCCCAAAGCTGGGCTCAGATACTCACTCTGAAAAATTGAGAATGCTAAAAACTGATTGCGAAACTTCTGATAAATTAGTCCATTGGGCCTGGAGAGAAAGAGGAAAAAAAAAAAAGATGAAATGCTCTGAAATCTGACATTGGTCCCTGTCCCAGCTCCACTCCAACCAAGAGACAAGAAAAGGTTTTAAAGTTAAACCAAGGTCCCTGGTTTCTGCCCTTATTTGTCCTGGAACTGGGCCAGGTCATGCCCATCATTCTTTCTAAAACCAAGGGAGCTCATGTAGTCATTCTGAAACCTCATTCATTCCTTGGCCTTGCTGTTCCTTGTCACCTCTCTCCCAGCCAGTGGGCAATTCTGAAATATTCCCAGCTGTGAAAACTCCCACCTAGCCTGACAGGACCCTGGCAGCTGGGCCTCTAACCCAGTTGTAAGCTCAAACTTGCCTTCCTGACCCAAAAGTCTTCCCTAGAGGGGCCCTTCCACATTCACCAGCCTTTAATTCATCCAGTTCCATCCAGGGGAGGCTCAAGGGGCCCAGCAAGGGGCAACTCACCAGGTCAGCATCACTCCAGACAGGAACGTAGAGACGTAATGGTGAGACACCCACCAGCCTTTAATTCTCAGGGGAAAAAAGAAGGGAAAGAGGCTCAATTGGGGACAGAAACACAGGTGACAGTCTCTGTTCCCAGCCCACGCAGCAGGGGCTGCTCTGCAGCTGGAAACAGCTTCTTGGAGTGAGAAATGGACAAAATCAAGGGCTGAGTTGTGGTTCAGTGGTAGAGCACTTGCCTAGAAATGGGCACAAACCATACCCTGTCCCTTCCTGATCCTACAGAGATAAATAATCCTACACTGACTACCTGTAGATTATCCCAGAGACCCACTTGGGGTTCTAGGGGCTTTGGAGACCCTAACATCACCTGAATGTCAGGCCCACCTCCCTCTCTGTCCTAGGCACCAGATGTTCTGAGCATAGTGACCTTTTCTTGAACTCACCAAGCCTGCTGCTGCCTCAGGGCTATTATGGACTGAATTGTGTCCCCTCAAATTCTTATGTTGACGTCTACCCCCACTCAATACCTTAGAATGTGACTGTATCTGTAGATAGGGTCTTTTTTTTTTTTTTTTTTTGGTAATGGGGATTGAACTCAGGGGCACTCGACCACTGAGCCACATCCCCAGCCCTATTTTGTGATTTATGTAGAGACAGGGTCTCACTGAGTTGCTTAGCACCTCACCGTTTCTAAAGCTGGCTTTGAACTCGCGATTCTCCTGTCTCAGCCTCCCTAAGTGCTGGGATTACAGGCGTGCACCACCACGCCCGGCTTGTAGATAGGGTCTTTAAAGAGGTAACTGAGGGGGCTGGGATTGTAGCTCAGTGGTAGAGCGCTTGCCTCGCATGCGTGAGGCCCTGGGTTCGATCCTCAGCACCACATACAAAGCAATAAAATGAAGACATTGTGTCCATCTACAACTAAAAAAAAAAAAAAAAAAATTAAAAAAAAAAAAAAAAGAGGTAACTGAGGTTAACAGAGGTCACAAAGGTGACTTAACTCAATGTGACTGGTGTCCTTGCACAAAGAGGGAGAGACACCAGGGATATGTGTACACAGAGGAAAGGCCATGTGAGGACATACTGTGAAGGTGGCCCTCTGCAAGCCAAGGAAACAAGACCTCAAGAGAGACCAGTGTGCCGGCACTTTGACCCTGGACCTTCAGCTTCTGGAACCATGAAAACCAAGATGCTGGGCTGGGATTGTAGCTCAGCGGTACAACGCTTGCCTTGCATGCGTGAGGCCCTGGGTTCGATCCTCAGCACCACATACAAAGCAATAAAATAAAGACATTGTGTCCATCTACAACTAAAAAAAAATATTTTAAAAAAAAATTTAAAAGCCGGGCGCGGTGGCTCAAGCCTGTAATCCCAGCACTTAGGGAGGCTGAGACAGGAGAATCGCGAGTTCAAAGCCAGCCTCAGCAACGGCGAGGCGCTAAGCAACTCAGTGAGACCCTGTCTCTACATAAAACACAAAATAGGGCTGGGGATGTGGCTCAGTGGTCGAGTGCCCCTGAGTTCAATCCCTGGTACCAA
>CM053407.1:121436483-121467211 GCA_028644305.1 Xerus rutilus | reverse complement strand
CCTGTAATCCCAGCACTTAGGGAGGCTGAGACAGGAGAATCGCGAGTTCAAAGCCAGCCTCAGCAATGGCAAGGCGCTAAGCAACTCAGTGAGACCCTGTCTCTACATAAAACACAAAATAGGGCTGGGGATGTGGCTCAGTGGTCGAGTGCCCCTGAGTTCAATCCCCAGTACCAAAAAAAAAAAAAAAAAAAAAAAAGACTGGCCATGGGAATAGTAATCACCCCTGCTCTGTCAGAACTCACTCCCAGAGCACAGTGGAGCAGTACTGAGCAGGGAGATGCCCAGATGCTGCCTCTCACGAGGAGGAGGAACCACGAGAATCTGCTGGTGGGGAAGAGGATGCTGGATAAGGCTTTGTTTTTAATGAAAATCAGCCTGTAAACCAGGCACGGTGGCCCACGCCTGTAATTCCAGCCGTCTGGAAGGCTGAGACAGGAGAATCGTGAGTTCAAAGCCAGCCTCAGCAACGGCAAGGTGCCAAGCAACTCAGTGAGACCCTGTCTCTACATAAAACACAAAATATGGCTGGGGATGTGGCTCAGTGGCCGAGTGTCCTGAGTTCAATCCCTGGTACCCCAAAAAATAAAAATAAAATTTCTGTCACTCTTTTTTTTTTTTTTGGTGGTACTGGGGATTGAACCCAGGGCCAGGCAAATACTTCACCACTGAGCTACACCCCAGCCACTGTTATTGGGATTTTTTTTTTGGTACCGAGGATTGAATTCAGGGGCATTTGACCACGAAGCCACATCCCCAGCCCTACTGCGTATTTTATTTAGAGACAGGGTCTCACTGAGTTGCTTAGTGCCTTGCTAAACTGCTGAAGCTGGTTTTGAATCCTCCTGCCTCAGCCTCCCGAGCTGCTGGGATTACAGGTGTGAGCCACCACGCCCAGATGTTTATTACTGGGATCTTAACTTGCATTCCCTAATAGGTGGGTTGGAGCCATCTTAAAACCTTCCTACCAGAAAATGCATATCACAAGATCGAGGGCTGAATCTTAACCACCTCCTCTTCTCTTTCCAGCCCATAAGACATTTCTGGATATAAATTAGCTGTTCGGGCAACAGCCTGTGTGTGACTCAGGGATTATGGTAAGAGATGAGGTTTTACAAGGCTCTGTATTCCTAGTACTAACAGCACCAAGTAAACAACAGACATTTAATAAATGCTGTCATGAATGAAATGATGTCCAGGAGTTGTGGGTGAAAGCAGCAGCTAGTCTGTGTGCCAACAACTACAGAGGTGTCAGGAGATCACATTCATCCAAATCTTTGTCTCCAGCACTGCCCCAATTCTACTATCCCCATATTGCCTGTCCAAGTCTACGAGGACCCCTAAATCCAATTTCCTAATAGTAAATTCAGTTGGCCAGATCCTCAGACTTTCAGCTAGCAGATCAACCAAGAGCCTGGCATGGCAGCACACACCTATAATCCTCTAATCCCAGCTACTCAAGAGGCAGAGGCAAGAGGATCACAAGTTTGAGGGCAGCCTAAAACTTAGTGAGACCTTGTCTTAAAATAACATTAAAAGAGCTATGGATGTAGCTCAGTGGAAGAGCACTCGTCCAGCATGCATGAGGCCCTTGGTTCAATTCCCAGAGCAGCCCCCCACCAAAGGGCAACCCAGAGGTCTCACTGCAACCCCCCTAGAACTCTGCAAAGCCACACAGGAACCCTCAGATCTTGTGCCCCCCCCCCACAGTCCTTTGTTCCACTCCCCAAAGCTTCCCTGAGGAATGCCCTTTCCCTGTCTGGGTGCTGCTTGGGCCAGACATAGACTCTGGGCAAGCTTAACTGGGCAGCAGCTTTTAATTTCACAGCTAGTGGTGCCCAGAGCCCAGTTTTGATAGATGCCAACAATAAACACAGCTCAGCAACATGGGGTGAAGCTAGAAATTGCATCTTCCCCAGCTCAGCATTCATGAGCCCCACTGTCCATCTGCACACCCCAGGGCTCTGGGCTGGTTTTGAGTCTGTATTTATATAATAGGTTTGATTGTAATATAGTTCAGATACTGTCTAATTCATCCATTTATACAATTCAGTGGTTTTTATTATACTCCCAGAGCTATGTAACCATCACAATGAATTCAAAACCTTTGAATCACCTCAAAAAGAAACCTGCAAAAACCCCATAGCAGTTGCTCTCTGGACCTGTTTGCCATAAAAACAAGGGCTGTGGACTTGTTTTTAAGAGCAGACGGTAGAGGGCCCAGGAAGAGCTGGCGCGTGTGTGACTAGAATGGAGGGACAGCATGTTGGACTCTGCAGATGGTGCCAGGGATATTGCCGCGTCTCCCTTCAGGACACATTAGATATGTCTGCGCGTGTCCGGAAGAGATGCACACTAGGCACCGTACAACCCTAGGCAGTTTCTGGCCTTGGGGTTCCGGCAATATGGACAGCTGGGGAATGGCTTATATACTGAGGACTCCTCCCCTGCCTGCCACCTCTACATGTTTGTTCCAAGGATAGGCCCATGAAAAAGCCAGAGACCCAAGCACTGTGTGCTGGTTCTCTGGAAAAGCCAGCCTGGATTGCCAATCATTATTGATTTTGGCCTAGAACTAACTAGTGGACTAACATTAGTTGTTTTGCCATCTGCCAATTACCACCCATCCTGGTCCATGACCTCGTAGGAAGTCACCTCACTCACATACCACCAGGTGGTTTTGGCGGAGCTGAGGAACATATCCAGCCCGTGAGTCAGAACTGGCCAATTGGTGCTCAGCAGCTCTCTGACAACCATGATTGGCTCAGGGGTCAGCAAGTCACCCCAGCCTAACTAATCAGAAGCCTGAAGATTCCCTCTGGATCTATGAAGATACAGGAGAGGCTCTCAGCTCTGGGGCTACTGACCTGGTACAGGGTAGCCTGGGCTGCAGGGAGCCTGCGCAGAGAGGAGTTGGAGTGGGGCTATTAACATTGTTTGAAGCGGGTCATGGTGGCACACGCCAGTAATCCCAGCGACTCAGGAGACTGAGCCAGGAGGATCATTCAGTTAAGTTGAAAGCCAGCCTTGGCAAATTAATGAAGCCCCGTTTCAAAAAATAAAAAAGTGTTGGGAGTGTGGCTCAGTGACAGCACCCCTAGGTTCAGTCTCTACTACTGGGGTGGGGGTCACTGTTGGAGCCTTTTTCTCCCTAGTACTGGGGGGGGGGGACTGTTGGAGCCTTTGTCTTCTTTGCCCAGTTATTTGTGCTCATAAGTGCCCCTTCAGATTTAGTCCCTCCTGAGTGGGTTTCCATCATTTGCCAAATTTGCAAGGGAAGCTGACTTGCTTATTGAGCTAATGAGCTACATCTCAGGTGGGAGGCAACACACCAGGGTGGCTCCATGTTATGACAGGAACAGACCCACACCCCAAGCCTGTTTCCCAGAGCACTCCTGTCCAAATTTAGGTCTGAGATACAACCAGGAAATAGACAAGAGTCTCAGGAACCCACATCATGTACGACCACAGAGCAGGAACCTAAATAAAATAAGTTATACTTTATATATATATATATATATTTTTTTTTTTTTTGCCAAATACATTCAATTCTCATGTATAACTAAAAATAAAAAAAAAAGATTTTTTTAAAAGAGTCTCAGGCAGGAGAATCACGAGTTCAAAGCCACTCAGGGGGCTGGGATTGTAGCTCAGTGGTAGAGCACTTGCCTTGCATGTGTGAAGCACTGGGTTCAAGCCTCAGCATCACATAAAAATAAAATAAAGACATCTGTGTCCATCTATAAATAAAAAAAATATTTAAAAAAAAGCCGGGGCTGGGGTTATGGCTCAGCGGTTGAGCACTTGCCTCGCATACGTGAGGCACTGGGTTCGATCCTCAGCACCACATAAAATAAATAAAGATATTGTGTTCATCTACAACTAAACAAAATATTTAAAAAAGTAAAAATAAAATAAATAAATAAATTTTAAAAGCCACCTCAGCAAGGGCAAGGCATTAAGCAACTCAGTGAGACCCTTTCTCTACATAAAACACAAAAGAGGGCTGGGGATGTGGCTCCGTGGTCGAGTACCCCTGAGTTCAATCCTCAGTACTAAAAAAAAGTGTCTCAGGGAGGTAAGCCTCCAGGAGGTACGTATATTTTGGTTCTGCTCTACTGTCCCCAGAACACCAGTCCCACAGACCTTTACTCACTATAGAGCTTGGCTTCAATTCATTTCAACAACGTCCATGAGGTGGACTGGGTATCGGCCCTGAGCTCCTGAGCTGGCGCTGGGCTACCTAAGAAATGAGAAAAATAGCATGCATCCCAACCTGGACCCTCAGGCTGCCTCTGCACATGCTTTTGGGGAATGGTTTCTTAGCTATTCCCTGGTGAGAGGCCAGAGCAGGAGAAACTTCTTAGAGATCTTTTTTCATCTGCCCCAGGATACATCAGCTCTGAGAAAGAGCTGGGGGAGGATAGGGGCTAAATCTGCAGCAGATGTTAAAAACGAGTCACAAGTTTGAGTCACCCAGATTCAGCCCACCTGCTTTGCCCCCTCCCCCACAAACCGGCCACAGTTCCTGCAGTCATTCTAGAAGCTGAGGCCCTCATTTGGGCCCACTGGCCCCATCCCAGGCTCTCTTCCCCAAGGCCAGCTTGGGAAGACAGGCCTGGAGGAATAGTTCCATCACAACTTGAGATTGCCTGGACCACACTTACCATGACAGGACCTTTTTTAGCTTTGTGGGTGCTCCCAAAAGGTAGTGTGGGTTATCTTGAAGTCTCTTAACTCAGCGTCTGGTGCTCAATAAATGTGTGATGAACAGCACATGCTGGGGGGGCAGGTAAAGCAGACTGTACAGAAAGCTTTGCAGTGAAAGCCCAGAGACGACCACTCCTGCTCCTCCTTCAGTATGAACACCCAGGAACCAGGAAAAGCTCCTGCTAAACTATCAGGCAAGTGAGGCTTGTCTCTGGAATGCAGCCCTCCCTTTAATACCCCCAGTGAGCTCCACAATTTCAGCTCCTTCTCTTTGATAACCCCCCCAGCTTATCTTAGTAAAAACAAATAAAAAACTGGCCAGGATAACTCTTACTAAAGTGTGAATGACTGTTAAATGCCTCCAAGCTTTTTTTTTTTGGTATCAGGGATTGAACTCAGAGGCACTCTAACCACTGTGCCACATCCCAATCCCAATTTGGGTTTTACTTAGGGTTTTACTGAGTTGCTTAGCTCCTTGCTGTTGCTGAGGCTGGCTTTGAACTCGTGATTCTCCAGTCTCAGCCTCCCAAAGTGCTGGGATTACAGGCCCGTGTCACTGCGCCCAGCCCCAAGATCTCTTAATAGAAGCTCAACAAAAGAGTGAAACACTGCCAGGCGTGGTGGTGCACGCCTGTAATCCCAGCACTTTGGGAGGCTGAGATAGGAGAATTGCGAGTTCAAAGCCAGCCTCAAGAGGCTCTAAGCAACTCAGTGACACCCTGTCTCTAAATAAAACACAAAATAGGGCTGGGGGTGTGGCTCAGCGGTCAAGTGCCCCTGAGTTCAATCCTCCGTACAAAAAAAAAAAAAGAAAGAAAGGGTGAAACACCAAGACTGACAGCAAGCCCATGGCTACAGAATAAAATTAATGATAAAAAGTGTCTTGCCAGTTGTCCTGGTCCCATTTCCCCATTGTATACTTTGGCTTCTCTCCAACCACATCCCAAAGCAAACAGATACTATTCACTCTAAAATTAAGGGAAACTATGAATGTAACTTATTTGGTAAGGTCTTCTGCTTCAGTGTTTCCCAAAGCACAGGCGCATGCCACTCAGTTTTAGGATGACACCAGAGCATCATACCAAATGCAGTGAACCACGGGGGAAGGTCCACTGTTTAGTTCTTCTCTATTCTCCCGACTAAGTCGAGGAGAGTCTGGGGTACGTGCTAGGACATCTTTAATGCCTCTTGAGATCTGCTCATCCCTCTCTTTCTACACACACACACACACACACACACACACAAACACGGATAGCAGACCCAGGGGCTAAAGAAGCAAGAATAACTGATATCTATGATTTCCACAGGGAAAATAAAAGGATACTTTTACAGAACGTCTACAATTGCTGGTTGCTTTCCATGAATGGTGGTGAAATAAAGTTTTCTTATAATCATAAATCAATACACATTTAAGTAAAAAAAGATAGGATTGATTTAAAATGCAAGGAAATCATCACCCGGGTTGTCCATGAACATGGCAAGCACGGTGAGGACAAGACAAGGAGGAGCAGTTTGAGAAGCACTGACCCGTCTAAACAGCTGCGCCACAGGCTGTGCTCCTGAGCCACTGTGCCCCCCAGTGGTCCTTACCTCTTGGCTTTATGTTCAAGGTGAAATCCGGCAGGGCAGGGACCTGCCATAAGAGACCACCAGGCAAAAAAGTGAGAAGGTGGCAAGTAATTTGGGGGCTTTGGCAGATGTCCCCAGCCTTAAATATTCAATTCTTGGCTGACCCTTACCAGTCCCAGAAGGGAGGAAGTAGGAAGGGTTTGGGAGGCTGTTCCATGGTCACCTCCAAAAGAATCATACCTTCAGGAAACAGGTCCTCCAAGTGGCAAGGCATGGGTCTTCCATTTCCCCCAGTACTGGGATCAAATCCAGGGCCCTGTACATACTAAGCACATGCTCTACTACTGAGCTACACCCCCAAGTCGGGTCCCATGACTCGGCTCAGGGGCAGGCAGGACAGAAAGGAGACCAAGAGAAAATACTGGGGTTTCTCAGACTCAGAGCACTTTAGACATGAGGAAAGATGGGGACCCCCAATCATGCCAAGATTCACTCATGACACTAACACAATTGCTCCCCCACCAGGGACCTGGAAACTGCCCAAAGAGGAATACAGTTGCTGAGGGTCACAGAGCTGCTCAGTGATAGCACTGGAGCTAGAACTCAGGAATTCTCCCTCCTGACACAGGACAGGTTTGGCCTGAGACCCTCACCACCTGCCTATTCTCTCCCTCTGCTTAGGGAGGACCATCCACTCTTGTCACCAAAACCCATCCATCCTCCTAGAAATAATATCCCAGTGTTCCTCTGAGGAACCATCCCCTCCTGACAAATGCTTCTATGCTGCTAATGATGGCTATAGGGGTGGGCAAGAGGCTCCAGCCTAGCCAATCACAGCAGTGCAATGGCAGGCAACAGTGACTGGTTCAGAGACGCAGTCAGCTCCTGGACCCAATCAATGCGACCCAGTTGGGGAGCCATGGAAGAGAGGAATGTGTCCTGTTTGCCTGGAGTAATGGTGTGGAGCTGAGAGTAAAGACAACACAGGAGAAGGCAGAGGTGAGGGATGGAGAGAAACTGGGTCATGATGACACTGTCAGAACACTAGACTAGGCCTTATCTGAAGCCAGAGCCAATGAACCTACTCTTTTTTATGAGAAAACAGATTTCCTGTTATGCTAAACCAGTTTGAGTTAGGGTTCCTTTTGCTCCTTGGCAGAATAACCGTAAATATGAAACTGCGCCGACAGCATCAGACCTAGTGTCCCTTCTCTCTGGGCATGAACAGTCACAGAGCCCCCAAGGGGAAAGGGAATGCAGGTTGAGGGTATCAACCCTCACCTGTCTCCTCTTCATGACAGATTCCTTTCGGCTCCCTCTGCACCCTCCACAATCTGGGCTCCCAGTTACCTTGAGCCGTTGCTGATGAGAATACTCTCCCGGATCGTCAGAGTGCAGTAATACCACACCAGCAGGAAGTTAAAAACTTCATCTGTCACCCTGGCATGAAGAAACACCCCCAGGGAGGGGAGCAATGTGAGCATAAGGACAGCCAGCTCTTCACCCCAAAAGGACAGCAAACCAGGGTGAGGGCTGCTCATGGCAGGCGCTACCTTTGGAAGCCCTTACTCCACCCTGGCAAGCAGAGGAGTCTGGACCTTGAGCATCTCTTCCCCTGTGACGTCTAGGGCCACTGCTCCTCTTTCTCCCTGGCCCTACCTGCACTCCACGCTCTAGCTGAAGAACTCCTCCTCCCTGGTCCATTCAGCCCAAGGCAACACATCTCTATTCTAAACTCTTCCTGTCTGTGAAGTTTCTGGATGACAACAGAAGGACTTTAAGAACTGGAAACTTACTATTCTATTTTAGGTTGTCTAAGTGGTAAGATGCAAATTCCTCCCATCTCCTTAAACCAGGTATAATTTGGCAGGGTGGGGGGCAGTTACTGGGGATTCAATCTAGGGGGCTTTACCACTGAAGTGCATCCCCAGACCTTTTTATTTGTTTAATTTTTGACAAGGTCTTTCACTAAGTTGCTGAGGCTAGCCTCAAACTTAGAATCTTCCTGCCTCAGCCTCCACAGTCACTGGGATTACAAGTGTATGCCACCACACCTGGTTAAACCAGATATAAATTTGTTAAACTCATGAAATGAGTTTTATGGCCTATGTGGGCTGGCAGGCTAAATGAAGAAATATTCCTTTGCCTCTTCTACAGTGGTAACAGCGGAGCTTGGCTGAGTAGGTCTCAAATGTGGACAGAAAGGACTGCTGATGCCCATGGGGCTGTAGACCTGTCAGAGACCCACTGGCCTCAGCTTGCCATCTGTAAAGTGAGAAGGCTGACCCCCTACCAGAGCATCCCAGGGTAAAGGGTCCTGGGAAAGAGCCAATGACAGAGCCTTCTGAGGTGCCCCCGCCCCAGGCTCTGGGGGAGGGCTCTGTCTTTGACCTTGACAAGGAAGTTCTACTGCCCCTGCCAGTGTCAGACAGACTTCTCCCAGGAGAAGTGACCATGGGTCTGGGCTGTCTGCAGAGAAGTGAGGAAAAACACCCCCAATCTCCCTGAAGTGGGGAATCCTTCTCCCTAGGAGGAAAGGATGGAGAATGTAACTTTAGCAACAATGAAATATAATTCAGGGTGTCTCTGAAGCTATGTGACTGTTTTGTAGAGTGAGATGACAGTCACCCTCAGACCCCAGGGCTTAACTGTTGTCACCCACAGAGAGTCTGAGGAAGGTCAAGACCACACTCTGGAATTCCAGGGCCTGAGTCCAAATCCCAGCTCTGCTGCTGCTTCTCAGCTGTGGGACTGAGGATTAGTGAGTTGCTCCTCTGTAGTGTGGAAGGTAATGGCACCTGCTGCGTAGGGTTGCCATGCACACAAGCTGAGTTAACACAGAGTACTTAAGACAGTGTCCCCAGTGTAGCAGAGCTGTGCATGTTCTGGGCTACAACTCTGGAAGTGCCAGACCATCCAGTCTGCAAAATGAGGTTTAGAAGCTTATCACTGAGGAATCACAGACCCACAGAACTTGGACGAGAAGTGAGAATGGTGGGGGACAGGTTTCCCAGGACAGAGGGTCCCTTTATTTTTTTGGTACTAGGGAGTGAATCCAGGGGCACTCAACCACTGAGCCACATCCTCAGCACCCCCTTTTTAAAATATTTTTTAGTTGTAGATGGACACAATGTTTTTTATTTTATTTATTGATTTTTATGTGGTGCTGAGGATCAAATCCAGTGCCTCACATATGCGAGGCAAGCACTTTACCACTGAGCCACAACCCCAGCCCCTCAAGCACTTTTTATATTTTATTTAGAGACAGGGTCTCACTGAGTTGCTTATGGTCTTGCTAAATTGCTGAGGCTGGCTTTGAACTCGTGATCCTACTGCCTCAGCCTCCTGAGCTGCTGGGTTTACAGGAGTGTACCACTACACACAGCCGAGGGTCACTTGCAATGCAGCTCCAGTAGGAGGCAAGCACAATAGCCAGTCGCGGATACAAGGGCATTTTTCGCTAATGCCTTCCTAAATCTTCTGGATGAAGACAGAAGTCAAAACAAAACATTATGGCTCCAGCACTTGCTCTGACATGCTTGAGGTGCTGGCCTCAATGTGCTTGGCAAATAGTATGAGTTTCCTACAGCTGCTGTTACAAATCACCACGAACTACATGGTTTAAAAAACCATTTATTCTCCTACCATTCTGGAGGTCAAAAGTCTGAACTGGGTCTCACTAGGCTAAAACCCAGCTCTTGGTGGGCCTGATGCCTGCCGGAGGCTCTCAGGGAGAATATGCTTCCTGTTCTTTTCTAGCTTCCAGAGGCTGCCATATTTCTTGTCCCTGTATCACTCCTTCTATCATCACATCTCCTCCTGGGACTCTGACTCTTCTGCCTCCCTCTTGTGAGGACTCTTATGACAACACTGGTCCACATGAATAACCCAGGATAACCTGCCCATCTCCAGATCCTTAACATAATCACATCTGCAAAGTCCCTCTTGCCATATAAGGGAATGTGTTCACAGGTTCCAAGGATGAGGATGTGACCATTACTCAGCCTCTCACACAAGGTCAGCACTGGTTAACTGGAAACTTGCCATGCTGTGGGCATTTTGCATGGATGGTCACTCTGAATCCTTGAAAAGCCCTGCACAAAGTAGGTGTATCCAACACGCCCACGTTTGCATGACTTCCAACTGCCAGAACCTGCCATTCTTGGTGTGCCCAGGGCTCTCTTGGGCCACCAGAGCCCACTCTGCTGGTATAAGAAGCAGATCAGAAGGTGGAGGAATTAACATCCCCTGGGAGCAGTCCCTAGTTCTCTGACAGCAGCTGGAGGATGACACACCAGCCACCTGGTCCTCAGGTAGGACATCTCAGGCTGTTCTGTACTGGCCCTGCTTTTTCGGCAGCACTGAGCTCCAAGTGCCCATGGGATGGCTCTTCCTTATTTCACTTTCCATTCTCCTACCCATGTTTCCTGGGATCATCTCCTGAATAAAGCACAGGGACTAAAATACTTGTCTTAGGAGTATTATATACTTGTCTTCTAAAGGAAACCCAAAGATGGTACTACCTCCTACTTTACAGATAAGGAAACAAAGGCTCAGAGAGGGGAAGTGAGTTGCCCAGAATCACACAGCTGCTAAGCCTTGGAGTGAGATCCAAACCCAAGCCCATCCAAAAGGAACTTAACTCTGACTACCTTGTTCCTACCTGGCTTGAAACCCCACAAAGCAGTCCAGACCAGGCATAGCTTCTTGGCCTGAAGACAGCAGAGAAAAGTTTCAAATTTTCCAGGTACCTCAACAAAGCTTCCTAAACACCAAGCAGCATGGCAGAAGAGGTGTCCTTGGGACCATGGGAAAGATGAGGAAGCACAGTGGTGAAGGGCTGTACTCAAAGCCACACAGCCTGTGAGTGGTAGAGCTGGACCAAGGACCCAGGGCTCTGAAGGTGTCGTTCATGTTAAACTGCAAGCTTAGAGGTCCCAAGGAAGGTGTTACGGTGGAGCACCAGCAAGGAAGCCATCCCAAGGGGGAAAGTATAGTGAACCCTGCTGGTTTGGCACACTGAATACTAAGCTACGATCTTTGCGGGGCAGATGGGGAGGCAGGTTCTGGCTATGTTGCCAGGCTGGTCTTGAACTCATGGGCTCAAATAAACCTCCCACCTCAGCCTCCCGAGTAGCTGAACTACAGGCACATGCAATCATGCCTGGCTGTGATTTTCTTTCTGAGAGCCCAGTCCTAACACAATAGTGATGGTGACAATAACAGCAGCAGGTACTAGTGGCTCCATAGCAAGCTCCCCTGTGGCCACCAGGAGAGAAGAGCTGACTGCCCAGTCCCACTCCCCTGCCCTTTTTTCAACCTACAGAAGGTGTACTAGGTTGAAATAGTGTCCCCTAAAACTCATGTCCACTGGGACCTCAGCATGTGACCTCATTTGGAAACAGGGTCTTTATAAATGTGATTAATTAAAACAGGTCATGTTGGGTTAGGGTGAGTCCTCAATCCAATGGTTGGTGTCTTTACAAGGCCATGAATGGGATGCTCAAGGAAGGAGCCATGTGACAACAGATGCAATGACTAAAGTGAAAGGACTTAAAGCCAAGGAACACCAAGGATGGCCAGCAAGGACAGCCAAGGAGGAACCCTGCCTCGGAGCCTTCAGAACCAGCACAGTCCTGCCAACACCTTCAGTTCTGGCCTCCAGACAAAGAGAGAATGTATTTCTGTTGTTCTAAAGCCATGCCCCCAGTTGATGGTACTTCGTCATGGCAGCACAAGGAGACTGTGTGGAAAGGGAGAGGGAGCAAAGGGACTGTCCATGCAGGCCCCAGGGAAGGAACTGACAGCACAGCCCAGGCTGCCCAGGGAGGGCCCCAGAGGTTCCCCGCAAGGGATATGGTTGCACACCAAGAACTTTTACCCCTTCCAGAGGGTGGAGAGCAGGCATTACTGGTGTGCATAGCCTTTGCCCCCAGGAAAATGGGCCAGGCCCCATGCAGCAGGCAGGCATGAGCCCAGGGCCTGCAAGAGCCTGTCAGGTCACTTGAGTGCCAGACCAGTAGCTGGACTCTCAGCCAAATGCAGGCCAGAAAATAAACCCTTGACACATAGGCCAAATCCCAAATGATACTTGGCTGCGTCCCCTGAGAGCAGAGGATCCAAGGCCAGAGGGAAGAAGGAACCCTAGGGCAGTGCAGCGCAGCCCTCGCCTCCCTCTTTGGAGAGCTCGGCCATCTCCATAGAATGGACTCACTGAACCATCGTCACCCTGTGAGCTATGGCCTACTGTCTGTCACCTTGTCTTACAGATGAGGAAACTGAGGCTCCAAGGGGGAACCTGCCCAGGGTAACAGCCAGTTAGTTTCAAAGCCAGGGTTTAAACCCAGGCAGTCTAGGGTGAATCTTTTTCTTTCTTCTTCTTTTTTTTTTTTGAATTGAGATATAATTCATATACCATAAAATTCACTGTTTTAAAGTATGTAATTCAATGGGTTTTGTTATATTCACAGAATTGTGTGCAATTGATATTACCTAATTTCAGAACTTTCGCATCACCCCAAAAGGAAACCCTGTAATCCACAAACAGCCACTCCCTGTTCCCCTCTCCTCCACCCCTGGCAGGCTCTGACCTATTCTGTCCCTCCAGACTGACCTCCTGTGGATATTCCATATCCATGCAATCATGCAGTGTGGTTCTCTGGGTCTGGCTTCTTCACTTAGCAGCATGGGTCAGTGCTTTATTCCACTTTCTGGCTGAACAGCATCCCATTGTACAGATGAGCCACACTGGACTCTGTCTTAACTGCTACATCACAGGGCCCTCCAGCAGCCCCATGGGCCCTCCACAGGGCGGTCAGCATTGACATTTCCCATGAGCAATGGTCCTTCTCTACCCTACATCTTATCACACCAAATAGTCCAGAAGCAGGAGGGACGTTGCCTCCATCCAGACTCCCCCTCTCCTGGCCCCCTCCTCACACCCTGTGTGCCCCCCACACACACTGCCATGCCCCGCTACCTGTAGTGAAGGACAAAGCGGCATGCCACAGCACCCAGGAGCAGGATTATAGTCAGGTAGAGCTTGAACTTCTCATACTCGTCCTTGTAAGCAAACCTGCCATGACATACCCGCCCCCCCCCCCAAGAAAGGTCACATTCTATTACCATTCCACTCCACTCCCAGCCCCGCCAGCCCTAAGCCCACCACTACTGCCACAACCCATGAGAACCTGTGCATTCCACTAAAGGAATTGAGTCAGCGATGACCAGCGAAGGAAAGAGGGCCAACTGCAAGGGGTCCCCCTGGCCCTGGACTCCTGAGTTAGGGCTTTAGGCCCATGATGTAAAGAGGCAGGGTAGAGGTAGACTCTCCCTCAACCAAGTGCTATAGCAGAAACACAAGGGTCACTGTTGCCTGGAAATAGATTCCAGTAGACAGGAGCACCCGATTCCCATGAGAAATGCTCTAACAAGGCAAGTAATAAATGCTGTAAGAAAGGAACGAGCAAGGGGCACTCTCATGGGAAATGAGCAGTCTTATCAACATATTATTGACTCTGGGAACAGAAGGAAAGAAACCCTCCCCAAGCAGTCTACCCACTGAGGAGGACCAGGCCAGAAAGACTGAAAGCCAGAGCCAAAACTGCTAACCTGCTTTGATTTATGTAAAAATTCTAGCTTGGACCCATCTTTCCTGAGTGAAAAGAGCAAGATGCCTGGATTTTGAACCAGTGGGGGTGGGGGTGGGGTCCAGGCATACTTACTTGGCCTGGTTGCTGAGGAGGGTCACGTTCACATTGCCAAGGACCAGATTCAAGTAGAGCCTGGAAGGAAAGACCTGTGAGAGCCGTGTTCCTGAACATCCTTGAGAGTGGGTCCCACCCAAAATTATGCAGGCTTAATAAGCATGCACTCAGCACTTACTATGAGAAAATAGAACCACAGCAAATCAATGATTAACTCAAGAAGATGGCAGTTTGTACATGGCAGTCTGATTAGCTCATTTCCCCCATCAAAGCTGGCTTAGAGAGCCTATTTCCCAGTCTCCCTTGCAGCCAGATATGAGCATGTGACTTAATTTCAGGCAATGAGGTGAAGGCATAAGTATAATCTCTTATCAATTTAGAAAGTTTTCTTCTCTCTCTCTCTCTCTTTTAAAGTGGTGCTGAGGACTGAACCCAAGGGTGCTCTACCACTGAACTACAATCCCCAGCTCTTTTTATTTTTTTATATTTTAATTTTTTTGGTACCAGGGATTGAACTCAGGGGTACTCGACTACTGAGACACATCTCAGCCCTATTTTGTGTTTTATGTAGAGACAAGGTCTCACTGAGTTGTTTAGTGCCTCGCTATTGCTGAGGCTGCCTTTGAACTCGCAATTCTCCTGTCTTAGCCTCCCAAAGTGTGGGGATTACAGGCATGCGCCACTGCGCCCAGGTCCCCAGCCCTTTTTATACATATATATTTTTTGAGACAGGGTCACCCTAAGTTGCTGAGGCTGGTCTCAAACTTGCAATCCTCCAGTCTCAGCCTCCCGAGTCACTAGGATTCCATGCATACACCACCATACCCAGCTAGGATTCTCTTTAAAATTAAGGCATAACCTTCATAAGTGTACATGTCTTCAAGCACAAGCATGACGAATTTTCATATATTTATACAAGCAACCAACACCAATACTCAGGTCAAAGAATGAGACATTTCCAGCCCCAGAAGGCTCCCTCACACCTACCCCAATCTGGGTCAGCTTCCACCAGTCTTTTTTTCTATCACCATGGATTTGTTTTGCCTATTTTTGAACTTCACATAAAGGTACACAGGGTAGAATCCTTTACACTTGGCTTCCTTCCCTTGATATTCCGAGCCGCATCCATGTAGAGGATGTTTTGGTCTTTCCTTCTTTTTCAGGATAAGTAGTTTCCTATGGGTGGATACGCCACCACTGATTCATTTCTTCTACTTTTGATGAACATTTGGTTTATTTTCAGTTTTTGGTGCTTTTCAATGTGTTGCAAGAGTACTGAAAATCACTTTTGGTAAATTTCCAATATTTAAGACAGTATTTTTAAGGACAGTCCTCATGCTGTGGGTTAGTCCTCAAGACTGGGAGAGCACTTGCCTAGAATGTATAAGACCTTGCGTTCCATCCCTGTCCCCATAAAAACAAACAAAACCCTCTAAACTTAATCAAACTATGTAACAAGTTTGTTGCTTTTGACATCTCCCCACTTGCCCTATACCCTTGCTCTTGGTAACTACCTTTCCATTCTCTTTTTCTATATATTTGCTTTATAAAATCCCACATATAAGTGAGATCATACAGTATTTTTCTTTTTGCATCTGGCTTATTTCACTGAACATAATGTCTTCCAGGTTTATCCATGTGTTTTTGGGTTTTGGCTAGTTGTGAACATACATTTTGTAAACTGAGACATAATTCACATACTGTAAATTTTGCCCTTTTAAAGTATACAATGTATACAATGTAATGACTTCTAGCATAGTTACAATGCCATGCACCCATGTCCATCACCTAATTCCTTAACAGGTCCACCAAACGGGACCCAGCACCCATGAGCTGTCCTTCCCTACTCTCCTGCCCCCAGCCCCTGGCAACCACTCATCTACTCCATCCCTATGGATTTGTGTATTCTGGACACTTCATGTAAGTAGTGTTATACAATATGTGATCTTTTGTGTCTCACTAATTGGCTGTGATGTTCATATACAGTCTTCTGGAGGATATAAACACTCATTTCCCTTGAGTATGTGGCTACGAACAGAATTTCTGGGTCACAGTGTAGGTATGTATTCACCTTCCATAGGAAATGGCAAACATTTTCTGTAAAAAAGGATTTGCTTGCTTTCTTGTCTCTCCCTCTCCTTCCAGATAACGTGCAGCGGGGTGGGGGGCAGCTCTGCACATGCACCTCAGGACAGCTCCTCAGGGTGGAGGAGTAGTCTACTGAAAGACACTGAGTTCCCAGACCACCTCTCAGCCCTGTGGTCTGGCCCACTCACCCCTGGGTAGCACGTGTGAGAGGGAAGGCTCTCTCTCATGGAGACATCGTATGGTTGGGCCTCCATCACAAAAGCCTGTCCTCTAATACACTAACAAAAGTACAATAAAACAGGGCCTCATAGGAGGATGGACAAATCCCACACTAGGGCAGGGGTTTGGAAAGGCTTCACTAAGGTGTGACATTTGAATTAGGCTTTCAATAGTAAGCTTGAGAGGAGAAAAAAAGAACAAATAGAAGAGCCATCTTTCTAGCTACGAGTTGGTTTTCGAGACATTTCCAATCTGCTGTAACTGGAGCAGAAGTATAAAGAGGACATCTATTCTCTCCTGCCCAGCATTTAATCTCTATTTTCTTCAAGGGCAAAGCAAGAGGATCACTACCCCACCAGACCTGGAAAGTACATGACCTTGGCTCAGCCAATCAAAGCAATGCATCCTCATGTTTAGTTAAAAATGGTCATGTGACACAATTTAGGCCAATGAGATTATTTTCCCAGAACCACTGAGGAACAGAGTATCTCCACTAGAATTATTTCACAGGTAGGATATAAACCCAGAGCTGCTGGAGACCAGTTTATAAAGGAAGTCTACCTATAAATGAAATGTAAACATTAGAAAAGAAAGTTAAAAAAAGCTAAATGAGAGACAGGACCTAAGAGTATCATTTGAGCAGCAGGATACTGCAATACCTGAAGCTATATCTGGACTTTTCAGTTAGAGGAGCCAAAAAATCCTCCATTTCTTCTTAGCCAACTTTGAGTTGAGCTTTGTCATTTGTAGCATAAAGATTCCTAACTGGTGTGAAAAATGCACAAAGAACTGGGGAGAAAGAAGCCAGAGGACCAGGGGAGCGGAGTGGGAGCCTGGGGGCTGTTGAGCAACACTGCAAAGAGGATCATGAAGTCAGGAGCAGTAGCGCATGCCTGTAATCCCTGATACTTGGGAGACTGAGGACAGGGATTATAAATCCAAGGCCAGCTTGGGTAACATAAGAACCATATGTCAAAAACAAAAAAATTGGGGGCTGGGGATGGGGCTCAGTGATAAAGCACTTGCCTAGCATGTGTGAGGCTCTGAGTTCAATCCCTAGCATCACAATAAAAATCAAAGGTCTGGAAGCATAGCTCAGTAGAGCACTTGCCTAGCATGTGAGGCCCTGGGTCCCATCCCCAGTACAGTGGAAGGGGAAAAAAATAAAGATCACGAATGCTGGGCTGCTCTTTTGTCCTGTAGAAAACGACTGCCACCTAACTCATGGGAGTTTTAAATCCACACAAACCAAAAAAAGGAGACACCAGGAGGAATGGGTCAAAACGTAACAGGGCTAGTGAGCCACCTCTCATCCTACTGTGGGCCTAAAGGGTGGAGGCTCTGATTCAGTACTAGGGAACCAGGCAACAGGGTCAAGGTCAGAATGTCTCACATTCACATCCTGGGCTGGCCAAACCTAGGCTGAGCCCCCTTAGCCAGATATTCCATAATCTTTTGAACCCTGTGAAAATGGAGATACCGTGATCTGATGCACCAGGTTATTGAGAATAAAATGACTGAGGCCATAGGAGCTTCCAGAGCAATGCTGAGCATGCAACAGGCACACAATAGCATTGGTTCTGTTGGTACAGAACACCAACCCTCTTGGCCCCAGGTGGCGCACACATGCAGCAGGTACTAGTTCCTCGCAAGAGTCCTCCCAGGAACGTTACTACCACCTGGCAGGGGCTGACGGCCTCTTCTGGACTCAGAAGACATGTGGAGAAGCGTCCTTCTCCTTCCTTTCTCACTTCCCCGTTTCCTCTCAACCTTGGGCCCCTGAAGGGAGGTGAGAGTCCCACAACAGGGCTGGGATGGGTCCCACTCCTACCCATTCTTCTTGGGCAGGTAGGCCTCCATGTCAAAGAAAATGTTCTGCCGCTCCTTAATGTGGGCGCTCATCTGCTGGACCAGCTCTGCCTCCTCCTGGCTGGCATGGCGCTTGTACCTGCGGCGGGAGGTGCGGGCATAGAGGCAAGACATTACTCAGATGCAGGAAGGGCTGGGACCCTAGGCATTGCCCTCCACATGTCCACTCCGACCAGGGCCTCTCGCAACCTCAGTTCTCCATCTGTACCCTCTGGGCTTGACTCTGGCTCCTTGTAGCCTTGTGACTTTGGAAAAGTCCTCGAATCTCTTTGCCTTATTTTCCATACTGGAAAAATAGTGATAGCAGCAGGCCTTCCTCATAGATAATAACCTGTGAGAACAACTGAGTAAACACAGTATAAAGCCCAGAATGATACTTGGCACACAATAGGAT
The DNA here is from genome assembly GCA_028644305.1 of Xerus rutilus. NCBI lineage: Eukaryota > Metazoa > Chordata > Mammalia > Rodentia > Sciuridae > Xerus > Xerus rutilus. The sequence goes on along the minus strand of CM053407.1, from coordinate 121,448,656 downwards.
CTCAATGGATCAGCTAGCAAAACTATTTTTCTTCTTGCTATTCTCCAGGAAAATGTGTAGAAGTATAAGCAGCCAATCACAGCCTGACTGTCACCCTCTGGTGAGATGTAACTCTCAAAACTAGAAAAACAAAGTCTGGAGACATGGCACCTTCGGGAGGATGGAAGGGGTCCTTGGTCTAGGGCCCTACCTCACAGGTCAACCTTGCAACCCGGTGTTTCACAACTGGGGTCACTGGGCAATGTCTGGAGACATTCCCAGTTGTCACAACAGGGGTGAGGAGCCCCACTGGCATCCAGTGGGTAAGGGTCAGGGGGGCTACTAAACATCCTACAACACCCAGAACAGTCCTTCACAGCAGAGAATTATCAACAGTGCTAAGGCTGAAAAACTCTGGGTTTAAAACAGATGGGATTCTGGAGGCTGCCATCAGAAAGATGTGCTTTGCCAAGAGTAGTGATGTGTTTACACGGAACAATCCACAACTCCTTACCCCATCGCTAATGAGCCCGATTCCAAAATGTGCAGCCAAGCCAAGGGACCTGATCAATACCTTCCCCAACAACTGCTCATGAGGGATGGGAAGAATTGATCGGACCTCTCTAGAACAGAGGCCCAGGTAAATGACCTGATTACGTCACTCAGAGCCTCAGTTTCCCTGCCTGCCTTAGGGGATGACAGCATCCACTGGATGCTCTCACCTACAAGGGATGAACTTCCCAAACCATAAAGACATGAGGACAAAGAAGTGAACATGATCTGGGCTCGAGAACTGAACTAATTAACATGAGCTCAAGTACTCATGGGACCCCAACCTAGTACCTCCAACACCAGAGACCCTGGTGGGGAGAACGCCCCACATCTGTGAGAATACCTGTTAACCTAGCCAGCGGGACTTCTTTCAATAGCACCCCAGTTTTCATTTGAGAAACCTCCTCTCATTCTCTTCCCCGCTCCATTTGGATCAAGCAGGGCTATCCCACCCACCAAGGTCCCCAGACTGAGCACATAACATAGTCTTGTGTTCATAAGTCTCATAACAGAGACTCAAGCAGAGTCTCTGTGACTGGTTCAAAGATGGGCACATGACCAATCCCAGCCAATGAGGATCAATCCTAGGACTTCTACTAAAGCACTAGGAAAGACAAGTTCTCATTCTATAGGAGGGTGGAGGTGGGGAGGGGGAAACAAGCCCATAGGAAAGAAGGCTAGAGGATCTAAACTTATTACTGCACGTGGCCATCTCAGTGACCAGGAAGGGACAGTCAGCCTGAGAGAAAAGCCAATCTGGAGGATGACAGAATTAAGAGGAAAAAACCAGATTCCCACCAACACCCTTTGATCCCTGAATCTAGTGATGCCTGAAGCTATTCCTGCTTTTTTCCCATTAGAATTTCCATGCTCTCTTTAAGCCAGTTTTGAGATGCTATTCTGCCCCTAAACAACAAGGAAACCATTAAGGTGCAGCCCCACCTACCTCTGGAGTGTGTGCTTCAAGTCTTTGAGGCGCCTCTTCTGCTTGTGGATGGAACCGCTACACAAGGCCTGCAGTGCTGTCAGTTCCTCCAGCTTCTGCCTGTAGATCCTGTGGATTTCCTGAAGGATGGAGCAGCAGGGCAGGGTTTTGGGGGGAACACAAACAGGTCGTTTTTTATAGTTTGCTTGTGGTCAGGGGACAGGACTACAGAGGTCACAGGTTGACAGAACGCAGCGTGACACAGTGCCTGTGTCATAAGTAACTGCTGTTTTTCCCTGCACAGGTTCTGTTCCTTCTGATGCTAACATCAATTAGATATGCCACAAAGGGCTACCTCTAGTCAATTCATAGTCCAGATGCTTTGGTAGAACTGAGGTCCCACTCCAAGGGTGGTCATGTGACCCTGGCCTGGCCAACCAGTATGTTCCAGTTCCCTGGTAACTGCTGGGTTCAGAGTTGAACACCTGGCTCCTGCTGGCCCAGTGAGAGGCAGCGCTGGGACTCTGGCTAGAAGGACTGGCTTAGAGAAATGTTCTTTTCCCCCCAGATTTGTGAATTTGGTAAAAGTTACACATGGACTCTGAGAGAGGGGACAGCCTTCCTAAGAATGAAGTCAAACAGAAAACAAAACTGAGAGACAGAAAGGGATGGAATTCTCATAGCATCTGCTATGGTTTAGATATGGTTTATCTCCCAGAGGTTCATGTGCTGGAAGCTTGGTCACCAATGTAATGGTGCTGAGAGGTGGTAGGACCTTTAAGAGGTTGGATCAACTGGGAGGTAATTAGGTCATGGGAGTACCACCCTTGGAAGGGATTGCCTATCTTGTAGGAGTAGGTAAGGTCTCAGTGGGTTGCATTAGTACTCGTGAGGGCAGATTGTTATAAGCAAGGTTGGTACCTTCCCCTGAATCTCACTTAAATACGTGCTCTTCCACAGGTACCCATTGGCCACTCTCACACATGCTTCCACCATTTGATGTCATCTGCCATGTTATGAGAAAGCAAGAGGTCCTTGCCAGATGTGACCACGTAAGCTTGGACTTTTCAGCCTCCAAAACTATAAGCCAAAACAAACCTCTTTTCCTTATAAAGCAACCAACCTCAGATTTTGTTATAGCAACAAAAAATGAATTTTGGCTCTTGGGTCTTGGCAAGTCTCAATGACATGCTATCCAACACTCTAGGTTCTATGAATTGATAAATTCCTCTTCACTTACTCCTCACTTTGACTTCAGTTTCTGATCCTGACAGTGGGGAGAGAGTGCTAAGTCAACTAGGAAAAGAACATATCTCTTCCCTTAAAGCCACCCTCCCTCCCCAGACACATTAACTCAATAAACTTGCTATCTCATTCTTGGAAATAACCATTCAGAGCCACAAGAGACTTCATCCCAATGCTGGGAGAATGGAACACAGCAATTTCTTGAATTGCTGCTTTGAGGAAAGCAACTAATAGGAAATGTGCAACATGAAATTAAAATCAATAAGCCAATGGACATAATTTAAATGGCTGTTTTTTGGCTGTTGAGGAAACATTTCTAACAAAGGAAGAGAGGGGGATGGTTAGCCAGTGAGGACAGCCTAAACTCCCATGCCTACCGGGCAGTGTCTCTAAATATGAAGGTTCAACCAGAAAACGAGGAAGCAATGAAATTGGTCAAGTGAGGGCTGGGATTGTGTAGCTCAGCGGTAGAGCGCTTGCCTGGCATGCGTGAGGCCCTGGGTTCGATCCTCAGCACCACATACAAGGCAATAAAATAAAGACATTGTGTCCATCTACAACTAAAAAAATATTTAAAAAAAAAAAAAAAAAAAAAAAGAAATTGGTCAAGTGAACAATAATTAGGAGTGAAATCCAGGAATGAGTAAGTGAGTCACCTTGGCCACCCACCCGGAAGACAGAAGGATCAGTAGCCTCCCTCTCTCTTCCTGGGCCTCCCAAAGAAGGAAAACTTGCTATTTTTTTAAAAATTCTTTAAATAATTTTTAAACTTGCAGAATTATAATAATAAAAAAATCTCTATATTCTTGCCCCAGATATACCCATTATATTCATTATGTTGCATTTGCTTATCACCTCTGTGTGTCCTCTGTCTATATCAGGCATCAATAAACTATAGCCCACAGACCAGATTTGGCTCTCTAATTTTGTATGGGTAGTAAGGAAATGGGTTGTTTGGGGTTGAAAAAGAAAAATGAAAAGAATACTTTGTGACACATGAAAATTACATGCAGTTGGAACTGCAGTATCCATACATCCAGTATTACTGGCACACAGCCATGCTACTTTCATTCACATATGGTCGTGGCTGCTTTGGCACTGAAGCAGCAGAGTGAGGGGCTGTGACACAGACCATATGTCCTCCAAAGCCTGAAATCTTCACTATTTGGTTTTTTACCAAAAAGTTTGCCCACTCCCACGTGAAAGCATTTGGGATTTAGTTGTAGACAACACACCCTTCTACTTTTAAATCCTTCATTTTCTCTCCAGTAACAGTGGTATTCTCTTATATGTCCAGAATACAATGATCAACTACAGAAAATTTAACCTTGATACAATGCAATGCTGTGACCTCAAAGGCCATTCCAATTCACATTCTGGTATTGCTTTCTTTCATGGCACTTCCCTCCACAGCCTGGATCCAACTCAGATTCACACTTTTCATTATTACTGCTGGTGTCTCCAGCTTCTTTTAACCTGTGACAGTGCCTCAACCTTTATCTTTCAGGAATTGATGTTTCTAGAGAGGTCAGTCCAGAAGCTTTGGAGAACATCCCTCAGTCCGGGTTTGCCTGATGTTTCCTCTCAATTAGACTGTGCTTATACACTGGAATGCCACTCCTGTGATGCTGTGTCCCCGGAGCCTCCTGTCAGGAGGCTGTGATGTTGACTTTGATTGCTTGGTGAAGGTGTCCATCCACCAGTGTATCCACTGTACAGTGACCAAATTCCTTCCTTCCTTTATTTTTTTTCGGTGCTGCCCAGGATACATGCATGCTAGGCAAGCACTGTACCACTGAGCCATACCCCAGCCCCACAGTGACCAACTTTCTATTTGTAATCAGTAAGTTATCTCAGGGCTGAGGGTAAGGCTCAGTGATAGAGCACTTGCCTCACAAGTGCCAGGCCCTGGGTTCAAGTCCCCAGCACCAAAAATAAATTTTAAAAAAAGCAGTAAGTTATCTTTGTGGAGAAAGACCATGTGCAAAGCATTTGTGAATTCTTCTGTGAAAGACAGCCCTCACATTCGAGGAACATCTGCTAGTCACAAAAGAAACCCACCAGAACAGGAGGGGGAAGACTGGGACAGAGATAACCTTCCAGAAAGTGGGGCCTTTAGATGAGCAGCTCTGGGGAGATAAAGGGCCACACTGCCTCCTGGCACTCTGGTGTTGGGTTTCACCATGAAGAGATAAAGCGAAGGCCACACAATCAGCAGCCAGACGCTCACCAGGCCCTCTTCAGTGTGAATTAATATTTAATTTCACAAGTAAAACATGAAGACATTATCCTTGTTAAAAATTAAAACAGTATGTCATAGAACCCCTCTGGCTTCAGGAAAGCAGGAAGACTTGGTAATCAACGCCAAATGCTCATTTGCCTAGCTGTGTTTGCTTTGGAGGGACAGGACAGAGACACCTCCCTCAAGGCTGTGAAGAAAACCTGGTCTTGTAACCCCTTCCTTAAACTCATTCAAAAAAATACATTGTTTCATGTGGAAAAAAAATGAACCCATAATACCAGCAATTCAGGAGGCTGAGGCAGGAGAACTGCAAGTTCGAGGTCAGCTTCAGCAACTCAGCAAGACCTTGTCTCAAAAAATAAAAAGGAGCCAGGCGCCGTGGCGCACACATGTAATCCCAACACTTTGGGAGGCTGAGACAGAATCGCAAGTTCAAAGCCAGTCTCAGCAATGGCGAGGCGCTAAGCAACTCAGTGAGACCCTGTCTCTACATAAAACACAAAATAGGGCTGGGGATGTGGCTCAGTGGTCGAGTGCCCCTGAGTCCAATCTCCAGTACCAAAAATAATTAATTAATTAATTAATTAATAAAAAGGGCTGCGAGTGTAGGTAAGTGGCAAGCCTCCCCTGGATTCAATCCCCAGACTGGAAAAAAAATTAAAACACTACAACTACAGCTAAAGTTAGCTTTGAATATCTTTCTTTCCCAGAAGTAACCATTGTTACCAATTTCTTCTTCTAGATCTTCTTTCTCTTCCCTCCCTCCCTTTTTATCCCCCTACCCCTTCTTTCTTTTTACAAAGTCTCACTATGTTGTCAGGGCTGGCCTCCAACTCTCAATCTTCCTGCCTCTGCCTCCTTAGTAGCTAGGAAACAGGTGCCCAATGCCACACCTGGCTAGCCCTTCTTCTGTGTATTCTGCCAGGCTAATTCCACGTATTTGTTTCCTTCTTCTTGTTTTTCTTTTTTTTTAAATGCTTGCCCGGCACGGCAGTGCACACCTGTAATCCCAGCACTTTGGGAGGCTGAGACAGGAGAACAGTGAGTTCAAAGCCAGCCTCAGCAACGGCGAGGTGTTAATCAACTCAGTCAGACCCTGTCTCTACATAAAACACAAAATAGGGCTGAGGATGTGGCTCAGTGGTCAAGTACCCCTGAGTTCAATCCCTGGTACCCAAAAGAAAAAAAAATTGCTTAGCAGAACACAGTGGCACACACCTGTAATCACAGCTATTTGCGAGGCTGAGGCAGGAGCCTGACAAGTTCAGAGCCAGACTGAGCAACTAAGTGAGATTCTGTCTCAAAATAAAATAAAAAGGGATAGGGGTATAGCTCAATGCTTGCCTAATATGTGCAAGGCCCTAGGTTTAATCCCCAACACCCAAAGAAACAAAAATCCATTTTACTAGCCAGGTGCGGTGGCGCACACCTGTAATCCTAGCACTTCAGGAAGCTGAGACTGGAGAATCACAAGTTCAAAGCCAGCCTCAGCAATGGCGAGGCGCTAAGCAACTCAGTGAGTCCCTGCCTCTAAATAAAACACAAAATAGGGTTGGAGATGTGGCTCAGTGGTTGCGTACCCCTGAGTTCAATTCCCAGTACAAAAAAAAAAAAATCCATTTTACTGAGGTATGACTGACAAGCAGCGGTAAGCTGAACGTAATTAATATACAGGATGTGATGAGTTTGGAGATTACTATATCCCTGTGAAATCACCATCTGTGTTGAAGCCTATCCGTCACCTCCAAGTGTTTCCTCCTGCCCTCTTTATTATCACTTCTATTTAACAAAAGATCTATCCTCTTGGCAAATGTGTACATATATAACACAGTGTAGTTAACTGTAGGCACTATATTATGCAGTGAGATGAATAAGCCTCTAGGATTTATTCATCTTGTACAGTTGAAACAATGTACCCTTTGACCTACCTCCCCATTCCCTATATTCCATATTCTATGGACTTATTTCTATATGCATAAATATATATACATATATATGCATGCATTAAAAATACATATTGTTGCAAAAAAAATATTGTCCCCAATACTTAGTTTCTTTTGTTTCCTTTTAGTAACAGTATCCCACCAAACTGTAGCTGGGCACATGTCTGCTCAGCCAGGGACTACATTTCCCAGCCCACTTTGCAGCTAGGTATAGCAATATAACTAAGAGTTAGATGCAAGCAGAAGCAATATGTTCAAGGTTTTTGCTTTTGTTTGTTTTCATGGTGCTGAGGACTGAACCCAAGGGCCTGCACATGGAAAGTATATACTCTACCAATGACTACATTCCCAGCCCAACGTGTACAAGTTCCGAACCATGTTTCCATATGGAAATTCTTGCCTTCCACTCTGGTTCTCTGGCTGCCATACAGCAACAATGGGTCCATTTATCTTGAAACCAGAGATGAAAGCCACATGATAAAATTGGCAGAGGACACTTCCTCTCCCCAACCAAACCAACCTGGGTTCTAGAGTAGCATCATGTGACAAAGCTTCCCACCTATGATGGTTTTAAAGCATGGCCATCCCTTTGGCATGCCTCACATACAGAAATGGAGTCTCTGTTCCCACCCCTCAAATCTAGATAGGTTGTGACCAATCTGACTAGTAGAATGTGGGAAAAGAATCACCATATGACTCTGAAAAGTCACAGGCAACCATGCAGCTTCTACTTTATTTACTGGAACACTCACTCTTGGAGCAGAGTCCAACCACCCTGAGGCCATTGTGCCATGTGGATACCCTGACAATAGACAGAAGTCATGTGTGGACACTCCAATCAATGATACTAATACAAATCTTCCTGCGATGGACGCCTAGGTGACAGATGTGAGCATAAAGAAACCTCCAGAGGACTGGGGTTGTGGCTCAGTGGTAGAGCACCTGCCTCACGTGTGTAAGGCACTGGGTTCGATTCTCAGCATCGCATATAAATAAAACGAATAAAAGTCCATCAACAACTAAGAAAACATTAAAAAAAAAAAAAAAAAAGAAAGAAAGAAAGAAAAAGAAACCTTCAGAGGATTCCAGCCAGGCCAGGTGAGTTTTTCCCAGACTCAAGTCTTCCCAGAGAAGATCCCAGATATTTAGACAGGGCACAGCCAAGCATCCCAACTATGCCCTGTCTAAATCCCTGACCCACAAAATCAATGAGTTTGATGGTTATTGTTTTACACAGCAACAAACAACTGAAACCTCACCACCTGTATTCCACCTTCCTCTACCTTGTCATGTAAGAAAGAAAGAAACAAATACTACCTCCTTAAAGTTTCATTTTGGGATCTCTGTTACAACAGAACAGCTTACACCCTAAAGCACATACTTCACTCTTATCAGTATTGTGAAGTATTTCACGCTATGGAAACACTACAACTTATTTAGTCATTCCCCTACTGTTGGATGTTGACGTTGTTCCTGGGCTCTTGATTATAACCAGCAGCACAACATTGAATAATACCCTTGCATAGCTTCTCTGGGCATACAAGCAAGTATCTCTCTGGGGAACGTGCTCTCTGGGGGAAAGAAGTGGAGTTCTTGGGCCAGAGAATATAGGCTTGTTTTAGTTTTAACAGATGGTAACTAACTGCCCTGTAGCTGGCTATACCAACATCTACTCCTGTCCATAGCCTATGACAGCTGTGCACACCTCACCAACACTCAAACTGTTGACATTTAATTTTTCCCAGGCATTTTTCTAATGTTCCACTAGTGATATTTTCAGCTCAACCCCAAACCATTAGACTGGATAGGGATAGAACAGCCACAGGCCTTCCCATAATTTTGTCCTCTGGCATATGAGGTCATTCCTACTCCCCTGCAGTTGTCTCACTCTGCCATAGGCCAGAGTCACTTTGCAGGGAGATTCCATCCTAGAGACCACACACCTGGCCCGCATACCTGTTCACTCCAAGTCTTAGCGCCAAGGCTCAGAAATGTGTCAGCCATAAAGAGGGCAAACTGGGGTGAGGGAGTCAGAAACAAGGACCTTTATGTGACACACTCTGTCCCTAAGGTACTCCTCAGCTATACTGAGTCTTTGCAGATTCCACCCTTGTGCCAGTTTCACAAGCAATAGAAAAAGTTATTGGTTAATTTCTTATAACCCTACTTTTTTCTAGGTAGTTGTCTCTATTTTTTTTTTCTCTTTTTGTACTGGAGACTGAACCCAGAGGCACTCACCCAATGAGCCACATGCCCAGCTCTTTTTATTTTGAGACAAGGTCTCACTAAGTTGCTTAAGGCTTTGATAAATTGCTGAGGCTGGCCTCAGTTTGCCATCTTCCTGCCTCAGCCTCCTGAGCTGCTAGGATTACAGGCATGCACCACACCCAGGTCTCTCATTGTTTAAATTGTGATAAAATACACATAACATAGAATTTACCATCTTAACCACCGTACATATACAGTACAGTGGCATTGAGTACATTCACATTGTTGTACAACCATTTAGCTCCCACACTTGTCTCCCTGAACCCACCAAATAATAACTCCACTGCCCCTTCTCCAGCACCCAACGACTGACATTCTATGTTCTGTCTCTACGAATCTGCCTACTTTAGGCACGCCATGTGAGTGGAATCACGCAGCATTTATCCTGTAACTGGTTTATTTGCACTTGAAATAATGTGTTCAGGGTGCATCACACTGCAGCATATATCAGAATTTCCTTCCTTAATGCTGAATCACGTCCCCTTGTAAGGGTCCATTCACACTGATGGACACTTGAGTTACTTCCACTTTTTGGCTATTGTGAATAATGCTGCTGAGTGTAGCTGTATAATTTTTTTTCAAGATCCTGCTATTTTGGGGGGTGGGTACTGGGGATTGAACTCAGGAGTACTTGACCACTGAGCCACATCCTCAGCCCTTTTCTGTGTTTTTTATTTAGAGACAGGGTCTCACTGAGTTGCTTAGTGCCTTGCCGTTGCTGAGGCTGGCTTTGAACTTGTGATTCTCCTATCTCAGCCTCCCAAAGTGCTGGGATTACAGGCTTGTGCCACCACACCCGGCTCAAGATCCTGCTTTTAGGGGCTGGGGTTATGGCGCAGTGGTAGTGTGCTCGCCTAGCACGCGTGAGACACTGGGTTCGATCCTCAGCACCACATAAAAAATAAAATAAAGATATTCTGTCCACCTACAACTAAAAAATAAATATTTAAAAAAAAAAAAAAAAAGATCCTGCTTTTAATTCTTTCAGGTGTATACTCAGAAGTAGGATTGCTGGATCATATGGTAATTCTACACTTAATTTTTTGAGCAATCACAATACTGGTTTCCACTGGCTGGACCAGTTTATTTTAGTTTTTGTTTGTTTTTTCAGTGCTCAGGATTGAACCTAGGGCTTTCTACATGCTGACCAAGTGTTCTACCTCTGAACTACATCCTCAGACCTTCCTTTATTTTGAGACAAGGTCTTCCTGAGTTGCCAGGCTCACCCTGAACCTGTGATCCTCCTGTCTCAACTTCCTGAGAGCTAGGAATAGGGGCATGTGCCACGGTCCCTGGCTGGCAACACCATTTTTTTTTTTTAAAAACTTTTTTTTTTTTTTTTTTAGTTGTTGATGGATCTTTATTTTATTCATTTATTATGTATATGTGGTGCTGAGGATAGAACCCAGTGCCTCACGCATGCTAGGCAAGCGCTCTACCACTGAGCTACCGCCTCAGCCCCAACACTATTTTTTAACTGTCTCTTGATACACTGTCCATGGGCATTTCTAGCAGGTAGAGATTACTATTCCTGTTTTTCCTCTGCATACAAGAGTGTCTCCTTCACACCCTCAGTTGGACCTGTGCTGTGAGTTGCTTTTCTCAGAAGCAGATGAGCTGACTGCAGCAATCCAATGCCTCCCATCCAAACAACCCTGCCCTCCTTGGATGAAACCAGCAGGCCAGATGGAGGCCTTCTGTTGTTTTTTGCTAACCAGGCAGCTATTCCTCTTCTGGTTTACATTCCCAGTTTCTTTGGAGACCCATCTCTCCCTACACTCTGTCCATAAGATCTAGCTAGGAGTGGGGTTGGCCCTGCCCCAGGCTCCAGAGGAAGGCACATAGCCTAGGCCTGGTCAACAAGAACATCAGCCTCCCAACCCAGATGGCTGACTCAAGGATGACATTCAGAACCAAGGAAAGTCAGTACAGGGCTTGTATGAAAACTGCTAAGAAAAAGAAGCTCTGTCCCTAGTTGTTTTGAAGGTGGCAAGCTAGAGGCCAGAGTTCATAATGGGGTGGTCTTGCCAATATTTGGGGACCTTGCCTGAGAATGAATCCAACTTGAAAAAATGAGGCTGAGAGGGAGGTGAAGATTGAGCATAATGATTTGACTGGAGTCCCTGAATCTGCTTCCATCTGAAGGCAGTGTACCTCAACTGCCCAATTGCAAAAGCACATTCCATTCTGATCCACAATGCTTTGCCAATTTGTGTTGAGAGTCTTCACTGCTGAGGCAGGTGTCAGAATCCAGATTAAGGGGGCGAAGATGGGAGGTTTCCTTCTGGGCAAAGTTAACCATGCTAGTTAAGAAGAGAAGCCACAAACCTTGGAGTCATTATTATCATTTCTTGTCTAAGACACTACCACTTAAAGACACCAAAACCAAGGACCTGGAGCCTGGTTGAATGATCCCTTCATCAAGCCAGCTACTAAACAGACACCCCAAAATACAGATATCTGAACACCCAACACCAGGTTTTTCTACCAACTAAGACCCTAAAGTATTATTTTAAACAATTTAATGGATGGATAATTTATATACCATAAAATTCACCTATGCGAAGAGTATAATTCAGTGACTTTTATACATTTACCAACTTGTACAACCATCACATCTAGTGTTGGAACATTCATGTTATCACCCAATAAGATCCAGAATGTCTATTAGCAGTCATTCTCCATTCCCTCTTCTTCTCAGTTCCTGGCAACCACTAATCTCCTTTCTGTCTCTATAAATGTATCTTCTCTGGATATCTCATATAATTGGAATCATTATAGTATGTGGTTTCTGCATCTGGCTTCTCTGACTTAGCATAATTTTTTTTTTTTTTTTTTTTTTTTTTTTTTTTTTGGTACTGGGGATTGAACTCAGGGGCACTCGACCACTGAGCCACATCCCCAGCCCTATTTTGTGTTTTATGTAGAGACAGGGTCTCACTGAGTTGCTTAGCGCCTCGCCATTGCTGAGGCTGGCTTTGAACTCGCGATTCTCCTGTCTCAGCCTCCCTAAGTGCTG
>CM053407.1:121420695-121436383 GCA_028644305.1 Xerus rutilus | reverse complement strand
CATAATTTTTTGAGGTTTTTCTAGGTGATAGAATATATCAGTGTTTTTTTATAACTAGTCAGCAATAAAAATGTGATACAGATATGCTGGTTGTTGGACAGTTGGCTTATTTCCACTTTTGGTTTATTGTGAATAATGCTGCTATGCACATTAATGCGCAAGTTTTGTGTAGACATGTATTTTCATTTCTACTGGATAGATACCTAAGAATGGAATTGCTGGTTTGTACAGTAAATTTCTAATTTAGTATAATGGCACAGCCTGTAATCCAAGTGACTTGGGAGGCTGAGGCAGGAGGATCATAAATTTGAGGCAAGCCTCAGCAACTTAGTAAGACTCTGTCTCAAAATAAAAAATTAAAAAAGGAACAGAGATGTAGCTCAGTGGTACAATATCCCAAGTACCAATATTTTAAAAAAAAATTTTTTAAAAGAAAATGCCAAACTGCTGAACTGTTTTTTGTTTTTTTGTTTTTTGGTACTGGAGATTGAACTCAGGGGCACCTGACCACTGAGCCACATCCCCAGCCCTATTTTGTGTTTTATGTAGAGACAGGGTCTTACTGAGTTGCTTAGCGCCTCGCCGTTGCTGAGGCTGGCTTTGAACTCGCCATTCTCCTCTCAGCCTCCCTAAGTGCTGGGATTACAGGCTTGTGCCACCGCGCCCAGCTTTTTGGGGTTTTTTTTTTTTTTGGTAGTGGGGATTGAACTCAGGGGCACTCGACCACTGAGCCACATCCTCGGCCCTATTTTGTATGTTATTTAGAGACAGGGTCTCACTGAGTTGCTTAGAGCCTCACTTTTTGCTGAGGCTGGCTTTGAACTCACAATCTTCCTATCTCCTCCTGAGCCACTGGGATTACAGGCGTGCACCACCGCACCTGGCCCAAACTATTATTTTTATTTCTAACCTTGGTAGCCATGGATTGGATCACAGGACCACTCTCAGTCTAAACTAGGAGTCAGCTCTCTGCAGACAGAGCCATTTGCTTCTTAAACCAGCTTATTAAATCTGATTGACTCCCACATCAAGTTGCTACCTCTAAAAATAACCCAGAATGCTGGGGGCACCAATGCAGACAGGCAACTGTGGAGGAAAGGACTCCATTCTGCAGCCCAAAGCAAGCCCCAGTACCCCATCTGTCTAGTTCAAGACCAATCCAAACAAACACACACCTAAAGATGGAGCTGAGGGGTGAAGGGGTTAACTAAAAAGAAAGCATTTCCAATAATGAATCAAATGCTAACATGTTTAGTTTTCAAAGAGCGAAAACATAATCTTAATACACTACTTGATTCTGCCATAAATGATGTTCCCGTGGTCCTAATCCATAAATGAGTGACATTGAGCCTATAGAACTATCTTTTCTTTATAATCTTTTTATAAAGATTATATTTTGTTATGAAATTTTTCAGGCATACAAAAAAGACAGACAATCCCATAATTAACACCTACCTTCTCACCCTTAAGTAATTGTAGTACAAAGGGAGTTGAAAGGCCCTATATCCTTTCTAGACAGTATTCTCATCCTCTACCACAAAAAGGTAAATCATTTTTTTTCTTTTTCTTTGCTGTGCTGGGGATTGAACCTGGGGTCTTGTGCATGCTAAGGAAATGCTCTACCACTGAGCCACATCCTCACTTCTACATCCCACACCAATTCGTTCTCTGACACCTAGGCTCCCCTCCTCTGCCCCTGCACTGGCTTTAGGCAATGTGAGTCCCAAGCAGAGGACTGGCAAGTAAGGGAGAGAGGCTGGACCATTTGCTCCTCCTGCTTCCTTCCTGGTGTGCCACATCCTTCAACCACTAGAGCTCTTGACTGTAGCTCCTCTTCCCTAGCAAAAAGTAATGGCCAGCTCAGATGACTCCACCTTTCCAGAGCTCCCCTCTCAGGGACAGGACAACTAATGGCTCCCTGCTATGGCCAACTACAGAAGCCTCCCCCTTAAACTGCCCACACCTCAGAAAATCATCCCTTCTTTTCAGTAAGATGTTTTTGACAAAATTATTTGCTTCCTTCCAGGGCCTTTCTACACTAAATTTGGTCTTTATCATTCCCCTGAGTCTTTACACTTGCACTACATACATATGTATCATTAAATAAAAACATAGTTACAGGGCTGGGATTGTAGCTCAGTGGTAGAGCGCTTGCCTCACATGCGTGGGGCCCTGGGTTCGATCCTCAGCACCACATACAAAGCAATGAAATAAAGACATTGTGTCCATCTACAACTAAAAAAAAAAAACATAGTTGCTTTTTGTTTTGTTTTGGCTTTTTGTTTTTGTTTTTGTTAGGTACTAGGGATTAAACCCAGGAACACTTTACCACTGAGTTACATCCCAGCCCTTTTTAGAGCCAGGATCTTGCTACATTGCCAAGGCTGGCCTCCAACTTGCGATCCTCCTGCCTCTGCCTTCCAAAGCACTGGGATTACAGGCATACACCACCCTTCCTGGCTCATACTATTGTGTTGAATGTTTTCACTGTTATTATAAAAGGCACACTGCAGCCCAGCGCAATGGCGCAAGCCTGTAAAACCCCAGCACTTAGGGATGCTGAGACAGGAAAATCGTGAGTTCAAAGCCAGCCTCAGCAATGGCCAGGCACTAAGCAACTCAGTGAGACCCTGTCTCTACATAAACCACAAAATAGGGCTGGGGATGTGGCTCAGTGGTCCAGCACCCCTAAGTTGAATTTCCAGTACCAAAAAAAAAAAAAAAAGGCATATTGCACACACCTATCTGCAACTGCAACTTTTTTTTGGTACTGGAGATTAAACTCAGGAGCACTCGACCACTGAGCCACATCCCAGTCCTATTTTGTGTTTTATGTAGAGACAGGGTCTCACTGAGTTGCTTAGCACCTGGCCGTTGCTGAGGCTGGCTTTGAACTCTCAATTCTCCTGTCTCAGCCTCCCTAAGTGCTGGGATCACAGGCTTGCGCCACCGCGCCCAGCTTGCAACTGCAACTTGTTGCTCAATGTTAATACATCTAGCTCCAGTTTCTTCTATTGACTACTCTGCATGTAGAGAGGCTCAGTTATAAAAAAATTATTGTACAGATCTGCTATTAGAGTTTTTAACTGTATGAATATGCATTATTTATGAAAATGTAGATTCTATTTGCATTAGGAACAACAACAACAACAACAAAAAAGGAATTGTGCTAACATCGGCTCCGTAAGCTGGAGTGCCCTTGCATCTTTCCTACATGTCTAATTACCATTGTCCATATGTAGGAAACACAAACAAGCAAGTTTCCAACAGAGGATGCTGGGAGCTCTGCCACCTCTCCTGTCCTCTGAGGTCCCACGCTCCACCCCAGAGGGAGGGTGAGGTTAATGCTCGAGGTCCCAACATGGCTGTGAAATATCTGGCGGCACCTTCTTAACGCACTAGGCTGAGTCATGAGACCCAAAATTTGGGAATCAGACCTCCAGAGTCAACATTTCTTGTAAAAACTGCCAGACAGGAATCTCATAGCATCTACAGACAGGACTCTGGCCAAGGAGTGTTAAAGGGTGGCAATCTGGTAAATTGCAACAGAGCCATGGCTACCACCAAAGTGTTTAGTCTTCTGATGTGCCTCTTACTGGTAGTAAATTTTCATGAGATAACTTTCACATAGCTTGCTTTCTAAGAAGTCATCTTCGAATAGACTTTCAGATGATGTCTATACTCAAATAGGACCTGTCACCATAGAAACACTACCAAGGATGGCAAGTTGACTTCACATGAAGTGTACTGATTCTGTACCGGGAAAGGTTTTGAGTCATGTGCCAGGATCAATTAGTGATGTCTGTAATAGGAGCGGTAAGTGGGGGTATATACATCTGGGAGGCAGGATAACATAATGGTTAAGTGATTAGGTTCTGAAGTCAGACAGTCTGAGTTCAAATCAGGGCCGACACTTAGTAGTAGTTGAGTTATATAATCTCCTCATGCCTCAGTTTCTTCTGCTGTGAAAAGGCTGGGAACAAGGTACATATAATAGGTCACATGCTGTTACAAATATAATGTCAGCCAGGCGTGGTGGCGCAAGCCTGTAATCCCAGCACTTTGGGAAGCTGAAACAGGAGAATTGCGAGTTCAAAGCCATCCTCAGCAATGGCGAGATGCTAAGCAACTCAGTGAGACCCTGTCTCTACATAAAACACAAAATAGGGCTGGGGATGTGGCTCAGTGGTCTAGTACCCCTGAGTTCAATCCTCGGTACCAAAAAAAAAGAGAGAGAGAGAGAAAATGTCATCAAAAAGAATGTAGTGTGGTCTAATGTGCAACTATAAAATGCCCCAAAGGTAGCAAAGTTAAGTGGTCACTGTGGGTAGGGCACAGTGGCATATGTCTGTAATCTCAGCAACTCAGGAAGCTGAGGCAGGAAAATCGCGAGTTCAAAGCCAGCTTAAGCAACTTAGCGAGGCCCTAAGCAACTAAGTGAGTCCCTGTCTCTAAATAAAAGATAAAAAGAGGTGAGGGGCTGGGATTGTGGCTCAGTGGTAGAGAGCTTGCCTCGCATGCCTGAGGCACAGGGTTTGATCCTCAGCACCACATAAAAATAAATAAAATGAAGATATTGTGTCCATCTACAACTAAAAAAAATTAAAAAAAAAAAAAAAAAGAGGTGAGGATGTGGCCCAGTGGTTAAGCGCCCCTGGGTTCAATCTCTGGTGCCAAAAAAAACAAAAAAACAAAAAAAAGTCACTGTGTATCCTCTGAAAATTTAATTATCCTATAGTGCCCTTATGAGCTGGCTGTAGCACCTTGGGGGTGCCTTGGCACACAGTTTGGGAATCAGACAATTTCTACTACATGTGCCCCAACAAAAGATGCTCATCCAGCATGTCTTTGTTTTTTACTTTCAGTATTTTTATTTTGTTTCATAGAAATATCCCTCCCCTACTCATCTCAAATAGTACTATGGCACTGATCCCACTCCTAGGTTCCAGAGGTAGACATGTGACCAAGGTTTGAACATTTCTTGCTGCAGAGACTGATTAAGCAAGGGATAATCACATGACCCCAGATAGGCAGATGAGAATCAGTTCTGGGACTCTTGCTGGAACTAAGGGAGGTTGGGGGAAGATGTTCTGTGTCTACCAGTTTTGCTAAGTTGCTAGGTATCAGCCTGAGGCTGACAGTGACCATCTTTGCCAGAACATGGAAGAGAGTACCTGAAAATAAAGCTGACAGAGACAAAGAGAGACACACACAGATCATTCATGTTCCTGGTCTAGCCTTACCTGAAGCCATTTGCCAGTTGACTTCCCAATACATGAGCCAATAAAACTCCTTTTTTGGCTTAAAACTAGTTGAACTGGGCTTTCTGTCACTTGTAAGTAAAGTCCTCACCAATGAATTGTGTGAAAACTCCATACAAATGAAGAGACCCATCAAATTCAAGTTTTCTTCTAGATCTAAGAATCTCTAGGTATTTTTGGACCCATTGTGTCTGGAACACAAAAAGTATCCGAGTCAAACACAAAGCCTAGGCCCAAATTCTGGCTCCATGATTTTTAAGTTGCTTAGTATCTCAGCCTCCTTATCTATAAAATAGGGAGGAGCCGGAGCAGAGCAGTGGCACACGCCTGTAATCCCAGCACTTAGGGAGGCTGAGACAGGAGAATCACAAGTTCAAAGCCAGCCTCAGCAACAGCAAGGAGTTGAGCAACTCAGTGAGACTCTGTCTCTAAATAAGACACAAAATAGGGCTGGGGATGTGGCTCAGTGGTCGAGTGCCCCTGAGTTCAATCCCCAGTACCAAACAAAAAAAACAGGGAGGGTTATTGTTCAGATGAAATAGCATAATCTCAGTATCACATGGTTTGTTGTCACTGTAATTATTGCCAGCCTTTGTTTTGTAGATAAAGAAACTCAAATTTGGGGAGGTGTCTTGTGATAGATCAGATACTGGACAGTGGCAAAGCCAGGACCTCAACCCAGGAATCCTGCTTCCTGTCCAGTCTTATTTCTGCACCACTTATATTTTTTTTTTTTTTTGGCAGTGCTGGGAATGAATCCAGGGCCTCATGCATGCTAGGCTAACCACTGATATAACCCCGAGTCCTCACTGTGTATTCTATACACAGCAGCCAGAGATGCCTACTTCACTGGCAGTAAAACTCAAAATCTTGGTCTGGGGTTGTAGCTCAGTGGTAGAGCGCTTGCCTAGCATGTGTAAGGCACTGGGTTCGATCCCAGCTCCACATAAAAATAAATAAACTAAAGGTATTATGTCCATGTGCAACTAAAAATATTTTTTAAATAAATCAAAATCTTTACAATGGCCTACAAGGTCTCTGTCACCCTGTGAGGCTGAGATTCTGGAGAGGCTGCTTTAGGCTACCTCCTTCCTGTGCTGGGAGGGACAGAGTTAGGTTTCCAGGGATATAAGGCAGGAACTGTTCATTAAATTACCTGCCACGTGTCTGTAAGTGACCTTCTGTGGTCACACCACAAGTCAGGGGGCCAGGTTCTCAGGCTGATAATCAATTCACCAGATTGGCCAAAATCCAACTACCCAAAAACTGTGTTCATGGTGACAACTTTCCCCAGAATCCATGAAGGCCCTGACAGATGCAAAACAAGTCTGAAGAAAACTAGAGAACGTTCCGCTAGAAAGTCCCAGACCATGTTGGGGTTTTCTGTGGAGGAGGGGGAGTTCCAAAGACCTTTCAAATCCTCCAGAGTCTGAGAATTGGGCTTCCTCTTTCCTTCATGTCAAAGAAAGAAACAGATAAAACACAAAGACACCAAAATTAGACAGAGATAAACATGAAACCCTCAAATCATAGATTCTGAGGCAGATGTAGGAAAATTTAGACTGACTAGGATTTTCTGGTGCAAAAAAAGTTCTTCCTATTGTTGACCTTCTTAGTTGCAGCCTGCCCCCTCCCCCCGCCCCCACCACCATTGTTACCTCTTTGTTCCTCAACCACTATCTCAGGTCAGAGTCTGTCCAATATACTCACAACACACATCCCACTCATCACATGCATAGTTCCAGGGACTTTCAGACCAGGAGTTCAGAGATCGCACAAGTGGAAAGGAGCCTCCCAACATTTCAAGAACTAAATTCTAAGCCGGGCGCAGTAGCACATACCTGTAATCCCAGCACCTTGGGAGGCTGAGACAGGAGGATTGAGAGTTCAAAGCCAGCCTCAGCAATAACAAGGTGCTAAGCAACTCAGTGAGACCCTGTCTCTAAATAAGACACAAAATAGGGCTGGGGATGTGGCTCAGTGGTCAAGTGCCCCTGAGTTCAATTCCCAGTACCAAAAAAACCCAAAAAACCCCACTAAGTTCTAGCCCCAATTTTACCACTAAATAGCTGTGTGAGCCTAGCTCAGTCAATGAACACGTCCAAGCTTCAGCTTCCTCATCTGTGAATTGAAGATGTAGATGGTGTTTTCACTCCAATGATTTTGTTTGTTTTTTGCAACAGGAATTCAACCCAGGGACACTAAGCCACATCTCCACCCCTTCTTTGTATTTTATCTTGAGACAAGGTCTTGCTGAGTTGCTTAGGCCTACACTAAGTTGCTGAGGCTGGCTTTGAACTCACAATCCTACCTCAAGCTCCTGAGCCGCTGAGATTACAAGCAAGTACCACCATGCCTGGCCAGTCAGAGATTTTTTTGGGGGGTGAGGGGTACTAGAGATTGAATTCAGGGGCACTCGACCACTGAGCCCATCCTCAGCCCTATTTTTTGTTTTATGTAGAGACAGGGTCTCACTGAGTTGCTTAGCGCCTCACCGTTGCTGAGGCTGGCTTTGAACTCGTGATTCTCCTGTTTCAGCCTCCCTAAGTGCTGGGATTACAGGCTTGAGCCACCGCGCCCGGCTCCAGTCAGTGATCTTGACCCCCAGGATGCCATCTGTCACCAGTCTCTGACCCAACAGCTGACCACCAAGCCTGCAACCAGCAGAGTCCCTCTTTCCCAAAGTAGGATCCAGTCTACCATCTCTAAAGAACTAAGCAGATGTCACTCTCCACTACAACTCTTGCTGTATACCAAGGGATGAAATCCAGACTCAGTTCTCAAGTCCTCTGTCCCTGACACACCTGAGCATCCAAGACATCAAAAGGAACATAACAACAAACCAAAGGACTCCTTTGTAATCTCTGCCTGCCAAGACTTGCTTTCTAATTGCTGTTAAATGCAATAATTGCACAGCTCTGAAGTGTAAAGCAGCTGCTCCTCCTCCTAGTCTAAGGCAAGGCAAGGGAAAGGAGTTACAACAAAAGCTCCACACAGCATCTCTCTTCTTCTTTTCTGCTCCTGACCCTAAAACCTACTCTGTGGCTCCACAGCTGGATATAAGCTCAGGGCCCAATGGGACAAAGCCTTAAGACATGGTTGAGGGAGCCACGCGTGGTGGTGCATGCCTGTAATACTAGTGACTTAGAGGCTGAGGCAGGAGGATCACACGTTAGAGGGCAGCCTCAGCAATTTAGCAAAACTCTGTTTCAATAAAAAATAAAAAGGGCCAGGGATGTAGCTCAGCGGTAGAATACCCTGAGTTCAATTCCAAGTACCAAAAAATAAGTAGTAGTAGTTATTGTTGTTGCTGAGCTGGGCATGGTGGCATGCACCTGTAATGCCAGCTACTCAGGAGGCTGAAGTGGGAAGGTCACTTGAGTCCAAGAGTTCAAAGCCAGACTGGGCAATATAGCAAGAACCTGTCTCTAAAAAAAGAAGAATTAGTCTTCTCCATGAAGGTGGAACCAAAAGGGTCTGCTAGTAACTGGGAGGAATCCAAACTCTAGACCTGAAGGAGAAGGCACCCACACACATATGCCGGAAGGCCAAGAAAGGGGTGACAGTCCTGGGTACCTTGTCTTCTGCACATGGCTGAAACAGCACCTTATTTCCTTCCCAGGCTTCCCAGCACCCTCCATCCATTTATGCGGATCTACAGTCTCATGTTTAGAAAGACCCATCGCAGACACCCTTGGCAACCTCCTCTGGACACTGTAAGACGACAATCTAACTACAGTCAATAGCTACGTGGACAGGAAAAATGTCAGTGCTCCAACTGAAGAGAGGAGGAGAGTGGGGTAGGGAGTGTGATGTGACTTCATTCAGAGTATAAACCCCTGGGAAAACAACCCTGTAGCTGGAGAGGAAACATCAAATATAGTCCCTGGGTCCCTCTTGGTCAATCACCAATGTTTCCTGAGGGGTCTCTAGTCATCAAAGTAGGTAGCTGAGGCCTCTATCAGGAACAAAGCTCCTGCTGTGGCTCCTAACAGCAATGTTGTTCTCTTAAGGGATGCATCATACACCCACCCTCACCGCACCTGGGGTATAGCTCTGGGCCAGAAGGGCGAGGTTGGGTGCAGCCTCTATCACTGGGTGAGGCAGCCCAGCTGTCAGAACTGACAGGTGGGAACCACAACACAAACTCAACCTCGCAGCAGCCTAGAGAGGCAGGCGCCACACAAGAGCGCCCAGACAGGAAATGGGGATCCCTAATCCCCAAGCACAGTCTAGGGGTTCAAGGTGAACTGCTTCTAAGCACATCTCCCAAAACGGGGCAGAAGGAGCTGCAGAAGGAGAGAGCTGCCTGGCCAGAGGGACAGGGGTGGGTGGTCAAGCTGCCCAAAGCAGATGTGGGTGGTATTCGGGGAGACCCTGGGCCGGTGGGTGCTAGGCTGTTCTCTTTGAACCCTAGCACCTACCGTCCCCCTCAGACTTGATCCACATGGACACAACCTGGAATTTGCCCTCCGAGGCCACAGACCAACTTTCTGCAGCGAATAGGGTGCGCAGGGCAAAGAGTGGGTGAGATGGCGGGAGAATGGGGGGCTTCGACAGGGCGCCCTAGAAGGGTAAAGAACTAAAATGCTGGGAGATGGGAAGAGGTTGGTCCATGCCGACCATCAGCGCCCAGGGGCTAACCAGGAGCACCCTCCGGCCCCTGGTCGCCCCACCTCCCGGGCTCCGCGGGTGGGAAGGGGAAGACACTGCAAGGCAAGTAGCAGAGTTGCGGGACCAGGTGGTCCGGCCCTACCTGCAGTTCCTGAAATTCTCCCTCCAGCTCGTGCCACTCGCGCTCACAACATTCTAGCTGCCCCGACATGGTGCAGTGGTGCAAGGCGGCGGCGACCGCGGCTGCTCCCGCAGCGTGGCCCTGCCAGCCACCAGCACCCCACGCCCGCCCGCCCGCCTGCCGCCTTCAGAGGCACCAGCTGTTCCTGCGCAGCCAGAGCCACGCGCGCACCTGACGTCACGGTCCCCGCCCCGGCGCCCGCTCCACCCCCTCGCCTGAGAGGCGGGGCCCCGCGCGTGCGCACACGGCTCCCCGGTTCGTACCGCGCTCAGCGTGCGGGCCGGATAGTAAAACATTTTCCAGGACTTAGCTGGGTCTGTCGTTGCCCCCTCGGGAGTATCTCGGCGCCTCCAGGATCACTCTCTTCTCGGAGAGGCTGGCTGGGGAGTTTGTCCGCACGCTGCTTTTGCAGAGCTTATGTTACTTAGGTTGGGGTTTGGGGAGCGTGGCTGGTAGGGATGAGAAAGATTTGGAGAAAGAACAAAGTTCACCACCAGTACCCCTTAACATCGCTAACTTGGCCCAATGACAGTGCCCTGGAATGCCAGAGTTGGCACTGACCATGTAGGAAGCGCGAGGGCAGGCACGGCAGCCCTGTCATTTCACATTATTTACTACAACCTATACATCCTAGATTCCTGCCCTCTAAGACACTGGGTGACTCTTAACAGCTGTTTCTGTCATTCACTGAATGACACATCCTCCAAACTAATCCAGTTCCCTTCCCTCTTCTGCAAAGTGTTACAAGATCTGCCTCGGCCTGGCTTTTCAGTCCCGACTCCTACCTTGATGACAAATACCGCTCCCCAGACATTGTTTTTGTCATCCTGGCCTTGCATGGGACACTCTTCCCTGTAAATCCTCATATGGTTCCCTTTCTCATGACCAGAGCCTCAGTTCATCTGACACCTGTATTAGTTTACTAGGACTGTGGTAACTACAAACTGGATGATTTAAGTACCACAAACTAGGTGGCGTAAACAATAGAAATGTATCTCTCACGTGCATTTCAGACTGAAAGTCTGAAATCAAGGTGTCAGCAGGGCCTTGCTTACGCTGAGTCTCTGGGAAGAATCTTTCCTTGTTTATGGTGGTGGCTTTCAATCCTAGGTGTGCCTTGGCTTGCAGCTACACCACTCCAATCTCAGACTTGTGTCAGATGGCCTTTGGTGTATCCTCTCCTCTTATCTACTCTAGTAGGTCATCTCAACTAATCACATATGCAAAGACTCCATTTCCAAATAATGTCACATTCTGAGATTAAATTATATCTTCCTGGGGACACAAGGCAACTCATAATATCACCTCTGAGCAAAGACCCTCCATGAACAACCAGAAGTTCAAGCCCCCCCCCAAGTCACTTGATATACTGCCTGCTTTATTTCCTTCGTGCAAGTTACCATTATATGAAGTGGTTTGTTCCCAAATCAGTTGTATGTTTCCCTCTCTGAGTGAATAACCTCCATGAGATCTCAGGGAACTCATCTCTGTCTTGACTGTCATTTAATTCCCAGTTTCAGCCACTGTAGACAATAAATATTTGTTGAATGAATGGAAGGAATGAACTTTGAAGATCACCCACCATAGAGGCTCACAATGTTGCCAGGTGTGATGGTGCAGGCCCATAATCCCAGTAATTTGGGAGGCTGGGACAGGAGGATTGCAATTTAGCGAGGCCCTGTCTCAAAATAAAAAATAAAAAGGACTGAGGTATTCCATATCCAGATGAAAATGTTCTGAAACTAGATAAAGGTAATGGTTACACAACACTGTGAAGGTTCTAAATGCCACCAAATTGCGTACTCCATATGGTTAAAATGATGAACTATATTATGTTATGTGATTTTACCACAGCAGGAAAACATGGACAGTGGCACATTCTAACTAAAGACTCTTTCTGGTGATCTTTTTATTTTTATTTATTTTATTTCTTTTTTATTTTTGGTACCAGGGATTGAACTAAGGGGCACTCAATCACTGAGCCATATCCCCAGCCCTATTTTGTATTTTATTTAGAGTCAAGGTCTCACTGAGTTGCTTAGTGCCTCACTTTTGCTGAGGCTGGCTCTGAACTTGTGATCCTCCTATCTCAGCCTCCTGACCCCTATTTGTTCTTATAAGGCACTCCACTTAGGTAGGGACCACGAGCCTAAGGACTTAAGCAACTGTAGAGTCACAAGTAGCACACATAGCAGTATGCAGCTGTCCAGGCATGGCAGTGCACATCTATAATCCCAGCAATTTGGGAAACTGAGGTAGGAGGATTACAAATTCAATGTCAGCCTCTGCAATTTAGTGAGACTTTGTCTCGAAAGAAAATGTACACCTGTCTAAGGCAAAGTTAAAATTCCAGTGAATGCAGCTCAGTGGAAGAATACTTGCCCAGCATGTATAAGGCCCTGGGTTCAATCTCCAGTATTGCCGAAAGAAAAAAACAATTCCAGGGACTTTTCCTTCATCTTCTTTCCACAAATGTTCTTGTTCAAAATAGTCCTAAAGATTATAACAAGCAATTTATGTAAAGATAATAGCATCACTTTTCAGATCAGCCACAAACTGGAATCATCCCAAATGCCCCACTCTAGGGAAATGATTGAATAAGCTATGGTCTACCTATATCATGTAATGCTATATGGCTATTAAGCTGATAATTATGGGAACTAAATGGATACCTGTAAACAGATATATTAAATCACATTTGGGTCAGGCGCAGTGGCACTTGACTATAATCCCAGCAACTTAGTAGGCTAAAGCAGGAGGATCACAAGTTCAAGGCCAGTCTCAGCAATTTAGCAAGGCCCTAAGCAACCTAAGGAGACACTGTCTCAAAGATAAAAAATAGCTGGGCACAGTAGCTCAGGAGGCTGAGACAGGTGGATCACGACTTCAAAGCCATCCTCAGCAAAAAGCAAGGCACTAAGCAACTCAGTGAGACCCTGTCTCTAAATAAAACACAGAATAGGGCTGGGGATGTGGCTCAGTGGTCAAGTGCTAAGTGCCCCCGAGTTCAATCCCCGATACCAAAAAAATAAAAATAAAAAGTAAAAAGGGCTGGGATGTGGCTTAGTGCTTAAGCACCCTTAGGTTCAGTCCCCAGTACCCGCCCCTCAAAAAAAAAATCACATTTGGTTTAAAAAAAAAAGTAGGACCAAAAATAATATGTTTATACTGATTAAAGTTATATGATAATTCATGTGCCCTGAAATTCATGTGCCTGGGTAAATGTAGTGCAACAGAAACAGACTAGTACATAAATTGACAACATTTTTTTGGAAAGTTATTCAAATATCTAGTGGAAATTTTAAAACCCCACCTTGCCATATTCACAGGCTTATATAGTAAATAATAGATATTATGTTTTTCTTTCTTCTTCTTTTTTTTGGCTTTTGACCATATTCCTGGCTCATAACTCCCTCCCCAAGGCAGGTCATAGAAACTAATCTTCTACCTTTCTGGCTTGGAGCTGGCTGTAAAGAAACTCTCTAACCAACCAACCTGTCCAACAGTAGGTCATAAGACCCCCTTCATTCCAGAGGGGTCGGTCCTGTCTCATGCCCTGGAGGAAGGAATGTTCCATGCTCGGTGGAGAGGCCAACAACCTGAATCAGCAGGCTTTCCTGGGCTTTCCCACCCAGTCTATCAGCAATCATGCCTATACAATGAAGTCTCCTAAAAAAAAAAAAAGCTGGGTATGATAGTACATGCCTATAATCCCAGCAACTCGGGAGGCTGAGGCAGGAGGATCACAAGTTCAAAGCCAGCCTCAGCAAATTAGCGAGGTCCTAAGCAACTTAGTGAGACCCTGTCTCAAAAAAAAAAAGCTGGGGGAGCGACAGCGACGCAAGATGGCAGCCACCACGGGCTCGGGAGTAAAAGTCCCTCGCAATTTCCGACTGTTGGAAGAACTCGAAGAAGGCCAGAAAGGAGTAGGAGATGGCACAGTTAGCTGGGGTCTAGAAGATGACGAAGACATGACACTTACGAGATGGACAGGGATGATAATTGGGCCTCCAAGAACAATTTATGAAAACCGAATATACAGCCTTAAAATAGAATGTGGACCTAAATACCCAGAAGCACCCCCCTTTGTAAGATTTGTAACAAAAATTAACATGAATGGAGTTAATAGTTCTAATGGAGTGGTGGACCCAAGAGCCATATCAGTGCTAGCAAAATGGCAGAATTCATATAGCATCAAAGTTGTTCTGCAAGAGCTGCGACGCTTAATGATGTCTAAAGAAAATATGAAACTCCCTCAGCCACTGGAAGGACAGTGTTACAGCAATTAATCAAAAAGAAAAACCACAGGCCCCTCCATTCGATTTAAGCAGTCTTCATTTTCCACCGTAGTAAATTTTCTAGATACGTCAAAGTACTGGAAACGAAGCTCCCATTCAAAGGCAATTTATCTTAAGATACTGTAAATGATACTAATTTTTTGTCCATTTGAAATATATTAGTTGTGCTATAACAAAAAAAAAAAAAGCTGGGGATGTGGCTCAGTGACAGGCGTAGAGTCATTGCTTTTGAAATGATATTCTAGCATGAACTCTGCATGGGTGGGGGGCCGGGTTTTGTTTCTTAAATGACAAAGTTTAAATGATCTGTTTTCCCTCGAGACTTCCTTCTCCTATGTAGGTATTTGAGCTGTTATAAGAGAAATTTACAGATACAAACTTTAAGAGAATTCTAAATAAAGATATTTCTAATAATATAAAAAAAAAAAGAAGCCGGGCGCGGTGGCGCAAGCCTGTAATCCCAGCACTTAGGGAGGCTGAGACAGGAGAATTGCGAGTTCAAAGCCAGCCTCAGCAACCGCGAGGCACTAAGCAACTCAGTGAGACCCTGTCTCTACATAAAACACAAAATAGGGCTGGGATGTGGCTCAGTGGTCCAGTGCCCCTGAGTTCAATCTCCAGTACCAAAAAATAAAATAAATAAAATAAAGAAATTCACGTTAATAGATTATTATAAACTGAATGTCAGTCTTTGCTCAGATTATACCAGTTTCTCCACTAACACCCTTTTCTGTCCCAGGATTCAATCTGTGTGCCCCCTGCACACAAGCCTTCTGTCTCCTTAGTCCTCTCTGGCCTGTAACAACATCTCACAACCTTTTGTTTTTCATGTCCCTGACCCTTTTGAAGATATTTGCATATTTTTAAAATAACAGCTTCAGTAAGATATCATTTACATACCATAAAACTCAACCCTTGTCTTGAAAGCCACAATTCAGTGGTTTTTGGTATATTCATAGGTTGAGCCACCATTACTGCTATCAATTCTAGAACATTTTTATCACTCCTTCAAACAAATCTATACACATTAACAGTCACTACCCTTCTATCAGCCTGGCAGCCACTACTCTTTCTGTCTCTAAGGGCTTGCCTATTCCAACATTTCATAGTAAACAGAATTTTACTATTTATGGCTTTTTTTTTTTTTTTTTTTTTTTTTTTTTTTTTTGGCACTGGGGATTGAACTCAGGGGCACTCGACCACTGAGCCACATCCCCAGCCCTATTTTGTGTTTTATGTAGAGACAGGGTCTCACTGAGTTGCTTAGCGCCTCGCCGTTGCTGAGGCTGGCTTTGAACTCGCGATTCTCCTGTCTCAGCCTCCCAAAGTGCTGG
>CM053407.1:121390078-121420595 GCA_028644305.1 Xerus rutilus | reverse complement strand
TATGGCTTTTTGTGACTGCTTTCTTTTGCTTAGTGTTTGTTTATCACAGGGTTGATCTATATTGTAGCATGTTTGGGTATCTCATTCATCACTGAATAATATTCCATTCCACTTTTTAATCTATTCATCAGCTGATGGAAACTTGAGTTGTTTCTACTTTTTGGCTATTATGAGTAGTACTGCTATGAATATTCATGCACAAGGTTTTATATGGACCTATGTTCTCATTTGTCTTGGATATACACCTAAAAATGGAATTATTGAGTCATACAGTAACTCTGTTTAACATTTTAAGGAATTGTCACACTGTATTCGAGTGGAGACACCATTTTACATCCTTACCAACAATATATGAAGGTTCCAATTTCTCCACATCCTCACCAACAATTGTTATTGTTATTATCTGTGTTTTCATTTTAACTTTCCTTCAGGTTTCATGTGAAATGGGTATCACATTGTGATTTTTTTTCTTTTTCTTTCTTGGTTCCAGGGATTGAACTCAGGTGCACTTAGCCACATCCCTAGCCCTTCTTATTGTTTTTTTTTTTTTTGGTACTGGGGATTGAACTCAGGGGTACTTGACCACTGAGCCACATCCCCAGCCCTATTTTGTGTTTTATGTAGAGACAGGGTCTCACTGAGTTGCTTAGCGCCTCGCCCTTGCTGAGGCTGGCTTTGAACTCGCAATTCTCCTGTCTGAGCCTCCCAAAGTGCTGGGATTACCAGCATGAGCCACCACGCCTGGCTCGGCTATAGATACTCTTATTCCCCTGGTAACTTTTAAGTATTTAAAGAGGAGGCACTTAAATAAGAATTTTTGCTCTTAATTTCATGATATTTATTCATACCAGCATGAACTCATGATTTCCTCTTTAGTCAATGATTATAATCCAACATTATAATAATGGATTTTGTTGTTTTGGGTTTTTTTTTTTACCAGTGATTGAACCCATGGCACTTAACTACTGAACAACATCCCTACCCCTTTTTTGTATTTTATTTAGAGACAGGGTCTCACCGAGTTGCTTAGGGCCTCACTAAATTGTTGAGGCTGGCTTTGAACTAAAAATCCCCCTGCCTCAGCCTCCTGGCTGCTGGGATTACAGGCATGCACCACCATATCTGGCCTTGTTTTGTATTTTTAAGACACCTAGTCTCCTTGTATTGCCCAGGCTGGTCTTGAATTCCTGGGTTCAAGCATTCCTCCTGACAGTGTCCTGAGTAGTTAGAACTACAGGCACACATCATGGTGACCAGCTATTATAACAATGTATTTTTTAAAAATATTTTATTAGCTATAAACAAACACAACACCTTTATTTTTTTATTTTTTAGGTACTGGGGATTGAACTCAGGAGCACTCAACCACTGAGCCACATCCTCACCCCTATTTTGTGTTTTTATTTAGAGACAGGGTCTCACTGAGTTGCTTACTGCCTCATCATTGCTGAGGTTGACTTTGAACTCACTATTCTCTTGTCTTAGCCTCCCAAAGCGCTGGGATTACAGGCATGC
The DNA here is from genome assembly GCA_028644305.1 of Xerus rutilus. NCBI lineage: Eukaryota > Metazoa > Chordata > Mammalia > Rodentia > Sciuridae > Xerus > Xerus rutilus. The sequence goes on along the minus strand of CM053407.1, from coordinate 121,419,080 downwards.
ACCACCATGCCCGGCAACACCTTTATTTTTAGGTACTGGAGATTGAACTCAGGGGCATTTAACCACTGAGCCACATCCCCAGCCCTATTTTGTGTTTTTATGTAGAGACAGGGTTTCACTGAGTTGCTTAGCACCTCGCCATTGCTGAGGCTGGCTTTGAACTCGTGATTCTCCTATCTTAGCCTCCCTAAGTGCTGGGATTACAGGCTTGCGCCACAGTGCCCAGCTACACCTTTATTTATTTATTTTTTGTGGTGCTGAGGATCAAACCCAGTACCTCACACGTGTGAGGCAAGCGCTCTCCCACTAAGCCACAATCCCACCCTCAACTATGTATTTTAATGCTTAAATTATCAGAGACTTGGCCACTGAGACTCATTTCAAGGTCCCATCTTGCTTTGAGTATTTCCATATTCTTTGGCATAGATGTTTCATCATGGTGGGGTATCAATACTCAGGCTCTTTCAGAGAATGGATCTAGGGACTCTATGTATGTATGCGTACATGTATGTACATGTGGGTAATGTGCATGTGTGTACATACATGCATGTGTGTGCTTATACACATTTATACCTTTATAACTATATTTATCTACAGATTTAGAAAACTAAACCAATATCCAATTCATAGCGTTCATTCTAGTTTCCTTCCTGTTCCATATTTGCTACTTTCTCCAAAAGGACTGGCTAAGTACATTATTCATAGAATATATACTCATCCAATTACAACTGCTGATATGCAGTCCATCTTCCATTACCACCACCATCCTTTCCCTAGTGCAGATACCTTGCTAGCCTTAAATGAACATCTCTTTTTGTTTTTATTTTTGGCAGTACTGGGGACCGAACCCAGGACGTTGCATGTTAGGCAAGCACTCTATCACTAAGCCACATCATCAGCACCAAATAAGTGGTTTGTTTTGTTTTGGTACTAGGGATTGAACCCAAGGGCGCTTTGTCACTGAGCTACATTCCAGCCCTTTTTATTTTGAAACAGGGCCTTGCTAAGTTGCTTAGGGCCCCTCCAAGTTGCTGAGGCTGGCTCTGAACTTGCAATCCTCCTGTCTCAGCCACCTGAGTTGCTGGGATTACAGGCATGCACCACCATGCTTCACTCCAAATAAATGTATCTTTTTTTTTTTTAATCTTTTTTTCAAACCTTTATTTTATTTATTTATGTTATTTTGTATGTGGTGCTGAGGATCGAACCCGGTGCCTCATGCTTGCAAGGCAAGCACTCTACCACTGAGCCACAACCCCAGCCCCAAATAAATATATCTTTTTTTTTTAAGTATTTATTTTTTAGTTGTAGGTGGACACAATAGCTTTATTTTTTATTTTTATGTGGTGCTGAGGATCGAACCCAGTGCCTCCCGCGTGCTAGGTGAGCACGCTACCACTGCGCCATAACCCCAGCCCAAATAAATGTATCTTAATGAAAGTTATGATGAGAATGGTGATCCCTCTTTTGGCTTTGTGTCCAAATTTTTTTTTTTTTTTTGGTGGTGCTGGGGATTGAACCCAGGGCCTTGTGCATGTAAGGCAAGCACTCTACCAACTGAGCTATATCCCAGCCCTTTGTGTCCAAATTTATTTATTTATTTATTTATTTATTTATTTATTTATTTATTTATTTATTTTTTGGCACCAGGGACTGAACTCAGGGGCACTCGACCACTGAGCCACATCCTCAGCCCTATTTTGTGTTTTATGTAGAGACAGGGTCTCACTGAGTCACTTAGCACCTCGCTGTTGCTGAGGCTGGCTTTGAACTCGCGATCCTCCTGTCTCAGCCTCCCTAAGTGCTGGGATTACAGGCGTGAACCACCGCGCCCGGCTCCTTTGTGTCCAAATTTAAATGTCTTTTTTACTGTTATGAAAATTCCTTCAACCTCCAATGACCATTATCAACCAAATATGAAATGAAGGAAGTGCTTCATGAAAGTTTAGAAACTAAATGCTTCCTAGCCAGGCACAGTGGTGCATGCCTGTAATCCCAGCACTTTGGGAAGCTGAGACAGGAGAATTGTGAGTTCAAAGCCAGCCTCAGCAACAGCGAGGCACTAAGCAACTCACTGAGACCCTGTCTCTACATAAAACACAAAATAGGGCTGAGGATGTGGCTCAGGGTTTGAGTACCCCCGAGTTCAATCCCTGGTACCAAAAAAAAAAAAAGAGAGAGAGAGAGAGAGAGAAAGAAAAAGAAATTAAATTTTGCTTCCTACTTCATCTCAAAAGCCATTTAAGGGGCTGGGGCTGTAGCTCAGGGGTAGAGCACTTGCCTAGCATGCGTGAGGCCCTGGGTTCGATCCTCAGCAACACATATAAATAATAAATGAATAAAATAAAGATCCATCAACTAAAAAAATTTTTTTTTAAAAAAGCCATTTAAGAACATTTTGAGGGGCTAGAGATGTGGCTCAGCAGTAGAACACTTTCCTAGCATGTGTGAGGCACTGGGTTCTACCCTCAGCACCACATATAAATAAATAAATAGTAAAATAAGGGGGGAGGGGGTATGGAGACAGTAAAGGTGGTGGAATATGATCATATAGGTCATCATAGCCCTAACTTTATGTATGACTGCATGTATGTTGTGATTCTGTATCACAACCAGAGAAATGAAATGTTATCCTCGTCTGTGTACAATGAATCAAATTGCACTCTGTTATCATGGAAGCCTAAGTAGAACAAATAAATAAATTAAATATGAAAAAAAATAAGTAAAAAAAATGTCCAACAACTATTTGAAAAAAGAGAACATTTTGAGGAATAAATTTATAACCATAAACCTTTGCTGTTCTCATCTGCTGTAGACACAAAAATTCCACTATCCTCCCGAACCTATTATTCTGAAGTAACAATCAAGCAGCAGAGGAAAAAAAAACACCAAGTATGTTTTCATCTTTTGTTTGATGCATTTAAAAAATTAAGTCTAATGGGTCCTCAATTAAGCCATGTTTATTCTTTTGTATAATGGCAGATATGGCTAGGAATTTCACAAGAAATAATTTCTAGTGACCAGGTAAATGCTGGCTGCTTTTCGTTTTGGTTTTGGTTTGTTTTTTGGTCTGCAAGATTAAAGATTGTTTCATTGCGCCACCTGCTGGCAACTTCTTAGAATTTCTTTTTCCTCCAACAAAAGGCAAAAGTTTATTCAACAATTAAATATTCTTCTCCTCGCCTAAAAAAACTCACAGAAAAATCAACTAATATGCTTGAGTGGTACAAATAATTCAAGTTAACTTATCCTTAATAAGACAAAACATTCACTTTCCAAAATTTCAACAATGAAGCCAGGTGCGGTGGCTCACACTTGTGATTCCAGCACTTCGGGAAGCTGAGATAGGAGAATTGTGAGTTCAAAGCCAGCCTCAGCAGGAGCGAGGCGCTAAGCAACTCAGTGAGACCCTGTCTTTACATAAAACACAAAATAGGGCTGAGGATGTGGCTCAGTGGTCGAGTGCCCCTGAGTTCAATCCCTGGTACCAAAAAAAAAATTTCAACAATGATATTATAAAACATGCATACAGAAAAGTGCATATAATTTGCATGTATAGTTTAAGCAATAACTACAAAGTAACTAACTGTACAACTATGACCCAGGTCAAGAATAGAGCACTGTCAGCTGAGTGCAGTGGCTCACGCCTGTAATCCCAGCACTTAGGAAGGCTAAGACAGGAGAATCGTGAGTTCAAAGCCAGCCTCAGCAACAGTGAGGCACTAAGCAACTCAGGGAGACCCTGTCTCTACATAAAACACAAAATAGGGCTGGGGATGTGGCTCAGTGGTCGAGTGTCCCTGCGTGCAATCTCCAGTACCAAAAAAAAAAAAAGAATAGAGCATTGTCCCCATGAGCCTGTCTCCCTCCTTCCCCATAAGATAGACACTACTCTGATTTTGCGGATAACCATTTGAGTATGCATTACTTCTATAACTAGAAAACAACTAAAGTATTAATTTTAAGAATTAATATAAGCCGGGTGCAGTGGCACAAGCCTATAATCCCAGCACTTAGGGAGGCTGAGACGGGAGAATCGCAAGTTCAAAGCCAGCCTCAGCAATGGCGAGGCGCTAAGCAACTCAGTGAGACCCTGTCTCTACATAAAACACAAAATAGGGCTGGGGATGTGGCTCAGTGGTTGAGTGCCCCTGAGTTGAATCTCCAGTACCAAAAACAAAACAAAAAAATTAATATACCCAGGCACGGTCGGGTGTGGTGGCGCATGTCTGTAATCCCAGCACTTTGGGAGGCTAAGACAGAAGCATTGCGAGTTCAAAGCCAGCCTCAGCAACGGCAAGGCGCTAAGCAACTCAGTGAGACTCTGGGGATGTGGCTCAGTGGTCGAGTACCCCTGAGTTCAATCCCCAGTACCAAAAAAATACACACACACACACACACACACACACACACACACACACATATCTCCAGGCACGGTGGCACACACCTGTAATCTCAGTCATTCAGGAGGCTGAGACAGGAAGATCCCAAGTCTGAAGTCAGCCTCTGCAACTAAATAAGACCCTGTCTCAAAATAAAAAATAAAAAGGGCTGGTGATGAAGCTCAAGTAGAGTGCCTCTGGGTTAAATCCCAGCATTGTAAAAATAAATAAATAAAAATGTACTGTGACGCTGGGCGTAGTGGAACATGCCTGTAATCCCAGTCCTTTGGGAGGCTGAGACAGGAGAATCCTAAGTTCAAAGCCAGTCTCAACAACAGCAAGGTGCTAAGCAACTCAGTGAGACCCTGTCTCTAAATAAAACACAAAATAGGGCTGGGGATATGGTTCAGTGGTCGAGTACCCCTGAGTTCAATCTCCAGTACCCGCCAGAAATGTACTGTTTAATTTGGCAATGTACATGGTTATTTCTGCATTTAACAAATATATAATGAATTCAATATCATTAGTTATTAAGGCAAACCAAATCATAGGGAGTTGCTATTTCACACCTACTAGGATGTCTAAAGTCAAAAAGAAAAGATAACAAATGTCAAAGATGTAGAGAAATTAAAACTCATATATATGAGCTGGAGTTAGGGCTTAGTGGTAGAGTGCTTGCCTAGCACACTTGAGACCTGGGTTCGATCCCCAGCACCACATAAAAAATCTAAATAAACAAAATAAAGGTACACGCCATCTACAACTAAAAATATTTTTAAAACTCATATATATTATTGATGAGAATGTAAAATGGTACAGCTACTTTGGAAAACTGGCAGTTCTTTTTTTTTAAATATTTTTTAGTTGTAGGTGGACACAATATCTTTATTGACTTTTTTTAATTTTTTTTTTTAGTTGTTGATGGATCTTTATTTTATTCATTTATTATTTATATGTGGTGCTGAGGATCGAACCCAGTGCTTCACGCATGCTAGGCAAGCGCTCTACCACTGAGCTACAGCCCCAGCCCCTTTATTGACTTATTTTTATGTGGTGCTGAGGATCGAACCCAGTGCCTCACGCATGTGAGGCAAGCACTCCACCACTGAGCCACAATCCCAGCCCAGTTGGCAGTTCTTCAAAATGTGAAATATAGAGTTACCATATGACCCATCAATTCCACTCCTAGGTATAACACTAAAGAAATGAAAGCATATGTCCACACAAAAATTTGTACATAAATGCTTAGAGAAAGATTATCCATAATAGCCCAAAAGAAAAACAACCCAAATATCCATCAACTGATGAATAAACAAAAAGTGGCATACCATGCAATGGAACATTATTCAGCCACACAATGTAATAATGTACTAACACATACCACAATGTGGAAAAACCTTGAAAACATGCTAAATGAAAGACACTAATCACAAACACACAGCATATACTATATGATTCAATTTCTTTTTTTTTGGTACTAGGGATTGAACTCGGGGGCACTTGACCACTGAGCCACATCCCCAGCCCTATTTGGTGTTTTATGTAGAGACGGGGTCTCACTGAGTTGCTTAGCGCCTCGCCGTTGCTGAGGCTAGCTTTGAACTCACAATTCTCCTGTCTCAGCCTCCTCAAGTGCTGGGATTACAGGTGTGCGCCACCACGCCCAGCTTATATGATTCAATTTCTATGAAAGGTCCAGATTAGGTAAATTCATAGATGCATAAAGCAGAGTGGTGGTACCAGGGGCTAGAAGAAGGAAGGCAAGAAGAGTAACTGCTGATGGGTATAAGGCTTCACTTCCCGGGGCTGGGATTGTGGCTCAGCGGTAGAGCGCTTGCCTCGCATGCGTGGGGCCCTGGGTTCGATCCTCAGCACCACATACAAAGCAATAAAATAAAGACATTGTGTCCATCTACAACTGAAAAAAAAAAAAATTTAAAAAAAAAAAATAAATAAGGCTTCACTTCCCCACCTCCAAGCACACATGCTACCACTGAGCTAATACTCCCAGTCCCTTTACTTTGCAGTTTTACCACTTATAATTCCATCCCTACATAAACTAGACTTGTTTTGTTGTTGTTTGGAACTTTTATAAATGAAAAATCATGTGTGTGTCCACCTTTTTCTTGCACTCAATATTATGACTGTTAGGTCCATCTACTGCTGCGTATAACTACAAGTCATTCATTTCCACAGCTCTGACTTTCTGTTGTCTGAAGAGTACACAGGTGAGCCCCTCACACTATCAGTGATAAACATTTGGGTCACTTCCAGTTTGGGATTTAAGGAACAATGCTGCAGGAACATCCCTGTCCTTTTCTCCTGGTATCTAACTGGGGTGCAGGCTTCTTCCCCTCTTGAACCTCTCAGGTAACACCAAACTGTGTTCATGCTTGAGAGAATCCAAACCTTTTGCTTTTTTGAATTACCTTTGAAAAGCATATTTCATTTTGTTGGTAGTTTAAAACAGTCAAAGAAGGTCTTCCTGAAAGTGGGCTGATTTTCACTGAAGAGAGAAGTCCGACTTGCCAGAAGAAAGCACTTGAAAGACTGAAGTAAACTCAAGCCTCTTGGCTCTGCTCTGTATTTGACAACAGGGCAAACACCACCACCAGGACATTTCCCACACACCTTAATGTGAACAGCAGTTAACTGTTCACAACATGCTTCCACAAATACTACTTCATTTAATCCTCATAACAATCCTGAGAGGCAAACGTGATAAATGTGTATTTTTGAGATGATGAAACTGACCATCAATGAATAACAGCAGCCCACATAAGCTGGTGCACTGCAATGTAGTAGCTTGTAGCTAAGTTTATTTCTAAAGTGTTTACTTTGCTACTTCTTAGCTTGGGATTTGGTCATACAACTTTTTTTGGCCAAAGGTATCAAAAGCACTTGAATGAGAATGTTTGCTCAATGTTTGCTCATCTGCCACTGCAAAGAGAATATTCCTGAACTATCCATTGATCCCAAAAGGGAACGAGAGACACTGGGTACAAACCACCCTTGCCAAGGCTGGCTGAGAACATCCAGCCCACAAGAGTAAACTAAAGGAATGTCTATTATTGTATATACCTCACAACAAGTGACTGTTTGTTTCACAGCAAAAGCTAACTGATACAGTCTAGTACATGTGAACAGACTTTTTCTACAGAGTCCTTTGGAACAGACTTTTTTCTACGGAGTCACATAGGATGGTATGTGAGATTTTCCTATTAATAGTTTAGATTTAGGGTTTAACAACTTCAGTGATGAATGAAATCCATAGCTTTTGTTACTGTTATTGCTGCCAGATTTCAGAAAGCCAGGTAAAATTTTTTATATATAACTTCCACTATCTAACCCCAGATAATTTACAAGAACAAGTCTTACCAGTTCCTGTGGTACACATCTTTAATCCCAGATACTTGGGAGACTGAGGCAGGAGGATCACAAGATTGAGGCCAATGTCAGCAACTTAGTGAGAACCTGTTTCAAAAAAAGAGAGTCCTAAGTCAGGATCAGCGGCATGTACCTGTAGTCCCTGTTACTCAAGAGGCTGAGCTGGGAGGATCAGTTGAGCCCAGGAGTTCAAGACCAGTCTAGGCAACATAATGAGATCCTATCTTAAAATAAAAAATAAGCCGGGCTCAGCAGCGCACACCTGTAATCCCAGTGGCTCAGGAGTCTGAGACAGTGGCAGAGTGCCCCTGGAGTTCAAAGGAGCTGCTTCTCTCCGGAAAGCAGTTTGGTTGGTTAACTTAACATATGCCAACACCAACATTTTGATTGGTTAGGGAAACGGTAAAAAATTATTGTGGCCTCCTTTTGAGACCTGTATCTTCCTGTGGTTTACATTTCTCATTGAGGTCCTGAAACAATTCTTATCTTAAACCTGGGCCCTTATCTATTTTGATCAATGCTACAGCCCCAGCATGTACCATGGTTTCTGGTACTCAGTAAGTACTGGATGGATGGATATTTACTGTACTTGACACACCTGCCTGCTCTGGGTCGCAAGGGATGGACATGCAGGTAGTTTTTCCAGGCTTCCTGCTGGGTCAGTCCATAGAAGGCACTGGCCTTCCAGGCTGGAAGGCAGGAGGGAAAAATGCTGGGAGTATTTCTCTCCCTTTCTCTTTGCCTTGGACAGTATTTCCAGGAGCACCTTTGGCTGAGATGCCTGAGCAGGCCTGCCGTCAAGTGCCTCCTCCAAATGCTCTGGCTGCACCACCTCCTCCTATCCCACCAGTACTACTGTGGTGGCTTCCTACTGTTACTAATCCCTATCACCTTCTATTATGATCTGAGTGTTTGTGTCCCCCAGCATGTTGAAATCCTAAACCCCAAGATAATGGTGTTATGATGTGGAGCCTTTTGGAAGGTGAGAGGCAGGACTGACTACATAATTTGTTGGGTCCAATGCAAAACAAAAGTGTGGGACCACACATGTCACATGCCCATAAAGCTGGCCCTGTAGGGAGCAGTGTACTGAATAATATGGGTTTTTAATCCACTTAAGGATTCTTGTGTGTGTGCTTGCTTTTTCTGAGCTACCCACAAAACAGCTCATTCTTTTCATAGCATGTCCATTCTTGGCCTAGGACATTTCTAAAACTCTACCTCTCAAGGAGAAAATAGCTTAGGGAGATGATGTCTACCCAAATGAGAAAAGCTCTCATAGAATGCCTGAGCATCCTCCTCAGGGTACTGAAGAATCATCATTCCTTTCCTTTCAGCTTTTTTTTTTTTAATATTTATTTTTTAGTTGTAGGTGGACAGAATATCTTTATTTTATTTTTTATGTGGTGCTGAGGATCGAACCCAGTGCCTCACGTGTGCTAGGCGAGCATGCTACCACTGCGCCATAACCCCAGCCCTCCTTTCAGCTTTTTTAAACTCGTAATTCTTGGTCTGAATGGAGGTTTTTTGGCCTAAGAATGAAGCAGGTGAAGACTTTCTTGAACAGTTCTCCAACTTCTCCCTATTTTACTAGGTCATCTTGGTCTAAAAATCACTCATTTCCTTCCTTCACAGCATGTTCAAGAAAACACATGGAAAGCCGGGAGCAGTGGCATGCATCTGTAGTCCCTGCACTCAGGAGGCTGAGACAAGAGCACCTCTTGAGTCCAGGAGTTTGAGAGCACCCTGGGCAACATAGCAAGACCCCAACTCAAAGCAAAACAAATCAAATCAAATCTCCCCCAAACCCTACATGGCTTCTGACTCCTTTGCTTGCATCCAAATAACTTTCTTCAGGGCTGGGATTGTAGCTCAGCGGTAGAGCGCTTGCCTTGCATGTGTGGGGCCCTGGGTTCGATCCTCAGCACCACATACAAAGCAATAAAATAAAGACATTGTGTCCATCTATAACTAAAAAAATATTTAAAAAAAAAAACAAATAACTTTCTTCAGCTGGCACCTAGAACTTCCCTCTCCTTATCTAGCTCCACTGTACTTTTAGGACCTGATTTTTTTTTTTTATATTTTTTTAGTTGTAGATGGACACAATATCTTTATTTATTTTTATGTGGTGCTGAGGATCCAACCCACTGCCTCACGCATGCGAGGCATGCGCTCTACCACTGAGCCACAATCTCAGCCCAGGACCTGATCTTTATATTTTTTTTCTTTTTTATTTAGCACTAGGGATTGAACTCAGGGGCACTCGACCACTGTGCCACATCCCCAGCCCTATTTTGTGTTTTGTGTAGAGACAGGGTCTCACCGAGTTGCTTAGCGCCTAGCCCCTGCTGAGGCTGGCTTTGAACTCGCGATTCTCCTGTCTCAGCCTCCCTAAGTGCTGGGATTACAGGCATGCGCCACCGCGCCTGGCTTCCTTATATTCTTTCAAGTCATCCTACCGTTGAGTCCCGACTCTGAAGTCACCCCACACTGCCACACCTTCTTCCAAGACCCTGCCCAGGCCATTCCTATACAACTACAGGATCCTTCTCTGTGTACTCTTTATGTTCATCTTGGGAATCTCGAGCATTCAGCAAGGTACAGATACACAAAGTAGATGCTTTCGGCTGTTGGTAGAATAAAGTCAATGAACCAACGGACCTCCAAAGCATTTGCAACCTGTAGGACACAAAACCACACCTAACTCTGCTTAGACTTTTTTTCTTTTCTGGCTCTTAAGAACCCTTCCCAGCGTTTTCCTAACTAGGGTTTATGTTCACGGAGAGTTGAGTCCCTCTCCTCCGCTTTGTTGCTTATATTTGTTTTCTACGTGGGTGCATGGAAGCATTTAGTGTTTTGGGTTTTTTTGTTGTTGTTTTTTGTTTTTTGGTACCGGGGACTGACAAAGTGTTCTGAGTCTCAAAGTGTTCTAGGAATATAAGAATTCCTGAGGAAAAAGAACACTTAAAACCTTCCCTCTCCCTAAAAAACTTAACATACATACAGACAATAATAATCCTGTGAAACCTTGTTTCAACCGAAAAGTCCCCGGGCCTTCACGTTTGCAGGTTTGACAATTCTGCAGGAGAGCGTTTGCGACGGTTCCCGTTCCCACAGTGGGACAGAGGAGTCTTTGCCGCGCTTTCTCCTTCCGCCCCGTAGGCGTTGGAACGCGGCCCCACCCACTTCCGGCAGAGGCGTCCAGAGCGCAGGCGCAAACTCTAGCTGCCACTCAGGAACCTTCCAGTCTAGTACTGATGGATGCGCATGTGCAAAGAGGCGAGGCGGTTGCGCGGGAGAATGTGGGTCCGCGGAACTCACGCGGCAGTCTCCGCCTGTTCAAGTGAAGGGCGGAGCCTAGAGGGCCCGATCCCCCCGGCCCGGCTTCAGGAGGCGCACGCGCACTGAGCACAGGAACGTGGCAAAGGCAAGGGCGCGAGTTTTACGCATGCTCATTTAAATAAGGCACGAAACTTGTGACGCCAGTTTCGAAACCCGCCTACTTGCTGTTTCCATCAGCCTCTGACTTTTAAAGGGGCAGAGTGCTGTTCCACCGAATTGAGTTTTTTGTTTTATAATTTTACTTTATGTGATAATAACATTTAATGTTCAACGACTGAGCTGTATATTCCCAACCCTTTTGTTTATTTTGGGACAGTCTCGCCAGATTCTCCTGTCTCAGCCTCCCAAATTGCTAGACTGGCCTCAAATTTGTGATCCTCCTGGCTCAGCCTCCAAATCGCTGGGTTTACAGGTCTGCACCCAGCACGCTGCCCAAATTCCTTTTGTTTATTTATTTATTTTTGGTACTGGAATGATAACCACTGAGCCATAACCCCAGTACTTTTTAATATTTTATTTAGAGACAAAGTCTCGTATAGTTTCTAAGAGCCTCACTAAGTTGCTGAGGCTGCCTTTGAACTCTCAATCCTCCTGCCTCAGCCTCCCTAGCAGCTGGGATTACAGACTTGTGCCACGGTGCTGGCCCAAATTCCTTTTTTATACTGATCTTGTGTTGAGTGCCTACTATGTGCCAGGCCCATCTTCACATTGTTTCCTATATGCATTTTCCAGTTGTTCCTTACGTTATAATGTATAACAGTTGCATTCATACGTATATTTTTTGCAAAAAAATTGTACCCAATTGTACTTTTTCTTTGGGTGTTACTTTTTTGGGGGGTACTGGGGATCGAACTCAGGGGCACTCGACTACTGAGCCACATCCCCAGCCCTATTTTGTGTTTTATGTAGAGACAGGGTCTCACTGAGTTGCTTAGCGTCTTGCCATTGCTGAGGCTGGCCTTGAACTCGCGATTCTCCTGTCTCAGCCTCCCTAAGTGCTGCGATTACAGGCTTGCGCCACCGCGCCCGGCTAATTGTACTTTTTCTTTAAAGATGGTTTGTGAAATGGGAGGCAAAGTTGGTGTTCTGGGCAGGCCTTTCCAAGTCAAGAGGTTTGAGAGTAAATGTTGGCTCGTCCACATGTTTACTCTTTTGCTCTGGATATGTTACCTAATGTCAGTGAACCTGATATTCATAAGTGTGTTAATATTCCAAAGTGAGGATAACAATACTTACCAGCTTCACAGGATTATGCAAAGTAGAATTTTTTTTAAATATTTTTTTTTAGTTGTAGATGGACACAATGTCTTTATTTTATTGCTTTGTATGTGGTGCTGAGGATCGAACCCAGGGTCTCACACATGCAAGGCAAGCGCTCTACCACTGAGCTACAATCCCAGCCCCAAAGTACAATTTTTTAAAATATCGTTTTTGATTGTTGATGGATCTTTATTTATTTTATTTATTTATATGTGGTGCTGAGAATTGAACCTAGTGCCTCACACGTGCTAGGCAAACGTTCTACCACTGAACCACAACTCCAGACCCAAAGTAGAATTTTTAAAAATATGTAATATGCCAAGTACTATGTCTCATACCAGCTATATATTAAATAAACAGTAGTCATTAAATGACATTCTTCAATCAGAAAGTGGCTCTACAGTTACTGTACCATAGTTCCACTGGTTCCGGAAGGATTTACCTAATTGCAAGGATGGCTGGCTATGTATAATGGTGTCTCCTAGCCCACAGTGCAGCCAGTATCATGGGCCATAATTTTTACACACTTTTCTTAGTCTAGACAGTATGTAATGGTATGACAGAGTAATTTCAACTTTCATTTATTTAATTGCAAGGGAGGCTGTGATTTTCCCTTGGAATGATTTATGAGTTTTATTCCTTTGCCTAACAACTATTTTCAAGCACTGTAATCTCCACCACTCTATCCCTGCAGACATTGATGCATTTGGCTGACCAATTTAAAGAAAGAATGTCTTTAGGGCTGGGGTTGTGGCTCAGTGGTAGAGCACTTGCCTAGCATGCATGAGGCACTGGGTTCAATCCTCAGCACCATATAAAAATAAACAAAATAAAGGTATTATGTCCATCTACAACTAAAAATCAAAACAAAAAGATTCAACAACTTGGAAGTAGCTAGGTGTAATGTTGCCCGCATGTAATCCTGGTGACTCAAGAGTATAAGGCAGGAGGATCACAGGTTCTAGGTCAGCCTCAGCAACTTAGGAAGACCCTTGACAACTTAGTGAGATCCTGTCTCAGAATAAAAAGGGCTGGGGATGTAGCTCACTGGTAAAGTACCCCTGGGTTCAATTCCCAATACCAAAAAAACAAAACAAAAACCAAATACTTGGAAGTACATTATGGACCAACCTGTCTCTTGATAGGTTTGGGTGCTATATATTAAATTTTGTCTAGTGTCCTGTGAAAGTCTTTTCTTACCCTGAGAATTAATTTCTTGCATATATGAGGAAATGTCTGCTGCTGTACTCAAGACCTTTTGGAAGAAGCCATTTTGATTATAAACTTTGATTTTTTTTATTTTTTTTAATTTTTTGGTACCAGGGATTGAACTCAGGGGCACTCAACCACTGAGCCACATCCCCAGCCCTATTTTGTGTTTTATGTAGAGACAGGGTCTCACTGAGTTGCTTAGCGCCTCGCCGTTGCTGAGGCTGGCTTTGAACTCACAATCCTCCTGTCTTAGCCTCCAAAAGTGCTGGGATTACAAGCATGAGCCACCGTGCCCGGCTGATTATAAACTTTGAATGACAATATTTCTTATCTTACTAGAAATGTATTGTAGCAGCTGGAGGCGGTGACGCAAGCCTGTAATCCCAGCACTTAGGGAGGCTGAAACAGGAAGATCAAAGCCAGCCTCAGCAACGGCAAGGCATTAAGCAACTCACTGAGACCCTGTCTCTACATAAAACACAAAATAAGGCTGGGGATGTGGCTCAGTGGTCGAGTGCCTCTGAGTTCAATCTCTGGTACCAAAAAAAAAAAAAGAAAGAAATGTATTATAGGGGCTGGGATTGTGGCTCAGTGGTAGAGTGCTTGCCTCACATGTGTGAGGCACTGGGTTCGATCCTCAGCACCACATAAAAATAAATAAAATAAAGGTATTAAGTCCATCTACAACTAAAATATATATTTTAAAAAAAGAATGTCTTTAAAGTTTGTTTTTAGAGAAAGAAGATTGGGAGCCAAGTGCAAATGACCCATGCCTGTAATCCCAAGAGTTAAGGAGGCTGAGGCAGGAGGACTGCAAGTTTGAAGCCTCTCTAGGAGACAGTCTCAAAAACAAAACCTGACTGAATTTTGTGTCACTTGTTTGGCATTTCTCTAATTTTTAGCAAATATCTAAAAAAAAAAAAAAAAAAAAAAGCACTGTGGCTTAGTGTAGAGCGCCTGTTTAGCACACAGTTGGCCCAGGGTCCAATCTCTAGCACCACACAAACAAAACTGCTCTGTGACTCTGGATGTCTGCAAGCCCCCAGAGGGCGCTCATTCTGCATGGGAGACTTTAAAAATAGCTTTATTGAGATATTGGAAAAAAGAGTTGTGTTATCATCACAACGGTTGATTTTAAAACAATCTTTTTAAAAACATATTTTTAGTTGTAGATGGACATAATACCTTTATTTTGTTTATTTAAGTTTTGGGGGGGTACTGGGGATGGAACTCAGGGGCACTCAACCACTGAGCCACATCCCCAGCTCTATTTTGTGTTTTATGGAGAGACAGGGTCTCACTGAGTTGCTTAGCGCCTTGCCATTGCTGAGGCTTTGAACTCACGATTCTCCTGTCTCAGCCTCCCTAAGTGCTGGGATTACAGGCGTGCACCACCACACCCGACTTTCAGCCCAATTTTAAAACAATTTTATCACCCCAAAGAAACCCTGTATCCCTTAGCTATTACTCCCCTCTCCCACTTGCTGGTACCCACTAATCTTTCTATCTGTAGATCTGCCTATTCTGTGCATTATAGAATCAAAATAAGTGGTCTTTTGTGTCTGGCTTCTTTCACTCAGCATCATGTTTTCAAGGTTCATCCATGTTGTAGCATGTATCAGAACTTCATTCCATTTTATAGTCAAATAATATCCTATTGTATAGACACACAGCATTTTGTTTATTCATCCATCTGTTGACAGATACTTGGGTCGTCTCCACCATTGTCTATTGTGTGCAATGGAGTCTTTTGCTGGTCCTGACAGGTGGGTCCTTCCTTCTACTTCTGGGAAGGTTGAGCCCAGGGTTGCTCCATTCCAGGAGCCCCCTTCCTTTTTTTGTTTTAGCCTGTGCTCTCAGGAATGGACTACAGTGTGACTGGCACCCTCTGGAGCTGGACAACTCAGCAGGCATTGGATGAATCCCAGGGGTCCCTGCCAGGTCTGTGCATCCAGGCCTCAAGCCAAAACTCTCGGGCCAGGAAAAAATGTGGACAGGACCACACCTCCCCAAGGGAACATTTGTCTGCAGCATGTGGGGGAGTCCCTCTCACCCCAGACTACACAGGCAACTCCCTTCACTCCATGCTGTAAACAGGGGTTTTGAGAGGAGTCCAAATAAATTCTAGCCATTCAGATTTGCCAAGTGATTACTAGAAGGCTATTTGGGGCCACAGCCCTCAGAAGTGGTGTGCTGGGGAGCAACCGGTCCAAGCTACCTACTCTGGGGTTGTGAAAAATGCCACCAGACTTTGATCCCATAGAAAGAATAATGGTATAGACTTGTAACCTGCCCTTCCAGCCAGCCTGCTGATGCAGATAAGCTGTAGCCCAGATGCTTCTCGATGGAGCAGTTCTTGATTCCTCTGAGCCAGGGTCTGATCAGGGGCTGAGAAAGGGCTCCTTGTTCTGTGGGACTGCAGTGTGGAGCTCAGTTCTCTAGGCTCAGTGTGGTAGCCTGGCCTAGGGGAGATGGAGGTTCTAGACCACTCAGCAGGTGGCAGGGCGGCTCTGGACAGGAACACCAGCCAAGGGACAGTTTGTACCAGGGTAAAAGCTGGCTGGGCTGCTGGCCAGATGCCTGAGGAGAAGAAGACGTCACAAGGAGAACCATAGTGTCAGTGGCATGGCTGGCCAGAACAGACTCCAGAACCCCAGCTGGGCCAATCAGGAATTTGGGACTGAATTTGGAAATGGTCAATTTTTGTGTGAAATTGGAACTGAGGTGGGGCTGGGGTTATGGCGCAGTGGTAGCGTGCTCGCCTGGCACGCGTGAGGCACTGGGTTTGATCCTCAGCACCACATAAAAATAAAGTAAAGATATTCTGTCTGCCTACAACTAAAAAACAAATATTTAAAAAAAAAATTGGAACTGAGGTGACTGAAAGAGCAGTCATTTTCCACCATGAGCATGAGAAAGTTGATAATGGGATGAGGAAGATGAGGGACACATGCAGAGAAATGGGGGGAGGAAAAAAGGGCGAGAGAGAGGCAGAGAGAGAGGACGGGGAGCGGAGAGAATGCTTTGCTGATAGCTTTCCAGTACCGGAGTCCAGTTCGTTATAAACACCGTTGAATTTCCTGTTCTTGGCCTCCACAGAACACTCTATATCCTTGTAATAAATTTCCCTTTTTGGATAGCATGAGATGCTTTATCCACCTGTAACCAAAGAAACTCGGATAAGGTAGGAAGATACACTGTGGAAGTTCTCTGTCCTTTAATTCAAGCCTGCTGGGGTGGAGGGAGACAGAGAAAGAGAACAAAAGCAACATAGCCAAGCTGGGGGTATTGCTCAGTGGTAGAGCCATGCTTAGCCTGTGCAAAGCCCTGGGTTCAATCTCTAGTACAGAAACCAAACAGTGTAAGTGGTGTGAGAAGGTGTGGAGATCAGAGCAAAGGATGACTCACTGGTATTAAAGAGAACCCCATCAAAACAAGATTTCTTATCCCCATCAGAGTAGTGAAGCATTTTCTTTTTATTTTTTTGTTTTTAGGGATTGAACCCAGGGGTGCTCTACGCTGAGCCACATCCCCAGTCCAGCCTTTTTTTTTTTTTTTTTTTGAGACAGGGCTTCACTAGTTGTTGAGGCTGGCCTCGAACTTGTGATCCTCCTGCCTCTCCTCCTAAACTGCTGGGATTAAAGGTGTGTGCAATGGTACCCGGCTAAGTGAGGCACTTTTAAAACAATAATACCCAATGTGAAAAAACATTCTTTTTCTTCTGTTGATGAAACAGATGCAATGTTTTTGGAGAGCAATTAGGCAATTTATATCAAGAACTCAAAAGGGACTGGGGATATAGCTCAGAGGTAGCATGTATGAGGCCTTGGGTTCCTAGGTTTAATCCTTAGTGTTACCAAAAATGCTGTGTCTCTTGGAAATATAACTATACTTTTAGAAATTTGTCTTGAAGAAATAAGCAGAGCCAGGTGCGGTGGCGCACGCCTGTAATCCCAGTGGCTCAGGAGGCTGAAGCAGGAGGATCGCAAGTTCAAAGCCAGTCTCCGCAACAGTGAGGTGCTAAGCAACTCAGTGAGAACCTGTCTCCAAATAAAATACAAAATAGGGCTGAGGATGTGGCTCAGTGGTCGAGTGCCTCTGAGTTCAATCCCCAGTACCCAAGAAGGAAAAAAAAGAAAAAAGAAAAAGTGCACATAGTGTCCTGATATGATTTTTTAAGGAGTGCTCCTAGGAAAAACTAGTTAATAGACTGAGGAGTACTGTGGGAAAGAAGCCAAGCAAGAGTATAGAGAGGTTTTTTTTTTTGCGAGGGGGGGTACTAGGGATTGAACTCAGGGGTACTTGACCACTGAGCCACATCCCCAGCCCTATTTCATATTTTATTTAGAGACAAGATCTCACTGAGTTGCTTAGCACCTCGCCGTTGCTGAGGCTGGCTTTGAACTCATGATTCTCCTGTCTCAGCCTCCCAAAGTGCTGAGATTACAGGTGTGCACTGCCACGCTGGCTCAAAGAGGTTTTGACCTTGGCCTGATCTCTCAGGGAAGACTAGCATGAAAATCATCCTTCAACCAAGGTTGCATGAGTCTACTTATATGAGGTCCCTAGAGTAGTCAGATTCATAGAGACACAAAATAAATTGGTGGTTGTTAGAGGCTAAGGAGTTGAATGGGGACAGGGAAAAAGTTCAGGAAATCGATGGTGGTAATGGTCTGTATAATAACATGAAGCACTTAATGCCACTTGCCCATACACTTAAAAATGGGGCTGGGGGTATAGTGGTAAAGCATGTGCTTAGGATGCACAAGGCCTTGGGTTCAACTCCCAGCACACCCTCCAAGTGATTAAAATGGTAACTTGTACATTATGTATAAATTACTACAATAAAAAAAAATCACCAAAAATAGAAAAATACTTCCCCTCAGAGTTTGTGCAGTCTTGAAGCAAGAACCTCTAAACTCTCACATCAATCAGTCATCATCCATGGGACTTCCTGGGATGCTCGATTCTCAGATCCTTCCAGCTTTTTGTCCTGACAGGTGAGGAGGCTCCTGGAACTCACAGACAGTCCTCTGAAGAACCAAAGCTAGATGATCAAACAGAATGGCAGGACAGGTCTGAAAGTATCAAGGTGGCCAGCACCAGTGACAGCTATATCCAGTTTCAGGTCACCTGCACTAACTAGGCAGCAATCTCACCAGGGGTATATTTTTGGTGTTACCACACTGTCAAGGCCTAGGTAGAAAACCAAAATCCATGCCAAATAGTTAGACCAATTAGGAAGGTGCTAGGTACACCGCAAAGGCAGTAGGGGAAACGAAGATAATCCACCCCCATCCCACCATCCCACCTCCACCAGGCACAGTGGCCCACACCTGTTATATCAATGACTCTGGAGGCTAAGGCAGGAGGATTACAAGTTTGAGGCTAGACTCAGCAATTTAGTGAGACTCTCAGCAACTTAGCAAGACTCTCAAAATTAAAAATTAAAAGGACTAGGGATATAGTTCAGTGGTAAATCTCTGGTTCAATCCACAGTACCAAAAAAACAAAACAACAATAACAACAACAAGCCAGGTGCGGTGGCTCAAGCCTGTAATCCCAGCACTTAGGGAGGCTGAGACAGGAGAATTGCGAGTTCAAAGCCAGCCTCAGCAATGGCAAGGCACTAAGCAACTCACTGAGACCCTGTCTCTACATAAAACACAAAATAGGGCTGGGAATGTGGCTCAGTGGTTGAGTGCCCCTGAGTTCAATCCTCAGTACCAAATAATAATAATAATAATAATAACAACAACAACAACAAAAAGAAAAGAAAAGAATGGAACTGAGGTCAAACAGGTTGAGGACCAGCCCTCTTAACCTTTTTCCTGTTCACCAGGGACTGCATAAGTGCCTGCTATAAGCCAGCATTGTGTGAAAAGTTGAAGGCACATCCTGGAACAGCACGGAACTAGGTTTGGATCAGAACAGAGGTGATCTGGTACAGTAGGAGGATCTCCACCTCAGGGAAACCCAGTCTCAGGTCACCTGCACATTTCCTCTCAGGGCCATGTCAGGCCCATACCAACCTTTGTGCAAACTAGAAAAAGCAGGTCCTCCAAGAGGACACAGCCTCTAAGGTCCACAGCAGCATATAGGACAAGCTGGATATTCCTGGGCAGGATACTATTTATATTTCTGCAACCATGTCTAGAGAGTCTGACTTGTCTCTGGCAAGGGTCTTTACCTGAGGAACACAGACTTCCAAAGCAGGAGTTCTGGAATGCACATCATCCATTCATTTAACAATATTTATTGAGCAACCACTGTGCTCCTAACAGTCTTCTGGATTCTATGGAGATAGCCGTGAAAAAACATAAAACCAGCCAGGCACGGTGGCGCACACCTGTAATCCCAGCACTTTGGGAGGCTGAGACAGGAGAATCGTGAGTTCAAAGCCAGCCTCAGAAATGGCAAGGTGCTAAGCAACTCACTGAAAGCCTGTCTCTACATAAAACACAAAAAATACAACAACAAACACACACACACACACAAACACATACAAAATCACAAAACCTTCTCTGTTTTCAAATATGGCAAAATGCTGGGCATAGTGGCACGTATCTGTAATACCACCTATTTGATATTATAGCAACTTAGCCAGACCCTGTTTCAAAATTAAAAAGGGCTGGGAGCCGGGCATGGTGGCACATGCCTATAATCCCAGTGGCTCAGGAGGCTGAGGCAGGAGGATTGAGAGTTCAAAGTCAGCCTCAGCAATTTAGTGAGGGCCTGATCAACTCAGTGAGACTCTGTCTCTAAATTAAATACAAAAAAAAAGGCTGGGGATGGCTCAGTGATTAAGGCCCTTGAGTTCAATCCCCAGTACCAAAATAAATAAACAAACAAACAAACACATCAATAAATAGGATGGGATTGTTGCTTAGTGGTCAGAGCCCCTGAATTCAATGCCTGGAGGAAAAAAAAAAAAAAAGGTAAAATACCAGTAATTGTTCAACATAGGCAGAGGTGGTAGCAGGTGTTCAATGTAGTTTTGTTTTTCTGTGTGTTTGAAATTTCTCATTGAAAAGTGGGAAGAAAAAAAATCTCGGTCTTCAGAGACAACAGATGTGTGTATGCGCCTGCGCCAAGGGCTAACAACATAAAACAGGAATGACAGTTGACAAGTGAATTGGAGATCCCAATTTTTAAAAGGGTGGTTGCTCCAGGAACTTCTCAGTGAGGGGGTGACCTTTGAAGAAAACCCCCAAGGAGAGGAAGGACTGATCCATGCTGCTCTCTAGAGGAAGAGGTGTCCTGGCTGTGGGCAAAGAAGAGGTAAAAGGCCTGACGGTGCCCAGCACTTTCCAGGAACTGCCAGGAAGCCAGTGTGTGGTTGGGGCAGAGACTAGGTGCAAGGAGCGGAGGAAACTGGCCCAGAGGACACAGGGAGGGGCTGGGCAGCCACTGTAAGAACTGCGGCTTTTTACCTTGGCACCTTTGGGTGACAGCAGAGAAGGGACTATGCAATATGAATGCATCCTCCAGGGCTGGGGGGTCACAGAGCTTCCCACAGACGCTCGAAGCAGCCCCCCCACACCCCCACAAGACTAAGAACCAGTGCGAGGCTGGTTTGCGCTTCAAAATTTCCCGCTCCTGGGTCCCTGCAGGAAGGGGAGGGCACTGCCCAGTTGCTTTGCTGCGGTGTCGCGTTGTCATAGCGACCCCTGCCACACAGCCATCTGCGAGGACTAAAGTTGCAGGCTGACAGTGGGGTGGCTGGAGGCTGCGACCGACTGCAGGCGAATGCAGGTGAGTGCAGGTGGATAGGGGCTCAAGGGAACCCCCAGCGGCCTGGGCACCGCCCCTCCACCGTCCTCTGCTTTGGTCCTCCTTGTTAATTTAGGATCAAAACAGCCTGAGCAGCCTCGCAAGCCTTTCTTTTCCTATCAATAGCTATTGTTTTATGACTTGCAGCCTTTCCTGGAGTAGACCGAAGTTCCGGAAGTGTGGAAGGGAGGTGGACTTCATGTTGCACTAATGAAGCAGTAAATAACACCAGTGACTTCTAAGAAAGTCATTAGAGTCTTGTGCTAGGGTTGTAGCTCAGTGGTAGAGGACTTGACCGGCATGTGCATTCCCAGCACCACCGACCAAAAGGGAAAGTTATTAGAATCTGTGGTTTGTTACAATTCTGAGTAAGCCAAGGAGAAGGTGTCAATATGGGGCTAACATGGCATTAACACCTTTCTTAATTTTTGGTTATCTTTCATTTTAGCAGAGACCTTGGAACCCAGCCAGCTACAAGCCACAGAATCTAGCTAAGATTTAAATTTTTTTTTTTTTTTTTTTTTTTGGTACTGGGGATTGAACTCAGGGGCACTCAACCACTGAGCCACATCCCCAGCCCTATTTTGTGTTTTATGTAGAGACAGGGTCTCGCTGAATTGCTTAGCACCTCACTGTTGCTGAGGCTGGCTTTGAACTCACAATTCTCCTGTCTCAGCCTCCCAAAGTGCTGGGATTACAGGCGTGTGCTCTTCATCCTAGAGTACCTGGTACAAATTTTCCACTTACAGTAATGATGTAAGTAAAATATAAGTAAATATATTTACTTATATAATGATATAAGTAAAATCTACTTATTTGGATAAATGTATCCATTTTTAAAGTGAGTTAAACATAAAGATTAATCATCTATGGACACACCTGTGATCCTAGTTACTTGGAAGATTGAGGCAGGAGAATCCCAAGTTCAAGGCCAGCCACAGCAACTTCGTGAGCCCCTCAGCAATTTAGCGTGACCCTGTATCACAATTAAAAACTAAAAAGGACTGGGGATGTAGCTCAGTACTAAAATACTCGTGAATTCAATCCCCAGTATAAAAAATAAAATAAAATCCTGGAGGTCCTACTCTGGGGAGACAAGTCT
Organism: Xerus rutilus; assembly: GCA_028644305.1. Classification (NCBI taxonomy): domain Eukaryota; kingdom Metazoa; phylum Chordata; class Mammalia; order Rodentia; family Sciuridae; genus Xerus; species Xerus rutilus. The sequence goes on along the minus strand of CM053407.1, from coordinate 121,396,619 downwards.
TTCAATCCAGAGCAACATGCTGTGACACCCACCCCCCGCAACATCTAGATTAAAAAGAAAACATGGGAGGAAGAAAGGAAGAGAAAGAGAGAAAGGGTACCCTCACAGCCCATTTAACTCTTCTCAGAATGCACTATATGTCAGGCACAGGGAGTGGTGGGAAAGAAGAAATACACAGTTCCGGTGGTCCCAAGGAGAAGCCTCTCTTGGGGGTGGAGGGCATAGTAGTGGAGGATTGCCACCTCAGGCATGCTCACAGATGGTGCAATTTAGGTTGATGTTGAAGAAGATGTAAGAATACTACAGAGCCTGGGGTTGTGGCTCAGTGGTAGAGCGCTTGCCTTACATAGGTGAGGCCCTGGGTTCGATCCTCAGCACCACATAAAAATAAAATAAAGATGTTGTGTCCATCTACAACTAAAAAATAAATATTTTTAAAAAGTAAATAAATAAAATAAAGATATCGTGTCCATCTACAACTAAATATCTATATCCATATCTATATCTATATCTATATCTATATCTATATAAAAGAATGCTACAGGGGCTGGGATTGTGGCTCAGTGGTAGAGCGCTTGCCTTGCATGCGTGAGGCACTGGGTTCAATCCTCAGCACTACATAAAAATAAATATAATAAAGATACTTTTAAAAAAATAAATAAATAAAAATAAAAGGGAGAAGGGAGACCTGATAATGTAGCTTAGTGGTAAAGTGCTCCTGGGTTCAATCCCCAGAACTGAAAGAAAAAACCAAAAACACTACAAATACAGATGGGCAACCCTAACATTCAGCCAGCAGCAAAATCTTTTCATACTAGCCAGGCTCCCTCTCCCTGTTTGCCCCCGCCGCCCTGCCCCAGATCTAACTACTACACAATACAGCAACTGAAGAATATGTCCAGGACCGAGACTATCTAAAGAGGGGACGGATACACAGTGCAAAATGTAAACTCAGGGCCTTTGCTCAGAAAGCATAAGAATTTTGAAATGGTAACAGGAGAACAGTAAACCAACGGTGTAGTTCAGGGCTTCTGAGAAGGGCCAGCTATGCGGCTGCACAGGTGGTGCATGCCCAGGAGGCTGGCCCCATGGGTGGTTGCTGGGACACCGTGATCTCCTGGAATCTGCTCATCCCTGAGGTCATTCTGATTGGTCAGTACCTGGGAGTGCTTGTGTGTAGCCCCAGAAACCATGCAGCTGCTGAGGGAAGACAAGGGTCCCCAGGATTTGGAGAAGACTATTTTCATCACTCCTGCACGAGACCCACGGAAACGGACAAATGGTCATGAATGTTTGTGTTGGAGATTCTTGGGACACAAGGAATAGAGACGGGGGCTCCCAGACACTAGAGGGAAGCCCTGTACCCCACAAAGTCCTTCTGCGATGCCACTAAGCAGAGCTGGGTCCAGTGAAAAAACCTATGCAGGCAGTGGGGCAGAAGTTAAGGGTCCCATTATACAAGGGTGACAGTGCTGGTGTGCCTGGGACTGTCCTTGTTTTAGCACCAAAAATCTGAGGTGCCAGGAAACCCTTCAGCCCCAGGAAATTTGCTCAGTTGGCACCACCTGCCCCTCCCCTGGCTGTCTCTTTGTCAAACTTAGTCCCTGGGTTTTGCCACCATCCCATCAACTAGACAGATGAGGTGGGACCATGGGGGCCACATTACAGTGCTTGGGGTTGGGGCCCAGGGGGTTGGGGTTCCTGCAAGCTATGCAAAAGCCAGCTGTCTGCCAGATACTCCCTTGCTCCCCTGGAATGGATCTTAGTGCTCCCCACCATCTGGCCTTTCCCCTGGGGTTCTTCCAGCCACAGGACCAGCACCTACTCTGATTGGTCATTCTATTCACCAAATATGTGACTGTCATTCCTCCAAAGCGGCAGCTTCTCCCTGACGCCATCATAAACCCTGGGTTCCTAATGGTCTCCCTGGGTTCCCAAGCAATTGTTCCATCAGATCCCCCTGGAGGGGGCCCTAGGAGAAGGCAAAGGGGGGAACAGCTGAGGGTCAGTCCAGCACAAAAGGACCCTCTTCCAGGGGCTGCTCATCTGCCCTGAGGACTCAGAATACACATGAGTCACTCCGCCTGCACTCAGGTGCCTCCCTGGAAGCCCTAGGATCCCAGCCTGTACACAAGGCACACTGAACCCCTCATGTCCCTAACCCTTTTTCAGCACCTTCTGGCCCCACAGAAGCAGCCACCATGCCAGTGTTCAAATGCCCCCAAAAGTTGGAGCCCCTGTGGAAGGGGTGGGAACGGAAGGCCCAGAAGAATGGACTGAGGCACCAGGTGTATGCTGTGAACGGTGACCACTATGTGGGCGAGTGGAAGGATAACACAAAACACGGTGAGCAGGGGACCTTCAAGGGCTCAGGCAGCCAGTGTGGGGTCACAGCTGTGGTGGGCAGGTGATGGGGACAAGAAAACTGTGCAGAACTCATTGGGGACATAAGAGGTGATCCTAAGGCTCTCCAAGTGGGGTGGTGACCTGGATCAGCCAGGGACCTCCCCATGCTGGGGCCCTGGAACCTACCTCAGCCCTGACTTCAGCTGAGTGAGGGTCTTGGGATCAGTAGGGGACAAAGGGGCCTTCAGAAGCCAGCTTGCTGCTGGGGCTCTGGGGATTGAGTGTGGTCCTTCCTCTCTGAGATATGTGCTAAGCTTGGGACTGGGTGCAGGCAGAAAAGGCAGCCCTTTCATTCAAAAACCTGACTGGGCTTCTCCAGTTTTGCCAGCTCTCAATCACTGCCCTGTCCTGCCTTCCCGTCCTGGGGATTAGACCCAGGGCCTCCTGCATGCTAGGCAAGCGCTCTACTACTGAGCTACACTCTCAAGACCTATTTGTAAAGCTAAGAAATGGCATGTATCAATTGTGTAGCCCAAGGCTTCTGCACATGGGGAATTTCTGTAGTGTTTTCTGAGGGCTCTGTGTAGCAGGGATTATACTCCAAGGCTTCCTTGTCCAAGAAGCCCTCCAAAGCTGTCCCTACCCAGTGTGTGACAGCACCCACTCTTGGCACTTACCTAAAGGTGAGCATTGAGCACTGGAGCTGAACTGTGTGCAGTTGAAGATGCCTAAGCACATTCTGCAGTCCCTGTGGACAGCATGTGGAATGGACAAAGGCCTGGAGTAGCAGCCGGGACACTGAAGTTGGGAATCCAGCTCTACCACTGAGTAGTTGTGAGACTCTAGGCAAATCCTCTTCCATTCTGTGGACCTCAGCTTTCCCCCTGGGAAACGACAGTGTGAGCTCACGCTGCCCTCCAAGCCTTCTGTGCGTCCTGCCTCCCTTCAAACCCTGGAGGTGAACACCAGAGCTGATGAGCCTGGGGCAGCAGAATGCAGACCTGTTGGAGAACCCAGACCCCCTCTCTCTGAGACGCAGTCACGAGAGCGAGTACTGGGGCTGGGGTGTAGCTCAGAGGTAGAGCACTCGCCTAGCATGCTTGAGGCCCTGGATTCAATCACAGCACTGCAAAATAAGAAAGAAGGAAGGAAAGATCATGCAGTGCCAGGATTAGGTAGCTCAGAAGTTCCTTAGACTGCTCGCTTCACAGTAAGTAAATACTTACTGAACTGCCAGTCAGTGCGAGGCCCAGTGCTGGGCCAATGACACAATTCCAGTCCTCAGGGATCCTCCAGTCTTGCCGAGAACCTGCACAATAGGGTAACATCAAATCTTACAAATGGGGTAACAGATTCAGACACAGGAAGTAACTACCCACGATGGAGCAGCTAAAAGTTGTGGCATCAGGATGAGAAGGGGACCAGAGAGGAGAGCTAAGGGACCCTGAGAGCACAGATAGTCAGGGGCGGGAGTGATATTTGAGCTGGGCCTGAGGATGAGAATGTGTTAACCAGGCAGAGTGGCACGTCTTCTATGAACCAGAGGGGAGGGATGTTCTGGAATATTAAGAGAGTGTGGCTGTATCCAGGGGCATACTGAAGTCAGTGTGGCTGAAGCAGAGTGAAGAAAGGAGAGCAAGTGGGCTGGTTAGTAGGGCCAACTGTATAGGGCTTCAAAAGCCATGGTGAGTTTTGCTTTACTTAATAGCTTGGGCAAACAGTAAATGACTTAAAGGTTGGGGTCAGACTTAGCACTATATCCTCATCAATCCCAATTCCTATAAGTAAAAGGGTTTTTTTGTTTTGTTTTGTTTTTGGTACTGGGGATTGAACCCAGGGGCACTTTACTACTGAGCAACATCTAAGCCCTTTAAAATTTTGAGACAAGGTCTTGCTAAATTGCTTAGAGCTTTGCTAAATTGCTGAGGCTGACCTCAAACTTTCAATCCTCCTCCCTCAGCCTCCTGAGTCACTAGGATTATAGACGTGCACCCTGGTGCCAGGCTTTATAACTGAAACTTTATACCCTTTGACCGACATCTTCCCATTTTCCTCATACCCAGATCCTGGTAACTATCATTCTACTCTGTTTCTATGAGTTTGACGTTTTTAGATTCCAAATACAAATCACATCATGTGGTATTTATTTTTCTGTGTCTGGCTTATTTTACTATCAAGATAATGTGCTCCAGCAGGTGCAGTGGTTTATGCCTATAATCCTAGCAGTTTGGGAGGCCAAAGCAGGAGGTTCTCAAATTCAAAGCCAGCCTGGGCAACTTAGTGAGACTGTCTCAAAATAAAAGATAAAAAAGAGCCGGGCACGGTGGTGCACGCCTGTAATCCCAGCACTTTGGGAGGCTGAGACAGGAGAATCACAAGTTCAAAGCCAGCCGCAGCAACGGCGAGGCGCTAAGCAACTCAATGAGACCCTGTCTCTACATAAAACACAAAATAGGACTGGGGATGTGGCTCAGTGGTTAAGCACCCCTGTGTTCAGTCCCTGTTACCAAAAAAAAAAAAAAAAGGCAATAAGAAAGATAATGTGCTCCAGGTTCATCCATGTTGTCCTAAATAGCAAGATTTCCTCTTTTTTTTTTTAAGGCTGAATAATATTCTTTCTCTTCCACTTTATATATCTACACACAGATACATACACACATATATATCCCCCCCTTTTTTTCAGTATTGTGGATTGAACCACCCAAGGGCATTGTAGCACTGAACTGTATCCCTGATCACTTTATTTGTTCATTTTTAAGTTTTTTAAAATATTTTTTATAGTTGTTGGTAGATCTTTATTTTATTTATTTATATGTGGTGCTGAGAATCAAACCCAGTGCCTCATACTTGCTAGGTGAATGTGCTACCACTGAGCCACAACCCAGCCCTCATTTTTAAAATTTTGAGACGGAGTCTTGCTAAATTGCCCAGGCTGATCTCCAACTTGCAATCCTCCTGCCTCAGCCTCCCAAGGAGCTGAGATTACAGGCATGTGCCACCATGCCCAGCTCCACATTTTCTTTCTTCATTCACCCATCTAGAGATACTTAGGTTGTTCCATGAGACAGTCTCATCTCCATTTTACAGATGAGGCATCTGAGGCCTAGAGAGGTCCAAAGAGTTAAGTTACTTGCCTGAGGGCACAAAGCTCACAGGTGCAATATTGGATTTGTTCTCAGGCTATCAAAGACCAAGCCATGAGCCGGGTGTGGTGGCACATGCCTGTAATCCCAGCACTTTGGGAGGCAGAGGCAGGAGGATCATGAGTTCAAAGCCAGCCTCAGGAACAGTGAGGCACTAAGCAACTCAGTGAGACCCTGTCTCTAAATAAAACACAAAATAGGGCTGGGGATGGGGCTCAGCAGTCAAGTGCCCCTAAGTTCAATCCCTGGTACCAAAAAAAAAAAGACCAAGCCATGAATTGGCCTGTATAGTTTCCCCACAAATATTTTATTCAACTCTTTGGTCAATAAAGATTGCTCATGTATGTCAGACACTGCTCTTCGGCATGATGAACAAAACATAGAGACAGTGCATCCTTTCATAGAGCTTGCATTCTCCTGGAAGAGACAGACAATACACAATAAATGACGAAAGAATTATCTATTTTGTTAGGAGCTGATAAGGGGCATAGAAAGCAACAGGCAGGTTAAGGGTGTGGGAGAGTTTGTAATGTTAGAGGGGATGGTCAGGGGAGAACTCATTGAGGAAGTAAGGCTTCAGCCAAGGCTTGCTAGAAGTAGGGAATGAGTATCTGGAGAGGAGTGTTCTAGACAAGGGACAAGCAAGTGCAAAGACCTTGAGGCAGGAGTGTGGCTGGTATAAAAACCACAGGGGTTGGATTGTAATCTGGAAGGTGGGAATGGTAGTAGGGCTGGATTAGTAGGAGATGTGTCTCCGTGTGTGTTCAGAACTGAAAAAGAGATGCAGACATGTCCTAGAAATCCTGGCCATGTATGCTCATGCAGTGTTATTAAGAGATGAGGCTGGTGCTGGGTTTGTGGCTCAGTGGTAGAGCGCTTGCCTAGCATGTGCGAGGCACTGGGTTTGATCCTCAGCACCACAATAAAATAAATAAATAAAATAAAAAATTAAATAAGTAAAAAAATAAATAAGTAAAATAAGGGTGTTGTGTCCATCTACAACTATATATATATATATATATATATATATATATATATATATATATATATAT
>CM053407.1:121368211-121383551 GCA_028644305.1 Xerus rutilus | reverse complement strand
GGTTAACTGTGGACCACGTGCCCAGGAAGAGTTCTGCAGAATTCTAAGGTAGGCAGCATTCCTGAGTGATAAGAGGGACTCTTGCTTAATGCACCCTAGAGCTAGCCTGCCCAGGCGTGAGTCTCAGGGTTGTGCCTTGGGAGTGTCACCCAAACTCTCAGTTCTCTGGGCTTCCTCACCTGTAACCTGGGTCGTAATAAGACTTAGCTGCCAGGGTTACTGTGGTTAGTTACTGTGAGGATGGAACCAAGCAGTGGTTTTAGATCAGGTGAGATTTTTATCCCCAGCACCTCAGACATTTGATAACGTCTGGAGACATTTTTAGTTGTTGTGATTAGTGAAGCATGCTACTGGGATCTGGTGGGTAGAGACCAGGGATGCTGCTCAATACACTCCAGTGTAAGAATGCTGCAAGAGAGCTGTTCTGCCCAGGTCAACAGTGTCCAGGCAGAGAAGCCCTGAAATCCAGTGATGTTTGTAAAGCTCTCAGGATATGCTGGGCCCATAGTAAAGTTCAGTTAAGATGTTCTCTGCCCCCTGAATCCTAAGTGGCTTGACCCAGGGTGTGGTTCTCTCTGTACGGGATATGAGAATCAAGGCTGGCTATCATAGGATATAGAATCAATTACCAGATGCAGAGTGTTTATCCTGTGCCCAGGCCTGTGGCAAGCTTCCTGTGCTTCCTCTCCAATGACTTTCTCCAGATCTGTGAATTGTCCTGCTATTATTAGTTCCATTTTAGAGGAGGAAACTGAGGTTCAGAGGTCATCAAGCTAGTACTATGCCTAAACTTGAATCTATCTGCTTTCAAGGTACAGGAGAGTATGTACAGAAGGTTACCATTTTGTTTTAGAAAAAGCAGGAGGAGGGAGGTGTGTTTATGTATAAAATATTGCTAGGTGGGAGCAAAAACTGGCAACAGTGGTTGTCTCTGGGGAGAATGGAGGATCTGGGAACAGGGGTGAGAACAACTTTTCACTGTTATATTTGGAACCCTGTGAATGTATTATCTGCTGTATTCAAAATATAAATAAAATTGTAACTAAAGACTGCTCTTATTTATTCATTTATTTTGATGCTACGGATTGAACCGAGGGCTTCATGCATGCTAAGCAGGTGCTCTACCACTGAGTTACACCCAGCCTGAAACTGTGCTCTTAACTCTCGATGTTGCTTAAATTGCCTGGGCATGAGACATCTGGGGTGCTTATTAGAAATATATTCCAGAGACACACCCAGACAACTTGAATCAGAATCTCCTGGGGGCGGGGCCTTGGAAATCTTCATCCCAGCTTAGCCAGGCTGGGGATTCTTGAGTCCAGGCAAGCTCAGGAAAGAGAATCTAAGACCATAGGATCTTAAGCAGAATTGACTACTGCCAAATCCTAGGTGTCTGCAGAAGTAGTGAAGTAGAGATCTTAGGGTACAGGGTGAATGTAAAGTGATGGGACAGAGACAAATATTAGGCTCACCAATGCCCCACCCAACTTTTATTTCAGCCAGAGCACTTTTTTTTTTTTTTTTTTGGTACCAGGGTTAAAAAACCAGGGGCATAATGGGCTGGGGTTGTGGCTCAGTGATAGAGCGCTTGCCTCGCATGCGTGAGTCACTGGGTTCAATCCTCAGCACCACATAAAAAATAAATAAAGATATTGTGGGGCTGGGATTGTAGCTCAGTGGTAGAGTGCTTGCCTTGCATGGGTGAGGTCCTGGGTTCGATCCTCAGCACCACGTACAAAGCAATAAAATAAAGACATTGTGTCCATCTACAACTAAAAAAATATTAAAAAAAAAAAAAAAGATATTGTGTCCATCTACAACTAAAAAAATTTAAAAAAAACCAAAAAACAAAAAACACCAGGGGCACTTAACCACATCCCAGCCTTTTTATTATTTGAGACAGGGCATTGAGCCACATCCCCAGCCTTATTTTGTGTTTTATGTAGAGACAGGGTCTCACTGAGTTGCTTAGCGCCTTGCCATTGCTGAGGCTGGCTTTACTCTCGTGATCCTCCTGTCTCAGCCTCCCAAAGTGCTGGGATTACAGGCGTACGCCACTGCATCTGGCTAGCCAGAGCACTTTCTAAAACCACTTTATATACTGGGTTTCTGAGACATAGAAATCTCAAACTCAGGGCCCATCAAGACCAGGCAAGTAAGAAGTGAAACTGGCCTGGTATGGGACAAGAGGGAGAGGTGAGAACCAGGAGAAAAACAGGTCCTGGGGAAAGAGGTAGTGGCAACTCAGTTCCTGCTGTTTCTCTGCAACATGAGCCCAGGGCTCCTGCATCTTTAAGCAAAGCCAGAATAAGCCCAGGTAGGACTTTTGTGAGGACCTGGTTCTGAGCTGCTTTTCCAGGTTTGAACATGTCTTGTAAGGATGCTCAGGATTAAATGAGCTGATGCAGTGCTCAGAGCAGTCTTTGCATATAAAGGTGAACAAACTTTTTTGTTTTAAATGGGTCCTGACACCATCTCACTTATACAAGATTTCCACCAAAACATACAATCTGATTTTAACAATGAGAAAATATCTGAGAAACCAAACTGATAGGACATTCTACATAAAACCATAGGCCTAGGGGCTGGGGTTGTGGCTCAGTGGTAGCACCCTTGCCTAGCATGTGTGAGGCACTGGGTTCAATCCTCAGCACTACATAAAAATAAATAAGAAAAAAGAAAAGAAACCACATACCTGGACTCTGAAAATGTTACCATTACAGAAGACGAAGAAAGGCTGAGGAACTGTTCCAAACTAAAGGAGGTTAAGACATGACAATTCATTGCTATGTATGGTTCAGGAGTGGAAAAAGCATTGCCAGAAAGGACATTCCTGGGGCAAGTGGGAAACCAAACATGAATGCTGTATTAGATAACTGCATTTTACCAATGTCAAATTTCCCGAATTTGATCACCAAATTGTGGTTATGTAGGGAAATGTCCTTGGTTTTAGGAGGCTGTATTTAAGGCTGAAGGAGCATGGTATCTGTAACTAAAGCATATGGCAGGGGGTGGGGGGATTTACACAGTGCAGCCTCATTTGTGGTCTCAGTATTTGCGAATTTGCCTACCTGCTGAGGTCTAACAAGAACAATAACACTACCTTGTTTACTGTCAGCCTTCATATTGTAAACCAGTTTCTTTCTCTTTCTTTCTTTGCAGTAACCCAGGTGCTCTAACAGGCTATATCACTACCCCTTTTTCCATTTCATTTTGAGACAGGGTCTTCTTTTTTTTTTTTTGGTACTGGGGATTGACCTCAGTGGCACTCGACCACTGAGCCACATCCCCAGCCCAATTTTGTGTTTTTTGTAGAGACAGGGTCTCACTGAGTTGCTTAGTGCCTCGCCGTTGCTGAGGCTGGCTTTGAACTCGCGATTCTCCTGTCTCAGCCTCCCTAACTGCTGGGATTACAGGCTTGAGCCACTGGGCCCAGCTTTGAGACAGGGTCTTGCTAAATTGCCCAGGCTGGCTTGGAATTTGAGATTCTCCTCCCTCAGTCTCTTGGGTAGCTGGGATTACAGGTGTGCAACACTGTGCCCAGCTTCACAGTCTAATATTTAGTGTTACTTTTTTTTGGCACCAGGGATTGAACTCAGGGGCACTCAACCACTGAGCCACATCTGAGCCCTATTTTGTGTTTTATGTAGAGACAGGGTCTCACTGAGTTGCTTAGTGCCTCCCCGTTGCTGAGGCTGGCTTTGAACTCGTGATCCTCCTGCCTCAGCCTCCCAAGCCGCTGGGATTATAGGCACAAGCCTGTAAAAAAAAATAAAAAAATAAAAAAATAAAAAAATAAAAAAATAAAATGGTCCCCAGTGGGCTAAGGGTGTAGTAGGTCAGTGGTAAAGGAGTGAGGCTGAGGCCCTGGGTTCAATCCCCAGCACATGCACAGAGAAAGATTCCCAAGTGCCATACTAGGAATCTGCCTAGCATTCCTAACCACTGAACATAAGGTGATAATGTCTCTTACAGAAACATGTGTGTTAAATAAGTTTTGTTCAGGCATGAATTAATAGTGCTGTTGGCTATAAGTTCAATGATAATGAATCAACAACATAAAGATGTCTTTAAAAGAATTACACCTAAAACAAGGTAATGTTTTTGTCAAATGACAAAAATGTCATACCAGAGGCTGGCAGGCACCCAACCCTGGATTTCCCTTAGAAGCAGTGGCTCCGTACTGCTCACCTAAAGTTCATGGTGACTTATAGAATGTCACTACCTCAAATTAAAAGAAATGACTGTGTACATATTTTAGTTACTATTCATGCAGGTTTGCTGCAGGTTGCAAAGAGTTCTCAAAAAAAAAAGAAAGAAAAGGAAAAGAAAAAGCTGGGCTGGAAACAGTGGTACATGTCTATAATCCTACAGCCTGAGGCAGGAGGACGGCAGGTTCAAAGCCAGCCTGGGCAACTCAGTGAGAGCCTGTCTCAAAATGAAATAGAGGGGCTGGGGTGGTAGCTCAGTGATGGAGCACTTGCCTAGTACCTGTGAGGCACTAGGTTTGAACCTCAGCACCACATAAAAAGAAATAAATAAAAAATAAAGGTGGTATGTCCATCTACAACTTTTTTAGTTGTAGATGGACAAGGGGTTGGGGGTGTAGCTCAGTGGGAAGGTGCTTCCCTAGCACGCACCACACCCTAGGTTCCATCCCCAGTACCACACACGCATACAGACAAAAACACAAAAAACTTAAAAGCTTATTTATATTTTCTCTGGTGCTGGGGATCAAGTCCTGGGTTTCACAAATGCTAGGTAAGCACTCTGCCACTGAGCTACATCCCAGCCCTGCCCCTCAATATTTTAAAAAACTGTTTAGAGGCTCTCCTGACTGGTGCATCAGAAGAAATAATACCAGGCAGCCCAGACAGAATACAGACACAAGGAAGAGGTGTCCCTTATGAGTATATTTATGTGCTAACACACACGCACACACTCAACGCTCATGGAAAGGGAGGATGAGATGGAAAGGACAGGAAGCATCCGGGTAGCACTGGCACAGGGATTGAGTAGGGACAAAGAGCATCTGTCCCCACTCTGGCCCCCACCGCCTCCTACCAGGAGGTGGACCCGGAGCTGAAGAACAGGAAGTGCTTACTCTCTTAGAGGAAAGTCTCAAAGTGCAGTAATTTCTTTTTTAAAAAGCCCCTTCCCTCTACTCTGTACCCTGATCAGGCCCAGCCTCCTCCACCGCTGTCCTCGAGGCTGGGGCAGGACAAGGTCATGGGTAAGGGAGTAAGGCCAAAGCTCTGAAGGGCCCAGCAGAAGGGCTTAGGCATAATGGCTGCCAGGTGTCAGGGGGTGGTCCCCTCTGTGGTCCAGCTGGTCCTGCAAGCGGGCAAACTCGGCCAGCTCGTTGAGCTCCTGGAACTGTCGGTCTGTCTTATGGCTGACCAGTGAGCGGTAGAAGTGGACAGCAAACACGATGAAGACCAGGCCAAAGGGGACCATAATGGTGGTAGAGGCAATGGCCGCTGCCTGGCCCGGGGTGATGCCACTGCTGACGTTGGTGGCCACACCACTGGTCGAGGGCTTGCTGGTGGGGCGCAGCTGGCCCGGCTGCTTCTTGAGGGGTAAGAACTTGACCCAGCAGAGCAGCACCACCTCAGCCAGGAATAGCAGTGTGCCGATGACGGTGGAGAAGGCCCAGGCGAGCTCGATGTGGCGATGCATGCGCTCGTGGGGCGATTCCTTGACCGAATTGAGGTTGTGCACATTGCTTACAGCCTCAATGTTGGGCAGGATGCAGGTGCTGATCATGAGCGCGAACAGGTGCACGGCCACCAGCACTGTGGTGCAGGCACTGAAGGCGATGAGCAGCCCCGGCGGGTAGTCGTGGTCGGCATCCAGCTGCACCTCCACCATGGCCACCTGGGGGAGAGGAACTGGTGGGGTGAGTGTCAGAACGGAATGAGCCACGCTCCAATCCTGCCTCCCAAAAGCCAGCCATGGTGGTGAACACCTATAGTCCCAGCTACCCAGGACACTGATGTGGGGAACCATCTGAAAACAGCTTGGGCAACCCAGTGAGACCCAATCTCAAAAAAAAAAAAAAAAAAAAAATCAATCAAAAATAAAAAGAGGGCTGGGATTGTGGCTCAGTGGTACAGCGCTTGCCTCACATGTGGGAGGCACTGGGTTCGATCCTCAGCACCACATATAAATAAATGAATAAATAAAGGCCAATCAACAACTAAAAAAAAAATTCAAAAAATAAATAAATAAAAAGAAATATGCAATCCCGCCTCCCCTTTTATCAGGCTGTGGGCCAGTCATTTGGCCTCTCTGAACCTGTTTCCATAAGTATTTAATGGGGATAACGAAGCCCACCCACTTGGTTTTGAGAAGTAGCAGAAAGAACTGGTAAAGAAAGCAAGCCTGGAGCTCATCAGCTGTGTGTCCCTGGGCAAGTCATTTAACCTGTCAGAGCCTCAACTTTATTACCCATAAATAGGGCTATCATATTAATGCAAAAAATGACTTTAACAATTAAATGAGTTCCTGGTACAGGATAAATACCTCCCAACCAATCACCATGAATGGCCAAAATGGTTAAGTTTTACATCATGCATATTTTACCATGATTTAAAAAAAAAATAGGGGCTGGTGGTAGGGCTCAGTGGTAGAGTGCTTACCTAGCATGTTCAAGGCGTGGGTTCAATCCCCAGCACACCACCAAAAAAAAGAGAAAGCAGCAACCATCACCATCTCTGCTGAAGCCTGGCTTCTCCTTCACGCCCTGCTCTGGGGACAAGAGCAGGGTGGATGGAGAGGCGAGGGCCCTCCCTCGTCAGGCCCTTTCTGAGAACACAGTGCACAGACCAGCAAGGAACCCAGAGGCTTCTCAGAACAGATACCTCAACCCTGCTGCCCCAGGCCTTCTCACCAGCCCCAGGGCCATGCACTGGCTGCCCTCCAGTTCCTGGAGACCTGTGGATCTGGGGTCACCAGGGGCATGCTCCAGGCCTGCCACCCGCTCTGCTCACCTGGGCCTTGCCAGTCACCCTCATGTGAAGGAGCCAGTTCATCAGATTTGAGCCGGAGACAGCGGGCAGCAGGCAGGCTGCCAGGGTCTGCCCGCTCAGCTGGAGTATGGGAGCAGCAGGCACCAGTGCCCATAGGACATTAAGGGGACGGTCTTTTTTTCTTTTTTCTTTTTGGTGGTACTGAGGATTGAATCCAGGGGCGCTTGCCTACTGAACCATACCCCCAGCCCTGTTTTTAATCTGTGAGAGAGGGTCTAGCTAAATTGTTGAATGTCTCACCAAGTTATGGAGGCTGGCCTTGAACTTGCGATTCTTCTATCTCAGCCTCCAAAGTAGCTGGGATTACAGCAGTGTACCACCAGTCCCAGTTAAGGATAGAGGCTCTTTATAAAGTGTCTGCTATGTATGTGGCAGGCTCAGAGAGGGGGTGTGTGATGCTGAAGCATGCCCACTAGCCTCACAGCAGCCTGCCCCACACGCTAAGCCCTGCTCACTCCTAGGCAGCGGGGTGGGCTCCTTCCTTCTCATCAACTCTCCTCTGCCAGGCTGCCTGGCTTTGAACCCTGATTCCTCTGCCATTTGTTAGGCTGTGTGACTCTGGTAGTTTCCTTCAACTTTCTATGCCTCAGTTTCCACTTCTGTAAAATGGGAATAACAACACACGCCTCAGAGAGTTGTCATGAGGACTGAGTTAATCCATGTGACCTTGCCCAAGGTCACTGGCTTTGTAAATGAAGGTGCCGATTTCACACTTAGTGCCAGGTACACAGTAAAATGGCAGTAAAAGTGAGTTCAGTTTGGAAACTTCACCCCTAAACCCACCCACTTCCCCGAGGTCTCTAGCCTCCAGCTGGAGGGGCAGGATCAGCCAGAGAGCAGCAAGGCCAGTCAGCACACCTGGCTCCTGCTTCTCTCTGGGACCTCGGTAACGACCCTGACCTCTCTGTAAAGGAGGGAAGCAGCAGGATTAAAGCTAGTCTACAGCTGACCTTCAGCTGGGGAAAAGGGTTGGATGCCTTCAAAACACCCAGTTTATATCCTCAGGGGCCTTTTCAATGGGATTCACAGACTTGGGCCCGAGAATTCCCACATCTGACAGGGATATATACTTTTCAGCCAGGGAGTTTACAAAACAGTTCAAGCTCATGTAAATTTGGGGCAGTGCCATCAGGATTTTGACTGTTTTTCTTTTAAGATCACTGGTGGCCTAAAGCCAACGCTGAACATTCCTAATCCATGCGGGTGAGGGTACGAGGCATCTCAGCCCATGCGGGTAAGGAACAGGAGGCAGTCGACAGGCCACCAGGGCAGGCAGGTCAAGAGCCATATTCCAAGGCTCTTTGCTCTGCCCCCAGGCTGCCCACACCTGGAAAAGGGGGACACCCTCTGCAGCCAGGCTTCTTGCCACCTCCCCACACTTCCTCTTCCTGTTTTGTCCTGGAACCTGAAACCTGAGAAAGGACAAGTAGAACTGCTGCTCATCTGCCCCAGGTCCACTGGTTACTTATCTACTCACTAGAAATGTCCTGAGTCCTTAGTGGGATCAGGCCCTGAGCTGGACGCTGGGGTATCTCTGGCAGAAGGGATGAAATACAGTTAACTCCCCATCTGCTCCCCACCTGGTGCCTCCCCTGCATCCCAGCCACCTCCAGGGGGTGTATCTCCCCATCTAGAGAATCCTTCAGCATCCAGACCACAACCACACAGTTGGGTGTGAAACCGGCACCTTCATTTACAAAGCCAGTGACCTTGGACAAGTATTTCAACCTCTCTGTGCCCTAGTTTCTGCATCTATAAAATAGGAGCCAACTATGGTCATTATGAGGATCCAAACAGTTAATAAAGAGAGCCCTTTGAACAAGAACTGGTATGTAATAAAATGTTGACGATTCTTAGTAATATCATTACTCTTCCTTTACAAATGAAGAAACTGAGGCTCTGAGAAGCGAGAGCAGCTGTCCAAAGAGCTCCCTTGCTACTGCATGGGGGATTCCAACTCAAAGCCACTCGGAAGCCTGTGTGCAACGGAATCACAGAGCACCTCCCGCTTGGGGCCGCTGAGGTGGTTAAATGAGGTTTTTGACGTCTAAATGTTTAGCAAAGGACCAGCCACAGGAGAAGCTCAATAAATCTTGGTTAAAAAGAAAAACAGTGCTTGAAGCGGAAGAGAAATAGCTCCTGGACACTCTGGCCTGGGGCTCGAGAGGGATAAGCCCATGCACCCCACTTCTGCCCTCACTCTGTACCTCATCTGCCCAATTCTGAGGCAGCCAAGTTGCCCAACCCTGGCACAGGGGGAATGTGTACCTTGCACCATACCTGGCCAGATGGCCACCTTTGCAGGATAGAGCCCACCCCACACCATGTGTCACACCCACAGGCTCCAGGGCCAGAAAACCGCAGCTGCTGGGACACACCCGGCCCGGAGATGCCAAAACTAGCCAGCCCTCCTCAGGCCTTGAGCTGAGGAAAGGCTGGGTTCTCTGAGGAAGAGGAAGAGGCCTCTTCCTGTATTCCGGAAGGAACCCCATTACCCTCACAGGATCCTACCATTCCTAGAACTCCAGCTGCACAGGTTGGCTGTATGTACCACTGTCACATTTGGAACCAAGTTCAATGCCATGGGGCTGCCTACAAGAAAGGACTCTGAGTGAGAAGAATGAACAGTTGGCGTCAATCATGGATCTTTTTTTTTTTTGGTACTAGGGGCACTCGACCACTGAGCCACATCCCCAGCCCTATTTTGTGTTTTATGTAGAGACAGGGTCTCAGAGTTGCTTAGCACCTCGCCTTTGCTGAGGCTGGCTTTGAACTCGCGATTCTCCTGTCTCAGCCTCCCTAAGTGCTGGGATTATAGGTGGGCACCACCACGCCTGGCTTCAATCATGGATCTTTTTTTTTTTTTTTTTTTTTTTTTTTTTTTTTTTAAATTTTTTTTTAAATATTTTTTTTTTAGTTGTAGATGGACACAATGTCTTTATTTTATTACTTTGTATGTGGTGCTGAGGATCGAACCCAGGGCCTCACGCATGCGAGGCAAGCGCTCTACCGCTGAGCTACAATCCCAGCCCTCAATCATGGATCTTGATGAAAACTATTCACAGGCATAAAAGTTGCTGCTTTTTCCAAAAAGCTTCCTGCTTGGGGAGAGCAAAGTCGGGGGGACCTCACAGAATCTGACAGCTGACTCTCAGGGCCCCAGAGGAGTCCCAGAGAGATCAGATTAGATCAGATCAGATTGCATGCAGCTTCACAAGGTAAATATAGCCCAAGAGCTGGGCCCATAAACCCAAAATAAACAGCTCTCAGCCAGCCAGTCATGAGCTTCCTTGAACCTGGACACACCGGGCTTCCTTGGGATAGGAAGGGAGAGAGACCACCAGGCCGGCCTCATTCTGATCCAGGGGCCCTTGCTGGAGGTGCCAAGCCTCAAGTGAGGGCCCAAAAGATTACATGATCCTGCAGAGCGCAGGGCCTGGCTGACTCGACTTGGCCAGGCATTCGCCTACCCCACCAGAATGCCAGCCACCTCTCCTCACTCCTGCTGGGCTCCATGGAGACCTGGGGCACCTGGCAGTCCAGGCCCCTCTGAGGCAATCCTCCTCCCATACCAGGCCTGACTCCAGCACCCACAGCTGGGGGAAATGACTTTTCTCTCCCTAGTTCAGGCCTTCTCTTGTCAACCTTTTAGGAGAGTGAGCAGCTACAGCCCAAGGCCTCAGTCAGTGCTTTACAAACTTTTTTTCTTCAATGCGAGGAATTAAACCCAGGGCCTCATGTATGCTAGGCAAGTGCTGTACCACTGAGCTATATCCCTAGCTCTACAAACTCTTTTGACTAACACAGCCTACTAGCCCCAAATGTTTCTATAAATACACACACTTTTATAATAGAAATGAAAGTTCCACCAAACACCGCTTATCCTTGAAGCATGCCAATAGTCTGTTCTTACAAGACGCCACGGACACTGCTGCTGTTTCATTCCATTTTTGTTTCATTTGAAAAAACTGAATCTGTAGCTGAGGGCGATCCCAGTGGCTCGGGAGGCTGAAGCAGGAGGGTGGCGACTTCAAAGCCAGCCTCAGCAACTCAGCAAGGCCCTATCTCTAAATAAAATATTAAAGGGGCTGGGGTTGGGGCTCAGTGGTAGAGTGCTTGCCTAGCATGTGTGAGGCACTGGGTTCGATTCTCAGCACCACATATAAAAAAATAAAATAAAGGTCCATCAACAACTAAAATAAATAAATAAATATATTTTAAAAATATTTTAAAAAGGACTGGGGATGTGGCTCAGTGGTTAGGCGCTCCTGGGTTTAATCCCACCCCCCCAAAAAAAAACTGCAGATGGGGGAGGTGAGGACAGACCTAGACTTTCTCTTCATCTGGCTAATTCTGTCTTCAGGTTTTTGTTTGTTTGTTTGTTTTTTTAAATATTTTTTTAGCTGTAGATGGACACAATGTCTTTATTTTATTGCTTTTGTATGTGGTGCTGAGGATTGAACCCAGGGCCTCACGCACGCGAGGCAAGCGCTCTACCGCTGAGCTACAATCCCAGCCCCTGTCTTCAGGTTTTATCTTCCAAGTCATAGCTGTCCCTGGCCTCCCAGGTGAGGACAAGGGCCATCCATTCATTCAGGGAAAATAGTTACCTGTCTAAAAAAACTAATGTAATTCTGCTAGAGAGGAAGTAGGGAATAAAACAGCAAGATCCCTGCCCAGTAGTGGCAATATTAGGATGACAGGCACTGAACACTTAAATATTTCCAGACTGTATAAAGTGCCTTCAATCAATGCTACCCCTTTGTCACATTTACCTACTATGTCTTAAAAATGGAATTAGTTCAGTGTGCTGGTGCACACCTACAACCCCAGCTACTACCGAGGCTGAGACAGGAGGATTGCAAATCCCAGGCCAGTCTCAGCAACTTAGTGAGATACTACTTCAAAATAAAATGTTAAAAAAGAAGTATAAGCCGGGTGCGGTGGCTCAAGCCTGTAATCCTAGCACTTAGGGAGGCTGAGACAGGAGAATCGCGAGTTCAAAGCCAGCCTCAGCAATGGCGAGGTGCTAAGCAACTCAGTGAGACCCTGTCTCTACATAAAACACAAAATAGGGATGGGGATGTGGCTCAGTGGTCGAGTGCCCCTGAGTTCAATCCCCAGTACCAAAAAAAAAAAGAAGTATAGCTCAGTGGTAGAGCACTTGCCTAGCACATGTGAGGTCCTGGGTTCATTCCTCGTACAGTGGAAAAAAAAAAAGTCTTGCTCCCTCTACTCTCCACTTCTCTACTGTGGGTCTCAGTAAAAGGAGGCTGAAGGCTGAAGGCCTTCCTGCCCAATTTTGCCCATTTCAGACCAGGGTCTCCAAAGTGTCCAGAGGACAATCAGAGGTGATCCCCTGGGAAATAGAACATCATATTAGACCTTCTATGACACTTATTGATTATTATTATTTTTAAATTTTTTTTGTAGGTGTAAATGGACAGAATGCCTTTATTTGTTTATTCTTATGTGGTGCTAAGTATCAAACCTAGTGCCTCACACATGCTAGGCAAGCACTGCCACTGAGCTACAGCTCCACTCACTTATTATTTACCTCATCCTTTCCACTTTTTTCCTGGATGCTTATATTTACATATTACAGCCCATATATCATTTATCACCTTATTAGTGAGGCTAAGTGCTAAAATTTTTTGTTAGGAATATATGCTCAAAAGTTTGGAGACTGGGGCTGGAGGTATAGCTCAGTGGTAGAGCACCTGCCTAGCATGGGTGAGGCCCTGGGTTTGAATACCAGCAACAACAACAAAAAAAAGTTTGGAGACCACAGCTAAGTAAAATTTTATTGGCACAAGCCATGCCTCTGGCCAATGGCAAAGTTGAATAGTTACCCCTGGGAGCAACTGAAATACCCTTTGCAGACAGGTTGGCCCATCCCTGGGTTAGCTCAATGCTCCCTGAAGGCAACTGTCCAATCAGTCTCACAAGATGCTACCTAGTCTGATCAGTTGGAGACATACCAGAGAGCATATTAAAGGGCATTTAAAAATTCCATCAGAGAGAAATCTGCTGACTTATGTTTAAACTTTACATTCAGTGTTCTTCCTCCAAGGAACTCTACTGCCTCCTCTGCCCACCATCCATGCTCTCCTTTCCCAGGCAGAGACCCAGCAGCCGGCAGGGCTCTCTATACTGCTCCCCACTGAGAATTCCAGAAATATGCCACAGGCACTTGTGAAGTTTTACAAAAGGCTTCTCTGCGGGTGGAGGGCACCTTCCTCTTGAGGCATTTAGCAAAATTCCATCTACACACAGCCCAGTGTATAAATCTAGCATGCAGAACCAGGAATCTGGAAGGCTCCAAGGACCCAGTTATCAATCAGCTGAGCAGGGTGGAGGGAAGAGGGTGGGAGAGAAAAGGCCAACAGTCAGACAGACCAGTGCTTCAGTCCTCCTAGTGGGTGATCCCAGCCTCCAAGAGTCTTAGTTTTCCTGTCTACAGAACATACTTTCAAGAGCTATTGTGAGGATGAAACAAGTATGAAAGAAAAGGGTTGAGGCTCATGCCTGGCACAACAGGGGTTTGGTAAATAGTAACCACTTTCGTCATTAGTATTACAGAATTCATGCAACTCCTCTAAAACCTGTGACAGCTCCATTGCCTGTACAAGAGTTTAAGCTTCTTCAATAGCCAATCAAAGGTCCTACATCATAACACACACCCACAACCCTAGCCGTATCAGACTCCCTACTTTTCTCTGAGACTGTCACTTCTCAATTCTGTAACGGTTCCTGCCATGGTCTGGCTGGAGGGCTCCTCTCCAAGCCCTAACTCTACCACCCTTAAGGTGCACCTGCAATCCCATTCTTCCAACTCAACACTTAAGAAGCAGCCTTGACACCACGGGTTCAAGGGGGAGCCAGTGTCCTGGATACCAAGTCAGGTATTGTATGTAAGTGCTTTGCAAACACTAACTCAGTGAATCCTCACCCCAACGAGGTTGGCACTATTATTACTCCTGCTTTTTTGGTAGGAGTTGGGATAGAACCTAGCAAGGCCTTGCACATGCAGGCACTCCACCAGTGAGCTACCTCCCCAGGATGTTTTTATTTGTTTAAATTTTTATTTATTTGTTGGTGGTACTAGGGATCAAAGGCTGGGGACACTTTACCACTGAGCTACACCTCCAGCCCTTTTTATTTTGAGACAAGAGTCTTGCTAAATTGCCCAGGTTGGCTTTGAACTTGAGATCCTCCTGCCTCAGCCTTTCCATTATCTGGGATTACAAGCATGAGGAAATTTAGGCCCAGAGAGTTTAAGTGACTTCTCTAGGGTCTCACAGTCATAAGAGGCAAACCCGGGATTTGAACTCAAGTTGTCTGGCTGGAGTCCCCATTTCTTCTACTACACAGCTCCTCACCTGTCTTCAATGTTTCCTCTCTTCCTCTACCATAGTCTCAAGGCTCTGTGGCTTCCCAGTCAGGTGACCTCAGGCAAATGATTCATCTGGGATGACCACTAACCTTTAGCAGGCTATAGAAAGATGACATAGATGATATACTTGGAGCATCTGGTAGTGTCTAGTCTAATGCAAGAGGCCAACCAAACACAGCCGGAACCATTGCTCCCGGGGATTAGGATGGAGTGGAAATAGTCATTTATTGCTCATCTCCATGCCCCCTAAACTACAACTGTGTCCTGGAGGCTCAATAATGTCTCATGTTTTGAGTGCTTCCTTCCAGCTTATTTTTACAGAAATCCCAACTAACTTCTGAACCTTCTTTGGAACCTGGTAACAAAAGGGTGCTGGCAGGCAGAGAACTTGAGGAGGCAGATAATCCAAAGATAATTGATCCCAGGTCGCAGAAAGCATTTTGTTTGCGGCCCGCTGCCGACCTTCCCAATTATCATCTGCTTAGGCTAATGTTACAGCCTGCCCTCCCCAGTGGACTGGATCGCCACGCCTGCTTACCACAGTCCTGTAGGGAACAGGCTGAGACTGGTTACCTGTTGCTGAGAAGTGACCTGAGGCACAGAAAGCAGGAAGCAAGAACCCCAAGGGTACCCTCACATCCAGGCCCCTCGTTTTGTATCAGCAGAGCCCAGGTACATTTCTATCAACAGGTGGCTGCTTATAGAAATGCTGCCAGAGCCGGGCGCGGTGGCTCAAGCCTGTAATCCCAGCACTTAGGGAGGCTGAGACAGGAGAATCGCGAGTTCAAAGCCAGCCTCAGCAATGGCGAGGCGCTAAGCAACTCAGTGAGACCCTGTCTCTACATAAAACACAAAATGGGACTGAGGATGTGGCTCAGTGGTTGAATGCCCCTGAGATCAATCCCCAGTACCA
>CM053407.1:121353644-121368111 GCA_028644305.1 Xerus rutilus | reverse complement strand
AACACAGTAAAGCGTCTTGCCCAGGGTCCCCCGGCCTATCCCCAATACTTCTTGGGCACTGCGCCAGGTCCTTCCCCATGAATAGGGAATCATTCAATCCCTACCAGGCTTTTTGGAAGATGCCCCCTCAACCTCACCTGGTGAGCAGATGAATTTGGCATTCTAGGCAACTCTCCTGCCTCCTAGAGATCAAAGGTCAGGTCAGCTCCTAGATTTTCCTGGTGGTAGGAAGGAAGCCCTCTGGGGGCAGGAAGCTGGTTGTGCTGACTCATAGGCCAAGGGAGAGTAATCCAGGAAACTTGTCATTCTGTTGCCATGGTGTTGGCGCTGCCAGGCACCCCTTCTTCTCTGAGGTTCACTCAAGGACTGGGTGGTGTTGGTGAGGGTGGAGCACGGTCAGACTGCCAATCCTGCACCCAGATCTCTCCCACAGAATACTGGCTGCGGAGTAAACAGTTACCCTCTGGTATCCGCTGCCCCAGAATGAAGGCTGTCCCAGGCTTCAGCCCTTCCCTGCCTATAAAACTTGGGGGTTCCTTCAGCAGAGCCAGGAAGCCTTCTCCACCCAGGCAGAGGAAGATAAAGGTCCTGAAGAGACAGTGTGGGTGAGTCAAGGTCCACCCAATGTCACTGTTGCCCCAGTCTCTCAACTTCCCCTGCACTTGTTTTTAGCAAGAGGAAGAAGGCCTGTTTTCTTCAGGAGGAAGAGAATTTAAGCCAAAGTGTCACCCATATGATCCTCACCCCTACTGGGGTGGGAAGGGGTCTGGGGCAGCTATGATTTATTTATTTATTTATTTATTTATTTATTTTGGTGTCAGAGATTGAACTCAGGGACACTCGACCACTGAGTCACATCCCCAGCCCTATTTTGTATTTTATGTAGAGACAGGGCCTCCTCGAATTGCTTAGTGCCCCACTGTTGCTGAGGCTGGCTTTGAACTTGCAATTCTCCTGTCTCAGCCTCCCAAAGTGCGCCACCACGCCTGGCTGCAGCTATGATTTAAAACCCCAGGGAAGGGGCTGGGGTTATGGCGCAGTGGTAGCGTGCTCGCCTAGCACGCGGGAGGAACTGGGTTCGATCCTCAGTACCACATAAAAATAAAATAAAGCTATAAAAAATATGCATACCCATTAAAAAAAAAAGAATTGCTTTAAAAAAAAATAAAATAAAATAAAACCCCAGGGAAAAGGGAAAAGGCATCTCACCATCTCAAACCCAGAGTAGCGCAGGGAAAACAGACAACTGGTGGCTCCCTCCCCCCAAGTTGGAAAAAACTTTCTTTGGTTTCAAAGAAACTGTTTTGTTCTATTTCTTTTCCCTAGGCCTGGTCCTACCATGTCCCTAGCTGGACACTAATCAGAGCTTTGTACACCACAAATGGCACACGTACCTATCCACGTTCTGGATGCCAGCAGACCTGGGTCCAAATCCAGCTCCACCAGACTAGCTGTGTGGCCTTGGGAAAGTCTCTTGACAAAAATCAAGAAAGACTGCTGAGGAGTGAGGTTGGGAGGGAGGGAACCTGCGCACAGTGAGTGTTTAGTTAAGAGATTCTTTAGGCACAAGACAGACTGGTCACTTAGAATATGAGGCTGACAGAATTCCATTATTTTGTCCTAAACAAAAAAGCTAGAGATCATCCCTTTACTCTCCTTCTCTCTTTGATCTCCTCTTAAGGGATCCCTCAATTTCATTCTCAATTGGGAAGAGAAATCTTTTATCATTTCAGAAATCAAGATCCAGCCAGGTACCATGACATGGGCCTATAATTCCAGCTCTTTGGAGACTAAGTCAGAAGGATTGCAACTTGACATGATCCTGTCTCAAAATAAAAATCAAAAAGCGGGGCTGGAGCTGTGGCTCAGTGGTAGAGCACCTGCCTAGCATGTGTGAGGCACGGGGTTGGATCCTCAGCATGGCATAAAAATGAATAAAATAAAGGTACTGTGTTCATCTACAACTAAAAATTTTTTTTTTTTTTTTAATTAAAAAGGGCTGGGAATGTAGCTCAGTGGTAGAGTGCTCACCTAGCACGTGCAAGGCCCTAGTTTCAATCCCCAGTGCTGCAAAAGAGATAATAACTAATGTCTAGAGGGGGATAGTGGTTTGCCTAAGGTCACACAGGCACCAAGTGGCAGAGCTGGAGAGCTGCTTCCTGACCCCTAATCTGGCCTTTCCATTGTGGCACAGTGTACTCTGGGCCCTGCTGCACTGGTCCACTTGTTTGTAGAACACAAGGAGAGACCCAGACACATTCCCTTCCCAAGAAAACACCAGGGTGCAGCCACTCCCATCCTCAAGGCCAAGGGCTTAGCTCACTCATAGCGGAGGCAGGAGTGCTGGGGTGGGGAGCAGACCCCACTAATGTAGGCTGATGTCACTGAAAGCAATAATGATGTAGTTGTTATGTAGTGTTCTGCTGCACAGAAATGCCAAGGTTCCAGGCCCAAAGGTATCCCCAGAGCTACTTCTGTGGCCAAACCTGCAGCCTTGCCCGCCCCACACAGAGGCTTCTCAATTCAGCCCCTTGGGACCAAAGGGGAGGAAAACATGCCTGTAATCAAACAAGATCCTGTTCAAGGGGAACATGTCCCACCTCCTCCCCCACACCCAGCGACTCAGTGGCTTGTTTCAGGAGAAGAAACTGAGGGTGGGGAGTGGTTGTCAAACTCCCATGCTGGGGCGGTGGAAAAATGGGTGTCAGGAAATCCCCTCTACTAGCTGATAAAAGAATAGAGCCAACACCTTCCGGTCTCAGCTGTGGGGGCACAAGACAGCTCCGGGGTCTCCCCATCCTCACCTCCAGACATCTACTCCCAAATGAGTCCCTCCTTTTACCCTGAACTCAACACGAGGGGTGGTCTTCTTACAGCTCTAACTTCGGGGAAGCATCATTCTTGCTAGGTCCCTTTCCCATTTGCCGCACTCCACTTGCTCATGTTAAGGCACCTGTGTCCCGAAGCCTGAACATCTGCACTTGTCACCACCCCACATCGGGTTTCCCTTGTCGCCCACCTCTCTTCACGTCCAGCGCCTCTGGCCCCCCTCTTGCGTCCACGACGGCTTCTCCCAGCTCTTCCCCTCACCGCGGCCCGCCCAACCTGCTCCCCAGTGGGCCCAGTCGGGGCTGCGGGCGGGAGCGGCCGGGGCAGAGGGGGGGCAGGGCGGCCCGAACTCACCATGGCGAAGCCGGAGAGCAGAGCTGAGGTCCGGCTGGAGGCTTTGAGCTTGGCGCGGCTCAAGTAGAGCTTGCGCCAGGACAGCGCCTGCATCGAGTGCTCGTTGAGGCTCATCACCTCGGAGTAACTCTGGCCGATCCAGTCCGGATAGCTGACGGCGGACGGCGGCGGTGGGGCACCCGGGGGCTCCCCGTCCCCGCTGCGGCGGCGGCTCCGGCGGCTGCCGCTGGTGGTGCTGCCGCCGCTGAGGGGAAGCTCCGGGCTGTTGCTGCTCGGGGGCGGGGCAGGCTCCGGATGCATGGAGCACGCTGCAAAAGGCGCGGGCCGGCCCGGGCGCCTGCGAAGGCAGCGGTCCCGGCCCCAGCCGCACCGCCGCCTGCCCCCCACGCGGGCCCGGCCTCACCCGGCCGGCCGCACAGGACAAGGAGGAGGTCTAGTAAGCAGCTGCAGCTCTAGCTCTCAGGCCCGTCGCGCCGCTTGCCAAAGCCCCAGGCGGTCTCGACCCGAGCCTGCGCGCGGGCCAGCGTCCAGTCCCGGGTCCGGACCCTCGGCGCGCACCGCGATTGGCCGCCGCCTCGGGGTTATTTGCATGAGTCCCGCCCACAGGGGCCCCGCCCACCAGTAGGTGGGCGGTGCCTTGGGGGTCATGTGACACACCGCCTCGGATGGTACCGCCCACAGCCCCTGGCTCGCAGCTGCTAGTGCCCGCGCCTCTTTGAGGAAGCGCCGCACGCCCGCACTCTTCGCTGTGCTCCTACTCCTGGCGTCTCCCTTCTCAGCTGCTGCGATGGCCCTGCTCCCAGGGCTCAGACTTCTGGGTCGGGCCGTCTAAGGTCACCTTTGAGCGCCTCCTGAGGCACGTTTCCCCTTTGGAACAAAGTGGCGTAAGGTCTGTTGGAAAAGCAAGCTGAAGTCTGGAGTTCTTTCGGTGTTTATTGAGCGCCTACTGGGTGCCAACACTGTTCCTGGCGCTAAGGACCAGTAGGCTGGAAAACAGGGAGACAAAGTTCCTTGCTCTCTTGGAGCTCACATTCTGAAGAGACAAACACCAATGAGTACAGTATAATATTTTAGGTTGTAAATGTGTAGAAAAAATAAAATAGAGTAAGGAGGGGTAGTACCAGGGATGCTATTTAAATTTTAGAATATTAGAGAGGAAGCCGGGCGCGGTGGCACAGGCCTATAGTCTCTGTACTTTGGGAGGCTGAAGCAGGAGAATCCTGAGTTCAAAGCCAACCTCAGCAACAGCGAGGTGCTAAGTAACTCGGTTAGACCTTCTCTCTAAATAATACACAAAATAGGGCTCGGGCTGGGGCTCAGTGGTCGAGTACCCCTGAGTTCAATCCCTGGTACCAAAAAAAAAAAAAAAAGGAAGGAGCTTTTTTTTCCTTTTTAAAATAATTTTTAGTTGTAGATTAACACAATACCTTTATTTTATTTATTTTTATGTGGTGCTGAGGATCGAACCCAGTGCCTTACGCGTGCTAGGCAAGCACTCTACCACTAAGCTATAACCCCAGCCTAAGGAAGGAGCTTTTTATTTATATTTTTTCAGAACAGTGATTTTTCGGTTGTTTTGCTCACTTACACTCGCAAGCATCTGACACATATTGGGCAGTACCCCATTAATAATTTTCCTAACAGCCGGGCGCTGTGGCTCAAGCCTGTAATCCCAACACTTAGGGAGGCTGAGACAGGAGAATCGCGAGTTCAAAGCCAGCCTCAGCAACACTGAGGCGCTAAGTAATTCAGTGAGACCCTGTCTCTACATGAAACAGAAAATAGGGCTGGGGATGTGGCTCAGTGGTCGAGTGCCCCTGAGTTCAATCCCCAGTACCAAATAATAATAATAATAATAATAATAATTTTCCTAACAATAAATCCTCGAATTCATTCAGTAGGTGTCTTCTGAGTACCTATTAAGTGCTAGGCTGAGGGATTCCAGGAAAATGATAACCTTCATGGAATTTTTTAAAAATATTTTTTTAGTTGATGGATTTTTTTGGCACTGGAGATTGAACTCAAGGGCACTTGACCACTGAGCCACATCCTCAGCCCTATTTTGTGTTTTATGTAGAGACAGGGTCTCACTGAGTTGCTTAGCACCTCGCCATTGCTGAGGCTGGCTTTGAACTCGCGAGTCTCCTGTCTCAACCTCCCAAAGTGCTGGGATTACAGGCTTGAGCCACCGCGCCGGGCTTGTTGATGGATTTTTATTTTATTCATTTATTATTTATATGTGGTGCTGAGGCTCGAACCCAGTGCCTCACGCATGCTAGGCAAGCGCTCTACCACTGACCTACAGCCCCAGCCCCACTTTCATGGAATTTTATATTTGGGGATCAGACAGTAAGTACGCCTTTTTTGACTAGGTCACATTTGAGCTGAGACCTGAGCCAGCAATGCACAGCTGGGGCCTAGCACTCCAGGAGGAAGGGAACTGCAAAAGCAACCCTGAAGCAGAGCTCTCTGGCTGTTGGAGCTTTAGAAAGCCAATTTTCCTTAGTGGGGGGTGGGGAAGAGGTGAGCCAAGGTAGAGTAGTGGGCTGGAGAATTGCCCTCTGGGATATCAGCTCCAGGGCAGAAACCTATTGACTTAACAGCTCTACTCCTAGCATTTGAGAAGACCCATTGCACATACTCAGCACTCAGGAAATATTTGTTGAGTGAATAAATATGGGAGAAACAGGACTGAGTGGCAGAATTAGCCCATAAAGTCACCAGCATGTGGCATTTCGGGTCTGCAAATGTGACATTCAACTATTGCTACCACTAGAGGGCGCCCCTCAACCCAACCGCATTATGGGATAAAACTGAAGGCCCGGTCTTCCCAAGTTTCTGGGATTTCTCGAGACTTGATCCTGAGTGTTTTTATGAAGAATGGAAACTTGGGATTTGAAATATCACCCCACTGGGTCTGTTTCTCCCGAGAGTCTTTGTACTTACTACTCCTTCTCTTTGTCTCAGTTTAGGAATCACCTCTAGAGACTCCCTAACTAGGCAGCCCTATGTCAGGATTTGCTGCTTCATCCTGATGTCTTCTCTTTATTCCTCTGAGCACCACAGAATCTGAAGTCACCTAGCTTGTTTATGTGTTGACCTGTTTGTTCCTGTTCCCCACTGAGGTCTGGAGTTCTTTCGGTGTTTATTGAGCGCCTACTGGGTGCCAACACTGTTCCTGGCGCTAAGGACCGGTAGGCTGGAGAACAAGGGAGACTTGTCCCTTGCTCTCATGGAGCTCACATTCTGAAGAGACATAAAAACACCAGTGAGCACAGTATAATATTTTAGGTTGTAAGTGTGTAGAAAAAAATAAAATAGGGTAAGGAGGGGTAGTACCAGGGATGCTATTTAAATTTTAGAATGTTAGAGAGGAAGCCTGGCACGGTGGCACAGGCCTATAGTCTATGCACTTTGGGAGGCTGAGGCAGGAGAATCTCGAGTTCAGAGCCAGCCTCAGCAACAGCGAGGTGCTAAGTAACTTGGTTAGATCTTCTCTCTAAATAATATACAAAATAGGGCTGGGGAAGGTAGATGACCTTCCTGAGAGTGGAGTTCATGCTTCCCAAAAGAAAGCAGTTCATTGAATAAAATGATGAATGTCCTTATTTCAGAGAAACCCCATCTGAGGATAGGGTACACACAATAACCAGAGGTGTACGGGGTCTGAGGTCTGGAGGGTGAAGAGACTGAAAGCCAGGAGCAGAGATTTGCTGACTTAGGAGGAACAAAAGATCTGGGAGTGGTGACCCAGAAAGGGGCTCTGGGTGAGGATGGTTACCTTTTTTTTTTTTTTTTTTGGTACCAAGGATTGAACTCAGGGTTACTTGACCACTGAGCCCCAGCCCCAGCCCTATTTTGTGTTTCTTGTAGAGACAAGGTCTCACTGAGTTGCTTAGTTGCTTAGCACTTCGCTGTTGCTGAGGCTGGCTTTGAACTCGCAATTCTCCTGTCTCAGCCTCCCAAAGTGCTGGGACTACAAGCGTGAGCCACCACGCCCGGCTGGATGGTTAACTTCTGAAGCTCCTATATCATTCCCTTCCCCTCTTCTAAGTCTCTGGTTTTGAATCTCCCCATTTGCACAAATCAGAAATGATAAATAGGGCCAGGATGTAGCTTAGTGATACAGCATGTATGAGGACCTGGGTTCAACCCCATGGAGAGGCATCTGAGCAATCACTGCCTCATGTCTCAGTGCTGAAGGGCCAGGTTGTTTTTTTTTTTTTTAAATATCTTTATTTTATTTTTATGTGGTGCTGAGGATCGAACCCAGTGCCTCACACATGCCAGGTGAGCACGCTACCACTGCGCCATAACCCCAGCCCCAGGGCCAGGTTTTAATAACTTTACTTTGTTAGAGCCATCTGAGACCATGAGCTGCACTAAACTCATTTTTTTTTGATACCAGGAATTGAACTCAGGGGTACTCGACCACTGAGCCACATCCCCAGCCCTATTTTGTGTTTTATGTAGAGACAGGGTCTCACTGAGTTGCTTGGCGCCTCACTGTAGCTAAGGCTGGCTTTGAACTCGCGATCCTCCTGACTCAGCTTCCCAAAGTGCTGGGATGACAGGCGTGCGCCACCACACTGGCTCAGACCCATACTTAACAGATGGAGACACTGAGACCTCGAGAGAGGTAGAGAGCACCTTGCCAAAGGACACAAAATAAGGAGTGGATCCCAGACTTCTAATTCCTGCAGTGCCTTCAAGCACCATGTGTGGCTCCCCCTTGTGGTTTGGAGGTGTACTCTCCTTTTGCGACTTAAATCTGAAAAAGCCAAATAGAATTTTTTCAATGAGGAGCTGGGATGGTAGCTCAGTGAGGCACTGGGTTCGATCCTCAGCACCACATAAAAATAAATAAAGACATTGTGTCCATCTACAACTAAAAAATAAAAATAAAAAAAAAAAGAATTTTTTCAGTGAACTGTGCCCAAGGGTGTAGAGATCCAGCTGAAAGGGCTGTGGCTATCTGGCCCATGCCAACCAATGGCCACAGCCCGAGGCTGACCAAAGATGTTATGAGCTGCCTCAGGAAGTAACAAGTTCTCCATTACATTGGGTAAAAAAGTAGTTAATTCTAAACTAGTGCTTCCTAATGACAGCCACTATTCTAAGCCCCGTAGCGTATTAAATATGTGACATTATGTTAGCTATACCAAATTAGTTAGTTTACTATTTCATTAAATATGTTACATTAAACTTGGGAATTCTTCACAATAATCCTATGGTAATGTCACCATTTTACAGGTGAGAAAAATGAGGCCCAGAAGAAGTTATAGGATAGGGCTTCTAATCCAGTCGATGGGTCTCCAGAATCCGGAACTTCGCTGCATCCCTGATCATCCCTGTCCCCAACATCAGAGTCTCCAGAGGTATGTTTGTTAAAATGCAAGTAATTAAAACCCACTTAAGCAGTTTAATTTTAGCAAGTTTTGCAAGCAAAGTCTGAGAACCACTGAACTAGATGGTCTTTAGGGTTTAAGTATTTTTGAGTTTCTTATGGTGCTTAAGGTTGCGTGTGTCCCCTTGGCTGCTCAGTGGCAATGTGATCCTTGGGCAAATTACCCAACCTGTCTGAGCCCTGATTCTCTAAGCAAAGATGAGATATTACAAATATCTACTCGTGGACCCTGATGTTGGACACCCAGGCCTTCACTCAGATCTTCACCAGAGGTCAATCTGATATCCAGCTCTGGAGAAGCCCTCTGGCCCCACTTGCCCAACAAGTTCTCAAAGAATTGTCCACTTATAGCTAGGTGTGGTGGCGCATGCCTGTCATCCCAGCACTTTGAGAAGCTGAGACAGGAGAATCGCGAGTTCAAAGCCAGCCTAAGCAATGGCGAGGCGCTAAGCAACTCAGTGAGATCCTGTCTCTACATAAAATACTAAGTAGGGCTGGGGGTGTGGCTAAGTGGTCGAGTGCCCCTGAGTTCAATCCTCGGGGGGAAAAAAAAAAAAAAGAAATGTCTACTTCTATTTTGTTCAAAAGGCATGGTGTCTTGGAACCATCATGGTGGCTTGCCTCTCCTGATGGCTCTAAGGCTAGGAACCCCTAAATTAGTAATAATAAAAGAGCCACTCTTTCTTGATCTTGTGCTTTTTCAGAATAGTACTTGTATACCCTTGGTGATGGGAAGCTCACACATTCTGAAAGCCACACATGTCTGTATCAGTTGTTTCTAATGGTTCAAGAGTTGTCCTGTGCTAGCTGATACCAGCCTCCCTGTCTGTGAGTCCCTCTATGTGTCACATAGAGTGTGTGAAATCCTTCTGCTGCCCCACCTCGGTGCCAGCTTCACAAGTCATTTGTAAGGCAGTTGTGAGTAAGCCAGATTTTCATGGTGAATGAATTGGGGTGAAAAAGGCTGGAAAAAAATTTAAATACTGTCAAGGGACTAGTTGTAAAATTCACAGTTAGGGCTTGTGGCTTCTGGGGTTGATGTCAAAAGGATTCTCTGGACCTGGGGGCTTAGAGACCATTCGGTGGGGAGAATATGTTCTGCCTCACTGTCCCAGTTCCTCAGCTTGTAGGGCTCAGTCCAGGCCCATGCCCCAGCCACCATCAGAAAATACTCTGGGTTTATAGGTTTGTAACCATACCTTTTTTATGGGGATGGGGGGGACCCAGGGCCTGAACCCTAGGCCTAGAGCACACCTAGGAGGGTGCTTTACCACTGAGCTACATTCCCAATCTTTTTTCTTTTTTTGGTACTGGGGATTGAACTCAGGGGTACTCAACCACTGAGCCACATCCCCAGCCCTATTTGGTGTTTTATGTAAACACAGGGTCTCACTGAGTTGCTTTGTGCCTCACTGTTGCTGAGGCTGGCTTTGAACTCGCGATTCTCCTGTCTCAGCCTCCCAAAATGCTGGGATTACAGGCTTGTGCCACCGTGCCCGGCTTTGTTTACTTATTTTTATGTGGTGCTGAGGATTGAACCCAGTGCCTCACACCTGCGAGGCAAGTGCTCTGCCACTGAGCCGCAACCTCAGCCTCTGTTTTTTTGTTTTTATTGGTTGTTTTTTTTTTTTTGGTACCAGGGATTGAACCCAGAGGTGCTTCATCACTGAGCCACATCCCTTGCCCTATATTTATTTTTTATTTAGAGACAGGGTCTCACAAATTTGCTTAGAGCCTTGCCAAGTTGCTGAGGCTGGCTGCGATCTTCCTGCCTCAGCTTTCCAAGCCACTGGGATTATAGGTGTGCACCACCATTCCTGATAAAATTAAATACAAATTTTTTAATTAAATAAATCTTGAAGTAGAGGTAAGCTCTTTAATTTTGTTCGTTTTCAAAATTAGCAGTGTCGGGCTAGAGTCATGGCTCAGTGGTAGAGCACTTGTCTAGCATGTGTAAGGTTTGATTCTCAGCACCACATAAAAATGAATAAATAAAATAAAGGTATTATGTCCATCAACAACTAAAAATATTTTTTAAAAAAATTAGTGGTGTGGAGTCTTCCATATACGTTTTATAGTAAAATATTGGGATAATTTTGTTAGTGCATAAATGACATGGGGAATCCAGGCATACTTTAAAAGGGGTGGCACATAGCAGGATTAAATGTCTTCTTGGAAGCTGAGCGCAGTGGTGCAGGCCTGTAATCCCGACAACTCCAAAGGCTGAGGCAGCAGGATTGTTAAGTCTGAGGCCAGCCATGGCAATTTAGTGAGACGCTACAATTTAGTAAATACCCTGTGTCAAAATAAAAAATAAGATGGGCGCAGTGGCTCATGCCTGTAATCCTAGCACTTTGGGAGGCTGAGACAAGAGAATTGCGAGTTCAAAGCCAGCTTCAGCAACGGCAAGGTGCTTAGCAACTCAGTGAGACCCTGTCTCTACATAAAACAAAAAATAGAGCTGGGGATGTGGCTCAGTGGTCGAGTGCCCTGAGTTCAATCCCTGGTACCCAATAACTAACTAACTAACTAACTAATTAACTAACTAACTAAATAAATAAATAAATAAATAAAATACAATACAAACCAGGTGTGGTAGCACATGCCTAAAATCTAATCCCAGTGACTCAGGAGGCTGAGGCAGGAGGACTCCAAGTTCAAGACCAATATCCACAATTTAGCAAGACCCTGTCACAAAATAAAAAATAAAAAAGTCTGGGGATGTAGCCCAGTGGTTCAATTCCCAGTAGGATAAAAAAAAAAAAAGACTTTCTGGAAGGCATAGCATCCTCCAGCAAAATAGGACCAGACAGGCCACACTGTAGAGATTAAGCAACTGAGATTAGCAGGAACTGTTATGGGTTGAATCATGTTCCCTCTAAACCCAAAATATGTTGAAAAGTCCTAACTCTCAGTACCTCAGAATGGGACTTTAAAGTGAGGTCACTGAAGTGGGCCTAACCCAACAGGAATAGTGCCCTGATAAGGAGGATGAAATTAGCCAGGCGTGGTGGTGCAAGCCTGTAATCCCAGTGACTCTGGAAGCTGAGGCAGGAGGATTGCAAGTTCTTGAACTGGAGTCACCAGGTAGGCTCAGTAAGTCCCCTGATTTGGCAACCCCAAGGGTTGGCCTGCCTGTGGTCCAGAGCACAGCAGGGGAAGGGAAAGGGATGCATTTGAGGGCAGAGAAACCCAGACCCAGCACTGGGGAGTGGGGTTCCATTTACTCTATTGAGCCTTACATTTCCCATCTAGAGATTGGGCACAGTAATAGCACCTGCTCACACAGAGCAGTTGTGTACATAAAAGGAGAGAACGCACATTAATGATTTGGCCCAGTGCCTGGCACACGGTAGGCAGTAGAGATACAAAGGAATGACCTATGGAGTGACCTGTGTTCCACTCAGAGGAAGAAAGCAGGGAAGAGGACTGGGGCCCGGGAATAAATTCAAGGTACAGGCGCAGTGCTAGCGTGAGTGATATTTTTATCCTGGAGATGCATCCATCTGTCTGATGTCCATTCTAAGCTGGTGAGTTTATCAGACTCCTTTTAGAAGTCCTGAGTCAGGGCAGGCCACTCCAGGTTCAGGGTAGTTGGAAGTTTGGGCTCCTTGCTCCCTCAAAAGGATTTTAAATCCACTGAATTTTTAGTTGGTGTCTCTGCCTCCAACTGCTGCTGCCAAACTTTCCTTGCCTCCCCCAGCCTGGGGCTGAGCCATTCCCAGGATCTCTCTTTGTATAATTAAAAAGAAAAATAGAACAGCCGATGTGGCCAAACATGTATTTAAAGTGACACCCTGAGTTCAGGGAGTGAAAAATAAAAACGTTTAAGGTTTAGATTAAAAGTCTTGGTGCTCGGCCGTCTCCTGACCCTGGGATTTCTCCACAGCCTGGCCGCCTTTAATCTTCTGCCTTGGCTCATAAAAGCCTTTTAGACTGAGGGCATTTATTTCCCAGAGAACTGTTCCAGGATAATCACATAAAAACGTTGGGCATTCAGGGAACAGCCTGTCAAGCGCAGTGTGGCTGTGTGAGGCCCTGGGGAAGGGGGGAAATTGGAGTGCTCATTACCAGAGACACCCTGTTTCTTCATGGTGCCTTTTCCCCACCACATCCAACCCACCAGAAGATCTAGCCAGCTTTGGCACTGAATACCTTAAAATTTGAGCTCTTCCCTCCAGCTTCCTTTCTTCCATCTCATCTAGGTTTCCATCACTGCTCATCCACGTCTGCTGTCACCTGCCCCCAGACTCTGGCTACTCTTGATTATCCTAAAGCCTATTCCGTAACAGCAGCCAGAAAAATTTTTCAATAACCTACATATCGTCATGTGCCTTCCCTGGTTGTATTAGGTTCCCACTGCTGCTGTAACAAGTGATCCTCAATGTACGGGCTTAACCCAACACAATTTTAATCTCTTAAGAGTTCTGGAAGTCTGGGCTGGGGAACAGAGCTCAGTTGGTAGAGTGCTTGCCTCGCATGCACAAAGCCCTGGGTTCAATCCCCAGCACCACACACAAAGAGTTCTGGAAGTCACAAGTCCAACATGAATTGGCAGGGGCTAAAATTAAGGTGAAGGGCTGGTTCCTTCTGGAGGTTCTAAGAGGAAAATTCAGTTCCTTACCTTTTTCCATCTTCTAGTGGACGCCAGTATTCCTTGGCCTGTGACACCTTCCTGTACCTTCAGAGCACATCACTCCAGTCTCTGTTCCAATTGTCACACCTCCTTTTCTGTCTACCTCTTGCATGGACCCTTGTGATGACATTAGGCCCAGGATGATCTCTGCATCTTGAGATCCTTCACAGCTGCAAAGCCCTTTTTCCATGTAAGGTCACATAGTCACAGGTTCTAGGGAATAGGACATGTACATCACAAAGCTATTATTCAGCCTGCTGTACTGTGGAAGGCCTGCCCAAGCTCCCTACCTGGGAAGACTTGTCAGATCTAAGGCTTTTACCATTGTCCCCAAACCACGGTCTCCTTCCTTTCTCCTTCTTACACAGGTGTTCTCCTTGCTCTCATTTTTCTTTCCACTAGTCCTTATCTCAAGGCCTTGATGTGTATATTTCCCTGTGCCTGTAATGTTCTTTCCCCAGAATGTCACATGACACAGTATTGTCACAAACTGTATGTTTATGGTCCCCCTAAAATTTGTATGTTGAAGCCTAATTCCCAAAGACAGATTATTAGTAGGCAAGACCCTTGGGTGGTGATTAGGTCATGAGAGTGGAACCCTCATGAGTGAGATCTGTGTCCTTATAAAAGAGACCCCAGAAACCCTCATCCCTCCCACCACATAAGGATCTAGCAAGAAGGTGAACCAGGAACCAGGTGAACCCCTGTGAACCAGGAAGCAGGTCCTCACCAAACACTGAATCTGCTGAATCTTGGACTTGAAAGTTCCAGAATTGAAAAAAATAAATGTGTTTTGGTAAGCTACCCAGTCTACTGGTAGTTTGCTACGGCAGCACAAAGGTACTCAGCTGGCTTCTTCTCTTTTATTTTATTATTTATTTATTTATGTATTTATTTTTTGTATTGGGGATTGAACTCAGGGGCACCTGACCACTGAGCCACATCTCCAGCCCTATTTTCAGCCCACTTGGCTTCTTCCCTTTTAGAGAGCAGCTCAGAAATCATCTTCTAGCCAGACATGGGGGTGCACGCCTGTAATCCCAGCACTTAGGGAGGCTGAGACAGGAGAATCATGAATTCAAAGCCAGCCTCAGCAACAGTGAGGAACTAAGCAACTCAGTGAGACCCTGTCTCTACATAAAACACAAAATAGGGCTGGGGATGTGGCTCAGTAGTCGAGTGCCCCTGAGTTCAATTCCCAGTACCAAAACAAACAAACAAAACAAAAAAAAAAAAAAAAA
>CM053407.1:121307888-121353544 GCA_028644305.1 Xerus rutilus | reverse complement strand
AGAGCCACATCCCCAGCCCTATTTTGTGTTTTATGTAGAGACAGGATCTCACTGAGTTGCTTAGCACCTCGCTGTTGCTGAGGCTGGCTTTGAACTTGCGATTCTCCTGTCTCGGCCTCCCTAAGTGCTGGGATTACAGGTGTGTGCCACCGTACCTAGCTGCATTTAATATTTTTGTTTATGTTTTGTTTCTCTCCATCAGGCTGTAACCACAAGAGAAAAACTCTCCCTTGCCTGGTTTACTACTGTATCCCCAGTGACTGGTACACTGGTCTCTCTCTCTTTTTTTTGGTACCAGGGATTGAACTTAGGGGTATTTGACCACTGAGCCACATCCCCAGCCCTATTTTGTGTTTTGGGTGGAGACAAGGTCTCTCCAAGTTGCTTAGCACCTCATTATTGCTGAGGCTGAC
This sequence comes from Xerus rutilus, assembly GCA_028644305.1. Lineage (NCBI taxonomy): Eukaryota > Metazoa > Chordata > Mammalia > Rodentia > Sciuridae > Xerus > Xerus rutilus. The sequence goes on along the minus strand of CM053407.1, from coordinate 121,353,131 downwards.
TTTGAACTTGCAATTCTCCTGTCTTAGCCTCCCAAAGTGCTGGGATTACAGGCGTGCGCCACCTTACCTGGCTCACTGGTCTCCAGATCAGTGCTTGCTGGGTAGATGGAAGGAAGGAAGAGTGGAGGGTGGATGTATGGATAAGTGAGTAGGTGGATGGATGGAAGTATGTATATGTACATGTGGGTAAATGGATGGATGGATGGCTTAGACTTCCAATTTGGTCTCTGAGTTTATGTGTCTAGGACTCAGAATCAGGAGGAAGTAGGTCAGAAAAGCAAGCAACCATTGAGGGCTTCTTGCACGCCAGGACTCCAGTTATTCCTTCCTGCATGCAATTCAACATATATTTACTTAATTGAATTTTTTTTTGATTACCGGAAATTGAACTCAGGGCCTAATGCATGATAGACAAGTGCTTTACCACCCAACTATATCCCCAGCCCTCTTTAAAAAAAATTCCAGGGTTTTAAATGCCAAGGTCCACACTAGCCTCAAACTTGAGATCCTCCTGCCTTACTCTCCTAAGTAGCTGGGATTACAGGTGTGTGCTGCTATGCCCAGTCAATTCAAATTTATTAAACGCCTACTGTGCCAGGCATGATAGAAGTGACTAATTCATGTATTATTTATTCAATCTGAGGAGTATTTATTGAGTGACTGCTGAATGATGAGTCTGAACTTACCATTCAAGGCAATGTACATTTTTTTCTTTTTGGTACAAGGGATTGAACTCAGGGGTACTTGACCACTGAGCCACATCCTCAGACCTATTTTGTGTTTTATTTAGAGACAGGGTCTCACTGAGTTGCTTAGCACCTCACCATTGCTGAGGCTGGCTTTGAACTCACGATTCTCCTGTCTCAGCCTCCCAAAGTGCTGAGATTACAGGTGTGTACTACTGCACCTGGCTTCAAAGCAATGTACATTTTATCAAGCATCTACTGGATGTCACTGTCCTCAATCAATGCCTAGGTATACAGTAGCTCAATAAATGTCTGAATGAATGAATGAATGTCCCTGGTCTTCCTGCTGAAATGCCTGTAAATAAATAACTCTCACATGCGAAGATAAAACGATAATGTGGGTGTGTTCAGAGTACAGAGGGGCCCCTTATCACCTTGCACTGCCAGGTACTTTCCTCAGAAACTTCTCTCCTGGAAACAGCTCTTTGAAGGTGAACTCCTTCAGACCCCTTGCTTGGCCATCCTCAGGCACCTCAGAAGGACTCTGTCTATGTAGCTCATTCTCCATCAAGGCCTGGGCTCTGCCACTTTCCCCTCACCTGGCAAGAGAGCAGTGGCTGGGCTCTATACCTGACGCTGCTGGTGGTAGGCCGCATCCCAGCAGGCTGACCACCCTGTTTGGCCTGACTTTTGCAGGTACCAAAAAAGGGATTTGAGCCAAGCATGGTGGTACATGCCTGTAATCCCAGCTACTCAGGGACCTGAGGTAGGAAGATCGCAAGATGGAGACAGACTTGGCCAATTTGTGAGACCCTGCTTCAAGAGGACTGGGGATGTAACTCAGTGGTACAGCATTTGCCTAGCATGTGCAAGGCCCTGGGTTTGAGCCCCAGTGCTGGGGGTAGTGGGGGAATGGATTTTTACACTTCTTCCATGTTAAAACCGCTTGCCTGGATTTTATAATAGAAAATTGAATTTTTTTTTTAAATTATAGAGGTAGTGGGCCAGGTGTGGTGGTGCACACCTATAATCCCAGCAGCTTGGGAGGCTGAGGTAGGAGGATCACAAGTTCAAAGCCAGCCTTGGTACCTTAGTAAGGCACTAAGCAACTCAGGGAGACCTTTTCTCTAAATAAAATACAAAAAAGGGCTGGGGATGTGGCTCAGTGTTTAAGTGCCTCTAGGTTCAATCTCTGGTTAAAAAAAAAAAAAAAAAAAAAAAAAAATATATATATATATATATATATATATATATATAGAGAGAGAGAGAGAGAGAGAGAGAGAGAGAGAGAGAGGGGGAAATTACCCATTCTTGTAATACCTTTAGATAATGCATAGAAATGATTAGACTCAAATCCCCACCATGAGCACAAAGCTTTGCCCCCTCCCAAGGGCTCTGATATGCTAGGCAAGTGTTTTACCACTGACCTACACCCTCAGCCCTTTTATCTTCTTTTTTCTTTTATTTTGTAGCACTGGGGAATGAACCCAGATCTGGTGTAGGGTTCAAAGCTGTCCTTTTGGGGTTTTTGTTTTCCATAGCTGGACTTGGAACCAAGAGCCTTGTGCCTGGCAGGAAGGTACTCTCCCTCACCTCCATCCTCAACCCCTTTTTTTTTTTTTTAAATATTTATTTTTTTTAGTTGTGGGTGGACAGAATATCTTTATTTTATTTTTATGTGGTGCTGAGGATCGAACCCAGTGCCTCCCGCATGCTAGGCCAGCACGCTACCACTGCGCCATAATCCCAGCCCCTCAGCCCCTTTTTGATTGTTTTTGTGGTGCTGGGGACTGAACCCAGGCATGCTAGGCAAGAGTTCACCAACTGAGCTACCTCCCCAGCCCTCTTTTTTTTCTTTTCACAGGAGACTTCATTACACAGGCATGACTGATGAAATCACTGCCCCTTGGTGATCAGCTTAACCTTTAGTCCCTTGCCCCTCTCCACTTCCAGGTTAGGGAGCTGAAAGTCCCCACCGTCTAAGCCAGCCTGGGTCTTGCCTTGACTGGCCCCCATCCGGGAGCTACTTAGGGGTGGTCAGCTACCTCCCAGCTCAACAGCACATGAAAAGACAAACCACATTGGAGATTCCAAGGGTTTGAGAAGTCTTATACCAGGAAACTGTGATGGAGATACATATTTAGCAACATCCCAAGTACTAAGCTTAAATATTAGGACATAAACATATGTATGGTTTAAAGCATAATAAATATGATCACCAATAGCTTAAGAGAACATTGCCAGTTTCATCGCAGTGTTTTCCATAACAGCCACAAAGGTGGAAATAGCCCAAATGTCCTCAATGGATGAATGAAAAAATAACATGGGTTCCTCAAAAAGGAAATCCTGATGCATGCTACAATACGGATGAACCCTGAAGACATGCTACATGAGATAAGCCAGACAGGAAGGACAAATATGATTCCAGTTATGTGGAGTCCCTAGGGCTGTTAATTCATAGAGACAGAAAGTAGAATCGTAGGAGCCAGGGGCTGGGAAGGAGGAATCTTGGACAGTTAAATGTTTAATGTGTGGGGCTGGGGTTGTGGCGCAGTGGTAGCGTGCTCGCCTAGCACGCGGGAGGCACTGGGTTCGATCCTCAGCACCACATAAAAATAAAATAAAGATATTCTGTCCACCCACAACTAAAAAATAAATATTAAAAAAAAAAAAAAAAAAAAAAAAAAAAGTTTAATGTGGACAGAGTTTCCGTTTCGAAAGATGAACAAGTTCTGGAGACTGATGTGAAGGCTGCAGGACAGTGCAAATGTACTTAATGCCACCAAAGGGTATATTTAACAATGGTTAAAATAGGGCTGGAGATCTAGCTCAGTTGGTAGAGTGCTTACCTCACATGCACAAGGCCCTGGGTTCAATCCCCAGCACCACAAAAACAAAACAAACAAAAAAATGGTTAAAATAGTAAAGTTGTTATATATACTTTGTCACAGACACAACAGTGGTCCCTTCAGCAGCATGAATACGAAAATTGGAATTATACAGACAAAATTAGCAGGGTCCTTGCAAAAGAATGACAGGCAAACTTGTGGAGCATTCCTTATCAGGCCATCCTTCCCAACCAGCCCGCCATAGAAGCCAGGCCTGTGCATGCCCTCTAACACTGAGCTATTCCCCCAGCCCCACTGTAGCAGTACCAGCATCTTTCTTTGAAACTGTCCAAGGCGGAGCCCCAGTCTCCTCCTCCTAAGCCCTGGAAGCAGCTGCCATGCTGAGTATTGTATTTACCTCTTATTGTCCCCTTGTTTTTGTTTGGTGCTGCAGATGGACCCCAGGAGCTTGGGTATGCTAAGCATGTGCTCCAATAGGGGCCACACCTCCAGCGCTTTTTTTTTTTTTTTTAATATCTTCATTTTATTTATTTATTTATTTATATGTGGTGCTGAGGATCAAACCCAGTGACTCACGCATGCGAGACAAACGCTGTACCACTGAGCCACAACTCCAGCCCTCGCTTTTTTATAGTTTACTTTGTCCTGTCTTTTTTCCCCCCAACCATGCATTCATTTGTTGTTGTTGTTGTTTTTTTTGGTGCTGGGGATAGAACCCAGGGCTTTGTTCATGGGAAGCAAGCATTCTACCAACTGAGCTATCTCCCCAGCCGTTTGTTCTTTCTAAATTTTGTTCATTTATTAGTTTTGCAGTTCTGGGGATCAAACCCAAGCATCCCACCACAGAGCTTTACCCAAGCCCTGTTTTCCTTTTTTAAAAATTCACTTGCCAGGGGCTGAGATTGTGGCTTGGTGGCAGAGTGCTTGCCTCACATGCGTGAGGCACTGGGTTTCATCCTCAGCACCACCTAAAAATAAGTAAACAAAATAAAGACACTGTGTCCATGTATAACTAAAAATATTTTTTTAAAAATGCACTTGCTGGGCACAGTGGTGCATGCCTGTAATCCCAGCACTTAGGGAGGCTGAGACAGGAGAATTGTGAGTTCAAAGCCAGCTTCAGCTACTGCGAGGTGCTAAGCAACTCAGTGAGACTCTGTCTCTAAATAAAACACAAAATAAGGCTGGGGATGTGGCTCAGTGGTCTATTACCCCTGATTTCAATCCCCGGTGCCAAAAAAACACCAAAAACAAAAACCACTTATTTTGGGGTGCTAGGGATTGAATCCAGGCCCTCATACATACTAAGCTTGTGTTCTGCCACTGAGCCCTATTTCATATTTGATAAAATTGTGTATATTCAAGGTGTACATTGTATACATTGTGTACTGATTACTCTGGTCTCATAGATGAACACATCTATCACCTCCAGCAGTTATCATTTTGCATTGGGCTGTTTTTGAACCATACCCATAGATTACAGTGTGAATGTTGATGTTGGTCCAAAATCCTATGTCAGAATGCAATATCCAGGACTGGGTTGTGGCTCAGTGGCAGAGTGCTTGCCTAGCACGTATGAGGCACTGAGTTTGATCCTCAGCACTGCATAAAAATAAAGGAATTGTGTCCATCCAGAACTAAACATATTAAAAAACAACAATGGACACAGTGGCACAGGCCTGTAATCCCAGCACTTTGGGAGGCTGAGACAGGAGGATCATGAATTCAAAGTCAGCCTCAGCAAAGGTGAGGCGCTAAGCAACTCAGTGAGACCCTGTCTCTACATAAAACACAAAATAGGGCTGGGGATGTGGCTCAGTGGTCGAGTGCCCGAGTTCAATCCCTGGTATGTACTTACTAAATAAATAAATAGAATACAATATCCAATGTGATAATATTAAGAAGTGGAAACATTTAGGAAGTGATTAAATCATGAGGGTTTTGTCCTCATGAGGGGGTTTGGTGCCTTTATACAAGAGGCTGGGAGAGGATTAGCCAGACCCTTCCCAACCCAGGAGGATGTGACAGAGTGCCATCTGAGCCTTCACCAAAGACCCAAACTGATGATGCATTCATCCTGGACATACCAGCCCCTAGAACTGTGAGAAACTTCTGTTGTGTATAACTCAGTCCCAAATGGACTTCTGCAACCTGCCTCCCTCTCCCATCAGAGATTGAACCCAGGGGTGCTTAACCACTGAGCTACACCCCCAGCACTTTTTTTTTTTGCTACCGGGCATTGAACTTAGGGTGCTCGACCACTGAGCCACATCCCCAGCCCTATTTTGTGTTTTATGCAGAGACAGGGTCTCACTGAGTTGCTTAGTGCCTCCTCATTGGTGATGCTGGCTTTGAATTTGCAATTCTCCTATCTCAGCCTCCCAAAGTGCTGGTAGTACAGGCCTGTGCCACCTCACCCAGCTCACTTTGAGGTTTGAACCCAGTGCCTCACACGTCCTGGGCCTGTGCTCTACCACTGAGCCACAACCTGCCGTCCCCTTTATTTTGAGACAGGGTCTTGCTAATTTGCTGAGGCTGGCGTTTGAACTCCTGCCTCAGCCTCCAGAGGTGCCGTGATTACAGGTGTGCACCACCTTGCCAGGCCGCAACCTGCTTTTTTGTTGAAGATTTTGTTTTTTTAAAATATTTTTTAGTTTTATACACGGACATAATGTCTTTATTTTGTTTATTTTTATGTGGTGCTGAGGATCGAACCCAGTGCCTCACACGTGCGAGGAAAGTGCTCTGCCACTGAGCCACAACCTCAGCCCCATTGTTGAAGATTTTCTGTTAGGTCACCTCTGTGGATGCCTTAGCCACAGGTTGCACTTTCTGTTCATAGCTCTCCTCTAGGTGAGCTCCTTTGAGCACTTGTTCCAGGACCCCTGTGGGGGTGACAGTTCAGTGGACTATGGCCAACCTGCCAGTGTTAAACGCCTCTTAACTCTGCCTGGGGCTTCTCTGGTGGCTGTGGTGGGAGTGCTGAGGGGCCTAGCAGATTTACACAGTGGATCCTGAAGTAGGAGGCAGTTCACACGCCATAGACCAAAGCTTTGATCAGGAACCAATGGATGAATTTCCCCCTTTTTCCTCAGGTGCCACCACAGGTATGGCCTCCTCAGTACCCTCTCTTTGCCTCACTCTCCTTCCCTGGCATTGCACTGCCGACACTTTTTTTTTTTTTTGGTACTGGGGATTGAACTCAGGGCACTCGACCACTGAGCCACATCCCCAGCCCTATTTTGTGTTTTATGTAGAGACAGGGTCTCACTGAGTTGCTTAGCACCTCGCCATTGCTGAGGCTGGCTTTGAACTCGCGATTCTCCTGTCTCAGCCTCCCCAAGTGCTGGGATTACAGGCTTGAGCCACCGCGCCCGGCTCACTGCCGACACTTTTGATTCACGCTATTTTCTGAGAATTCCATGCTTATGAAATGCTCTGCAGTTTGTGCACTCTGCTGTTTTTAAGTATTTAAGTTGGTTCATGATATTTGCAAAGGATGCTACTAGGGCCAGCCTCCTTGTCTTCGTTTCCCAGTGACTTGTCTCTCCTCTAGTTTTCTTAGTGGTCTAACTGCTAGATCCTAGGTGACATGCATCTTCAGCTTTACTGGATATGGCCCAGTTAGTTCCCAAAGTGCTTACTTGTTTTTCCAGTGTGTCTCACTAGACCCTTCCCTCAGCTCACTACACTCTGGTTACCAGCGCACACCAATCACGAGGCTTCCGCATGTGCTGTTGGTCTCTGCGAAGGGCACGTCCCCAGTAGCCGCCTAGCTAAACTCTTCTCGTCCCTCATAGCCAGGTCCCCTTGGACAGTTTTCCCTGACTTGCCCCCGCCAGCTGCAGACCAGATAACCTTCTCATATTGTGTACCTCAGAGTATCATGTACTGCCAGGGATGGTAGTGCATACCTGTAACCCCGAAATTTGAAAGGCTGAGGCAGAAGTGCAAGCTTGAGGCTAGCCTGGGCAACTCAGCAAGGCCCTGTCTCAAAATAAAAAAAGTGTTGGGGAGTAGCTCATTGGTAAAGCACCCCTGGGTTCAATCACCAGTACCCAAAAAGAAAAAAGAGTATCAAAAAGTATCATATACTACTTCTGCTGGGGATGTAGCTCAGTGGTACAGAACTCTAGCATATAGGTCTTGGGTTTGATACCCAGCATTGTGCCCACACCCCCCAGAAAAAAATCTATATATATTTCTCCTTTGTGATACTGAGCAGTTGCAAGGTTCCATCTATCTGTGCAACTTTGGAACAAGGTCTGTCTTGTCCACCAAACTGTATTCTTTTTTTTTTTTTTAATATTTTTTTAGTTGTTGATGGATCTTTATTTTATTCATTTATTATTTATACGTGGTGCTGAGGATCGAACCCAGTGCCTCATGCATGCTAGGCAAGTGGTCTACCACTGAGCCACAACTCCAGCCCCTAAATTGTATTCTTTAAAAGCAGTGATTTCCATGTTTGATAGCAGGCAATCGACACAAGTCTACTAGCCATTGTGGTCTAACCCCTACTTGAATTCACTGTGTAACTTCTCCAGCATTTTGGGGATATTTATTTACTTCTTGATGCATTATAATTACATGTAATAGTGGGATTTATTATGCCATATTGGAACATACACAGAACAATCTGGTGTATCTTCCACCATGATTTTTTCTTTTCTTTTTTTTGGTTCCAGGGATTGAACACAGGTGCTTTACCACTGAGCCACATCCCTGGCCCCTCCTAGCATGTTTTTTTTTAATATTTTGTTTTTACTTGTAGATGGACACAGTATCTTTATTTATTTGTATGTGGTGCTGAGGATTGAACCCCAGTGCCTCACGCATGCGAGGCAAGCGCTCTACCAGTGAGCTACAATCCCAGCCTCCTAGCATCTTTTTTTTTTAATTTTTTTTATTTTTATTTTTTTATTTTTATTTTTTAAATATTTATTTAGTTGTAGATGGACACAATGTCTTTATTTTATTGCTTTGTATGTGGTGCTGAGGATCGAACCCAGGGCCTCACGCATGCGAGGCAAGCGCTCTACCGCTGAGCTACAATCCCAGCCCCATCTTTTTTTTTTTTAAACATCTTTTTTTAAATTCATTTTAGTTGTAGATGGACACACAATATCTTTATTTATTTTTATGTGGTGCATGAGGATCGAACCCAGTGCCTCATGCATGCAAGGCAAGCGCTCTACCACTGAGCTACAATCCCAGCCCCCTAGCATCTTTTAATATTACTTAGCATCTCCTGGGGCCAAGATCATAACAATGAAGACATGGTCTGTCTCCATGGGCTTACAGATGCACATCAGTAAGCACTGAGCTTGCTAGAGCATGGGATATTTTAAATGCTTAGCATCTGTTTAACTTAGAGTTCCCCTCTAGACTGAGCATCATTAATAAAAATAATGTGTTTATTGAACACTTATTATGTGCCAGGAACCCTGCTAAATGCTTTACATTTACTATCTCACCCATTTTCACATCCTACTTGGGATGTTCTGTTGTTACCTCCATTTCAAAGGTAAGAAAACTGAGCCTCAACATGCTACATTTCTTCTGTCCCAATTATACTACTTTCAGTTAATCCAGTGAGTAAAGGTGATTTTTTTTTTCAATACTGGGGATTGAACTCAAGGCTCCTCATATGCTAGGCAAGTACTCTACCACTGAGCTGCACTCCCAGCCCTATATTTTGGACACAGGGTCTTGGTAAGTTGCCCAGATTGGCCTCAAACTTGCAATCCTCCTGTCTCAGCCTCCTGAATACCTGGGACTAAAGGCATATGCCACTGCACCTGGTGATACTGAGTTTTTTTTTTTTTTTTGGTGGAGGGGTACCGGAAATTGAACTCAGGGGCACTCGACCACTGAGCCACATCCCCAGCCGTTTTGTTTTATGTAGAGACAGAGTCTCACTGAGTTGCTTAGCGCCTCGCCATTGCTGAGGCTGGCTTTGAACTCATGATTCTCCTGTCTCAGCCTCTCAAAGTGCTGGGATTATAGGTGTGCGCCACCGCACCCAGCTTCTGAGTTCTTTTTTTAAAATTTTTTTTTTAGTTGTAGATGGACACAAATATCTTTATTCTTTTATACGGTGCTGAGGATTGAACCCAGTGCCTCACACATGTGAGGCAAGCACTCTACCATTGAGCTACAATCCCAGCCCCTGAGTTCTTTTTTTTTTTTTAAATATTTATTTTTTAGTTGTAGGCAGACAGAATATCTTTATTTTATGTGATGCTGAGGATCGAACCCAGTGTCTCACGCGTGCTAGGCGAGCACGCTACCACTGCGCTATAACCCCAGTCCCAGCCCCTGAGTTCTTAATCACAATATTGTCATAGATAATCAACGATGTCTACCATTACTGGGCACTTATCAAATTATTCATTTTATTCCACAAATATTTACCGAGAACCTACAATGTGCCAAGCTCTGTTTTGGGGGCTGGGGATATGGAGATGAACAAAAAAGAATAAAATCACTGCTTTGCGGAGTTGACATCCTAGTGGAAAAAGAAAAATAAGTAAAATAACGTGATAGATGGAGATGGCACGGTGTGCACACCTATCATCCCAGCTACTTGGGAGGCTGAGGCGGGAGGATTGCAAGTTTGAGGCCAGCCTGGGCAATTTAAGGAGACTATCCCAAAAGAAAAAATAGTCAGGGCTGGAGATGTAGGTCAGTGGTGCAATCCCCAGGTACCAAAAAAAAGAAAAAGATAACCACTGCTTCATAGAAAAGGAGAGCAGAAAAAGGAACCAAGGTCCATGACTACTATGGTTTCCACAGTCTAATTTCCTCCCTCCAATAAGGCCCCCCGCCTGCCCTAATTGGCCCTACTTCTTGTTCCTTTTAGCCCTGTCTCCAGCTGTCAGGCCACAGGTAGGGAGACCCCACAGGTCCAGTGATCAATTCCAGGCCTGGCACTAGGGAAGCCATTGCCATATGCCAACAGTGGTCTCTCCTCTCCCACTGAGCGCCTGTCGCTTGAGGATCTTGGAGGAGGAGGCAGGGTCCAAGTTTACAACTGGAGGTGAGGATCGCTGGTCCTCAGCCTTGTGGCCTTGTGGCCCAATTTCTGTCCAGCTGATCTCACGATCCATGGAGGGAGTCTGGAAGAGCCTGTGAAAGATCTCGGGCTGTGGAGCTAGATCGCATCATTCCCCTTTCCTGCTATACACGTGTACTTCAAGAAGGCCTCCAAGAACTTTTGTATCTTCTTCAAAGAGGTACACTTTAAGGTTTTGTTGATAAAGTTGAAAAGAAACATAGTTTGCCTTTGGAGGAATTCACTCATTCCTTCAACAAAATGTTTTTTTTGAATAGTTTAAGGAGGCAGGTCCTAAGGGCTAAAGACACTAATAAGATGGAGGAGGAGGTCAGTGTTCTCAGGGACTTTGCCTTTTAATGAGAGACAGATGTTAGATGGTTAACACAAGTTCCCAGTGAGAGGTTTAGTGTGAAGGGAAACTGCCAAGAACTTACCTGCTCTCCACTTACGTGCAAGAGGCAGTGTCAGAGATTTCTTAGTGCTAGAGAGAGAAGCGAAGAATCCTCATTCACAACATTCCATCTTTACCAGGGAGGGGAAAGCCCTGGTTTCTGCCAGGAAGAGGAGCTGCCAGGTAAAGAAGAGGGGGTTTCCTACAAAGGCTGCTCTGTGGATGAATCAAGATTGCGCTTGATGTAGAACTGGTTAACTAATGTCATTTAGGGAAAGGTTAAAGAGCCACTGAGGACATCTGCAAAGGGCATTATAATATGGGTAAGCCAGGAAAAAGAAAATCTTCAGCACCGTGGCTTTCAGATTTTTGCAAGAGGGAGTAGTTTTGGGACTTGTGGAGGAACCATTGGGGTGCTGGGCCACCCATTCAACAAGTATTTTTAGAATAAGTACATAGTGGTGTTGTGTAAGGTAGAAGATACAAAGAAAAGGCCAGGCAGAGTCCCTGGCCTCCCAGAGCTCTCTCCATTTGGTGAGAACAAGAATATATAGTCAGGTCTCTTCACCTGCAGGTTCAGCATCTGAGGATGGATTTTTTTGTTTGTTCTGGGGATGGAACCCAGGACCACCACACACACTAAGCACCACTGACCTACATCCCCAGGCCTAGAAAACATTGCAAAAAACTCCATCTGGACTGAACATTACAGACTTCTGCAATTTTCTTTCTTTTCCCTACACCCCCTCCCCATTATTCCCTAAACAAGTGTTAGTTAACAACTAGAGTGAACTATTTACATAGTGTTTAGTTATTACGAATTCTAGAGATGATTTAAAGGCTAGGTAGGGGAGGTGGGAAGATGTGGGTAGGTGATGTTAATACGATGCCATTTTATAAAAGAGATGTGGGCATTGTTGGGTTTTGGAATCTGTGGGGGTCCTGGAACTGTCCCTCCACCCCCGCCTGCCCCAGGATACCTAGCAAAGCTGATAATGGGATCAGTATTAGGAGGGGGCAGGAAAAGAGGCTCTTTCTAAGCAGATTCCAGGAGAAGCCATTGGTCTGGAGGGGAGGACAGAGCGCTGAGGAAAAGGATTAGCATGTGCAAAGGCCTAAAGGAGAAAAAAAAAAGAGCACATTTAGTCCAAATTCATAGCACAGCACAGTTTAGGCTTGGAAGGAGTCCTGCTGGGGAGTCAGGGCTCTGCCATCTCTCTCTCGCCTTAAACTTGGGGAGAGCTAAACTGTTAGGGGGTAAGCTCCTTGTCAGGGTCATGGGACCCAGGTGGTCCATTTCATTTGAACGAAGACAAGCTACTGACCGGGCCCTTTCATAGACACTGGCTCAGCAGTCCCCAAGCCATTGCATATCATCACCCATTTCATAGACAAGGAAACTGAGGCTTAGTTTAAGGGTTTTGTTCAAAGCCTGGCAGCTCACTATTCTATTGGGGAATTTAGAATGTTTCTTTATGCAAATGCCTTTGTTTCAGCAATGCCTTTTACGTGGGGTAATGTACTAGAAGCTTTTTTAACACAACCATCTAAACATGAGGCATGATTAGTTCTGCTGGACTCCTGGTTCCATCAGTTCATCCTGCAGCATCCAGGGAGCCCAGGAAAGGGCAATAATTAAAGTCAAAAGATCCAATGGCTTCTCAAAATTCCCCATGTCTATTCCAGTTCTCTCTTTGGGGCACCTCCAGATATTATCTTCTGCCAAATAGAGAATTTGCTTCTCAGAAGTCGCAAAATGTGGGCGGTTAAAAAAAAATCAGCAGCATCAACAACGACCAAAACCCCTGAGCAGTCCCAACACAAAGGGCTTGAGTTTTGAACAAAGGGCAGGGTGAGACCCGAAAGTAGATGCTGACACATCCTCTCTCCAGCTGTGAGCTGGGGGGTCTGAGGGCTGCCGCAAAGGTCATCTGTCTCTACATCTTTGGGCAGGAAATGCAATTCAATCCTCTGGGTGACTGATCACTTTGCAAGATTAATGGAATCGTCTCCAACCTGGGTCTCTGTTCTGACAGCACAAAAGGTGCACCAAACTTCTCTCCTCCCCTCTCCTCCCACTCAGCAAGGTCAGCTGATTTCCTCATTTTAAAAGTTCAAAACTTTTTTCTCCAGAAAATTTGTCCCTGAGTATTTCTTTGCTAGATAAAGTCTGCCTTCTGGGGTGAGAGCCAAACTTGGCACTTGAGGATCTGAGGACTTTTCTAGACTTTTCTTCTGTCCCTGCTTCATCTTTGAAATTAAAATGAATGCAAAGGGCAAGCTCGTCCCTGAACGGGTTAACTGCCAGCCCTCTTGTCCATCCCTCGGGGATTGTTAGCCAATGACAATTGAGCATGATGAAGTAATGCCTGGATTTTTATTTCCATTGGCTCACACATTTGTTCATCAATCCAAAGATGTAAGTTTATAAAAGAATCTTTGAACTTTTATGACTCTCTTCCTGGCATTAACCCTTTAATTAACTCACCTGCTAATTCCAAGATTCTTTCCCATCCTCACATAGGAAGAGAGAGAATACGAAATGCCGAATTCTAAATAGAAAATCAGGCCTTCCTAAAATAGAAGGCCTGAAGATTGGCCTGTTTATATAATTTATTCTTTCTTATTTTTTCACTTTAATACACAAGGGATAGCCGGGCGTGGTGGTGCAAGCCTGTAATCCCAGCACTTAGGGAGGCTGAGACAGGAGAATTGTGAGTTCAAAGCCAGCCTCAGCAACAGCGAGGCGCTAAGCAACTCAGTGAGACCCTGTCTCTACATAAAACACAAAAATAGGGCTGGGGATGTGGCTCAGTGGTCAAGCGCCCCTGAGTTCAATCCCCAGTACCAAAACAAAACAAAACAAAAACCAAGGGAAAGAGGAGTTAAAAGAATAAAAAATATTAACCAACCAACCAAACAAATAAAAAAGATCTTTGAGAACAATCACTTTAACAGAAATGGCATGGTCTGTTGTTTCCCTAGGATAAACTTTATAAAATTCTTTATATTTTATTTATTTATTTATTTTTATTTTTGGTACTGGAGATTGAACTCAGGGGCACTCGACCACTGAGCCACATCCCCAGCCCTATTTTGTGTTTTATGTACAGACAAGGTCTCACTGAGTTGCTTAGCGCCTCGCCCTTGCTGAGGCTGGCTTTGAACTCGCGATTCTCCTATCTCAGCCTCCCTAAGTGCTGGGATTACAGGCTTGCGCCACCGCACCTGGCTAGTCTTTGTATTTTAAATTGCAAAAGTGAAAGAAAGTGGGGCAAAACTGTTTAAGATTTGGCAACGTTGAATACACAACTCTTTGCTATATTTATTTTCTATGCCTTTCTTTTTTCTTTTTATTGTGATGCTGGTGACTGAACCCAGGGCCTCATGCATTCTAGGCAAGTACTTTACCTTTAAGCTAGTCCTAGAATCCATTTTTGAGTAGGCAACACTAATTAAAAAAAAAAAAAAAAGAAAGAAATCCAAAAGGCACTACAGCATATAAAGTGAAATTAACACAGGCAGGTGCAGTGGCACACACCTATGACTTGAGGGAGCCAAGGCAGGAGAATTGAAAATTCCAGTCCTGGGCAATTTAGCTAGAACTTCAGCAGCTTCAAGAGACCCTGTCTCAAAATAAAAAATAAAAGGGGGCGGGAGGTTGTAGCTCAGTGGTGGCGTGCTTGCCTAGCACATATGAGACACTGGGTTCAATCCTCAGCACCACATAAAAATGAATAAATAAAAGTATGGGGCTGGGATTATGGCGCAGTGGTAGCGTGCTCGCCTAGCATGCATAAGGCAGTGGGTTCGATCCTCAGCACCACATAAAAATAAAATAAAGATATTCTGTCACCTACAACTAAAAAATAAACATTTAAAAAATAAATAAATAAAAGTATTGTGTCCATCTACAACTAAAAAATAATAATAATAAATAAATAAAAGGGCCTAGGGATTTAGCTTGGTGGCAGAGTGCCCTTGGGGGATTTAATCCCAAGTAATCAGTCCCCTTCCTTCCCCCAAAAGAGAAAGAGCTGGGCAAGATGGCACATACCTGTCATCTCAAGAGGCTGACACAGAAGGACCTCAAGTTCCAGACCAGCCTCCGCAACTTATCCAGACCCTGTCTCAAAGATAAAAAATAAACTGGGCACGGTGGCACACACCTGTAATCCCAGCACTCTGGGAGGCCGAGACAGGAGAATCGCGAGTTCAAAGGCAGCCTCCAATGGCGAGGCACTAAGCAACCCAGTGAGACCTTCTCTCTACATAAAACACAAAATAGGGCTAGGGATGTGGCTCAGTGGTTGAGTACCCCTGAGTTCAATCCCCAGACCAAAAAAAAAAAAAAAGATAAAAAGGAAGATAGTTCAGTGGTAGAGTGCCCCTGGCTTCAATCCTCAGTACTGGTGAAAAAATAACATTTGAATTTGTAAGGTTTCAAAATAAGGCAACAGCCACATATATACGTGGTAAAATTTCACATTCTTTTTTTTTTAAATTTTTTAATTCGCCATTGGATTTTTATTTTATTTATTAATTTATTTATATTTGGTACTGAGAATCGAACCCAGTGCCTCATACATGTTAGGCAAGTGCTCTACCACTGAGCCACAACTCTAGCCTAAATCTCACATTCTATGAAAGAACAGCTCCTTTTTGTTTTTCCCCAGTTCTACCTATCCCCCAATCTTTTTTGGTCTTTCCAAAGGAAATTCTAAATTGAGTGTGCTGGCTCATGCCTGTAATCCCAGTGGCTCCAGAGGCTGAGACAGGAGAATCGCGAGTTCAAAGCCAGCTTCATCAATGGCGAGGCGCTAAGCAGCTCAGTGAGACCCTGTCTCTACATAAAACACAAAATAGGGCTGGGGATGTGGCTCAGTGGTCGCGTGCCCCTGAGTTCAATCCCTAGTACATAAACAAACAAACAAACAAAAAACAGAAATAAAAACAAACCATAACTACGAAAGGAAATTCTATGCATATTAAAGATTATGTATATAGATATCCTCTTTGGTTTATGCAAGTGGTCAACACAATTAAATGATCTTCATCTTATTCAATTTTAAGGATATGAAATCATTCCACATTAGCATATATGATTATCTTATTCTTTTTTTTTTCTCCCAGTGATGGTAATGGAGCCCTGGGCATGCTAGGCAAGTGCTCCACTATTGAGCTACATTCCCAGCCCTACCTCTTTTTAATTTTTTAAAAATTTGTTTTAATTAGTTATATGACAGTAGAATGCACTAGAAAAATCTAGAATACTTAACGAATTTATGTGTGCAGGGTCCATGCTATCGTTCCAATTTTAGTATATGTACTGCCAAAGTGAGTACCCTACCCTCCCTTTTATGGGGGGGACAGGGTCTAACCAAGTTCCAGGATCTGGCCTAGAATGTGTGATCCCTCTGCCTCAGCCTCCTGAGCAATCGTCTCTGGGGATTACAGGTACAAGTCACCAGGCCTGGCCTGTCCATGGAATATATGCCTTGAAGTAGCTACCCATGTCTTAGGATTCCTGCTCCATCATCAATTATTTGTCCTTGAGAGTTTGCCAGATTTTGGCAGGTGGGCCAGTCTCATATCCACTGGCACCCCCAGGCTCCTGCACAGTGCCACGTTCCTGGCAGGTTCTCAGAGTAAGTGGTTTAAAGGCTAACGTTGTAGGCGCTCACATTGTACCAGATGGCCTCTTCCAAGGGTTACTGATGTTAGTAACTTCTTTCCCCTATGGACCTTTCACTCATTCCACAAATGTTTCCTGGAGGCTAATTATGGGACCCAGAGCCAAATCAGACCTTGACGTGTATATATAGCTTAGTAAGCACATTAAGACAAATGGTGGAAAACACTCTGGGGCAGCTTTAATTTTTTTAATTGAAATTTGGACTGCAGAGCTGGGCGTGGTGGCGCACGCCTGTAATCCCAGCACTTTGGGAGGCTGAGACAGGATGATTGCCAGTTCAAAGCCAGCCTCAGCAAGGCAAGGTAATAAGCAACTCAGTGAGACCGTGTCTCCAAATAAAACACAAAATAGGGCTGGGGATTGGGGATGTGGCTCAGTGGTTGAGTACCCCTGGTACCCCAAGAAAAAAAAAGGATGCCAGGTGTAAATGGTGGAACAATGCTCAGCATGCCTGAGGGCCTGGGTTCAAGCCTCAGAACACACATATGCACATACATATGCACAATTTTAAAATTCAATTCCTTGACAGGTACAGTGGTGCATGCCTATAATCCCAGTGACTAGGGAGGCTGAAGCAGGAAGACTGAAAGTTCAAGGCTGGCATCAGCAACTTAGTGAGGCTCTAAGTGACTTAGTGAAACCGTGTCTCAAAATAAAAATTGAAAAGGGCTGGGGATGTAGCTTAGTGATAAAGTGCCTCTGGGTTAAACTCCCAGTACCAAAAATAAATAAATATATATTTTAATTCCTTAACCCCAGTGTCCATATTTCAGGGGCTCAATAGCCAGATGTGGCTAAAGATAACTATTTTAGTGCAGACATACAATATTTCCATTATCTTGCTCTATGGCACAGCCCTACAAGGGGCTTACAGAGTGGTCAATCCTGTGGGCTCTGGATTCCTATAAGCTCTGGGTTCAAATCCTGTTACGGTTATTTCACAGCTGTAAAATTTGGCCAAGTAACTTGACATCTCTTTGAGCCTCAGCTATACAAGTGGGGCATTATACCATAGCTCCTCCCTCAGAGTTTTGGCAAGCATTCAAAGAGATATCAAATGTGAGGGACTTTGCTCAAAGGCAATATTAAGTTCTCAAAAGTCAGGAGCTTCAGGGTCTTAATAGCCCAAATCCTGGGTTCTGATTTCTGAGGGCTCCATCCAGACTCAGCTTCTTTCTTGGGAAGCTGTTAGTCTTTCTGCAGTCCCTGCCTGATGTATGCTTGGAAGTGTAGCTGTTTCTTTTCTTTTCTGTCTTCGGGCACAGAGCTGCACCATCAACCTTTGAGGCAGAAATGAATGAGTGGGGATAACAGGCAGGGTTTGGCTGCTGTTGCAAGAACAATCCAGAGAGTCCAGGAAAGTCATTATTATTTAGTTTCCAATACAACTGGCCTGGGGCCTTCCTACAAGAAAAGTTCATCTTTTGAATAAGCACCTTCAGCTTCCGTGCCCTCCCTCACCTACTCTCAGCTCCTCAGGGACAATCAGCCAAGCTGGAGCTCAAGGGTCTTGGCCCTTCCCCCTTTGGCCCAAAATAACCTCCTCCCCCACTTTCAGCAAATGCTTGGAATTCTTTCAACAGGAGGACAAAGCCTTTCATCTGCCAATTACTGATAAAGAGAAAATGCAAATATGCTGGGGAAGGTGATCCATCAAGGGTCCAACATTTATGGAGTGACCACTTAGGGTCCAGCGGCAGGATAGGCATTCTGGGGGAGTTAAAGGGGAACAAGCCCCCGGCTGGCCCATTCTTCTCTGGGGTTTGTGGTTTCCTCGAGGTTTGTAAATTAGGTGACTAGTCAACCCCTTCCTGCTCTGACAGGCCAGGAACTCCCCTTAGACATGATATATGGGCTTAACTGTTTTTACACTAAGGTGACTGCCTTCGGTCATTTTCCTAGTGCTCCTTTTTTTTTGGGGGGGTGGGGGCACCATGAAGCCACATGGGGAGAGAGGAATCCCAGGGAGGCAAGGTGAAGGATGAAGATCCTGTGTCCTACTTGCCAATTTTGTTTTATTTCAACTAATTCACTGCTCACCACCGTCCAGCCCAGAAGCTCTCCTTTGAGTGTTTTGTTTTGTTTTTTTTTTCATTATGTGGGAGCAGTGACATTGGTTAATATCTGAAAAGGCATGTGATAGCCAACCCAGGTTCCAACTGGAGCCCCAACAGCCCACATGAAAGCTGTGTGATCTTGGTTAAGTGGCTTTGCCTTTCTGAGTCCCAGTTTCCTCGTTTTCAAAATAGGTAAAGCGAGGTGGTTTCCCTGAAAGGGGTCTTTCTTTCTCAAGACAAAAGCAAATAAAATAGTCCCAGTTCTTGATAGAGAGCTAAAGAGCCCGCCACCACTGGATGTAGCAGAACCAACATGGGCCATTTCAGTTTGGAGACAAAGTCTGGTGTTTGCTAGCTTCATACCTACTTTAAAAGATTTTTACAGCTAGTGAACACAGATTAAAACAGTCTTTTTTAAAATTTTTTTTATTTTTTTAGTTGTCGATAGACCTTTATTTTTTTCATTTATTTCTATGTGGTGCTGAGAATTGAACCCAGTGCCTCACATGTGCTAGGCAAGCACTCTACCACTGAGCCACAACCCCACCCCCTAAAACAATCTTTAAAGATTATTCTTTGGGGTCAAGTGGAAAAAACTACAAGAATGAAATGACGGAATTTTAAGGCAAGTGAGGAGTGAAGCTGTCTTAGCTGACATTATACATCTGTTAGGAGTTGGGGACGCGCTTCTTCCCCACGTCTAAAGGCCAGTTGACATGGGATTGATCTGGAGGCTGAGTAGTCAGCCAGATTCATAATTTCTCCGAGCCTCAGTTTCCCAATTTGCAAAATGACCTGCTTCAACTATCCCACAGGGTTAGCAGCAGAAATAAAATAGCACCTGAACACCAGCTGTGAGCATCTACAACGTCCCTTATGGTAGTCCTGGTGCCATGTCATCTTATCAGGAGCTTTAACTCCTAAGACCAGGCCTTGCAGGACCCAGGCGTCGGTCTGGAGGGAAGCGTTTCTCCATGTTCATGATGCCATTACAGGACAACCCGGGACCAATTCTGGAAGTAGTCACGAGCACTAGGTTGGGGGACATGGAAGCACTCTCAGACCTAATGACATTCCATATATGCTTAGAGGGTGGCAAGATCTCCGCTAAAATGTCATATAGGATCAGTCAAGGTGCAGTTAAGGTTTCGGTACCCCCTCCCAAGAGCCACGCTCTTTTTCACCACTTTTCTCCTATAAACGGCCAGCGAGGGCTTACCTTTCGCTTGTTTGCGGGCCGCGTTAGGAGACGCCAGATCCGATTCTCCCGGTATTTCCCTCCAGAGCATCAGTTTCTTCCTCTGGGCGGGCGCGAGGACCTTTAAAAAAAAAAAAAAAAGTCCAACTTCTCTGTCAGGGATCGTAGGCTTGCAAAGAACTCCACCGAGGCGAGCAGAATGAATGAATGAAAGGCAATGTCTTCCGGTCACCTGCGGTCTGAAAAGGCTCTGGTCTGGCTGTATTTCCTGTACCTGTGTATGTGTTTGTGTCCATAGCTTTCAGTCCGAGAGTTTAAAAGTTAAGTCCATGTAGATATGGAGCTGAACTAATTTCTTTCTGAGCCTCTCACACGCTTCCTCCATTTGGCGGGTTCGCAAATGGGGGTCTGAACAGGGTTGTTCCCCACCCTCACGAAAAAGACATGCAGTCAAAAGCAAAAAAAAAAAAAAATTATATATACCAAATGCATTGAATTTGGGTCGCCAAGGCAGGTTGTGGGGTAGGGTGGATGAAGGAAAAGGAAGAAGGGCTGCCGTGGGCAGTGGGGGCAGGGACTGAGGTGGGGGGTCGTTTTGGGGGTGCCAGGCCCCGGGGGCTTTCACGCCAGCATGCTCGGCTTGCATTTCCGCGCCTCCCGCTGAGGCCAGCCGTGCAAATCTGCACCTCCCTCCCCACCCCCCTCCTCCTTCCCTCCCTCCCAGCCCCGCCATCTCCGGGATGCGCCAGCCGCCTGCAACTCAGCCCTCCAAAAGTCAGCTCTGCACACAACTCCCGGGCGGCGGCGGCGCCTGCGTGCAGAGGCGCACTCGTGACCCAACAACAAAACAGCGATGCCAGGGCGCTAACGGCGCCCGGTGCCTCGCGGGCTCCCCCCCAACCCCACACCTCCTCGGGCCGCTGCCCCCGCCCCCCCATCCCGGGCCGAGTGCCCCCCCAACTGGCCCTGCCGCGGGCTCAGAGCGCGATCGGCAACAATGTTTACGTTCCGGGGATTATGACGTCGACGCCTCCCCCCCCCCACAACTGCTGAAAATGGTTTCCTAGGACTTTGCAAACGGATCTGCCTAAGTGTTGGTGCAAAACTTTGTAGATCTCGGCTCTGGCTTGCTTTATTTATTTATTTTTTGGTTTGTTTTCTTTGGTCTTCCCTCCTTCCCCCCTCCGCCAAAATGCAGGGGGCAGGAGTGTTGACAATTAATTGGTGAACTCTCCTAAAAAAATGGAGGCAGAGAAAGACTCTGGAAGAAGATTGGTGTGTAGCTTTTTTTTTTTTTCCAAATCTATATCTGGTATATGATAGTTCTATTTTTATTTTTTGGTTGTTTCTTGCTACCTTTTCTTTCCTTTTCTGTATTTTACAAGAGGACCGGAAAAAATAATAAATTGCATGCAAAAGGAAGCAAGCAGCTTACTCCTCCAGTCCCTTGTGAGGCTCAGAGTCTCAGACACTTAAGTGGGGAGATGGTAGCTTGGAAAGGCGTAGGGGGTGGTAAGCGGGCTCGGGGTTCGCCCGGAATCTGGGGGGCTGCCGGGCCGGGCGCTGGGCGGTGGAGGGAGGAGGCAGGGGGATGCGGGGAGTGGTGGGGGAGTCTCCTTAGGAAGTGAGTGTGCGCGCGCGCTTGTGGGGAGATGAGGCAGCTGCTGGTGCGTTTTGGGGTCTCCGATGGGAGCTTTGTGGCGGGTCGTCTGCCTCTCCCCCTCCCAAGCCCCTCATCTCTTCCCCTCACCTCCTCTTCTTATACTGGCGGGCGATCGGCGGGGGCGGCTGGGGTCTCAGCCCTTCCATTTCAGCTTTTCTGCTTCCCCGGTAGCTCGGGAGCGGCTCCAGGCTTAGAAACGCCGCCGGCCCCCGGTTCCGGCTTCCCGGCTCTGCCTCCGCGGCGGCCGGGGCTACTGTTACCGCCGAGCCGGGAGCTGCAGCGGCTCCTCCCGGGGCCTACATCTGCCCCGCCAGCCCGTGTCCGGAGCCCCCTTCGCGGGTTACATAACCAGGCTCCGGGCTGAGTGGGCAAAGCTCAACACATCACGGGGATGGGGGACAGGCGAGAGCCCCAGATACCCCTTCCATGGCTTCCAAAGACGTAGGAGGAGAGTGCTTCGTCGTGTAGGGCGCAGTCGGACCCTGGGGGTGCGGGCCCTTCTCCTTTTCCTGCTTTTCATCATCTTTGGCATTTGCGCAAAGTTGCTCAGATTGCAGTGGTGGGGTACAGGGGGCGCGCAGCTCCTGCACCTGTTCGTGTTGGGCCCAGGGTAAGAGGCGACCCCCCAGTTCCCTCAATAATATCGCGGGCTCTCTGGTTGGGTCCTCGCAGCGTCCGATTGATCGCCAGAGATACGACGAGAACGAAGACTTGTCGGACGTGGAGGAGATTGTCAGCGTCCGCGGCTTCAGCCTGGAGGAGAAGCTGCGCAGCCAGCTGTACCAGGGGGACTTCGTGCACGCCATGGAGGGCAAAGGTGAGGCGCCCCCTCCCCAGGCCGCCCTCCGCACCGCGGGCCGCGCGCACGTGGGGAGGGAGCTGCCGGTGGCTGGGTTCGTATTTCGCGCCCGCGTCCCCCATTCCAGGGGATCCGGTGACGAAACGAGGCCGAGCACTGGGGGGGTGGGGTGGGGTGGCGAGGGAGGAGGGCAGGCGGGAAGGGGGCCGGGCGCAGGCCAGGCCTAGGCCTGCGCCCACCATCAGCACCACGGTGGGCAGAACCACAGGGGGCTGGTGGACAGAGAGGGACCTGGGGACACAGTCGGACCGAGGGCGGGCGTGAGCGCCGCGTCTTCCACCTCCCCAGCCGGTTGTGTCCTGCGCTGCCCAAGGTGCAGTCGCCTGGCAGGAGCCGGGTTCTGGGGTCCTCCTGAGACATCGGGGTGAGGCCCCCCAGGCTCGAAGCCGCCTAAACCGCTGTCATCTTGGGCTCTGCTAGTTAGGAACTGTTGATGGAACGTCTTGCGTTATTGGGGTTACACCCTCGGAGGCTTGGGGTCTCTGGAGCACATCTCTCATCTCCTCCTGGGCCTGGCTAGGTGCACTCAGAGCTGTTGGTCTGAACGCCACCTAAGCTTGAGGCCTGCAGCCTTGACAGTTTGAAGCCAGAGTTGGGAATATGGGTGACTCCTCTTCAGTTTAAGGCTGAGATTCCTGTTCCCTGGTAAAGTCTTGGGGCACTTCTACGGGGAAATAGGGTCTCTTCCCTCGCCTGAAACTTGTCTGTCTCCTGTGACCATCCCCATTTGGAGCAGAAGTTGGGGAAGCTCGGGGTGCTGGAGAGCTGCCTAGCCTGGGATCTAGCAAGGCCTACCTTTCTCCCTCCCGTTCTTACTGGAAGTGCCTCAGGGTGTCCTCCAGACAGATTCGGGGTGTTGGTCCTGCTTGGGTCTGAGGCTTTGGGAGCCATGACCCACCCCAGCCTGCAGCCTGGTATTCAGCAGGGCCTGTGGGCTGGGTTTTGGAGATGGGGGTTTTGCTTACCCTAGGCCTTCCTGGGGTATGTGTGTTCATTTCTTTTTTTTTCCTCCTTTCTGCTGTTTGCAGGTCCTTTCAATTACTCAGTTTCCATTTTGTGTATCCCCACCGCTTGGAGACCCTTCCCTCTCCAGGAGCTGACAGCAGGGGAAGTGCCTCTCTGTGGGTTCTGGATGAGTAGCTGGCCCTGGAGTTGGCCTGGAGGAGAGACCTTTCTAGCTTTGCATTTTTGAAGTTTCTCTTTTGTACTCATCGCCTCCTGAGCTCTGGTGGGAGAAATGAGGGGAGGAAAGAAGATATTTTTTCCGAGCCTGGCTGGTCCAAGAGCAGGGTGCCAGTCCCAACTGCATTTAAATTTCCTCCACATAAATGGGATTTCAATTCCTCTCCTTTCTTCCCCCCATTTTATGGAGTCATTTGGCAGAGTCTACCAGAAAACAGTATGCAAACTTTTGCTAGTCATCTGTCAGGAATCCTCAGCCCAGGATTTCAGCACTTTTTCTCAGGCTCCTTTGAGGAAGTTGAAGCTGGGGGTGGGGTGTTGCGGGGCTTTGGGTGTGTGGGCAGGGAAGGTTACCAGCCAGGGGCTCTAAATGGCATCCTTAAATTTGCTGTCCTGGCTCCTTTCAAAGGACAGGGCCTTAGGGTTTTGTTAGTTAATTCAGATCTGGCCCCAAAACTCGAGGGAGGAGCTGAGAAACAGAAGTTCGCTTGGATTCAAAAACAGAAGCTTCTTAAACTTCCCTTCCTTTAAATCCTTAGGAATCCCCATTCACTGTGAGCCCCTGGGGATCTGAGCCACTGAGGTCAGGGCTTTCCCGGCGATGGTTTTGTTCTCTCCTCTGAGCCTGTAGCTTTGGCCTCCTCCCCCAAGGCCCTGGTGAACTGTTTGCCAGGGGCAGCAGGCTTCAGTGGCCTGAGGACTCTTCTCTCTCCCTTCTGACCAGCCAGAGAGAATTTGTGGCCTTGTGGGATACTTTGGTCACCTAAGGACTTGGGGGATGTGATTTGGACTTTGGAGGGTGGGGTTGATTGCAGGCCCTCACCTCCATATTCAGGGATATGGTTGGGTCAGATCCATTGATTTTTCTGGGGGGAATTGAGGAAGGGAAGAATTTAGTCTAAGGCCCCTTTCATTCTCCAGGGCTTTGGATGAGGGTTTGGGGGTCTCTACCAGACAAATCTCAGTTAGGAAACTACCCAGGGGATTTTCCTGGGGCCTTGCTGTGCCTGCTTTGCGCAGTCTACCTGGAGAGCATCCTTCCCGGTTATCCAGTGGAAGCCGGCGGTGTGATGGCTCCAGCAGAATTTCACAATGAAGACAATAAAGCTGTACCCAGTTCCCTAGTTATTTTGGCACCAAATACACAGTTTCCAGGGAAACCGGCTTTTCCTCCCTCCCCTTCACGATGCAGGATATTACAATAAGATTTTCACTGATGCTCAGCTACAATGAGAGCCCTCCTCCCAGCCTCCTCTCTGGGGCTTCAGATCCTCCCAGGTGGCATTCTTCAGTTCTGCAGTCCCTTTACCCTCTGAGCCCAGCCAGGGATGCATTTTTCTGTCTGTCCCCCTTTCTCAGCAATAGCTGGGTCTCTTTCAGTGTGGGACTCTTTATAAGTCTCCTCCCCAACCCTGGCTAGCCTTGGGCTGTTCATTGACAAGTTCAGACCCGTGGGGCATGCAGAGAATGACTGAGTAGGCAGAGGAGCTATCGCTGGCCTGGCTTCTCTGGGTCTAGGCCCTATCCATTTCCCTGTCATTTTCCAGGGAGCTTCTGCCACTGAGCTCACCCTTTCCTCTACCATACCCTCGCCCTTCCTCTGCCGTTTTTCTTCCCCGCACCAATGGCTCGTGGTTCATTTGCTCCTGAATAACTTAACCAACTTGTTTTAATTCAAATATCCAAACAGATTTCAACTATGAGTACGTACAGAGAGAAGCTCTCAGGGTTCCCCTGATATTTCGAGAAAAGGACGGACTAGGAATTAAGTAAGTTGCTGACACTAATTGCCTCTTCCTCTGTCTTCCTCCCTAACTCAGTTTCTAGCTTGGGTGGATTTCTTCTACCCTTTTCCCGCCGCTCATCACCGAGGGAACTTTTTTCATGATCTGGGAATAGCAGCTCCTTGTTCAAGGGGAAAGCTCTGTAAGGACTGTTCTTTTTTAGTAAGTTGGGCAGAGAGGACTTAGGGTACTTGAGCAGCGATGACTCACCACCAACCCCAACCATCTGGCTTCACGTTGTAACCTCTTACCGAGAATCGTACCTGTCCTCCTCCTCAACCCTAAACCAAAGAAACTGGCAGACCCTGAGCTGTGAAGGGTCAGCCTCAAAGCCCCCAGTGTGTGGGAAATAGCTCCCTTCTGTGGAGGGTGTATTTCCCTGGGCGCCAGCTTCTCCCCTTTTCTCTGCCTGCCTCTATGTCTGGTTTACATTCTGGCTGAGATCTACCAGAGCTCCAGGTGGGGGAGAGATCAGAGACAGGCTGGAAGAACAGGTTTCCGCCCCTTGGGCAGGGACAGTGGAGGAGGCTCAGGGTGTCATCCTAGGCCTTCTCCTTTCCAGCATCTACAGCCGGACTTGCTCACCAGTCATGCTCCTAGGAGTCAAAATTAAACCTTCAGCATCTTTGTTAGTTAAATAGTTCCCACAATCATTGCAGCAGCGTTATCAAATCCCTGGAAATGGTCTGATGTTCTGTCTTCTTTTCCCTCTGAACTTAAAGGGGTTCTTCCAACTTTCCATACAACTGTGGAGAGTATTTTTTAGAGGGAGAAAGAGACACACAGAGGGCTGCCTGTCCCTAAAAGAAAGCAAGTGTTTGGCCCTTGACATTACACGTGAGTCTTTCCTGCAGAAGGTAGAAGTCCCATCCTCTGCTGAGGTTCAGAGTTTTGTTTTGTTTTGTTTGTTCTGTTTTTGTTTTTTTGATACTGGGGATTAAATCCAGGGGTGCTTAACCACCGAGCAACATCCCCAGCCCTTTTTTATTTTGAGACACCAAGTCTCACTTGGTGGTTTAGGGTCTTGCTAATTTGTTGAGGCTTGCTTTGAACTGTGATCCTCCTGCATCAGCCTCCCGAGTCACTGGGATTTACAGGCAGGCACAGTGCCGGCTGAGATTCAGATTTGATATGCCTCTAGGGTTGGGGAAGGGGCACCAGGGTTCTGGGTGACCCTCCTCTTGAGGTACTACCTGATCTACTGCCCTCTATCCGGGTTATCTCATTTTGGATTCCAAACAGAGCAAGGACCCCTCTTGGAAAAATGGCTTCACCCTAGGCAGGGTAGAGTCTGGCTCTGTTGTTCTGGCTTCTCACCGATATCTGTGCTTCTCTTTGTCTAGGATGCCTGACCCTGATTTCACAGTTCGAGATGTCAAACTCCTAGTGGGTAAGTTTCTGTCTGTGTGTGTGACTCAGAGATGCTGAAATAGGGAACAGGAGAAGGGAAAAGGGAGAGGCCTTCACTACCACCTGCCCATTTAGACTTTTAACTGCCTCTAAAAAGAAAGTCCCCCTGGGAGGAGGCAGAGGCAGGTGTGAGCAGCAACCGTCTCATTGTGGAGAACAGGTCAGATTGCAAAGTCCTAAGAAGCCCTGGATCAGAGTGTGTTTGCCATTACATGCTTTTATGAGGCTGATTTGGACCCTAGCCTCCAGCTTGGGTGTCAGCAACGCAATCTTAGATCTCTGCTTTCGTTTGTTTGTGAGTTGCTGGGTAAACACTGGGCTTTTTGTGACCCCTAAAGACTTCCAGGCTTTCCAGGGGAGGGATTAGTCCTCTTGCTTCTTCAGGGTTCTAGACAAGCCTAGGGTGGGGCTTGGCACTCTGTGCTCAGCAAATGCCTGTTAACTCCCTGAGCACCTGCGGAGTGTGGCTGAGGACTTGGTGCTCTGAACTCTGGAGCAGGCAGCAGGTGGCATTTCAGATCTTAAAGGAAGGCTTCCATTAAATCCATTCTTTCCAGAAAATCTTTTCTTGTTGATGTGGTGGGCCTTGAATATGACATATGCTTCCTGCCCTTTCAGTTACAGCAACAGGCAACAAAGAAATGAACTACATACATATCTTTTCCAATGGGATAAGAGCTATTGCCACCCTTAATGTGATGGAGCATGGTGGGGCAATATTTCAGGCAGGGTGGTCAGGAAGGGTCTCTCAGTGGCTGGGAGGCATTTGGACAAAGATCTGACTGACAAGAATCAGTTATGGGAAAGAACATTCTAAGGCACTTTTTTTGGGGAGGGCGGGTGTGGGGGGCAAGTCTGGACATCAAACCCAGAGCCTCCTGGGTGCTAGACAAGCACTCTACCCTGAGCCACATCCCCAGATCTTTTTTTTTTTTTTGGCAGTTCTGGAGATTGATCCTAGGGTCTCCTATTTGGTAGGCAAGTGCTCTACCACTAAGCTATATCTCCAGTCCCCTGAAAGAACATTCCAGAACATTCTAGGTTGAGAGATGAGCAAGTGCAAATGCTAGGAGGTGAGGATAAGCTCAGTGTGTGGAGGACCAGAGTGAGTGAGGGGAAAGTAATGGGAGAGGTGGTGGAAATTATAGGGCTAGGTCATTAGGATCTTGTAGGCCCTCGCAGAGAATTTGGGTTTGACTCTTGGTGTGATGGGAAGCCCCTAGGGAGATTAAAAGTAGGGTGCAAGGGGTACTATGTGATTTGAATATTTTCTTAGGGAAAATATTAACCCTAAATTCACACACTATAAGATTCACCATTCACCCATCTCCAAGTGTACATTTTGCTTTATTTATTTATTTATTGGTACCAGGGATTGAGCTCAGGGGCACTCGACCACTGAGCCACGTCCCCAGCCCTATTTTGTGTTTTATGTAGAGACAGGGTCTCACTGAGGTGCTTAGCGCCTCGCCGTTGCTAAGGCTGGCTTTGAACTAACTTCCTTCCTTCCTTCCTTCCTTCCTTCCTTCCTTCCTTCCTTCCTATACTGGGGATAGAATCCAGGATTACTCTTGCACTGAACTACCTCCCCAGCCCTTTTTTATTTTGAAATAGGGTCTTGTTAGATTGCCCAGGCTGCCCTTGAACTTGTGAACCTTCTGCCTCAACCTCCCGTGTCATTGTGATTATAGGTGTGTGCCACTGCACCTAGCAAGCTTTCTTTTTTCTTTTAAATATTTTTTTTTAGTTGTTGATGGACCTTTATTTTTTATTTATTTATATGTGGTGCTGAGGATCGAACCCAGGGCCTCACGCATGCTAGGCAAGCACTCTACCACTGAGCCACCACCCCAGCCCCTAGCAAGCTTTCTTAAATAACGTTGGCTGCTTGGCCCTTTTGAACAGCTTCTCAAGCCTTTTGAGGTTTTGTTTTACTCTGGATGTGCCCAAGCTGTTTCTTCTTCCCTTGAGTCTCATTCTTCTCACGGGGATACGGAAGGATTCAGTAAGATGGTCCCAACATCCTTGCCACAGTGCTAGAATTTTCTAGGAGGGCACAGAAAGCAGGAACATTAAGTAAGCCCCATCTCTCTTGGCATTTATCATGATCAAATGCATGATAAATAATAAGTGCTTTGGGAAGGTATGGTGCACCTGACGCTGTGAGGGGTGCCAGTGGTTGCAGCCAGTTTGGGTATTAAAATGTCCATTTTCATTTCTGAGTGTGCTAAGGCTTCTGGAACGTGGTGATAGACATGTTTGACAGAAGGGACAAACGTAATACAAGCTGGCCTAGGCAAAACAATTTATTGACTTACATAAATCCAGGGTGTAACCTGCAGGCACATCTAGATGCTCCAAAATGATCCCAGAAGATTGCCTTTCTTTTTTTCTATGTCCTGCTTTGCCTCTTCTTTCTGTCTCTTTTGTTTCAGGCGGGTATCTGCCCCTGTGGTCAAAGACCTTGAGCCAGTGGCTCCAGGTTAACATCCTACCAGCTTAGGGTCCTCCTTCCTCGACCCAGAGACTCCCATGAAGTGTCTTTGGCTTGGCTCTGATAGAGCTAGCACAACCCCAGAGTAGAGCTGGGGCCCAGGTCAGCACCAGCTGAACCAGGCCGCCTGAGGTGGGGAAGCAACAGTTCTCCAGGCTTGCTGGGTGACAGAAGTGTCCCTCACATAAACCAGGAGTTCTGCTCAGGAGGGCACTTTTTTAAATTAATTTTTTTTAGTTGTAGATAGACACCATACCTTTAATTAATTAATTTATTTTGGTACCAGAGATTGAACTCAGGGGCACTCAACCACTGAACCACATCCCCAGCCCTATTTTGTGTTTTATGTAGAGACAAGTCTCATTGAGTTGCTTAGCACTTTGCTATCGCTGAGGCTGGCTTTGTGATCCTCCTGCCTCAGCCTCCCCAGCTGCTGGGATTACAGGCATGCCACTGGTGGCGCCCAACACTTTTTTTGGTACTGGGGATTGAACTCAGGGGCACTCGACCACTTAGCCACATCCCCAGCCCTATTTTGTGTTTTATGTAGAGACAGGGTCTCACTGAGTTGCTTAGCACTTCGCCATTGCTGAGGCTGGCTTTGAACTCGCGATTCTCCTGTCTCAGCCTCCCTAAGTGCTGGGATTACAGGCTTGAGCCACTGCACCCGGCTCCAACACTTTTTAATTTAAGTATAGATAGGTGCACATATAGTAACTGTATCCAGTAATATTTTTTTCCAGTATTGAGGATTAAACCCAGGGCTTTGCCCATAGTAGGCAAGTGCTCCATCAATGACCTATATCCCAGCCCTTGAAAAAAAGCGTCTTAAAGAAAATTTTGTGACAGGGTCTTGCTAAGTTGCTCAGGCTGGCCTCAAACTTTTTAGCCTCCCGAGCAGCTGGGACCATAGGTGTGCACCACTGTACCTGGCCACTTGAGTGATTTTTTTTTTTTTTTAATTTTTTTTAATTGTAGATGGACACAATGTCTTTATTTTATTGCTTTGTACATGGTGCTGAGGATCGAACCCAGGGCCTCACGCATGCGAGGCAAGCGCTCTACCGCTGAGCTACAATCCCAGCCCCGATTTTTTTTTTTTTTTTTAGTATTTTTTTAGTTGTTGATGGGCCTTTATTTAATTTATTTATTTATATGTGGTGCTGAGCATTGAACCCAGTACCTTACACGTGTGAGGCAAGTGCTCTGCCCCTGAGCCACCGCCCCAGCCCCACTTCAGTAATTTTAACTAAGCAAACATCACAGGGTAGGTAGCCAGCACCCCAGAGTCCTCTTGTGCTGTCCTGGGCCCCTCCCCTCCTCTGTCATCCTGATGGCAGGAATGAGTTAGTTCTGTTTTTCTACTTTATGTTGGTGGAATCACACTGTATGTCCTCTTGTGCTTCTTGTCACTCAACAACTTTGTCTACATTTTTTTTTTTTTTTGGTAACAGGGATTGAACCCAAGAGCGCTTAGCCACTGAGCCACATCCCCAGCCCTATTTATTTTGAGACAGGTTCTTGTGAAATTGCTTAGGGCCTTGCTAAGTTGCTAAGGCTGGCTTTGAATTTGCGATCCTTCTGCCTCAGCCTCTGGAATTGCTGGGATTATAGGTGTGCACCAACCACCATACCTGTCAATCAGCCCTATCTTTATGAGATTCATCTACATTATTTGTTGTGTCTGGTTGTTGATATTTTTATTGCTGTGTACTTTTCCATTATGTGAATATTTTACAATTTATTCATTCTATTGTTGATGGGTACCTGGGTAGCTGCCAGTTGAAGGCCATATGCAGAGTGCTGCTGAGAACATTCTGGGACATGATTTTGGTGAATGTATGCATGAGCTACTGTTGGGCATAGAGTATGTATGTATGTTTGGTGTTGATATTGTCAAATGATTGTCCCAGGGAATTGGTGTCATTATTCTTATTTTAGCTGTGTTCCCCTACTGGTGGTTATAGAGTTGTATCTCACTGTGCTCTTTTTGAGTTTCACTAATGACTGATGTAATTGAACTCCATTTCATATGCTTGATGGCTATTTGGATATGCTCATTTGTGAGATATTTAATTGAGCCTTTCCCCCATTATTTTAAATAAATACTATTTTTATATTTTATTGCTATTTTTTTAGTACCAGAAATTGAACCCAGGGCCTCAGCCTTGCTAAGCAAGTGCTATCCACTGAACTACATTACAAGGTCTCCCTAAATTGCACAGGTTGGCCTTGAACTTGCGATCCTCCTGCCTCTGGCCTCCTGAGTAACTGGGATTACAGGTTACGCCCCTCATGCTTAGAGTAGACTTATTGTTTGGAAAGTATATTCATTTGCTAGACTTGCCCCCATGACTGGGGGCCCTTCAATAGTTGAAATTCATTTTCTTACTGTTTTGGAGGTTGGAAGTCTGAGATCAAGGTATTAGCAGGTTTGGTTTCTTTCAAGTCTCTCTCCTTGGCCTATTATTGGCCATTTTCTCCCCGATTCACCTGGTTTTCCCTCTACATGTATCATTGTCTTAATCTGCTCTTCTTAGGGTTCCAGCCATTTTGGATGAGGGCCTGCCCTAAAGACTTCATTTTCATTTAATTAACTCTTTAATGACCCTATTCCCAAACATAGTTACATTCTTGGGTTCTTCTGGGTAATTTGAGACTAAAGGCGTGTGCCACTGTGCCTGGCATAAGTTGTTTTTTTTTCTTTTGGTACCAGGCATTGAACCCAGGGGTGCTTAACCACTGAGCCACATCCCCAGTCCTTTCAGCCCTTT
Organism: Xerus rutilus; assembly: GCA_028644305.1. Taxonomy (NCBI): domain Eukaryota; kingdom Metazoa; phylum Chordata; class Mammalia; order Rodentia; family Sciuridae; genus Xerus; species Xerus rutilus. The sequence goes on along the minus strand of CM053407.1, from coordinate 121,321,029 downwards.
TTAGTTTTTATTTTGAGGCAGGGTGTTGCCAAATTGCTTAGGATCTCACCAAGTTGTTGAGACTTATTTTGAACTTGTGATTCTCCTGCTTCGGCCTCTCAAGATGCTGGTATTACAGGCATAGGCGTCTGCGCCTAGCCTGGCACAAATTCCTAATTTTAATTCTTAGCAGAGACAATGTAACTTTTCTTCCTTCCTTCTTTTTGTTTTATTTTATTTTGCAGTTCTGAGAATTAACCCCTGAGTATTGTACTGCTGAGCTACATTCTTAAACCTTTTTATTTTTATTTATTTATTTATTTATTTATTTTTTGGTACCAGAGAATGAACTCAGGGGCACTCGACCACTGAGCCACATCTCCAGCCCTATTTTGTGTTTTCTGTAGAGACAGGGTCTCACTGAGTTGCTTAGCGCCTCACCGTTGCTGAGGCTGGCTTTGAACTCGCGATTCTTCTGTCTCAGCCTCCCTAAGTGCTGAGATTATAGGCTTGCGTCACCGCGCCTGGCTTTTATTTTTATTAGAGACAAGGTCTTGCTAAATTGCTGATACTGGCCTTGGACTTGTGATCTTCCTGCCTCAGCCCTGTTCCCCCCCACAAGTTGCAGGGATTACAGATTTGTACCACTGCACTCAGCAAACCCATTCAGATTTTTGGCGTCTTGTTTAAGAAATTTTTGCCTGGTCCTGACTCCTTTAGGCTAGGACTTCAACATATGAATTTTGGGGGAAGACAAGATTTAGCCCTTAACACAAGGATTTTTTATGTATTCTGGGTATGAGTTCTTTATTGGAAATGTATATTATAGAATCTTCTCTAACTTTATGGGTTGTCTTTTTTTTAAATTTAAATCTGCCACTCAGCTACAGCTCCAGCCTCGGTAGTCTTTTAATATTCTTTTTCTTTTTCTTTTTTTTTTTTTTTGTGTGCTGGGGATTTAACCCAGGGGTACTCCACCTGTGAGCTACACCCATACCCACAGACCTTTTTATTTTTTGTTTTGAGACAGTTTCTCCATAAGTTGCTGAGGGTTTTACAAATTTGCAGAGGCTGGCTTTGAATTTTCAATCTCCTGCATCAGGCTCCTGAAATGCTGAGATTAAAGCCATGTGCTACCATGCCTATTATCTATTATCTATTATTTATTATTTTTGTGGTGCTGGTGATTGAGCCTAGGGCCTTACCTAGCTTGGTAAGCAGTCTACCACTGAACTATACCCCAGCCCAATAAAAATTATTATTATTATTATTTTTGGTACTGGGGTTTGAACCCAAGGGTGCTTAATCACTGAGCCACATCCCCAACCCTTTTTTTGTATTTTATTTAGAGACAGGGTCTCACTGAGTTGCTAAGCACCTCGCCAAGTTGCTGAGACTGGCTTTGAACTTGTGATCCTTCTGTCTCAGCCTCCCGAGTCACTGGAAAATTTTTTTGAGACAGAATCTTGCTATGTTGCCCAGACTGACCTTAGGCTCCTAGGCTCAAGTAGTCTTCCTACCTCAGCCTCCCAAGTAAATTGGTATTACTGGAACATGCCACTGTGCCCAGCAGAAGTTCCTTTTTTTGTGGGGAAGGGGTATTAGGGTATTAGAAATTTAACCCAGCGGTGCTTTACCACTGAGCAATATCTCCAGTCCTTTCCATCTTTTATTTTGAGACAGGGTCTCACTAAGTTGCTGAGGCTAGGTTTGAACTTTCGATCCTTCTGTCTCAGCCTCCTGAGTTGCTGGGGTCATAGGGGTATGCCACTGCACACAGCTCATATTTCTTTTTCTTTTTTTTTTTGGTACTGGGGATTGAACTCAGGGGTACTCGATCACTGAGCCACATCCCCAGCCCTATTTTGTGTTTTATGTAGAGACAGGGTCTCTACATAAATATGACCCTCTACAGGGTCATATTTCTTAATTTTAACAGATACTGGTTCGCTTTGCTTGGTCCTTTGGTTCTTCTTGTGTCTTATAAAATTTTTTGCTTATTCCAAGGTCACAAAGTTGTTCATATATTTTTCTCAAAAAGCTTTATTGTTTGAACCCTCACTTTTTTTTTTTTTTGCAGTACTGGGATTAAACCCAGGGCCTCATGTATGCTAGGCAAGTGCGGTGCTACTGAACTGCATCCCCATCCCTAAACCCTCACATTTAAATGTGTAGTTCATCTGGAATTGATTTTCATGTTTGGTAGGAGATAGGGGTCAAGAGTCTTTTTTTCTCCCCATATGGATATCCAGTTGACCCGACACCATTACTGAAAAGGATCCCCCCTTCCCGTGGCACTGGAGTGCTCTTTTCTCATGTATCAGGTGGCTGCATTGGTGGGGGCTGTTTTCTGGATGCTCTAATTTGCTCCATTTGTCCATCTGCCTATCTTGAAGTCAATGCACACTGACTTTTTTTTTTTTTTTTTTTTTGAGTACTGGGGATTGAATCCTCAGGGGCACTTTCCACTTATGTTCATCCCCAGCTCATTTTATTTATATGTTTATTTTTAAATTTTATTTATTTTTTTGTGGTGCTGGGGATTGAACCCAGGGCCTTGTGCATGTGAGGCAAGCACTCTACCAACTGAGCTATATCCCTAGCCCTCGGCTCTTTTTATTTTGACACAAGGTCTCTTTTAGTTGCTGAGGCTGGCCTTGAACTTATGATCCTTCTGCCTTAATCTTTGGGGGGGGGGTGCTGGGGATTGAACCTAGGGAAAGTTCTCTACCGTTGAGCTATGCCCAGCCCCCTTCCTATTTTATTTATTTATTTATTTTATTTTATTTTTTTTTATACCAGGGATTGAACTCAGGGGCAGTCAACCACTGAGCCACATCTCCATCCCTATTTTGTATTTTATTTAGAAATAGGGTCTCACTGATTCACTTAGTGCCTCGCTTTTGCTGAGGCTGGCTTTGAGCTCACCATCTTCCTGCCTTAGCCTCCCGAGCCACTGGAATTACAGGTGCGCACCACCACACCTGGCCCCATTCCCATTTTATAGGTGTCAAAACTGAGGCTTAGGGTGCTAGCTGGTTGTGGCTCAGTGGTAGAGCACTTGATTGGCACATGTAAGGCACTGGGTTTGATCCTCAGCACCACATAAAAATAAATAAGCCGGGCGCCATGGCACAAGCCTGTAATCCCAGCACTTAGGGAGGCTGAGACAGGAGAATCGCGAGTTTAGAGCCAGCCTCAGCAACGGCAAGGTGCTAAGCAACTCAGGGAGACCCTGTTTCTACATAAAACACAAAATAGGGCTGGGGATGGGGCTCAGTGGTCAAGTGCTCCTGAGTTAAATCTCCAGTAGCAAATAAATAAATAAATAAATAAATAAATGAATAAATAAATAAATAGGTAAAATAGAGGTATTGTGTCTGTATACAACAAAAAATATTAAAAAAAAATAACAGCCTTAGGGCTAGGGGATATATAGAATGGTGGTAGAGTGCTTGTCTAGCAGGCATGAGTCCCTGGCCTTTGATGCCTATCATCACAAAAGCACCAAAAACGAACCCTGAGGCTCAGTTTCTTGTTCATGATCATATAGGTAGTGAATGGAAGAACTGAGTTTGTTCCGGGATCTGCCTGACAGCAGCGCCTGCTGTCTTGATTTCTGCATAGCACTGTAGCTGGTGCTCAGCCTCACATCATCCAGGTTACCCTTGTTGCTGTCTTGGGTAACCTTGTGGATTTTCTTGCTTGGATGAGTTTAGCCCAGATTTGTCCGTCTATGTTTGTGTCCCCTTAGGCCACCCATGAGGATCAGGGTTTTGCAGCACAGAGAACAGTCCTGAGGTCATTTAAAAAGGTGCTGAGGTCCTGATGCTTACAGTCCCAGTATCTCAGGAGGCTGAGCAAGGCAGGAGGATTGCAAGTTTTGAGGCTACCCTTGGCAACTTAGTGAGACTCTGTCTCAAATAAAATATAAATAAAAGGGCTGTGGCTGTGGCTCTGGCTCAGTGATATGGAACTCCTATGTTTAATTCCCTTTTCTGAAAAAGAACAAAAACAACAACAAAAGCAAACAGGGGCTGAGATGAGGATCCTGAAGGCATTAGAGCCGGGGAACACCTGGGCACGTGGCACCCATCCGTTTCTTTCATAATGAGGAAACTGAGGCCTCGACTTGGGGGAGCTTGTCCTATTTGTGCTGTGACTTCTGGCTTCAATGCTTCTCCTTTCCTGTGTCCTTGAACCTTCAATTTAGGGCAGCATCCTCAAGAGACCCCCGCTATCAAGTTTACCAAGTGCTTTCAATAATGGTGCCAGGTCTTGTATCTTTATAGAAACTGAGGCCCAGAAAGGTTCAGGGACATACCGAAGGCCTCATTGTTAGAAACAGTAGGGTGGAGGGGCATTTGAACTTGGGCCCAGTGGCCTCCCTAACACATGCTGCTGGTGTTGGATGAGGAGCTACTCCCAAGGAGCAGGATGTAAAACCAGACCAGAAGCCTGGGAGTGACAGCATGCCGGGACTGCAAAGGGGACTAGCTCTGTGACCTTTCTGAAGGGCAAGTCTGAGAGGGAGTTTGGGGTCAGTGCTTGTGTGTGCTTCCTGTTAGCCTTCAAGGTGACTTTGAGCAGTGTGCTCTGGCTCCATGTCCTAGGTTCTTGCAGCTGACTGATGGAGCTTTCAAAGCAAGGGCCACAGGGCCATGGATTAATTTCTGTAGCTGGAGCCTTGGATGTGTGCACAGCCTGTGAGACTCAGAGGGAGGGAGGGGGCAGAGGGAGAAGCAGCCAGGAAGCTGCTGGCCTACTTAAGAACTCCAGGCTTTGCTTGAAGGTGGAACCTTTCCCCCAGGAACACAGTGATTTCAGGGCCTAAAAGTTCCAGTGATATGGATCCTTGCCTGGTTCCAACGGGCAGCTTTTCCCTGTCACCTGCTCCAGAGGTGACTTCTCCCATCCCAGCAATATGTCCCTTTTGTCCCTTTGGGGCACTTACCTCCTCCCCCAGTGCTGAGCCTCTTGTTCAAAGACCTGGCCCTTTGTGAAGGTGAAGCAGGCAGGAGGGTTGGCAGGCTCCATTGGCCCCAGTCACCCCCCCTCAAGCAAGCCTCCACGTCTTCCCCAAATTCCCTCTAGTTAAAACTGATGGGAAGCCGGGTGCGGTGGCGCAGGCCTGTAATCCCAGCACTTATGGAGGCTGATACAGGAGAATCGTGAGTTCAAAGCCAGCCTCAGCAACAGCCAGGCTCTAAGCAACTCAGTGAGACCCTTTCTCTACATAAAAAAACACAAAATTGGGCTGGGGATGTTGCTCAGTGGTCGAGTGCCCCTGAGTTCAGTCCCTGGTACACACACACACAAAAAAAACCTGATGGGAAATGAAATGAGTATTCAGGAACTAGACTAGAAGTCAGTATGTCAGCCCTGAGAAAGGACCTAAAAATGACCTAACCCAGGGATTTTCAAAGGGAAGTTCCAGGAATCTGATCTGAATTCTGAGGTCCTCACCTCCTGCTCCAGCCTGAGCTGCTTGTTTTTTCTTGTGAATTTGACTTTTGTCAAAGCTTCTGTTTGAAGAAACAGTTCTTTGGCAAAGGGAAAAAAAATTATAAAGGTTCGCTCCTTCCTGCCTTTACCCAGGAGGCAACTGAGGCCTAGGAAAGGGTCTGTTGGGTTGCTGGGACTAGAATTCAGTCCAGGGCTCTTGGCACTGCCCTCCCTGGAGGCAGCCTTGGTACATTCTGGGCCCTCCTGTGGGCCTTGATTATGGGAACAGGTCAGGCACCCACGCTTCCAGCCTGGTTCTTGATAGGGGAATAAAGGAGCCTAGATGAAATTGGTGACTCGTAAAAATCTGAGTGCCAGAAAATTCATGTACAGGGAAGAAAGACCTCCCTTTCCCTTTTGATCTACCTGGGGCACCTCACCTGTTTTCAGAACTTCCTAGTTCTTTCCACAGACCCAGACCTGCTAGTTGGCTAAGTATATCACAGACCCTAACATGTGCCAGTTGCTGTGTTAGGCTCTTAACATTAGGATCTTTTTTATAAAGATAGATCTTGTAATTCTAGGAAGACTTTGTGAGTTCTGTAAGCCAGAACTAGAACTAGTAAGTGGCAGAATTTGAAAAAAAATGGAAACTTTCTATTGCAAAATTTTTTCCCCCCAGAGCTTAGGAATAGAATGCAGGGCCTTGTGCATGGTGAGCAAATGCTCTACTACTAACCTAGCTCCTCAGCTTGAGAACGTTAAATAATAAACAAGAGTAGACAAAGTGTCACGACCTCCCATGTACCCATCACCTGGGCCTAGTACCTGATTCTTTGTGGTCCATCCTGTCCTATCCATAGTTACATCTACTTCTTCGTCACTGGCAATATTTGAAGCTTATCCAGACATTACACCATGATATGCTTTTCAATTTACACTTCTAAATGAGAAGGAATTTTTTTTTTTTTTTTGGTGCTGGAGATTGAACTCAGGGGCACTCGACCACTGAGCCACATCCCCAGCCCTATTTTGTGTTTTATGTAGAGACAGGGTCTCACTGAGGTGCTTAGCACCTCGCCATTGCTGAGGCTGGTTTTGAACTCGCAATTCTCCTGTCTCAGCCTCCCTAAGTGCTGGGATTACAGGCTTGAGCCACTGCGCCTGGCTGAGAAGGAATTTTTAAAAAATAAACACATAGTAAGACCATCCCTAATTTTTAAAAATATCACTTCTGGGGCTGGGATTGTGGCTCAGCGGTAGAGCGCTTGCCTCGCATGCGTGAGGCACTGGGTTCGATCCTCAGCACCACATAAAAAATAAATAAATAAAATAAAGATATTATTTAAAAAAATGTTTAAAAAAAAAATATTACTTCTTTTGTTTTGGTACCAGGAATTGAACCCAAGGGCACTTAATCACTGAGCCACATCCCCTGTCCTTTTTTTTTTTTTTTTTTTTTTATTTATTTTTTAGTTGTAGGTGACAGAATATCTTTATTTTGTTTTTATGTGGTGCTGAGGATTGAACCCTGTGCCTCACACGTGCTAGGCGAGCACGCTACCACTGCGCCATAATCCCAGCGCCCCCGTCCTTTTTTTTTTTTTTAATGTTTTATTTTGAGATGGTCTTGCTGAGTTGCTGAGGCTGGCCTGGAACTTGTGATCCTCCTGCCTCAGCCTCTTAGCCACTGAGTTATATAGGTGTGCTCCACCTTGCCTGGTTTTTTTTGTTGATGTTAGTGACAGTCATATGAATCAGAATATGAATAAGGTCACTACTCTGATTGGTTGAGAAGTCTTTGAAGTCTCTGGTACTTTCCTGGATTCTCCCTCCAGGGGCATCCCCTAGAGTAGTTTAACATGCCCTTCTATCCTCTGATGTTCCTATGAATTAATAGTTGCATGTGATGGTTGCAGATTCAGGGTGTCCCTCTCAAGAGGTAGAGCTCAGTGGTAGAGCATTACCATGCACGCTCAATGCCTTGCACAAAAAAAAAAAAAAAAAAAAAAAAAAAAAACAAGAAAGAAAGAAAGAGGGAAAAGAAAAACCCAGTTCAAGCTTCTTATCTTTCTCTCTTTCACTCATGATGTCTAGCAAGACTGCTTCATGGTTGGTGTTCTCTTCCATCAGGAGGCAGGAAATGTCGGGTCTCATTCACTCTCTGATGTTAGCAGCCTTTGATGCTCAGTGTCTAGCGCCATTAGCTCCTCAGCAGCTGCACGGTGGTGATAGTCTAATTCTGTCACTCCTTTGTCATTCATTGGCTGGGGTCTATCTGTGGAAAGAAACTTCCCCATATCTGCTTTTTGGTCTAGAGTTGGCCCTTACCCCACATGAGACTCCAAAGTCTATGGTTGCTGTTCCCCAAATTGCCTGCCACAGCAGGCAGCTACCACCAGGGCTGGAACCTGCAGTACTGCAGTCGGGATTTAACTCGTGCATTCGTTTTCCTGGGGGGCTGGGGTGGTCCATGGAGCCCAGAGCACCACAGAAGCCACTTTCTTTCTCCTCCCCCAACCCTCACCCTGACCTCTCCCAAGGACTGTGACTTCCAGGACACCTGGGGAGCTGGACAGAACTCCTAGCACACTAAGGAAGCTATTCTTAGAACAAAGTGTCCCAGCCTTCTGCTCCTGATGCTGTCATTCTGTCCCAGCTGCTCCCCACCACTCTGCCCTGGTCTGAGGCAGGAATGTGACTGAGTTCAGCCACTCCTCTGAAAGTCCTGACTTCCCTTTCATCAGCGGGTGGGGCAGACTGAGAGGTAAGGTCAGCTGGGGACCTGGGCCTGGGGAGGAGTCTTCCAGCTTTGGTTCCCAGTGGCCTCTGTGACTGTGGAAAGCTATAGAGGAGCAGAGGGCAGGGAGGGAGCATGGGAGACCAGGGATTGCCGTAGTGGCCCCAAGAGTAAAATGGTGTCTGTCCTTCTATGTTTAGTCATGTGGTTCCAGGGCTGGGGCTCCTGGGTGCTTAGGACTGCTGGGTATTTTCTCAGCTGTTGTGGTGGGGTTCATCTTGTTGCCACAGGTAAGGCTAGGCACACTCACCCACAGGTCCTCAGGCCATTTCTTCAGGTCATCTGTAATTTACATGTGAAGTCATGTGTCATACACCAGGCAGGACATAAGAGTCAATAATAACATGCATTGATTCATTCATCAAAGATTTGCTGAGCTCCTACTATGTGCCAGGCTCTTGACTAGAAATCTGGAATAGAGGAATGAGCTAGACAGATACAACTCACGGTGCTCATAGAATGGTAGGAGAGAAAGACAAGAAACAAGTGACAAAAAAACACATATTGAATAGTTGAATGAGGGTATGTGTGCCTGTAATCCCAGCAGCTCAGGAGGGAGGCTGAGGCAGGAGGATCACAAGTTCAAGGCTAGTCTGGGCAACTTAGTGAGAGACCTCATCTCAAAATAAAAAATAAAAAGGGCTACGGATATAGCTCAGTGGTGGAATGCCTCTGGATGCAATCCTTAAAACAGAGACAGAGAACACACATGCTAGGGATGTAGCTCAGTGGTAGAGTTTTTCCTAGCATGTGTGAGGCCCTGAGTTCAACCCCCAGCTCCACAAAACAACAGAAAACACATGTTGAGGGCAAAATGTTATAATGTCATCTATGTGATCTCATTTTCTTTTTTTTTTTTTTGGTACTGGGGATTGAACTCGGGTACTCGACCACTGAGCCACATCCCCAGCCCTATTTTGTGTTTTATGTAGAGACAGGGTCTCACTGAGTTGCTTAGCACCTCACCGTTGCTGAGGCTGGCTTTGAACTCGCAATTCTCCTGTCTCAGCCTCCCTAAGTGCTGGGATTACAGGTGTGGGCCACTGTAACCGGCTGTAATCTCATTTTTCTCTTTGTGAATCTATTGGGTATACTTTACAGTTTGGATATGGGGAGTGTCTGCTCTATTCCAGCTTGTACTAGGCTCCTGGAGGAAGCGAGTAGCGGAACAGTTCTTTCCTGCCTGAATATTTGGCATTGATAGAGTCTTGTAGACTTTCCCAGTAATTCCTTCATCAGCTCTATTATGGGCTTCCTTCGCTACAGTAACAGTACACACTGGGCGGCTTATTACCACACAAGTTTGCTGGGTCCCATGGCACACACCTGTAATCCCAGCAGTTTAGGAGGCTGAGGCAGGAGGATTGCATGTTCAAAGCAAGCCTCAGCAACTTAGTGAGGCCCTAAGCAATTCAGTGAGACCCTGTCTCAAAATAAAGAAGGGCTGGGGATGTCACTCAGTGGTAAAGCGTCCCTGGATTCAGTCCTCAGTACCCAAAACAAACAACAAGAATAATAACAAAAGACCACAGACATTTATCTTCTCATAGTTCTGGAGGGTAAAAGTCTAAAATCAAGGTGTCCTGAGGAGCACCTGGCTCCTCTAGCTTCTGGTGACTGCTGGCTGCTCCTGGGTCCTTGGCTGCGGCCGCATCTCTCCAGTCTTGGCCTCCTCCTCACATGTCTGTGTACAAAGTTCCCTTGTCTCACAGAGACACCAGTCACTGGTTTGGGGCCTACCTGAAACCAGCATGACTTCATTTTGGATTGCTCACTTCTGTGATGATCCTGTTTTTAAACAAGGTCACATTCACAGGTGTCAGGAGTTTGGACTTGAATGTGTCATTTGGGGGCATGGCCATTCTACCTCTGGAGGTGCATGAGTAGCCAAAGACATATTAACAGAATAGAGAAGGCCAGGGTTGGCCTGGGAAGGCGGGGTGCAGATTTGCCCTTAGTGACTTCTGTGTGTTCAACGTTCAGTTATCGTTACATTAAATTATTTATTTTTTGGTGCCAGATATTGAAACATCTAGCATTTTATATGGGTCATCTTAGTCAATTTCACAACTGTGTTTTTCTTTCTAATTTAAATTTTTTTTTTTTTTTTGTACTGGAGATTGAACTCAGGGGCACTTGACCACTGAGCCACATCCGCAGCCCTATTTTGTGTTTTATGTAGAGAGAGGGTCTCACTGAGTTGCTTAGTGCCTTGCCCTTGCTGAGGCTGGCTTTGAACTCACGATTCTCCTGTCTCAGCCTCCCTAAGTGCTGGGATTATAGGCTTGTGCCACTGCACCGGCTTCTAATTTAAATTTTTAGTTTGAAGATTTTTTGTTGTTGTTGTTTTTGTTATTACTGAAGCATTCCTCACCCTAGTATAGTTTTATTTTTGAATCTTTTACACATAAAAATAAAGTAACATTTTGAGTATGGTAACATGCAATTTTGTAAATGACTATACCACTGTAACTAAATGAATGATACTACTAAACCTTTTATTTTATTTATTTGTTTTTATTTTTAGTGGTGCCAGGGATGGAACTCAGGGCTCATGTGTACTGGGCAAGTGCTGTGCTACTGAGCCATATCCCAGCCCCAAACTAATTATTAGGCTGTGTACCTTTTTTCACAAAATATGATTCGCCACTTATTCTTTCTTTTTTTTTTTTTAATTTTTGGTACTGGAGATTGAACTCGGGGCACTCGACCACTGAGCCACATCCCCAGCCCTATTTTGTGTTTTATGTAGAGACAGGGTCTCACTGAGTTGCTTAGCGCCTCGCCATTGCTGAGGCTGGCTTTGAACTCACGATTCTCCTGTCTCAGCCTCCCAAAGTGCTGGGAATACAGGTGTGTGCCACTGCACCTGGCTTCATCATTTATTCTTGGATTTATCAGATATTTGACTGCCTGATGAATCTTGGATACTTTTTTTTTTTTGGTCCACATTTGGACCCAAATTGAAAATAATAACTTGTGGATTAAAATTTGTGTCCATGTGGAAGAGAATATACCTGGGATTAAGTCAGAGAATACAAATCTTGCATAAAGTATCTCACAAAGGACAGCATCACAAGATATACAAGGTATTCATTTATTTGAAAGCACATTTTATCCAAATTTGACTGACAGTTGCATGTGAATGTATATGTGCTGTAAGAAAGGTGTTATGTGTTTTATTTTGGGATTGAATCAAGGGCCTTGAGTGTGCTAAGCCTGTGCTCTACCCTTGAGCCACACCCCAGCCCCATATGTGTCTTAAGATATCAGTAATTTTTACATTGCTTTGTATTAATCATGAACAATTAGATGTATGACATTGAACTCTGAATGTATGTATGTATGACAAATATATTCTACATTAATACTTGCATATATAATACGTTCATATATACTTGTTACGTATATTATATAATCACATGACTATATACATTGTATATATGGTGTATATATTTTATAATCAGTAAAATTGATAAATTTACATTGCTTTAGGAAGATTATTTTAGAACTAGATTTGGGTTACCTCAGCCTCTCAAGTGTCTGGGATAATGTGTGTGCACTGTATCTGGCCTATTTTTTGAAATCTTTTTTTTTTTTTTTGGTGCCAGGGATTGAACTCAGTGGTACCTGACCACTGAGCCACATCTTCAGCCCTATTTTGTGTTTGTTTTTTTTAAAATTTTTTTTTCTTAGTTGTAGATGGATACAATGTCTTTATTTTATTGCTTTGTATGTGGTGCTGAGGATCGAACCCAGGGCCTCACGCATGCAAGGCGAGCGCTCTACCTCTGAGCCTCAATCCCGGCCCCTACTTTGTGTTTTATGTAGAGACAGGGTCTCACTGAGTTGCTTAGTGCCTGGCCGTTGCTGAGGCTGGCTTTGAACTGGCAATTCTCCTGTCTCAGCCTCCCACAGTGCTGGGATTACAGGTGTGCACCACTGTGCCCAGTTTATTGTAGTCTTTTTTGATTTGGGTTGCATATAAATTGGCATTACATATAATTATTTGAGAATAACATTGAGTGAATGACCTACCATTGCAGAATGGTCAAAATTTTATATTTATCGGGCATTGATTTTCTTAATATTTATTTGTGCAAGTTTGGGAACCAGGTTGGTAAGTCAGAATTGTCCTGGAAGCCAAAGGAGGGGTCCGTGCAATCTTGTTTTGGCTTGGTAGAGACAGGAAGGCATGTCCTCTATACAGATCTGTAGCTTCTGTGCAGCAAGATGCTATTTGGTTCCCCCAAACGCCTTTCATTTGTTTCCAGCATCAACTATCTGAATATATATTACTTTTTATATTATGACATTTTTTGCAACATTTTTTTAGGTAGGTGTCCCTACTTGCATGTTCCTACAAGGAAACTGAGATACCTTGTCTAAAGATCTTATTCTGTGGAGTGAGGAACCTAAAGTAGCTGAAGCCTTGACTCCTTAACTGTTTCTAGGGTGTGGATCTCTCCCTTCTCAGGGCTGTATGACACTTTGGGGTCTATGTGAATGCAAAATAGATGACATATATTGAAGACTTTGCAGAAAAATTCTAAAATAATACCTGCTATCCAAGCTGGGTGCAGTGGTGCATGCCTCTACTCCCAGCACTTTGGGAGGCTGAGACAGGAGGATCATGAGTTCGAAGCCAGCCTCAGCAACGGTGAGGCGCTAAGCAACTCAGTGAGACCCTGTCTCTACATAAAGCACAAAATAGGGCTGGAGATGTGGCTCAATGGTCGAGTGCCCCTGAGTTCAATCCCCGGTACCAAAACAACAACAACAACAACAAAAAAACCCTGCCATCCAAGTTAAAAAATCTGAACATTCAGCTGGGCGCGGTGGCTCAAGCCTGTAATCCCAGCACTTAGGGAGGCTGAGACAGGAGAATCGCGAGTTCAAAGCCAGCCTCAGCAACGG
>CM053407.1:121200561-121307388 GCA_028644305.1 Xerus rutilus | reverse complement strand
AAAAAAATTTTTTTTGTAGTTGTAGATGGACAACATGCCTTTATTTTATTTTATTTTATTTTTGTGGTACTGGGGATTGAACTCAGGGGCACTTGACCACTGAGCCACATCCCCAGCCCTGCTTTGTGTTTTATGTAGAGACAGGGTCTCACTGAGGTGCTTAGCGCCTCACCGTTGCTGAGGCTGGCTTTGAACTCGCGATTCTCCTGTCTCAGCCTCCCTAAGTGCTGGGATTACAGGCTTGAGCCACCGCGCCCGGCTATGCCTTTATTTTGTTTATTTTTATGTGGTGCTGAGGATCGAACCCAGTACCTCATGCGTGCTAGGCAAGCACTCTGCCACTGAGCTACAACCCCAGTCCCTATAGTGTCATTTTATATAAGGGACTTGAGCGTTCTTGTGTTTTGGTGTCTTTGGGAGTTCCTGAAACTCTTTCCTCTCAGATACTGAGGAATGACTGATTATAAATGAAATTGGCTGATGAGGTAATACTACGTCCCCTGCAGGCACTGCTTATATTTAATGTGTATTAAATCATTTCATCTCAGGACAACCTCTGATTTTTATTCCTATGTTATAGGAAGGGAAACTTACACTCAGAGAAGCTAAGTGGTCCAAGGCACAGTTGGAAGTCCAGCTGGGATTTGGATTCATGAATCTTTGTGTGGTGCTGGTATGGGCAGCTGAGTTCTGGCCCTCCGTGCTGACTTGCAGGAGCCTAGGGGGCTATGATTTTATTTCATTTTATTTTATTTTTTGGTACTGGGGATTGAACACCAGGTTGATTAATCATTAATCATTAATGATTAGCCACATCATTAGTACTTCTATTTTTTATTGTGAGATGGGGTCTCACTAACTTGCTAAGGGCCTCACTATGTTGCTGAGTCTGGCTTTGAACTTGTGATCCTCTTGCCTCAGCCTCCCCAGTTGCTGGGGTTACAGGCGTGCACTACTACACCTGGCTGGGGCTGTGATTTTAGGATTCTTATCTTATCTCTTACCTCCCCAGCAACCTCCTTGAATATGACCTTGAGCAAGGTTGGGGCTGAGAGGTAGCCAGAGAAGGGGGAGTGGCCAGAGAAGAGGGTGGCCTTGGGGGCTCAAGCAACAGGTTCTCTGCCTAGTGGACCTCCCAGAAAACCTAAATTGAGCTCACCTGTTTCAGTTGCCCTGGTTAAGGGAGGATCAGCACTGCCAAGATCATAGCCAGGATTTCCAGCGAAGGCCAGGGATGCCCCCTGGTGGATCCACACCCTCCAGATATAAAATCAAAGCTGGTGTTTGTATCTGCTTCCCAGGATGCCTAGGCTGGGGAGCCTGACCACTGACCTCTGGGGTTCTTTTTTGTTTTGCTGTGTTTTAGCATGTGAGCAGAGTGCACAGTGTTTATTGCAGGATGTAGGATAAGAGCCTGGGCTCTGGCATTTGATTGAATTGGCTTCACATGTCAGCTGTCACTCACTGACTGGGCACTCTACATCTAGTTAGTTGTCTGGGCTTCAATGTCTCATCCATCAAATGGGTGTAACTGAAGTTCCACATGGCCGAGTTGTGGCCCTGAGAGCTCTGTAGAGAGCGGGATCATGCTGGGGAGCTCAGTGAGTGTGCATGGTTATAATTGGTAGAAAGAGTGTCTTCCAGGGAACGGGAGCCGGTTACTTTGTCTCTGGGCCTTGGTTTCCTCCTTTGTAAAGTAGGAACAATCTGACCTACCTTCCAGGGTGGTTATGAAAATTAGATCTTGACTTAAATTTAGGAACACCTAAGTTCTGCTACACACTTAAGAGGTTAATTTTATGATTTAATTCCTACTGTGTGAATGGCACTGTGTTTATTTATTCAACAAATATTGACCAAGGGCCTGTTCTAGGGCAGGTTCTGAGTCCAGAGCTGGGCATGTAGCAGAGAACAGGATGAGATTTTTTTTTTTTTTTTTTGGAGGGGGAATGAGACTGTTAACCCATATCAGACTCCAAGTTCATTGAGTGTTTTGTCTATTTCAAGGATCAGCAAACCTTTCTCCGTAAAAAGCCAAAGAGCAAACATTTCAGACTTTGCAGGCCATGCATTTTTTTGTCACAACTACTCGTCTCCACCCCTGGAACATGCAAGTAGCCCTAGACAATACGGAAGGCAAGGAGCATGGCTGGGTACCAAGCAAATTTTATATGTGCACCTGAGAATTTGAATTTCACATAATTTTCACGTCAAGAAATACTATTCTTTTGATTTCCACCATTGCATTTGAAAATGTAAAAAACCCTTTTAGCTTGTGAGCTGTACTAGGCAATGGGCCGGATTGGCCCTGGGACTGTCATTTGCTGACCCCTAGTGAGCGTACCCATAAAGTTTTGCAGCAGCTGTGAATAAGGGGTCACCCGTTTCTTTTCCTTCTTTCTTTCTTCTTTTTCCCCCCCAGGTACTGGGGATTGAACCCAGGGCCACTCTTTTTATTTTTTCTTTTGAGAGATAGTCTTGCCAAGTTGCCCGGGATGACCTTGAACTTGTGATTCTTCTGCCTTATCTTCCCAGGTTGCTGGGATTACAGTATAGGCATGTGGCTGTATACCCAACCTACCTTTTGTGTTTTGTTTTGTTCAGTATTTCTAAGTCTTTGTGGACCATACATTTGTCACTGAGCTGTTGGGGAGGTGGGGTCTTTCCAGATTAGATGACGAGTTTCCCTTGCAGTCATAATGTTCATTTTGCCTGTGACATGCAGGAGGTTCCAGCCTCCTTAGTAAGTCACCCTGAACTTGGCAGTCTGTGTTGTCTGTTTTCTCCTCTTTCAAAGCACTTCTCTCAGTCATTCCTCCCCACGTGGCTGGTTCCCATTTTACAAATGCAGGCTGGAGAGGGCCTCAAGGGTTTGTTAGTCAGCAGCAATGACTGGAAAGCTCACTCTGGCAGCAGTATGGGGCTCAGTGGGAGGGGTGGTCTGCAGCCCCTTTAGGAAGCCATTGAGGACACCTTAGAAAACAGTCATGGAGGGCTGCCACTCCCGTGGAGGGAGGCAGACAGGGTGGAGAAATGTCAGGTCAGGAAAACGAGAGCATCAAGCAGACATGGAGCAGAGGTGAGGAGAATGGGAACCCTGGAGGAGGAGCAGGTGTTTTGTGAGGGGCTTCCAAGTGGCTTCTGGAGCCCCGTGCTGACAGGAGCAACCAGCATGTGGATTGTGCCCCCAGGGAGCCGGCGGCTGGTGGATGTGATGGATGTGAACACCCAGAAAGGCACAGAGATGAGCATGTCCCAGTTCGTGCGCTACTATGAGACACCCGAGGCACAGCGGGACAAGCTGTACAACGTCATCAGCCTGGAGTTCAGCCACACCAAGCTGGAGCACCTGGTGAAGCGCCCCACTGTGGTAAGTCTGTCCCAGGTTCCCCCGACACCTGCCATCCATCCCCTTCCTGCCTGCCCTGCCCCTGAGCTGGGAATGGCTGGCATGGGTGTGGCCAAGGCTGGTCCCCTGGGTGCTGAGGGAGTAGACGTGGGGAGCAGGGTTTTGCCTTCTGTGCAGGCTGAGGCAAGAGGAAGGGATGGAGTGGGTGGGGGTGACAGCTCAAGGCTGCCAGGGCAGAGGGGGCATTTGCTTTTGTCCTGGTAGTGGACAAAAGGAACTTAAGAGTGGCCTGGGTTCCAGGTGGACCTTGTGGACTGGGTGGACAATATGTGGCCCCAGCATCTGAAGGAGAAGCAGACGGAAGCCACGAACGCCATTGCAGAGATGAAGTACCCGAAAGTAAAGAAGTAAGACTGCCTGGTTGGAGGTGGGGGAGGGGAGGGTGGTCCTTGCCTTGGGGAGGCTGGCACGAGGATGCCTGCTGTCCACTTGAATTTGAGTGTCACTTTGCAGCTGACCCCCTTCAGAGCTGAAGGACTGGGCTTGGCTGGGCCACACTTGGGACATGAAGGGTGTGGGCCTTGGTTTGGGCAGGTTGGCATCTTGCTTCTCAGGAATGCAGGGCTCTGATTCCTGCACCAGCCATCCTTCAGGCCTCCCCACAGCTCCCCTGGGGAGGACATGATCTGAGGAGGAAAAGCTGGGGGAGACGATTCCATGTACATCTCTGTGTGTGTGTGTGTGTGTCTGTGTGTGTGTCTGTGTGTTTGTGCGTCTGTGCAAACCTTGGTCTACTCCCTCCATGTGACAGCATGCCCTGGGAATGGGCGTTTTCAGAAGGACTTGCCCATAGTGGACACTGTTTTAGGCCAGAGCACGGGAAAGGTCTGGTGTTTCTCTTTTCCTTGGTGTTGAGACCTGGGATCTCTGACCCAGAAGAACCTTTCCTGAGCAGAGCTTGGGGTCCTCTTACTCACCAGAAGTGTCTCAGAGGGTGCCCTCCCAGCAGGGGGTTGGTGCAGGGCAGGGAAGGTGACCATGATCAATAGCAGAGGCCTCACTAGACATGGCACGACCAGCAGCATAGCCTGTGATTGATTGGTCAACCCCAGCCGAGGCACCTCTGGGCCTCTCCATGTTCAGGGACTTGATAAATGGATCCCTGGGCAGAAGTCGCCTTAGGGATTTCCACCAGCTCAGGCCCTCTGTTTCCATCCCTTAAAGGGGAAGGAGCTGCTGGCTGTCGCAGGCAGGGCTAGTGCTCTGAGCTTCCTAGAAGAGTTGGCGCTGGCGGCCTGGATCCATTAGCATCTCTGTGCTCCTGGATGCCAGCAGTGCCCCCAGAAGCTTCCAGGCTGTGAACTTGCCATTCCCTCCACCTTCCGTTCAGCATTGTGTATTAAATGCAGAGCGAGTGCCAGCCTTCCTAGGGGAAGCCAACTGGTCTTGGGCTTCTAAACGTTTTGCTTTCAGCAACCCCCTCCAACCCCCTCTCTAATTGCTCCATGGACATTTCTCTTCCCCTTCAGTTGAAGCTCCATACATCACTTGGATTTTGTTGCATCAATGGGAGAGACCTGGCTCGAGGTGGGGAGGGAGAGTAGCAGGGTTTGTTTCCAATTCTGTTTTTTTTTTTTTAAATATTTTTTAGTTATAGATGGACACAATATCTTTGTTTTATTGCTTTGTATGTGGTGCCGAGGATCGAACCCAGGGCCTCACGCATGCGAGGCAAGCGCTCTACCGCTGAGCTACAATCCCAGCCCCTCCAATTCTGTTTTTTTCTGACTGCAGCAAAATTTGCAGAGCCCCTGGGAGGGGAAGTAGAGAGAGGGAAAAAGATTGAAGCCCCATCCTGTGGAGAAAGTGTCCTGCAGCACAGGGCTGCTCCCCTGTGGCTCTGATCCCGGGCCCTAGGAAGCAGATTCTTGGGAGGAGGATAGGGAAGGAAGAATCCAGGGCTGAAGTCATCAGGAGAGTTTGGAGAGGATGCTTACCCTGGGCTGAAGGCCACAGTGGCAGTGGGAGGAATGGGGAGGGATGGAGAGGGTATGGGACGCCAGTTAGTCATCCAAAGGCAAATCACGGCTCCTGGACTGGCCCATCATTTGATTGATTCATTCAGCAACCATGTGCTGAGCATCTGGTTGGTGGTGGGCACTGGCGACACTGTGTATGGGGGAACCGGATGAGGCCCCTGCACACACGGAGTATACAATTTATGGGAGAGACAGATGTTAATCCTACAAAGAGAGACAACGCTTGGAACCTTGCATTTGGGATGAGGCCACCCAGCAAAGAGGCACGTGGTGGGACTACCTGGTCAGAGGGGTCAGGGAACAAATCCCAAACTGGGTTCTGAAGGGTTTAGGGGGCTCCTTAGGTGATGAGGACTGGAGTTTTTTTCTGGCTGGCTACAGAGGACCTGGGATGGCTGGGAGGAACAGGGGAACAGCTGTGGATATGGGAGCAGGGTGGCCTTGGGCCAGACTGAATAGAGCCTGATGTCCCAATTTCCCCCCAAAAGAGTCAGGAACCTCTCTGAGATTCAAAGTGGGCAGGATGTGTTCAGGATTTTATTCTGCAAATCCTCCTCTATGTGGATTGGAGCAGGCGGGGCCAAGCAGATGAGAGGAAGCCACTATCTGGCCTAGATAGAGAAGGATGGGGCACGGGAGAGAAGAAGGGAGAGGAAATTTGGACACATATTTAGGAAGTAAAATAGGCAGCACTGGGTGATGTCAATATCCGTTAAGGTCTGCCTTACCTTCCTGAGATTCCTTTAAAGAGCAAGCTCTATAAACACATTTCGAATCCCTCGAAGGATCAAAAAATTGGGCTCACACAGTTTGCTAGGACCGTATGTCTTCGAGGCATTGGCTGGATGGTGTAGCAAATAGATTTCCAAACTCTGTCAGCAGCCGCAGAAACTTGTTACAGAATTTGAACCTTGTTAAGAAGGAAATTGTCACCTTGGAAATAATCCATTTGTTTGGCTGAAAAGAATGCTGATTTCAGATGTTCATAAGCAAGGTAAAAATCCCACCACGACAAAATCCTCTGGGACCGCGGAATGGTTCTGTGGAATTTAATTAAAATGACATTGTTTCTGGAAATCGCAGAGCTTCCTTGCTGGAGGCGCCTGCAGAGCAGAGACAGGTGACGGTCCTCCTCAATCAAAGATTTGTGGGCGTAGAGGGGGAGTGTGAGGCCCTGCTGCTTTCTCCCTGGCTCCTGGATTTATGCTGTTCACTCGTGGTCTGGGGGTGCTTTAGGAATTTCAGGGGGTTTTGGTTGAGATACCTAAGGCAAGGTAAAATGACCTGTGGAGACAAAAGGTTTGTAAAAAGTATGCTAATGTATGTTATCGTATGGTACAAGACACTTCTGTAAGTGCTTGATAGATTACAATGGATAAAGTCAAGTCCCTATTCTCATGGAGGATGTTGGAGCTGGGGAGAAGAGACAGGCAAGCAAATAAGGGAATAATATGGTGACAAGTGTCTTAAAGAGACCTAAAGCAGGGGCTAGGATTGTGGCTCAGCGGTAGAGCGCTTGCCTCGCATGCGTGAGGCCCTGGGTTCGATCCTCAGCACCACATACAAAGCAATAAAATAAAGACATTGTGTCCATCTACAACTAAGAAAAAATTAAAAAAAAAAAAGAGAGAGACCTAAAGCAGGCAGGGCAGGCAGGTGCACACCTGTAGTCACAGCAGTTTGGAAGTCTGAGGCAGAGGATCTCAAGTTCAAGTTCAGCTTAGGCAATTTAGTGAGGCCCTAAGAAACTTAGTGAGACCATCACAAAATAAAAAAATAAAATTGAAAAAAGGGCTGGGGATGTGGCTCAGTGGTAAAGTACGCCTGGGTTCAAACCCCAGTACAAAAACAAAACAAGACAAAACAAAACAAAAACAAACAACAACAACAAAACCATAAAGCAGGATGAAGGAGAAAGAGAATGATGGGGGGTGACCCCAAGGATCTTACCTGCATCTCTACCCTATAGAAATACTTTGATTGTGTAGAACTATTTGACTTGAATTCCTTTTATGTCTAAGCAACTGATAATTATTTGGGACTATCTCTGCATTAGTGTTTTGTTTTTTGTTTTGGTGGAACTGGGGATTTGGACCCAGGGGCACTTAACCACTGAGCCACATCCCCAGCCCTTTTTATTTATTTATTTATTTATTTTTAATTTTTTGGTACTGGGGATTGAACTCAGGGACACTTGACCACTGAGTCACATCCCCAGCCCTATTTTGTGTGTGTGTGTGTGTGTGTGTGTGTGTGTGTTTTTTTATGTAGAGAACAAGGTCTCACTGAGTTGCTTAGCATCTCGCCATTGCTGAGGCTGGCTTTGAATTCGTGATTCTCCTATCTCAGCCTCCCAAAGTGCTGGGATTACAAGCACCTTTTTATTTTTCATATTGAGACAGGGTCTCATTAAGTTGCCCAGGTTAGCCTGGAGCGTGCAATCCTTCTGCCTCAGCTTCCTAGTCTCTAAGATTACGGGCATGAGCCACAGTGTTCAGCTGTTTTAGTTCTTTATTGCTGCATAACTATGATCCTAAAGCTTCATGGCTAAAAAAAAAATTTTTAGCAGCTTTAAACAATGATTTCTCTTGGTCAGGAATCTGAAAGTAACCTAGTAGGATGGTTTGGCCCAGAGTCTCTTAGGATGTGTGTGAAGACTTAGGTCTGGTGGGCACAGTGGGGCACCCTGTAATGCCAGCTGTTCTGGAGGCTGAGGCAGGAGGATCACTACTTTGAAAGCCTTGGCTATTTAGGAAGACTCTATCTTAAAATTAAAAGGGTGGGGCATGGCTCAGTGATAGGACTCTGCTAGGTTCATTGCCTAGTATTGCAAAAACAAAACCAGAAGAGACTTAAGCCTGGGTTGCATTTATATGAAGGCTCAGTGGGGGACTGAAGGATCCAAGATGGGCATTTATGTGGCTGTTGGCAGGAGATCTCAGTTTCTTGCTGCATGAACCTCTCCACAAATTCACTTGAGCATCCTCATGACTGACAGCTGTTTCCCCAGAGTGAGTGGTTCAAGAAAGACCAAGGGGGAGAACACAGTGCTTTTCATGACCTAATTTTGAAAGTCACTTCCTGTTTGCTTGTGCTGTCTTCTATTAATTAGTCTGGCCCATACTCAAGGGGATAGGAAATTGGTTCCACCTCTTGAAGAGAGGAGCATTGAAGAATTTGTGGACACATTTCAAAGTCTCCACAATCCCATATGACATGGGTGTACCTTTCTCTGTAAGAAAGACTGGGCATTATAATGCATTCCAGGAAGGTATTAGGGAGTCTCCTCCCCTTCTCTGCTGCTCCTATAACACCAGGGTTTGCAGAAATGAGGTTTGCTCGTGTGATCAAGATATGCTGTGGACCAACAAGCAGCAAAGGAACTCAGAAGATCAGCCAAAAGGGGACTTCACGTAAAGCATATGTTTGGCCCATATGTTTGAGAGTTAAATGCACCCCTCCCTTGTTTTTTTACTTCATGGGGGCGGTAGGAAAAACTGGGGGAAAATATATGGGTGAGAAGCTGAAAGACAGAATGAAGATGGGCATTGGGCCAAGCAACTCACAGGGCTGCCTCGGCCCTTCTCTGGCCCCTGCAAATCTTTCATCTTTTTTTCGGAGACTCAGTTTTACCTTCTGCAAAGTGGAGGTTCTGTCATCCCTATCCTGCCTGCCTCCCGCGATGTGGGAGTGCATGTGACACGTGGAGTGCCGTCCCCCCGTGGGACAGCATGTTTGTCCACGTGGCCTGTTGGACTCTGGCATACTCTGCTGTTCAGTGTGCCCTACTTGTTTTGGTGTAGAGCTTATCTCTACAACCACGTTCACCTCTGAACTCCAAGACCTCATCATCCGTGTTGGCTGGCTTCATAAATCATCACCCCTGGTCCCATCAGGCAGAGAAACTGGTCTAAGACGCTGCCAGCATCAAACAGGGAGGAAGCTGTGGGCCAGACCCCAGGCCTTTGGATTCCTGGTTTCTTTTTCCTGCTTCTCTACCATTCTGTGTCCCGAAAGGTGTGCACCAATGCTCTGTGTTAGACACTGAATATTTGAATATCTCAGCACTACTGTTGGCAGATGTAGTATCCTTATTTTGCAGATAAAGAAACTGAAGTTCATAGTAGTTCAATGCAGGTAATGTGAGGGTAAAACAGTATAGACTGGTGGGGCTTGTGGATAACTAGAGAGCCAGGCCTTTAGGAATTCTTTTTTAAAAAAGCATTTCTAGCCAAAGTGAATACATCCTGGTTTGCCCCTTGAGGTCACCAGTTAGAGGTCCTTGACTATTTCTACAGATGGGGATGCTGAGTTTCTGAAAGGGGGAAGGTCTATCTGAGGTTGCACAGCTGATTAGAATAACGATAGGGGTTAGCCGGGCGCGGTGGCACAGCCTGTAATCCCAGCACTTGGGGAGGCTGAGATGGGAGAATCGCGAATTCAAAGCCAGCCTCAGCAATGGCGAGGTGCTAAGCAACTCAGTGAGACTCTGTCTGTACATAAAACACAAAATAGGGCTGAGGATGTGGCTCAGTGATAGGGTTGTTGCTCAGTAGGGTTGTTGCTTAGATATGGTCCCTGCCAGCAAAGAGCTGAGGCATTTGTGACTCAAAAAGAAAAATTGTTCATGTGGATAGCATGGTCCAGCTGTTAGGGTGGTCTCCTCTGTTGGCTTATTTAACCCCACATCCATTTCATAAGTGGGACAAAATTCTTGCTCAAGGATACCTCCTGGTGACTGTTGCTCAAATCCAAGATGGAGACTATTTCTCAGAGCCACACCCCCAGCCCTATTTTGTGTTTTATGTAGAGACAGGGTCTCACTGAGTTGCTTAGCGCCTCGCTGTTGTTGATGCTGGCTTTGGACTACGATCCTCCTGTCTCAGCCTCCCAAAGTGCTGGGATTACAGGTGTGTGCCACCGCATCTGGCTTAATTTTTCTTTTAAATAGGCAAAGCATGCACCTGCTAAGAAAATCCAACCAGTTACAGAGAGTTTGTAGTCTAACCTCCTCGGCAGACCACTGCCAAGTACTAAAAGTGGACTTGGCCATTAACATCACCAGGAAGCAACTCCTTGCCCAGGTCACTGACCCCACCTTGAAATGGCTTCAGTGTTTGCATCCTCCAAATGTGGACGATTGGGTTGTTTGAAGGGTGAAATGAGATTGTATGTGTAAATAGCTGCTTTATTATTAACAATTATATAACTAGAACCTATTGATATTGGTGGGTAGCCCCAGTGAAGGGTGTTTAGCCAAAGAATGGAGAAGCTTGGATTCTGCCCCTGCAGAGGAGACTGTCTCCTGCCCCCTTATGGTTTAGGGAAGGGTGTGGGGACAGGGTGGGTGGATGGTGACCCTGGTGACCTGTAGGGTGGGACTTCTGATTTGAGTTGGATCACCTCCTTCAGCGGAAGTCAGTGGTTGAGGTTCCACTGACTATCTTCTACACTGTATGTTAGAGTAGGGATCTGCCAGGCAGAAGGGGTGAGAGACTCCCAAGACTGGCAGTGACAGGTAAGCCCTACCACCTAACAGTCTCCATGACCGGGATGAGAAACTACCTCTGATCCTCCACTTCTGAAAGATGGGGGCCCTGGGAATGACCTTATATGGTTGTTGTGAAGTTTGGATTAAATAATTTAAGTATCATCGGTTCCGGTTAAGGGGTATTTATCTCAGTCAATTTGCATAATTCTGTAGAGTTACACAGGCAAGGGGCCAGGTAGGGGAAGGGGCAGCCAAAGAGCCTCATGGAACCCAGAGTTGAACTGCAGATCACTTCCTTCCATGTTAGAAGGATCAGGAAATGGCTCAGAGAAGGAAAGTAAGCTGCCCTAGGTCACACAGCTCTTAGCTCCTTAGGGTCTCAGTCTCTGAGCCTCATCCCTCCTTTCTTAGCTGCCACTCTCGGATGTGACACTCCCCGATCCCCTAGCACGGCTCCTTCCTTCAGCTGTGCCTGGAGGTGAACATTTCAATAAGGTGTCTTTGCTGGTCGTCACCCCAGCAGCAGGGTGGCGTCTACACCACGGGAAAACCCAGGCCGAGCGGCTGCGGGGAGAGCTACCCTCGCGCCGCCGCCCAGCCGGGGCCGGGGGGCGGCCGTGGGCGGCGGCGGCGTCCCCTGGCGCTGGCCGGGTGCGCTTCCCCGTCGCCGCCGCGGCCTCCCTCCGCCTCCCTGGCGGCGGCCGCGCCGCGCGGGTGTTCAGTTTCAGCGCGGGGATGAGCGCAGGCTGCGCCCGGCTCCCCGAGGAAGGAAGGCGGCGCGCGAGGGCCCCAGCGTCCTCGGCCGGGGCCTGGCAGCGCCGTGGAGGGGGCTCGGCTCCCGTTGCCGCCGGGGCCGGGCGCGCGTCGAGCCTCCGCCGCCGAAGGGGACGCCCGGGAGCCGCGCCGCCGCCGCCGAGGGTAACCGGGGCGCGCCGGGCGGGCCGGGCGGGCGTCCCTGCGAGGCGCCCCGCTCCTTTGTGGCGCTCCGGGCGGGGTGTGGGTGGCCTCCCGCCCGCGGGCTGCGCGGCCGGCGTCGCGGAGCAGCCCTTTGTGTCTCCGGGGCGGGTGCAAGCGCGGAGTGTGTGCCTTCGCGCCCGCACGGCGCCTCAGCCCGCCGCCCGGTGCCAGCTCTCCTGGGCCCTCCCCGCCAGCCCTTTGCCCGAGGGGACAGCGGCCCGGCCACCCAGGGGGAGTTTCTCTAAGTTGGAGGCAGTAGGGCTGGTGAGGCGGCCCGCCCGCGCAGCCCCAGGCAGCGCGCCCCGAAGTTGCTGCTGCAGGTGCAGCGCCCCCTCCCTCCCGCTCCTCCCCGCCACCTCGGGCCTCGGAGGGCGGGAACCCCTCAGGGGCTCAGCCGGAGGGGGGCTCTCGGTTTTCAGTCGCCAACTTGGGAGCCCTCCTGCATAGGAGCCACCTGGGCAGGGGCGTGCCCGGTGGGAGGCTGTCTGGGCCGGGGGCCGCCAGGCTGTTGCGGAAGCCGGGCTAGCGGGCGGGCGGCGGGGAGAGCTCAGCGGCCGTGGCACCGAGCCGGGGTGCCCATGTGACTGCGGTGTGCTTGGGAAGAGGAAGCTGTAGAGGTCAGTGCAAAGGCGTCACGCCAGAGCGAGCAGGAGAGAGCGGGGAGCCCCAAGTCGGCGCAGGCGGGAATCTGGGTGGCCTGTGAGGGGCCAGGGCCACACCACCCTGTCCCAGCCACCCTGACTGTTCAAATGCTTGCCATCACAGGGTGGGAGGGGCAGCCCAGGGCTGGTGGCCAGGAAATGAGGGACATAGGGAGGAGGGGCCACTTCAGGAGAAGCTGGTCTGGAAGTGGCCTCCCCTAGCCCCAAGGGGCCTCCGTTGATGCTGGAGGGTGACCCTGAAGGCAGATCAGACACAGACTCAACTTGGAGAACTTTCCCTGCACACAGCAGCCAGGAATTCCCATTTTCTACGTGCTGTGAAGGTTGGGGCTGGGGGCAGTCGGGGTGAGGGTTTGGCCAGGCAGCCCTGGGGCTTGGAGCTGGGGAGCCAAGCACCCTTCCTGTCCTGTCTGCTGTGGGTACCCCGGGTGGGCTCTAGCTGCAGGCTGAAGGAAGCTGGCAGGTTCCTCTAGCTCCACCCTGCACACACTTAAATTGTTTTCTCTAAACTGTGTTCAGCTGAGGCCTGGAGGAGGTGGAAACCAAGGTTAGATTAAAAAAAGAAAAGGAAAAAAACAAACCTAGATGAAGAGGTGGTTTTAGGGAAATGAGGACTAATATTTTGAAGTGGTGCTTAGAAGAGGCCGGTGTGGTCCGTGGGGGTGGGGTGGGTGAGGGCTTCAGGACCCCCCATTCCTTGGAGAGAAGAGGCTGTCAGAGGCCTTCAGTCTGGAGACACTGCTGGCCCAGGGCGGACAGGCAGGAGGGTGTGGAACCCAGAGTGAGGACTTCAACAGCCCTAGTGCCAGCTTCGTGACAGCCTGCGTCCTGGGCTGTCAACTACACCCCTCCGATGGGGTTGCTAGGCAGCGGGGCTCTGATGTACTGGAAGGCCTTCTGATTTGTCAGCCTCCTGCAGACACATGGTTAAGGCTCCTTCCAGCCTATCCGGAGGAGGGACGCGGGGCACGCTGCCTGCATACTGCTGAGCCCCGGGTCCACCTGAACGCAAGGTGCAAAAGGCAGCCAGAAGGAGGGGGCCCCAGCCCTGCCGCCTTCTAACCAGCTCAGCCCCACGCCCCCCATTCTCTCCACTCGGGCTTGCTGCTGGCTCCTCCCAGCCCGTCCCCGCCCCGTTCCTCCCCTCTTCCCCAAACCATGAAAAGCAAAGTGCAGCAGGGAAAAGAGGTCAGTGGGGTAAGCGTGTGCGCGGGCCTCTGGAGGTGCCAAGGTGCATGGGCATGAGCGGAGGGGAGGCTGCCCCCATCTGTGCCACCCAGGGCTCTTGTGGGAAGGGGTGAATGGCGGGGGGGTGGGCCCCCTGATACTGTTGTCCTCCAGGCCTGGACTTGGAAGCCTGCTCTGTGCCCCCTCCTCAAGCTCTGCCCACCCCTAGGAGGCCAGCGTGATGGCAGAAGAGAGGGACTGGTGCGATCCTGCAAGGAAGGGTGGACTCTGACTCTCCCTGGAGCGCTAGTGGGTCCTCCACCTCCCCAGCACACGCCCTCCAGCTCCTCTCCATCTCTCCGCCTGGCCAACACCCCCAGGGTCTTCTGTTGAATCTCTTCACTTTTTTTTTTTAAACGGCTTTATTGAGATAAAATTCCCATACCATTCACCCGTGAAAAGTGTGCCGTCCAGTCATTTTAGTGTGTTCACAGTTGTGCAACCACAATCAATTTTAGAACCAGCACAAACCCCTGTGCTCATTAGCGTTGTTCCCCATCCCCGCCCACCCCAGCTCTTGGCCTCCACCCATCTATCTGCTGCCTCTGGATTTGCCTACTCGGGACATTTCATAGGTGGAATCACACTGCATGGGCCTTCGTGGCTGATCTGCCTTGGCTTCTGGCTGCGTTGCTTGCTTGGAGATCAGTCACAGATTCTCTTGCCATGTAGCTGCCCCTGTGCCTTGCTCCATCCCCAGGGGCAGGGTCTTATACATTCTTGTGCATTTCTCTGTGTCCTGTCTTACTCAGGGCTGGACCACTGGTTCAATGAGTGAGATGAATGGGAACTAGTAATTGGCAAGCTGTGCAGGTGGTTTACAAGTGAATTCCAGGGGGCCCAGCTGCTACAAAGGGGGCTGGCAGCTTGGGAGAACTGTAGGTATCAGGTCTGTGAAGGAGCAGAGAGAAAGCCTCTTAGTTGGTTGGGGGTGACTCAGGGAGGAACACAGACAATGAAGGGACCTGTGGGTAGCCACCTCTCTCAGAAACCTGACAATAAATATGCCATCCCCAGCTGGGTGCAGTGGCACACACCTATAATTCCAGTGGCTCTGGAGGCTGAGGCAGGAGGATTGCAAGTTCAAATCCAGCCTCAGCAACGGCAAGGTGCTAAGCAACTTAGTGAGACCCTGTCTCTACATAAAAATACAAAAAATGGCTGGGGATGTGGCTCAGTGGTTGAGTGCCCCTGAGTTCAATCCCCGCAAATAATGCCATTCCCAGCCTTGGGGGTTTGGTGGCCCATGCTTGAGATTTGTCACCTGATCACAGGGGCATCCCCCTGGGGGAACTCCCATGTAGATTTGAATTTTAAAAAAAGGAAAGGAAATTTCCCAGCATCAGCGTTTATAAAAGAGCACCAGGTCAGGCAGCTCTGAAGCGTTGCTCACCTCCTGTGACTGCATTAAACTTCTGTTTCCCTGCTTCTGTGCTGCAGGTACTGTCTGATGAGCGTGAAGGGTTGTTTCACTGATTTCCACATCGACTTTGGAGGCACTTCAGTGTGGTACCATGTTTTCCGGGGTGGCAAGGTGAGTTCTGTTAACTCTCCAACTTTCGGTGTATCTCTGACTGTTTGAGCATGGAAGGGCTTGCTTACCTGTCCCCTTCCTTTTGCCCCTTTCCTCCAGCCACCCCTGCCCTGGGAGTACTTTCAGGACCACTCCATCCCCTGGGGCCATCTGTGGGCTCTCTGCCTCCTTCTGGAGGGCAAGATCAATGCCAGCTGTTTGGCATCATGTGTGGTTGTCCATTCATTCCCGCTTGCCCGGTCCAGTGTCTTAAGCACTTTTGGCCAGTTTGGAGCTGGGCTCGATTTCTAAGAACCTCCAGCATGCATTTCCCCTGGCTGTCATTTCAGCTCCACCACTGGGATCTTTCAACTTCATAGCCCAGTGCCAGGACCACCTGCCTCCAAAAACGCTCTATACTGCCTGAGCAGGGAAGTGGGTGTACGTTCAGGGTGCTCCCAATGGGTCTCTTCCATGTGTGTGTCCATGTGGGGATGTAGGTGTCCCTGCATGGATGTGGGTGCCTCTGGAGAATGTCCCTGTGCCTCCCTGCTCGTCTGGGTCAGCATGTGCATTTGTTTTGAAAGAACATGTTGGAAGAGAGTCTGGGAGGAAGTCAACCCACTTGATTCCAGATGTTCTTTCTCCTTTTCCAAAGTGAGAGCAAGCTGGGTTTATTTATTGGGCCATTTTATCATACAACTTAGGAAATTCCCTTCCTCTCCTTCCCCCACCTCTCATTCTCTTGTGGCTCAGGAGAATGCGCCCCCACGCCCCCTCTCCCCCAGCACAGGCAGTATTCCTTTCCTGATATTTCAGCAGGAATGGAGATTCCTTAACACTGGTCTTAGCCCTCCCTGCCTCCTCAGAGGCCCTTTAGACCTAGTCTTGGAGGAGCCCCTGGGGGTCAGGGCATGGATTCTCTCCCCGCATTGCCCTCCCCCCCAGGCAGGTGGGGCTGTCTTGATTATGTCAGGGCTTGGAAAAAATCAGAGTCTGGCTGATGACATCTTTTCCTTCCAAGATCTTTTGGCTGATCCCGCCAACCCTGCACAACTTGGCGTTGTATGAGGAGTGGGTGCTGTCAGGCAAACAGAGTGACATCTTCCTGGGAGACCGCGTGGAACGATGCCAAAGAATTGAGCTGAAGCAGGGCTACACGTTTTTCATCCCTTCCGGTAGGTTCTGGCCTGGCTGGCCCTGGGCTCTGGTCTGCCACTGGCTCCCCCAGCTTTCAGATTCGGATCCTGTAGCCCAGTGGTCACAACTGGGGTGTGAGACCAAGGGAGTGCTTGTCTGCGTCTGGCAGGTTTGATGGGCCATGCAGTGTGCAAGTTTCAGGTGGTAGGGAAAATCCAACCTCAATCTCCATGCCCGTGGGCTAGAATTCTGTGTCCCAAGGGAACTCCTCAGTCCTCCCCAGGACTTCCTTGGGAGATTTCTGTGTGAGATGATGGCAGGGACCCTTTAGGTACCACGAGTGGGTGCACCCCAGAGATTTGGGATGCAAGCTCTGGGGAAGGGCATTGAATAGTACCAGTTGGAATTGTGGCTATGGCCACTTATGAGCTGTGACTGCCTCTCTGTGCCTCTGTTCCCATCTGTGCAATGGGAGGAAGACTTCAGGGTGGATGTGAGGACTGAGTAAGCTGAGACCTACTTGCCTGCAGTTCTTTGGAGATGGACTGAGGGCTTTCGGCTGTCAGAGGCTGAGTCACTAATGGATGTGGCTGATGACCTAGGAGTCATGTTCTAGGTCTTAGGCTGCATTAACGGAAGCATTCTACCCAGGATAAGGGAGGTAACAGTCCGACCAGGCATAGAGTGAAGGCCACATGTGGAAGGTTGTGCACCTCTTGGTTATTATACTTTGGAGAGGATGTTAATATTAAGAGAAAGGAATCTAGAAACCACATTAGATGAGATGAGGAGTGTTTTGTATATATATATATATTTTTTTTTTTTCTTTTCTTTTTTTTTTGGTACCAGGGATTGAACTCAGGGGCACTCGACCACTGAGCCACATCCCCAGCCCTATTTTGTGTTTTATATAGAGACAGGGTCTCACTGAGTTGTTTAGCGCCTCGCCATTGCTGAGGCTGGCTTTGAACTCGCGATTCTCCTGTCTCAGCCTCCCAATTTTTTTTTTTTTTTTTTCTTAACCTGAGAAACAGGTGTGTGGTAGTTGTAGATAGTAAGGTAAAGGATTGTCTCCTGGAAGAAGGTGGAGCTGAGTGGTATTGGAATGACTTGCTCTGCTGGTAGTGAGCTCCCCATCGTTGGAAGTATATAAGAAGAAACTAGGGGGCTGGGGTCGTGGCTCAGTGGTAGAGCACTTGCCTCGCATGTGGGAGGCACTGGGTTCGATCCTCAGCACCACATATAAATAAAGGAATAAATAAAGGTCAATCAACAACTGGAAAAAAAAAAAAGAAACTAGCTATTGGTGGGTCAAGGAGTTTATAGGGGAAATGCCACTGGGTGTGCAAGCTTGTACCAGAGGATAAGCGCATCCTTTGAGGCCACTGAAATCCATCACATGGACAAGCTGGCTACACTAAGTTTGCTGAGAATTGGCCTTGGTTCTGGACATGGAGCAGGAGTCTGTAGTGTCAACAGGAGGGGTGGTGGTTGCGGCAGTGGTTCCCACAGTGGAGGGAGGGGCCTGCACACCTGAGCTCTTCTAGCAAATTGGGCAGAAGGTAGAGACTGCCCTCTTAGGAAAATGTGGGAATTGAGGATGGTGGGGTTTAGTAGGGGTGACTCTGTTACCGAGGCCCCAGTCCCCTGCTTGAGACAGAAGGGATTGTACTTGGTGGGCAGCAGGTATGTGGCGTGGAGCCTCAGGCAGGAGGTAAGTCCTAAAGTGTGCGCCAGCCATGCAGGTGTTGATAAGAAAGCCCTGGTTGCCCTCTGTGACCTTCCTATCTCTGTGCCTCAACTGTCACATCTCTGCAGAGGAAACGGTGTCCTAGGACTGAACTCTGGGACCCTCAAGATCCCTCCCATCCCTATCCCCTCAGTGCTGGGCCCTGTGTAGAACTGGGAAGCAGCTGATCATTCTGTTAATTGGTGATTTCAGCAAGTTGGGGAGGGTCCTGGGAAGCAGCTTCACAGCCACAGCAGGTGTATAATTGTCGAGGGCAGGAAGAGATGTGGATTTGAACCCCAGCAAGCAGGGATTAGACCCCAGCAAAGACTTCTGGCTTTGGGGGTCTTGAGGAAGATACAGGGATTTTTTTTTCCTGGATTTTTGAGAAATAGACAAGGGGCGATTGGCCTGGTGTGTTGGCTCCCACTCATTATTGCAATGACTAGGGAAGCTGAGACAGGAGGACTGTAAGTTTGAGGCCAGCCTCAGTAACTTAGCAAGGCCCTAAGCAATTTAGTGAGACCCTGTCTCAGAAATAAAAAAATAAGAAGGGCTGGGGATGTAGTTCAGTGGTTAAGCACTCCTGGGTTCAATCTCTGGTATTAAAAAAAAAAAAGAAAAGGGACCATTGGGATTTATCACCTGCCTTCTGGTGGTGGTGCCAGAAGGGCGGTAGCAACATAAATCAGTGGCTCACAGGCATCTTTTATTGGACCAATGAATTAAAAAAAAAAATTGGAGCCAGGCGCGGTGGCGCAAGCCTGTAATCCCAGCACTTTGGGAGGCTGAGACAGGAGAATCGCGAGTTCAAAGCCAGCCTCAGCAATGGCGAGGTGCTAAGCAACTCAGTGAGACCCTGTCTCTACATAAAACACAAAATAGGGCTGGGGATGTGGCTCAGTGGTTGAGTGCGCCTGAGTTCAATCTCCAGTACCAAAAAAAAAAAACATTGGGAACTGATATAGAATTACAGTTTTGCTAAAGATGGACATTAAGCTGGGCGCGGTGGCACACGCTTGTAATCTCAGCATTTTGGGAGACTGAGACAGGAGAATCGCGAGTTCAAAGCCAGCCTCAGCAACAGTGAGGCACTAAGCAACTCAGTGAGACCCTGTCTCTACATAAAACACAAAATAGGGCTGGGGATGTAGGTCAGTGGTTGAGTGCCCCTGAGTTCAATCCCCAGTACAAAAAGAAAAAGAAAAAGAAAGATGGACATTAATTAAAAACCCCAGGGCTGTATCTCCATGTTAGATAGAGCACCTGTCTAGAGGCCCTGGGTTCTATCCTCAGTACTGTAAAACCAACAAAACCAAGGGCAGAAACACCCATCATCTAATGCTGCTGTTTCATGGCCATTCTTACAGCACAGCAGGTGGACATACAGCCACACCTTGGCATCCCTGGTGGTTACCAAGCTCCATCTCCAGATGACTGATGATACCTAGTGATGTGTAAACTGTGTGCCAACAGTTGTGACTGTTGTTTAAGGGATAATGACAAGGAAAGCCTTGTCTGTGTGTGTTCAGTACAGATGCAATTTGTTTGGATATTTTTGATCCACAGTTGGTTGAAAGCGTAGATGCAGAACGTGTGGCTGAGCAGAGATGACAGGAAGAAACTTGAGAATAAAGGACGATCCTTTAATTCTGGTAGTTTTCTATGTATGAAAATCTATACCATCTTTAGTTTTATCATTCTGTTGCCAACCAGTAAAAACCAAAAGACCAAAGTTTAGGATTCCATAGACGTAGATGAATGTTTTGGGTCCGCTGGGGACCTGGGATTTTTCTCTAGCGTCCACACCCTCTGAGCCATGGCACACAGGATGTTCCCACACATCTGAGATTTGGGGTAGTTGGTTTGTGGCTTTAGGTGAAGAGACAGCCTTGGGGACTCTAGGGAGGGTTGGCAGCCTCCTGAGATGAGCTTTTTTGTGTTGGAGAATCTAATTCGGGCGTTTCTTGCCTCTGACCTGGGCTTTTGTCTCCCTGGTGTGATTTTAGATGAGTGTCCTATGTCACACTGCCCTCAAGTCTCCCCATCTGTCCTTGAACAAGTCCTCTTCAGTTCTTTGAAAGCTCATGGGATGCTGATGAGTTAGGAAGGTTTTAAATGATACAATATGTTTTGTGAGATGTGACTGAACTGTTTGGCTTGTGTCTGAGGGTGAAGGGGCTGTGGGTCAAGGCTGTTGATCCGTCAGGCCTCATTCCTGCATAGTCTAGGAATGCTGCCTGGGAGAGGAAGACTGTTGTAGGTGACCTGGGAGTCATTTGAAACCTTGCATCATGAAATTTCTCCATTTTCTAACATGAGGTGCATCAAACTAAACACGTCCCTGGATCTGATACAGTCCGTGGTGTGCCAGTTTGGGTTCTTGGTACCAGCTATGAGGTCCTCGTTTCGTGTTGGCAGCCCCAGGGCCCATCAATGCTCAGGAGTGACGCCAGGGCCCCATGGATCATGGGCATCTTTGGTGTTGTCCCTGAAGCATCTGCACAGAAGGGAGCAGTGTGAGGAAGGGGCTTTTGGATTCTAAATCCTGAACATCTGGGCTATGGGTGAGACTCTGTATGCCTCCACTGTCCTTCTTGGCCCCCTCGGGTCCCAGAGATCAGCCTGGCAGTGGGTTCTGTGGGTTGCTCCTCTCCTTTCATGAATGCATCTGTCCTTTGTCATTTGGCCTGAATAGCCTCTGTTTATTGCCTTCATATTGCCGATGGCTCTGGACTGGAAGCCGGTAGCAGATGCCTTCCTCCCCTGCCCAGTCACCAGCCCAGGACACCTGCTCTCAGGCTTCCTGGAGCATTGACACGAGCGAGCTGCCATCGGGAGGGTGGGCATGGATGGGGCTCATGAATGCTGTGGTTTCTCCTCCCTGGTTCTTCCTGAGGCCAGTGTTCTGGTGATGACACAGATGTGAACAGGCCAGGGGGAGGGATTTGTCCACCACTAATCCAGGGCAGGCCACCTGACCTACCAGGGAGGCCTTGGGGTAGGAAGAAGCTTCCAGAATCCCTCAGATGTTGGGGTGTGCAGATTCCCTCCTCCCTACCTGCAATGGCAGCTCCCTCCTGTTTCCCCTCTGCTCACACATTGGGGTAATAGACGTAAGCCAGGTGCATCTGCGTCTCCACCTGCCAGGAGAACAGAGAGAGTCCGAGGCTGATTAATGCGGATTTCCGTGGGCGCCAGCCTTTCCCAAACCCTCAAGAACATCACAATCAATGACAAGTTCCCCACACAGTGAGGGAGTGCTCTCCTTCGTGTCAGGCAGGGACACTGAGGCCAGGAGGGAGGCAGTCACAAGCCCCTTATCACATGGTGATCAGCGCTGGGGACGACTGGAGCTTGGGCCCCTGGGTTGGGCTTTGTGAGGGAGGTGGGTGGGCGTGGGAGGAAGTGTGGGACCAGGACCTTGAGGCTCAGGTGGCCTTCAGAAGCGTGACTTTAATATTGCGTGGCAACAATAGCAATGGGCAGTGTAGCTCTGCTTAGTGGAAGCAGGAATGTCACCGCGAAGAACAGCCAGCAGGCAGGAGGGACAGGAGCTTGAAGCAGCTGTGAAAGCTGAGGCTTTTCAGAGGCGCGGCCTTTGTCTTTCTGTACAGAGGGTGTGAAGACCCAGGTGGCTCCCAGTGGCACACCTGGCCCAGGGAGCAGCTGCTTCTGATGGCCCAAGCCAGAGGACCGGGAGTGGAAGGCAGAGCGGAGCTCTGTAAGGCGAAGCCTCTGTTCCTGCGCCTGGCTGCGGCTGGCTCTTGTAACTGTCTTTCCCTTGCTCTCTCCTAAGGACCGCCAGCCCTGCCTCTGATAGGAAGGGCCAGTGGCTGAGTGTCCAGCCGAGGTCTCAGCCTCCCTGAGCTCTTCCCAAGTGGCAGCTCTGCTCCCAGCAGTGGGGGCCACCTGTGACTCAGGGATGGCATGTCTCAGCTCACAGAGAGACTGGAACTGCTTGGGTTTGTGGGGTGAGGTGGATCGGTTCTCTCTCTGTAATTTTCCTTTGAGCAAAAGACTTAGGCACAAGGGGGTTGGGGGTGCAGCTCAGTGGTCAAGCACTCACCTGGCAGGTGCGAGGCCCTGGGTTTGATTCCCGGCACAGCAAAAGCACACAAACAGAACAAAACCAAAAAAAGAAACAGAATTAAGCACACAGATGGACGGGAGAAGAGTCTCAGGTGGCCACTGCCCTGGCCCACTGGCCCCCTCCCCTCCGGCTGACCTTCCTGTTCCCACTGTGGCTTGTTGTGCCTCCGTCTGCCTTTGTCTTTGCCTTGGTCTCTTATTTCTCACCGTGTTTCTCCTTTTGCCTCTCGTGTGTGTGTGTGTGTGTGTGTGTGTGTGTGTGTGTGTCCATGCCTGTCCCCTGGGACTTCGCAGCTAAAAAGGGAGCTGCTTCCCTTTCCAGCTGCGACTTTGCTCAGCAGGTGGCTGGCCTCCTCTGAGCCTCAGTGGTGGTATCCGCGAATTGGACTTGATGTAAAGCTCCCTACACCCTCGCTCTGCCTCCAGTCGGGCAACTGGGAGCCACGTGGGTCTCTCAAGTGCCTGGCAGGGTGGCCCGTCTGAACTGAGGTGTGGCTGTTGAATAAAGCGGCAGCTTTCTTTTTCCCTAGCCTTCATGGATCAAGCAGAGATTGACTGCCTGGGTTCAAATACCTGATGGTGACGTGACTTTTCTGTGCCTTGGTTACTTCACTTATAAGTCAGAGTTGAATATACGTCCTTTGTAGGGTTTCTGTGAGAATTCATGAGCCTAGGAAAGGTCTGGAAAGCTTCTAGGCTGTGCCTGGCACCAGGTGAGCACTTATCCTTACCATGGTGACTGTGGGGCTGTGGCCTGAGACCTCAGGGAGATGAAAAGCCGTGGCTCATGCTCTTGAAGCTTCAGTCTGCCGGAAAGAGACCTTTCAGGCCACTCAGCCTCAGGGGTGGAGTGGAAGCGGAGGTGAGACAGGGCGCGAGGTGAGACAGGGCGCAGGCATCGTGTGGCAAAGGAGGCCACCTGGAAACGTGCCTGGGAGGATTCGATGACAAGGTGTACTCTGCAGGGGAAGGTGTCTGGGTCCTGCTGCTCTGGCAAGATGCTGCTCCTTTGTCATGGCTCTAAGCTGTCTTGTGCTCGTGGCAATGATGAGAAAAAGGCTCAGGACAGATGTGTAGCCTGGGAGGGGTGTTTCTAGCTGTCTAGCCAGCATGGAAGCCGGGAACAGGCCTGACTCTTTGTTGGCTGCTATAGCTGTGTCCCCAGGAGAAAGACTTAGTCATCAAGCCCCCAGGGGGCTGATCTGCAGCTTCTACTACTTGACTTGAAGTAGCCAGGGACCATTGTGGCTGCCAGCCTGGGTCCTCGAGGCTAGCCAGTAGTCTTGGCTTTCTGCATCAACTGTCCTTGTGTATTGGCGACCCAGTCTTAAGTGCACCCCTTGGACGTGCTCACCCCTGGGCCCTCCTGAGTGCCATCTTTCCCTCTTTGTGTGGAGAGGGTTCCCCAGGGGGCTGGCAGCTCATCTCTCTTTACCCTCTCCACTCCAGGTTGGATCCATGCAGTCTACACCCCTGTAGACTCTCTGGTCTTCGGCGGGAACATCCTGCATAGCTTTAACGTGCCCATGCAGCTGCGGATCTACGAGATCGAGGACAGAACCCGGGTAAGGAGGCTTCCTTTTCTCCTGGGGGGTGTGCCTGGCCATTATGAAGTCCTCTGCAGTCCCCCTCTCCCTTCTACTCCCTGTCTTGAGCCAGGCCTGGATTCTGGTTCTGCAGGGTAGAGGGGGATATCCCCCAAAGAGAGCCCTTCAAGTTTCTGCTCATCTCCAGACAAGAGGCAGCCAAACCCCCTTGTGGAAGAGGAAGTGTCTTCCAGTGGAAAAGGGGTGTGAGGGGTGGGAGATCTTACTGCTGCTGATGTTTGGAGTGGGTGGAGGCCTTGGAAAGAGGGCCCACTCTGGTCCCCATTTAGATATTGGCTATGTATTCTCCCTGGGGATCTGAAATCTGATGGAGAAGAAGCCTGAATCCTTGAGTCCCCAGGTCCCATCTCTGAACTAGTCTCTGCTGGGGGCATCTCAAACTCTTTGAGGCCAAGGCTTTCCTCGGCCTTTGACAGTGACAATTTCTCTTACATCAGGTTTCCCCAACCCCATGCCCCAGGACCTAGGGGCCATGTGTGCCCTCTGTTCCACGAGTTTCCCCTACAAAGCTCTGGTGGCTGGGAACTTGGCACCTGCTTTCGCCATGCTGGGGCTTCAGCAAGTGTCCCTAGGCATCTGAGACAAGACCAACAGTTGGGAACTAGATCCCTGGGGCAAAGGGGCCATTTCTTCCTCTCTTTCTTTCTTTCTTCTTTTTTTGTTTTTTACATGTCTATTTCAGTCTTTTAAGATATAATTCACATAACCATAAAATTCACATTTGAAGTGTGCAAATCAGCGGTCTTTAGTGTCTTCACAAGGTTGTGTAACCATTGCCACTAATTCCAGAACATTTCATCGCCCTAAAAAGAAGCCTCGTACCTATCAGCCGTCACTCCCCATCTCATCCATTCTGCTCCAGCAGCCCCTAATCTGTGCCCTATATGGATCTGCCTATTCTGGACATTGGATATAAATGGAGTTGTACAATATGTGTTCTTTTGTGTCTGGCTTTCACTTGGCATGGTGTTTTCAAGGTCAACCTACACTGCAGTGTGTATCCATGCATCATTCCGTCTTAGGGCTCAGCACCCTCCATTGTGTGGGTAGATCGCACCGTTTCTTCTTGGGATTTGCCTCGGAGTTGCCTTTTTTTTTTTTCGTTAGAGGGGTAGGCATTGATGGGCCTGGACCCTAAAGAAGCATCTCACAAAAGAGCAGCTCTGGGCTGGCGCAGTGGTGCACACCTGTAATCCCAGCACTTTGGGAGGCTGAGACAGGAGAATCGCAAGTTCAAAGCCAGCCTCAGCAACGGCAAGGCACTAAGCAACTCAGTGAGACTCTGTCTCTACGTAAAACACAAAATAGGGCTGGGGATGTGGCTCAGTGGTCGTGTGCCCCTGAGTTCAGTCCCTGGTATGAAAAAAAAAAAGCAGCTCTGGGCTGAGTCCATCTTCCTGAACCTTGTTTTCAGGCCCAGATTTTTATGGAATCACATACCTGAGTCAAATCTGACTCCTTCAATAGTCCTGATGTGGAGGGGCCTGGTCCAGAGGTTCCCTGGAGACTACCTGAAGCCCCGGTTGGTAGTCTGCGTGCTCCAAGGGCGCGTGTACATTTGCAGCTGATGTGTTTGCTGCCTGTGATGCCCAGGTCTGCAGACACTGGGGTCTGTGACCCTGTGCAAACCCTTGTTTGTGGGCTTTCTCTCCTCTGTCACCCATCCCACCCTCCTGTCCAGGCCTGGTCTGGAGTATGCCGCTCTGGGTTATCCAAGAGAAGGCACAGTTGGGGCCCAAGTGGTTGTCGCACAGTCCAGTCAGTGCTGTCTGGGGCTCAGGCCAACTGTTCTTTGACCGGCCCTGAGAGCAGGCCAGTCTGTGAGCAGACCAGCAGGTGTGGATAGAAACAGAACAATCTAGAGCAAGAGGTCAAGCCTAGGACTTTCCAGGCAATTCCTGAAAGCCAAAGTCAGCCTGGGATTTCTAAAGACTTTGTCAACTTGCTGGGGCAGCCGTCCCCTCCCCTGGGAATCTGAGCATGCATCTCAGAGGATCTGGGCCCCATCATTCCCGAAGCCAGCGTCCCTCCCCCACTGGCGGCACTCGCTCGAGGCAGGAGGCAGACTTCACGCTTAGCTCTTGTGGAATATTGAGATGTGTGGCAGGGCCCCTCCCCCAAGACCCCCTGTCCCTGTCCTCCTAGTGGGCACCCCATCTGGTTGTCCTGGAGCAGGTTGCCAGATGGGGGGATGGGGACTGGCTGATGGGCAGGCTGGGCTGGAACCAGCGGCAGGCTTTTTAATCTGCTTTGATTTCTGGTCTTTGGAGAGGGGCTTGGCTACAAGGCTCAATTGTTTGTGTCTTAGGAGCCAAGGCAGACAAAAGGCACTGCAGAGAGAGTCCTGGAAGCCAGATAAAAATGCCAGGGCTCCTTGTCAGCTTGCTACAGCTTAATTCTTTGCATCCCCTTGAGCTCCCTTAAGAAGGTTATCGTCATTTAAAAATAGTTTTTCCTGAGCTGGGGATATAGCTCAGTGGTGAAGCACTTACCTAGCATGTATAAGGCCCTGGGTTCAATCCCCAGCACTGCAAAGTAATAAATAAATAAAAGTAAAAGTAGTTTTTCTGAGAGTCCTAAAACCTGGCCTTGCTTGTGGAAACCACATGCAGGAGGTGGGCCAGGGGATTCTCAGTCTGAAAGGTCCATGGTGTAGGTTTCGGTTAGAAAAGGAATTTGCCTTTGTGGCTGAAGGTAGGGGTCCCCCATCCAGGCTGGGAAGCACTAAGATTCTCCCAAATTTAAGAAGTCCTGTTTTGCTCTCACTGTTTTACTTTTTCTGTGCTAGATGGTAGGTGACCTCACCTGGCAGGGTCACTGCCTATGAGGTAGCAGGAACAGGTACAGGCCTTTGGGCCTGGTGGATTTCCATAACCTCCCCGTGTAGACGAGCTTTCCCCATTCTGAAGATAAGAATGATGATGTAGTGCCCCAGTGTGGATGCAGCACACTGGTCCTCCAAGATAATGTCGCCATGGTCATGATGTGCTTTTAACTCCAGTTAGGTTAATAAGGGACAGGGATGGTCCGAATGATCACTCATCAAACTGCCGCCGTCTCTTATGCTTATCTTTTTTTTCCCCCCTAATGGCTTTAGTGAAAGCAGCCTTCCCAGAAAAGGTAATGCCGACATGCCCATCCCTCGCAGCCAGTGAATCTGTTTGGAAATTGCAAATAATTTACCCTTCCTCTCCCCCTCCCCACCTCTGCCATTGGATTTTTTTTCCCCCCCATTGATTTTTTTTTTCCAGGAGAAAAACAAATTTTAAGGCACTTCCACCCATCCTCATGTTTGACTTTTTCGACTCCTTGAGACCTGGGAGTTCTAGTGCTGAGACACCTCGGCTGTCATCTCCAAAGGCTGCTCAGATCTCAGACGACTGGGGCCTCGGAGGAAGGGCTCAGGCCAGGTGCCACTCAAATGGGCCTTTGGAACTCAAATTGAACCTTGCGGTCCACTGATAGACGATCCCCCCGCAGGCTGGGAGCAGTGCATGCTTTCTCTGACTGCCTTGCCCTGCATTTTGGACTGAGGTCGGTTAACAACTCAGTTTGGTGAGGCTCCGAGTTTGTCACCAAATAATATTGAGCAATCGTGTGTTTAATGTTCCCAGGCATGTGGCTGAAACCTTTTGAAGGCGAAGGGTGGAAGGCGACAACCCGTTTGTAAGTCAATTCTTTGCAAATTTTGTTTCGCTCAGTCTCCTCTCTTGGAAAAAAAAAATTAAAAAAACAAAACAAAACCCCAAAACTCGAATTCCTTCATCAGCATTTATTTTCACCCAGCCGGTTTCCCTTGGGTTCAGCAACAAAGAGGGGGGATTTATCTTCCCCTCCTGGAATACAGCCCCCCCACCCCCAATTTTTTTCCTAATCTAGAAAGATTTTCAGGCATCACGGTGCCCATCCGTGCACAGTGGCTCAGACAACGTCCAAAAAATTTGAAAAGTCAAAATGAACTTCAGAGTTTTACCAGTTGAGTAAAGAGATACCAGTGAGGGTCTGTCTTCCTCAGCTTGCACTTGAGGGATTGGCAGTTTGTTTCAAAATCTTTTGGCCCTTGCTCTGGAATGTGGGGAGGAGCTGAAGACACCCCCCCCACACACACACACAACCCTTGTCACAGGTGGTCAAGGTCTGCTTCATGCTGAAGAGTCCCTCTCTTTTGTAAACTCCAGGGGACACTGATCCAGTAACTGTGCAAAAAGATGAATACCACAGCAATAAAACTGGGTTTCTCAG
The DNA here is from genome assembly GCA_028644305.1 of Xerus rutilus. Taxonomy (NCBI): domain Eukaryota; kingdom Metazoa; phylum Chordata; class Mammalia; order Rodentia; family Sciuridae; genus Xerus; species Xerus rutilus. The sequence goes on along the minus strand of CM053407.1, from coordinate 121,279,340 downwards.
AAAGTAGCTGGAGCCAAGGAAAACGCTAGGTTATGATCCCAACTCCATGCATCTCCCCGAGGAGCTGGAAAGCATGTGACGGCCATGACCTCATTCCAAAGCATACCACCCACCAGGGAGAGCAAGTGGACCCAACGTGAGGCACCAGGGTGGAAAAGGGGCCTCGGACACTAAGCTGGCAGGAGTGGGCACGGAGCAGAGGGCAGGTGGGCGCTTGGAGAGCAGCAGGTCTGCTTGTGTTTGTCTTCATTCCAGAGGTACAGGGCTGCCCTTGGGTTTCCAGCAGGGAGACCAAGGCAGCTGGGCTGGCAGAGTGGGCTTAACTTCCAAGTCCCTGAGTTCCTAGAGGGTGGAAGAGGCCAGGGGGTTTCTAACTGGCACAGATACATCCTTGGCAAGAGGGCGAGAGAGCAGGCCAGGGGCGAGCGCGATCGAGTGGGACCCATAGTGTAGTGTCTGGAGAAAAGGGCCCCGCCGTGAGAGGTGAGGATCACCCTCCCACATCTTTGATCCTCCCTGGCCCACTCAGGATGCAGTTTCCAGAAGGTTCCTCCATGTCAGGGCCTTTGGTGGTATTGCTTCCTTCCCATCTTCTGCTGCCGTTTCCCCTGTGCAAGACCCTGCACTGCCACCAATCAGAATCCCCCTGAGGAACCAAGCCTTTAAATAGTTTCCGTAGACGCTCTCTTCACCTTTACTCCCCCCATAAGAAACAGCCAAGAGGGATCTCCATGTGGACTTCCAGACCTAGGTGTGTGCGCCCTGATGTCAGGATGTCTCTGTCATGCCAGGGACTTGTGTCCCAGGGAGCCCTTGGTGGGAATACAGGCTGGGGCAGCACAAGGGGTGTGGGAGGAGCCGGAGGTAGACACCTGAGGCCCCATCCCTGGAGGTAGGTGAGGCCACACCCCATCTTCATTGATCCTCCCCAGGGCCTCCCTCCCAGAATGCAGGAGGAGGGTGCTCCATAGCCTGTCTGCAACTGGGTAAGGCTTGGGGGTCTGTCTTTAAATGGGGAGGGAGAGACATGAGAGTCTGTGCAAGAATATTCTAGAATGAGGAGCTCACGTCTATTGTAGCTGGGGTCAGGCAGGGCTCCCACCTGCAGATACCCACAGCCACTGTCAGCAGGGCAAGAGAGAGCTCTGTTTGCCTGCATCTCACAGAAGCACAAAGTCGACCCCTCCGCCTTCCCGGGCGTGCGGCTCGGGGACCTTTGAAGTGACGCCCTCACACCGGCTTCTTCCTCCGCCTCATGGTGCATGCTGCTGGCATCCTCCCCTCTCAGCGCCTCCCTCCTGCCTCCCCTCCAGCGACACTCCCCCCATTTTTCCCTGCTGCCATTTGTGCTCTTGCTAAGATGATAAGAGTGACCCCACCCCAGGGAACCTGCCCCCGCTTCTCTCCCTCCTGTCCCAGTGGCCCTCAGAAACTGACCTGTGCCCACCTGGTCTCTGCTTCTAGGTGCAGCCCAAATTCCGTTACCCCTTCTACTATGAGATGTGCTGGTATGTGCTGGAGAGATACGTGTCCTGTGTGACCCAGCGCTCTTACCTCACTCAGGAGTACCAGAGAGAGTCCATGCTCGTGGGTGAGTGACCCCAGGAGCCCTCGGCCAGGCCTCACAGCGGGGACAAGAGTTGTTCCTTCATCAGGGAGTGGGACAGTCTGGGATTCAGGGGATTCTTTTGAGCCAGAGTGTTGGGTAGAATTCTAGACGTCTCTCAGAGGAAGGCGACCTTGCCAGGCTCTCACCTGGAAGAGAGAATCCAAGCAAAAGAACCCGTGACCCCCAAGGAGTCACTTGCGTCACCTCCAGCTCATGGCTATGCAGGTATGGGGAGTAGCTTGGTCACCAGCAGGTTGCAGAGGCAGGACCATCCCACAGAGCAGAGAGTCCTGGTTCTCTTTCCTCCCCTGTGGTCACCAGCTGACACCCCCCCACACACACTCCCTGGAGGTCGGGTTTTTGTTTTTACACAAGTGGGCCTGTGAGCAGGCCTTCCACACAACCCGGGCTGCCTTTGTGCCAGCAGCAGTGGTGGTGAAGCTAGCTTGGAGGCACCGAGGGCGTGCAGAGCTGCAGCTGCCGTGCCCTGCACTGCTGCTGGTACTTTAAGGGACATCATCCCTGCTACATGGCTGTCTTTTAATTTCTTTCTTTTTTTTTTTTGGTACTGGGGATTGAACTTGGGCACTTTACCACTGAGATATATTCCTACCCCTTTTTATTTATTTTTTTTGAGACAAGAGTCTCCCTAAGGTGCTAAGACTGGCCTTGAACCTACAATCCTCCTGCCTCAGCCTCCCAAATGGCTGGATTATAGGCATGAGCCACTGTACCCAGCTTGTCCTTGAGTCCTGACTCATAGACGCCAGCTCTGGAGTTGGGTCTAGCAGTGACAGTGAGCCCTGACCCACGATGTGCAGGAAGAACACAGTGCTTCCCGTCTGCATCACTGAGCTGCTAGGGCTGAGGGGTTTTCCTGGATGACATATGTCCCGTCTCAGACATGAGTCTGTTTTTCTTAGGGTCTCATGATTTCTCCTGCAGTCTCCGGTTTCTAGCACACACACACACACACACACACACCCAGAAGCCTTCTCCCTCAGTTCCCTTGGCTCCCATCCTTGCTGACTTATAGGGGTTCCAGGCTGGGTCTGGGATGGCAACAAAAATTTCTGCTGGGGTCGTTACAGGGAAGCACTCATTTGCCACCTGGGACATCAGCTTTGTCTATGGGGGCTGTTGGGAGTCTTGTTCATGCCCTGTCAGGTGATGGCAATATCAGTGTGTTGGAAAATACTAAAACTTCACAACCTGCTCTTCTGGGGCTCCCAGCTGTGTAGGAGAGATGGGAAATAACCCAGAATTAGCGGGATGGCCACAGTGACTGCATCACCTGGAAACGGAGGGTCTGTTCTCTTGCTTGGATATTTAGGGCAGTGGAAGAACAGCTCCAGTTCTGTTAGCAGACACAGAGGAATCTCAAGGCCTGTTTGGGTAATCAGTGCCCACTTTTGGTTTATATTTTCTTGCCACTGTTTTGCCCCTGGTCCTTCTGGTCTCTCTGCCAAAGAGGAGAAGAGTTAGGGAGACATTTGGTTTATCAGCTGACACTTGCATGCTGGAGCTGGCTCGGCGCTGCTTGTTTAACCCTCAGCCTTCAGAGGAAGCATCCTTTGCCTTATATTTATTTTCCCTGGTGGTGTACTGGGACTGGGGATCAAACCCCTGGTGCCCTGCCACTGAGCTGCATCCCCAGCTATTTATTTATTTTGAAACAGGGTCTTGTTAAGTTTCCAGGCTGGCCCGGAACTTGTAGTCCTCCTGCCTCAGTCTCCCAAGAAGCTGGGATTACAGATGTGGGCCACAGAGCCAGCTACCTTTCCCCGCCCCACCTCCTGTGGAGCTGGGGATCAAACCCAGGACCACATGCATGATGGATGGGCAGGCACTCTAGCACTGTGCTATACCCTCAGCCCACACCTTGTGTTTTTAAAACAGCTCTATTGGGATAGGGTTCACATGTCATGTGATTTATCCACTTAACATGTGCGGTTCACTGTTTTTTAGCATATTCACAGGTGTATGGACAACTGTCGTCACAATGAGTTTTACAACATTTTCATCTCCTTATCTCTCCTTCTATACCCCAGCCCTAGGCAGCTACTAATCTATTTTATTAATACTATTATTATTTTATTCTTCTTTTCTTTTTGTTTTGGCAGTGCTGGGGATTAAACCCAGGGCCCCATGCATGCTGGTTAAGCAATCTACCACTGAGTTACACCCCCAGCCCATTTTCAAATTTTTTACGTTGAGACGAGGTCTTACTGTGTTATGATCCTTACTGTGTTACTTGTGATCCTCCTGCATCAGCCTCTCGAGTTACTGGGATGATAGAAGTGTGCTGCTGCACCAAGCTCTAATCTACTTTCTGTCTATAGAGATTTATACATTAGGGACCACGGATTGAACTCAGAGGCACTTAACCACTGAGTCACATCCCCAGCTCTTTTTTGCATTTCATTTAAAGACAGGGTCTCTTTGAGTTGCTTAGGGCCTCTTCAAGTGGCTGAGGCTGGCCTTTAACTTGCAGTCCTCCTATCTCAGCCTCCCAATGTGTGCCACTGTGCCTGGCTCATTAAGGACTTTTCATACCTGTGGAATCACAGGACACATAGTATTTTTTATACATTCAATAAAGTGCCAGTTACATTGAGAGAGGTGAAGCAACAGCCAGGAGGAAGCAGAGTTAGGATGTGAACCTGCGTCTGGCTGACCACAGTCTTTCCGGAGGTCAGAAGGTAGAGGCCCTCAGGATCTTTAGAGAAGACTGATTTCTGCAGCAGGGGGGTGGGAGAGTTGGGATGGTGTAGAGAAAGGAGGTTCCAGAATTTCCATAGGAGTTTAGATGATCACCATCTGTCTTACCCCCGCAGATGCCTCCAGAAAGGCCAGTGTAGACGGCTTCTCATCTGATTCCTGGTTGGACATGGAGGAGGAGTCCTGTGAGCAGCAGCCCCAGGAGGAGGAGGAAAAGGAGGAGGAGGGGGATGGGGCAGATAAGGTACCCAAGCTGCCAGCCGACGGCCCCGCCTCCCCTACCAGCACCCCCTCGGAGGAGCAGGAGAACCTTGGCAAGAAGCCCAAAGCACCTGCCATGCAGTTCCTTAAAAGGACCTTGTCCAACGAGTCAGAGGACAGCATGAAGTCCACCACGATGCCCACAGACTACCCCAAGACACCCAGCGGCTCTCCTGCCACCGAGGTCTCTACCAAATGGACCCACCTCACCGAGTTTGAACTGAAGGGCCTGAAAGCCTTGGTGGAGAAACTTGAGTCCCTCCCAGAGAACAAGAAGTGTGTCCCTGAGGGCATCGAGGACCCCCAGGCCCTCTTAGAGGGCGTGAAGGTGGGCAGGGGTCATGTCTGGGGAGCTGGGCTGGGCAGGTTCTTTCCATTGTGACAATGGGCAGCTTGGCTCAGGGTAGTTCGGTGTACACGTTCAGAGGTCCACCCAGGTGCAGGGAGGGCCTCAGTCCAGGCAGGACTCCCTGGGGCACCTGAGCAAGAGCCCATTAAGAGCTGCAGAGGGAGGTCCTGGTGGCAGATGGGTCTGTGATTGGCAGCAGGTTCTTTCTCAGCACTTGTGGTAATGTTGAGGCCTTGCTGGTAGACACTGTTGAGTGTGGCAGTAGTTTGGGAGACAGATTTCTCCCTCCTGGTTGAGAGGACTTGCCTCTGTGGCTGGTTCCCTGGAGTGTGCATCCGTGTCATGTGACCAGGTTATATATCCCAGTGGTCTTCTTCGTGACCAGCTAATGTGAGCACCACATGATAACCTGAGGTTCAGATGTCTCTGTTGTCGTATTTATTTAACCGATGAGGGTGCAGGCTCAGAGAGGTTAAGGGACTTCCCTAATGTCTGAGAGCTGAGATGAGGACGCAGAAGGGAGTATCCCACCACACGGAATTTCCTCCTGTCCCAGTGTGGCTAAGGCTCTGGTGTGAGGCTGCGGAGGCATTTGGGCTTCCTCCTACAATGTCTGATGCCGAAGGGAAGCCACTTGCCTGCTGGGGCTGCAAACTGAACTTGCCTCTTCTTCAAGAATTGGTCGTTCATTTGTTCTTTCAGGAAACATTGCATTGGGCCCTGGGGTACAGAATATTATGACTGTCCCTGCCCTCGAGGGGCTCCCTGACCAGGGACTGAACTTTGGGGGTCAACGACCTGGGACCTACATCAGGTAGCCTGGTAGGTGCTACCAGTAGAGAGTGCTGGTGTAAAAAAACACTAACTCGAAACTCTATTTTGTTTTATTTTTTGTGGTGCTAGAGATTGAACCCAGGGCCTTGTGCATGATAGGCAGGTGCTTTACTTATAATTCAGGGGAAATTGGCAGGTAAAAGGGCTCCTTGCCAAGCAGATTTTTTTTTTTTAATTAGAGCTTAGTGCAACTCAGTGAGACTCTATCTCTAAATAAAACACAAAATAGGGCTGGAGATGTGACTCAGTGGGCGAGTACCCCTGAGTTCAATCCCTGGTACCTCCCCCCAAAAAAACAATAAATAAATTAGAGCTTAATGGTTATACATAGTAGTGGATCATCCAATAAACACACATGCATGAAAATCTATTTCAATTCATGATCCCCCGCCTCCGTTTCCTCTCATCCTTCCCATGTCCCCCCACCAGCAGATCTTTACTTGCGAATGGGTCTCTTTCATTTATTCATGACTTTTGGAGGTTGCTGACCTCTTCCGAGAGTTTTATGAAAATAATGTACTCTCTCCACCCTCCAAAAATTTATGAAATGTTACGTGCAACATGAGATCTTGGACTTCTAAGCCCATTCCTGGAGTGAGATTCCCTGATCTTTTGCTCTGTGTCATCTACACCCCCTCCCATCCCCCCTCGTCCAGTAGCTATAGCACTGAGTTACACCCTCGTTCCTCACTGTGCTTTTTTAAAAATTTTTGGTAGTGAGGATCAAACTTGGGCCCTTATTATGCTAGGCAGGCACTCTCCTGCTGAGCTATATCCCCAGCCCTTTTAAAACTTTATTTTGAGACAGACTGACACTCAAGTTGCTGAGTCTGTCCTTGAAGTTGAGATCCTCCTATCTCGGCCTCCTGAGATGTTGGGATTACAGGCATGCGTCTCTGTATCTGGCTCTAACTGTGCCTTTTTTTTTTTTGGTACTGGAGATTGAACTCAGGGGCACTCGACCACTGACCTACATCCTCAGCCCTATTTTGTGTTTTATGTAGAGACAGGGTCTCACTGAGATGCTTAGCGCCTCCCCGTTGCTGAGGCTGACTTTGAACTCACGATTCTCCTGTCTCAGCTTCCCTAAGTGCTGGGATTACAGGCTTGAGCCACCACGCCCGGCTTAACTGTGCTTTTTTTTTTTTTTTAATTTTTTTTTAGTTGTAGATGGACACAATATCTTTATTTATTTATTTTTATGTGGTGCTGAGGATCGAACCCAGTGCCTCACGCATGCGAGGCAAGCGCTCTACAACTGAGCCACAATCCCAGCCCCTTAACTGTCCTTTTTTAGTGTTGGATTTCCTAAAGGAAACCTTAAGATTCTTTCATATAGCTACTTTTTTTTCCTTCTGAGATCCCTTAAAGTGAAAACAAGGTATTTGCATCAATCATAAAATAATGAATAGCATCAGGTTCCCGAAATGTTGCAAGTGGTTTAAAAACTGATTCATCTGAAGAAGAAATGGTCCATGTTTTGGAAAACCCCCCTTGTAATTTTTATTTATTTTTATTATTATTTTAAAAATACCTTGTGTGACTGATCTGCTTCTGTGTCCTATTCCTAGTAGCTGAAAGGTCAGATTTCTTTCTAGAGATGAGACTTGTCCCCCTCCCCTAGCCCTCACTTTCAGATGCCCCTCTGAGGCTGGAGCCAGTCAGTCCGGAGCAGACAGGGGCTTAGACAAAATGCAAGGCGCCCAGCACCCTGCCCTGAGGTTCAGTGGCGGATCATGACCATGTGCGTGATTCTGTCAGTGACTGGTGACTGCGTGCAGTACAGGTGTTTCCATGTGTAAACTTGTTTAAGCCTCCTAGCCACCCTTGGTTGTACTTTTTTTCCCTAATATTTTTTTAGTTGCAGATGGGCACAATACCTTTTATTTTTATATGGTGTTGAAGATCGAACTCAGTGCCTCACAACACGCTGGGCAAGTGCTCTACTACTGAGGTACACCCCCATCCCCTGGGTGGTACTTTTATTATCTTCATCTTACAGATGAGACAATGAGGAGCAAGAGAGGTTAAAAGTAACTGATCCTAGGCTACACATGCTGTTCAGTGAGGAGGGTGTGTGCCTGCCACCACCATACTGCTTTGTCTTCATGGATGTAGAGAAAGAGATTTTCTCACTTCTCAAGAGGAGAAGATATAAAGATGGCTGTTTGGGCTTCTGTACAGAACAAGCAATAGATACAGTCCAAGAACATAAGTTGCATATCAGCAGCCCCTGGGGCCAAAATCCAGGCTCCAGGCATTGCATTTGACCTACAGAGTATGAAAACATAGTTTGTAAATAACTGCCATCATTAAGAAATATAGAGGGGCTGGGGTTATGGCACAGTGGTAGCGTGCTCGCCTAGCACGCGGGAGGCACTGGGTTCGATCCTCAGCACCACATAAAAATAAAATAAAGCTATTGTGTCCACCTACAACTAAAAAATAAATATTAAAAAAAAAAAAAAGAAAGAAATATGGAGCTGGGTGCAGTGGCGCAGGCCTGTAATTTCAGCAGCTCAGGAGGCTGAGGCAGGAGGATCGCCAAGTTCAAAGCCAGCCTCAGCAACTTAGTGAGGCTCTAAGCAACTTAGTGAGACCCAATCTCTAAATAAAATATGAAAAAGGGCTGGGGATGTGGCTCAGTGGTTCAACACCCCTGGGTTAAATCCCTGGTATGGAAGGAAGGAAGGAAGAAAAGAAGGGAGGGAGGGAGGGAGGAAGGGAGTCATATAAGTCTCCTGGTCCACATTCCTGGTTGGCTACAAGCACAAGTAGAGGGTAGCAGCTGACCCCATGTGTCCCAGTGCCCACCACTCCCTACTACCTCCCTGAGTGTCACTTGCTGTTTACCATTGGCTTTACAAAGTCTCCTTTCACCTACCCTAGCCACTTAGCCCATTTATTGAACTTAGCTATCTCCAGAGAAATTTATGTTCCTGAGCATTGTCTGAGCAGCCCTTTTCAGGCTGAAGAGCTTGTAAACTGGGTAGACAGCCCTCCTTAGGGCCCCAGGAAAACAGAAGCTCTGCTAATGTCTAAGTGCTCTGTGACCTGTATGGGGGAAGTGGGTCTAGTCACCTTCGAGAGCAGAGTTCCTGGCTCTCTGGACACACCCCCAGAAACCCTGACAAGGTTCTGAACCTGGGACTCACCTTGAGGAGTGTTGTCACAGAGAGTGGGCAGTCCCTTCTTCCTGTCTGTGTGCTGTGGTCTCTTTTGTTCTCTCTTAGCTGCTGGGGATTCTTTGGCCTTGCCTGAGGGGGGAGAAAACAGCTCAGGAATGTGGGTTGGAGACAGAATTCCTGCTGATGCCCATTTCTCCTGCCGCTGTTGAACGATTCCTGCTTCTGGCCAGAGGTGGTTCTCCCCATGATTGACCATTTTCGATTTTGGCTTGGGTTCCAGAAAACGGCCCCTGTCCTCTGTCTTCCTCTGGAATCCCAGAGGTGCTGCTCATGGTGGCTCATGGTAACCAGAGCCCTTGGGATTGGAGAAGCTCTTTCTGACCCCAGCTCAGTTCTTCCGTGGCTAGTTTTGGCTTTTACTCAAAACCCTTTTTTTTGGTTTCATTTGAATTTTTTTTTATTGTAGGAAAATACAGCTAACACAAGTTTTACTGTTTTACATGTCCATCTCAGCGATGTTAAGTACGTTCGCAATGGAGTGCGACTGCCACTTCCATCTACTTCCAGAACCTTTTCACCACCTCAGACAGAATCCCATGCCCATTAGAGATCACTTTCCACCGCCAGCCTCAACCCGCTTTCTGTCTGTGGGTTTACTTGTTCTGGATATTTTCTTGTGACTCAGTTTTAAATTCTGATGTTTGCTTCTAAAATTTATTTTTGTGACCTGTGGTGGTGCATGCCTGTGATCCCAGAGGTTTGGGAGGCTGAGGCAGGAGGATTGTGAATTCAAAGCCAGCCTCAGCAACTCTCAGCAACTCAGCAAGGCCCTGTCTCTAAATAAAATATAAAAAAGGACTGGGGGGCTGGAGTTGTGGCTCAGTGGTAGAGTGCTCACTTCGTATGTGTGAGATACTGGGTTTGATTCTCAGTACCACATATAAACAAATAAAGTGCATTGACAACTAAAATAATATTTTTTAAAAAGGGGGGGCTGGGGATGTGGCTCATTGGTTAAGAGCCCTTGGGTTCAATCCCTGGTATCCCCCAAAATAGTTTTGTCAAGTTATAAGTGTAACAGTGTTACATGATCCAAGTAAAACACATAACAATTAGAATCTAAGGATAGAAAACGTCTCTTCTCAATTCTCACACCCTGCAGGTAACTAACCATCAAACGAATGACTTCTAGAGTTTTCCTCTCACTTCCATATATTTAAACACATACAGCATCCGTTGCAATCCATGGGAGGTTGGTTCCAGGCCCCCACAGATACTCAGATCCACAGATGCCCCAGCCCCTTATATAAATGGTAGGGTATTTGCAGATAGCCTAGAAACACCCTCTTAAACACTTTAAATTATATCTAGATGACTTACAATCCTTCAGGCAATGTTTATGCTATGTAAATAGTTGTCCTACTGTATTATTTAGGGAATGATGACAGGAAAAAGGTGTCTGCACATGTTCAGGATAAATGTAATTTTTAAAAAAATATTTTTGGTCCTTGGCTGAATCCATGGACGTGGAGGGCAGCTGGGTGGACTGTGTACAAAATTTTTTTAAAAAGATAGTTTGTACTAGGGTTGGCCTTGTGGTGCATGCCTGTAATCCCAGCGGCTAGGGAGGCTGAGGCAGGAGGATTGCAAGTTCAGAGCCAGCCTCGGCAACTTATTGAGGCCCTAAGCAACTCAGGGAGAGCTTGTCTCTAAATAAAATATTTTAAAAATATGCTGGGATGTGGCTCAGTGGTAAAGCACCCCTGGGTTTAGTCCCTGGTGCCAAAAACTAAAATAAAATAAAAAAAGAAAGAAATTAGTTGGTACTACTCTGTGATTTCTTATTTTTTGGGGGGCGGGTACTGGGGATTGAACTCAGGGGCACTCAACCACTGAGCCACATCTCCAGCCCTATTTTGTATTTTATTTAGAGACAGGGTCTCGCTGAGTTGCTTAGTGCCTCACCATTGCTGAGGCTGGCTTTGAACTCGCGATTCTCCTGTCTCAGCCTCCCAAAGTGCTGGGATTACAGGTATGCACCACCGTGCCCGGCTCCTGTGATTTCTTTTTCTCCCTGGAAACTCTCTTTTCTGTGTTCATACCCTATAAATCTATCTTACTCTTTTGTGGGCAGAACTTTTTAAAGTTGTTTTCCCCTTCACCCATGCTGTGGATAGAAAGACAGTACCTTGGTGACTTGCCTAGACTGGTGTTTATTTAGATTCAAGCTGAAGTAAACACCTTCTTTAATTTGGTTTATGAAAAGAAAGGAGATTCCAGTATTTTTGTAAAAGTCTTAAGAAAGCCATTCTCTTCCCTCTCTTTGTGGAAACCTCCAGGAAGTTGGCACCGGTGCCTTCAGTGACTCCTTTCTGTAAAGACACTTATTCTAACAGAGGTGTCAGGAAATTGGCCTATACAAAATGGGAAGCACAGGAAATCAGGAGTCACATTTGGTTTCTTTCTTTTTTCCCTTTTATTCTGTTTTGGTGCTGGGGATTGGACCCAGGAGTGCTGTACCACTGAGCTATATCCCCGGTCCTTTTGTATCCCCAATCCTCTTGCCTCTGTCTCCTAAGTCTACAGGCCTGCACCACCACGCCCAGCTGCGCTACTTGCCTTGTGGCTAGGGCCACACTCCCTCCAGAGGTTCTTAGGGGGTTCTTCCTTGTCTTCAGCTCCTGGAGGCCGCAGGCCATCTTTGGCTTGTAGCTGCATCACTTTTGTCTCTCCTAGAGGCAGAGTGACTGTCAGTGGCTGTCTTCTCTGTGTGCTGTGGATGACTGACACCAGTCATTGGATTAAGGCCCAGCCTAAATCCATTATGACCTCATTTCAACTTGATTCAGTCTCCAAAGACCCCATGGTTGCATTTGGAGGCCCTGGGTGCACAGGATGTTCAAGGGGTACACTATTAAGCCAAGACATCATCTTTTTCCTTCTGGGACTGGCCACCAGATCTGTGGGCATTGCCTTACATGCTGTCCCTCCAAGAAGCATCAACTAGAACTTGGGGAGAGAGCCCTGGCTCCTGATGGCAGCGAAGGAGGGCATGTAGTTCTTCGGGGATGGGTCCAGTCCTCAAAGTGATTCTAAATGACTTAAAAATAACTGAATAGATGGCAAGGTTTGTGAAGGGCTCGGGCCTGAGTGGACAGAGACTGCTGAGGCTGGAAATGGGAGGGACACCGTCAGATACCTCTTTGTAAGGTGATGCTGCAGCTGTTTCCATGAGTGTAGCAGGCCTGGTCATTGTTAAGATAATGCCATGCCACACCCTCCTTCCTGAGATGGCTACTCTGGCTACCATAGTGTCAGCTTGAGGTGGAAATGCCCACTCACTGTGGACAACTGCCTGCCTGCCTGCCTTCCTTCCTTTTCTTTTCTTTCCTGTTGGTGCCAGGAATTGAACCCAGTGGTGCTTTACCACTGAGCCACATCCCTAAGCCTTTTTTAATTTTTAATTTTGCAACAGGGTCTCGCTAAGTTGCTGAGGCTGGCCTCAAGCTTTCAATTCTCCTGGCTCAGCCTCCCGAGTCACTGGGATTATAGGCGTGAGCCACTGCACCCAGGACATCCATCTTTCTTATTGCATGGAATTATAGGACTGCGTAGAGTTTAGAGGCCAGCGGGAATTATGGGGCTACACAGAATTATGGGGCTGAAGAGATAGGAGCCATTGTTTTCAAGTGTTTTTTTAAAAATATTTTTTAGTTGCAGAGGGACACAATACTTTTATTTTAATTATTATTTTTTATTTATTTATTTTTAAATTCCTAAAAATTTTTTTAGTTATAGATGAACACAATACCTTTATTTATTTTATGTGGTGCTGAGGATGGAACCCAGTACCTCATACATGCCAGGCAAGCGCTCTACCACTGAGCCACAACCCCAGCCCCAAGTGTTCTTTTTCTTAATACCAAAATAAAAATTGGTTGTATTGTTCTTACACCAAACTCTGAACATAATATGAAAATAATCCTAAATTAAGAGTACATTATTGGGCTGAGGATGTGGCTCAGTGATAGAATGCTCACCTGGCATACGTGAGACCTGGGTTTTTGAACCTCAGCAAAAAAAAAGTACATTAGCCAAATGGGTATCATCTTTTAAGACCAAAAGTTCTGGAGGGAGGCAGAATTCCCTGTGCCATCCATCATGAGCTGGGTGCCCTTGGGGAGTACATGGGAATACCTGTGTCAGGGTCAACAGGTGTAAAACCTTCACACCAGGCCAAATGCACAGTAAACTAGAAATGATGTTGTTAGTATCATTATTTCACCATGGAATGAAAACAGGCTGGCCTAGAGTCACATGGAAGAGCCTGTGACAAACTCAGGACCACAGAGGACAAGCATGCTTAGCTTTTCTCTTGGGGCCAGTTCTCGAACACACTGCTCATTTAAGCCGCCCCTCTCAGGTCCTGCTGATTTGCAGAACAGTGAGGTACAGAGCCCAGACATCCATTCCTGGATTCTTTTTTTTTTTTTTTTTTTAATTTTTTTTTAGTTGTTGACGGACACAGTGTCTTTATTCATTTTTATGTGGTGCTGAAGATCGAACTCAGTGCCTCATGCATGCAAGGCAAGTGCTCTACCACTGAGCTACAATCCCAGCCCCATTCCTGGATTATTTTTAAAAATTTTTATTGTCTTCCTCTGCTTGAGAATTGAACCCAGGGCCTCGAAGTGCTAAGCATGGGCTCTACCATGGAGCTGCAGCCCCAGCCCCTGTTGCCTTAACCACTTCAGAGAAACCAGAAGGCAGGGTAGCCAGTGGCAGGGGACTGGCTCCCAATTAGATTACAGAACGAGCCATAACATCTCAGGAGAACCAGGGAGAGAACAGAGGGACCCGAGGCTCAGATTCAGATACCTGGGCAAACTCCATACCGGATAAATAGGTGGTCATTGCATTTAGGGCATGCCTTCCATTTGCAAAGACACTTTTTCCAATTAAGCTTGCATTCAAGGGTACCTGGGACGAGGACTTGAATGTATCTTTTTTTTTTTTAAATTTTTTTTTAGTTGTTGATGGACACACTGTCTTTATTTTATTGCTTTGTATGTGGTGCTGAGGATCGAACCCAGGGCCTCACGCATGCGAAGCAAGCACTCTACCGCTGAGCCACAGCCACAGCCCTTGAATGTATCTTTGGGGGAGGGGGTACAAATCAAGCCACTACAGATGGGTTTTTAGGGGCAGGCACAAGATGGTTGGGCGGAACAGAGGGAGGGGTCCAGAGAGCCAAGGTGCATTGATACCTGGCACTGGCCCTTGCTAGCAGCTGGAGTGTGTGTGGGGGGAAGGGACCCCTGAGGCAGCTGGATTCCCAGCTGCTCTGTTTTACCAGCCAGGGTTGGTGCTGCTTTCCTGCGGCCTGCCTCTGCCTTGTTATCACAGTGGTGGTATTTTTAGTCACTGCATAGATGGAGTTTCTAATTATTAATGCCCCACCCTGGGGAGCAGCGGGCCAAATCCATTTTTAACTAATTAAGCTCTTTGAGAGAAGTTGGCATAAGGGAGAGCCAAGGCCCAGCCATCCATGGTGTGTGGTTCTCTTCCATAGGTCAAACATGGGCCGTTTCCAGCAGAGAGGCCTGTGGCCAATCCTTCTCTTTTAGAAAGCCTGCCCTGAGCTTTTCCCAGCCCGAGGCTTGACGGCTTAGGGGGCTGAGGTGCAGGCACCCTGCCTGCTTATATCTGTGCTTCCAAGAGCCCCAGGGAATGTATGGTTTCAGGCAGAGCCTAGGGAGGCCAGTGACATGTTCCCTCCAGAGCAGTCTATTTCCCAAAGACTAAATCTCCTATTAGACTGCCCCCTGACACCACCAGCCTGTCACCTACAAAAGAAAATACTTCCCTGAGGGAAGAGCTAAGAGCGCCCCCTGGTGGCTATAGAGGGTCACACGTGGAAAGGACTGTCTCCCTACTTGAGGAGAGTCTGACTCCAGGGCCCTTGGAGGAAGTTTTAAAAAGAAAGAAATATATATATATATCCACACATACACATACATATATACACACACTCAAATATGTGTATATATTTAAAAATAAATTATTATTGATCATTATTTGTTAGTTACTATTTATACTTAATCCAGTAATAACATTTTTTTTTTGTACCAGGGATTGAACTGGTACTCAGGGGCACTCGACCACTGAGCCACATCCTCAGCCCTAATTTATGTTTTATGTAGAGACAGGGTCTCGCTGAGTTGTTTAGCACCTCGCCGTTGCTGAGGCTGGCTTTGAACTTGTGATCCTCCTGTCTTAGCCTCCCTAAGTGCTGGGATTACAGGCGTGCGCCACCGTGCCTGCCTTGTTTTTTTTTTTTTTTTTTTTGGTACCGGGGATTGAATTCATGGGGATTCGACCCCTGAGCCACATCCCCAGCCCTATTTTTTTGTGTTTTTATGTAGAGACAGGGTCTCACTGAGTTGCTTAGTGCCTCGCCATTGCTGAGGCTGGCTTTGAACTCGCGATTCTCCTGTCTCAGCCTCCCTAAGTGCTGGGATTACAAGCGTGAGCCACCGCGCCCGGCTCGTGCCTGCCTTGTTATTAATTTCTTTGTAGTTGTAGATGGACAGAATGCCTTTATTTTATTATTTATTTATTATTTATTTTTAGGTAGTGCTAAGGATCGAACCACGGGTCAATCCTTACATACAGGACCCAGGACAGGCAAAGGGTCCTGTATATAAGGACATGTGCTAGACAGCTGCCCTGCCACTGAGCTACAGCCCCAGCCTAGCTTGTGACTTA
Source organism: Xerus rutilus (assembly GCA_028644305.1). Classification (NCBI taxonomy): domain Eukaryota; kingdom Metazoa; phylum Chordata; class Mammalia; order Rodentia; family Sciuridae; genus Xerus; species Xerus rutilus. Next base: position 121,263,670 of record CM053407.1, on the reverse strand, counting down.
TTTAATCGGGGCATGTGGTCTCCAGTTTGCCACAAGCTTCACCACTCCCTTTTGCCTTAGTCCATTTACATCCTTTGCTTAACTGCCTGGACCCTGGAGGCCTTTGAGGTTGTCATCCTCTCTCCCTACTAGGGTCCAGGATATGCCTAAGGATAGGGATAAGGGGGCAGAAAGCCCAGCCTCTCCCAGCTGTAAGTGGCCCTTATATAAGGCAGAGAGTTAAGGCTTTGACTAAACATGGGGTATCTTACTAGTAAGGCTTTTCTTCTTTTAGTGATTTTGTAGGGAAGGGGGTGCAATAGATTAAACCTAGGGCCTCCTGCATGTGAGGCAAGCACTCTACCACTGAGCCACATCCCCATCCCTAATTTTTTTTTTTTTTTTTTTTTTTTTAATTTTTTCTTAGTTGTAGATGGACACAATGTCTTTATTTTATTGCTTTGTATGTGGTGCTGAGGATCGAACCCAGGGCCTCACGCATGCGAGGCAAGCGCTCTACCGCTGAGCCACAATCCCAGCACCCCCATCCCTAATTTTAACTATTGAGACAGGTTCTAAGTTGCCCAACCTGTCTTTTCCAATCCTCCTGACTTGGCTTCCCAAGAATTAACAATTTGGGTTTTTTTTTTTTTTTTTATTATTCTTTTCTTTGTTTGTCTTGGTTGATCAACTCCAGGTTCTGCTACCTCCTAGCTATGTGACCCTGGGCAAGTCACTTAACCTGTCTTGAATTTGTGAAGTGGGGAGAATCAGTCCTGCCTCACAGATAGGATTACACTGTTATGCTGAGCAGGGACTTAAATGCTCCTAAGAATGGTAACAAAATCACAGGTAACTTCATAGTTGATGTCGGTGTTCTATCCCTGGTGGGACTGTAGGAGGCGTAAGTTGCAGAACTTGACCCCAGGTCTTCAGAGTCTAGTACTCCCCCCACCCCATATTAATCATAACAGTTTAACTAGTGAAGTGCTTTCTAGAACCTCTGAGTCCATGGCTTAGAATCCTCACTGCCCTCACCACTTTATAAAAATTGTAGTAAGACACCATAATAAAAAAATAAATAAATAAAAATAAATAATAAAAAATTTTTTAAAAAAGACACCACAATATTAAATGGGCCATCCTAACCACGTTCAGGTGGCAGCTCAGTGGCTTAAGTACGTTCCCTTTGTTGTACAACTGTCACCACTATTCATCTCCAGAAGTTGTTGTTTTCTTTTTTGAGTGGGCCACCCGTACATGAATCCAAACCTTGTTTCGTCTGATGAAATTGAAACTCTGTATACATGAAACATTAATGCCTTATTCTGCATCCCCCCGGCCCCTGGCAATGCCATCCTGTGCCTTTGCCTGTCCTGGGTCCTGTATGTAAGTAGAATCATACAGTGTCGGTCATTTTTTTTGTCTGTCTTCATGGTTCATCTGGGTTGTAGCACGGGTCAGCATTTTCCTTTTTTTAGGCTGAATAATATTCTGTTGTATGGATAGACCACATTTCATGTATCCATGGGCACTCCTCCTTTTAGCTATTATGAATAGCGCTCCTCTGAACATGGGCTTCTCCCCACTCCTTTTTTTTTTTTAATACAGGCAATATAGGCTAAATGATATTGTAGGGACAGAAGAGGCAGACACTGAAGACAGCAAGAAGCAGTTTTATTTGCCTGCAGTCAATTCAGAGGGCAAAGCTTTCACTGTAATCAATCAATCCCCCTGAACCCCGAGTTCAGGCAGTTTCAGAACTTTATACCCAGTGTGTAAGGGGCGGGGCTCAGAAGTTCACAGTCTGCAGAAGTTCACACAAAAGCAGCTTTTTCTTTCACTGTTCTGGGCAGGTTAACCCTTCAAGGACAGCGCCTGAGACAGGGAGAGCTGCTTGCCTCCCTTTTTTTCCTCCTCCTGCCAGCTGTTACCATGGAGCCCAATTAGTAACGTCTTCTCTTTGAAATGTAAACATCTATGTGAAGCTCAGGCTCAAGGCCAAAGGCCTTGTTAAGGACCTGTAGCTATAAAATTTTATATGGTTGCTATACTAGATTGTCCATAATGTTTGTTAAAAAACTAGTAAAGGGGATTTCAGCGCCTGGAGTGCTGACCTCCTCCAGGCCAGTGGCCAAATAAGATAGAGCAATAGGAAATAGGAAGTTTAACTACATTGAACCCTTTTGTAGAGACTCTTTTGCTGATAATCCTAAGATCAGTTATGGTGAAGATTTCTGGAGACGCTTAATTAAAATTTTCTGTGGAGGAGAATTTGTGTGTGTGTGGGGGGGTACTAGGGATGAGCCCAGGGCCTCATGCATGCAAGGCAAATGCCCTAGCACTGAGCTACACCCCCAAGGCTTTTGGGGTTGGCGCCATCAGGATTTGGCCATGTTCCACCTCTTACAAGCTGCATGATCATGGACAGTTGTCTTCATCTGCCGAAACCTCAGTTTTCTCATTGGTGACATGTAAATGACAGTCTCTGTCCTGGCGTGGTCAAAAGTGTTAAATAAGAGTGATATGAGACAGTTATAGCTATAGTCATTGGAACAGAGCACACACTCAGAACTTCTCACTGTCATCCAGTCATTCAGCAAAAGGTGTTGCCCTGTACTCCGTGGCACGCCCCTCATCTGGCCAGTCCAAGCTCACCCTGAGTGGTGGGCCACAGTGGAAACGGGACTTGGGAATGGCAAATGAAAAGAGGTACCTCGCAGTACATGTAAAACCAATAAGGAGGCCGGCATGTAGTTCAGAGGTAGGACGTGCACTTGGTGTACATGAGGCCCTGGGTTCCACCCTCAGCACCAAAAATAAACAAAATATAATTGAAAAGTAAAACCAATTAAAAGTGAATCTGCTTTTTATCTTCACGAGCAGCCACTTTTAAATATCAGTGATCAGGGGCTGGGACTGTAGCTCAGCGGTAGAGCACTTGCCTCGCATGTGTGAGGCCCTGGGTTCGATCCTCAGCACCACATACAAAGCAATAAAATAAAGACATTGTGTCCATCTACAACTAAAAAAATATTTAAAAAATAAAAAAATAAAAAAAATAAATATCAGTGATCAGGGGCTGGGACTGTAGCTCAGTGGTAGAGCACTTGCCGAGCATGCACGAGGCACTGGGTTCGATCCTTAGCACCACATAAAAATAAAAACAAAGACATTCTGTCCATCTATAACTACAAAAAAAAAATTTAAAAAGAAAATAGCAGTGATAAAATATTTCTCTCCCTGGGGATGGGTCATTCCCACTGTCCAAATTTTTTGTTAGCCTTTTCTTTCACTTGGTGGGAGGACCATGCTTGAATTAAATCGTGTCTGTTCTTGATTTCTTTGCGATATATGGTTGACCTCTGTATCTACATGTTCTGCATGTATGGATTCAGCCTATCTTGCGTTGAAAATGGGATAGGGAGGAGAAAATAAAAAATAAAATATGGGCTGGGGTTGTGGCTCAGTGGTACAACACTTGCCTGGTACCACCTGTGAGGCCCTGGGTTCAATTCTCAGCACCACATAAAAATTAATAAATAAAATAAAGGTATTATATCCATATACAACTCAAAAATAGTTAAAACAATAAAAAATAAAATATAATAGTAAAAAATAGCACAAAAATACTGTGTAACATCTATTTACATAGCATTTACATTGTAATTAGGTATTAAAATAATCTAGAGATAATTGAAGGTATGGGGGCATTGAGCCAGGCATGGTGGCACATGCCTGTAATCTTAGTGACTGGGGGGATTGAGGCAGGAGAATTGCAAGTTTGAAGCCAGCTTGGGCAATGTAGTGAGACCCTATCTCAAAATACAAAAATTTTTTTTAAAAGGGCTGGGAAAGTAGCTCAGTGGTAAAGTGCCCCTGAGTTCATTCCCCTGTACCAAAAAATCAATACACAAAGTCTGCGGGAATGTATATATGTTATCTGCAAATACTACAACATTGTTTATAAGGGAGTTAGTTGAACATTCATGGATTTTGGTATCCATGGGGCATCTTGGAGCCAGTCCCCATGGATACCAAGGAACAGCTGTGTGTGGTCGTGGGGATTGAACCCAGGGGCACTTAACCTCTAAGCCACATCCCAGCCCATTTTATTTTTTAATTTGATATAGGATCTCAATAAGTTGCTGAGGGTCTTGCTTAGTAGCCCAGGCTGACTGAACTTGGAATCCTCCTGCCGCAGCCTCCTGAGTCGCTGGGATTACAGGTGTGCGCCACCATGCCTGGCACATTTTCTCCATTTTTACCTCATGTCCTTTTTCTGTCCCAGGATCCCACTTGGGATCATCTTGAATTTAGTCTCCTTAGGCTTTTCTCAGCTGTGACAGTTTCTCAGCGTTTCCTTGTTTTTGAGGATCTGGACTATTTTAAGGAATACTGGTCAGGTTTTTCTTTTGGGCTTTGTGTCTTGCATTCTTTTAAATTTCACTTCTTGGAATCTTAGGGCAGTTGGTCACTGTGCCAGGTCTGGGGTACATACATACCAGTGAATCAAGCATTCACACGTCACTGATGTTGACTGAGGGGCTTCAAGAAAGCTGTATGTGCCTGGGCCGGTATTTGAACCTAGACAGCGAGACCTGGAGCTAACAGCCTCTACCACTGTGTCGTCACTGCCTCCTGTGGGGAGTGGAGGGAGTTCTTCCTGTTGGTCTGAGATATTATTAGGCACATCTTGAGAAATGAGGTGACCAAATGATAATCGAGAAAACAGGACAGTAAATAGAGTAAATCAGAAGTGAATTGGGGTCATTTCTGGTGAAGTGGATTAGAGAAAGTGAGTTAAAATGATCTTTGTCTACATTTCTTTGGTTTCTCTGTTATTCCTGTTAAATGTGATTTACTCAGTTCTTCAATGTCCTAGTAATAATGCTTTTATACAATCCAGAATTCATGGCATGTAACAACAGGCTAGTGTCCTTACACACGTTTTTTTCCCCCCCTGGTGTGCTGTGGATGCTGCCACACATACCCAGAGGCAGGACAGTCATGAGACAGAAAGTTTGATACCAGAAGGCAGAGTTCAGAGGCCTTGCCCTTCCTTGCCTAGGGTGGCATCCAAGTCTTTTGAGCCTTTCTGAGCCTTGGTCACCTCAGTCGCAAGTTAGGGATCCAGTAGAATGGCATCTTACACCTGAAAGAGGTTCTAAAGTCAGCTGTACACAAGGCCAAAATCGAGTAAAATCAGTTACCTGTGCAGAACCTTAAAATTGCTCACAAAGGAATGGACACAGTGTACTGCCTGGGAGACCCCTCCTAGTGTGTCCAACACAGTCCACTTCTCTGCCAGCATTTGTCTGGGAGATTCCATCCTCACCGTCTTTTTTTTTTTTTTTTTTTTTGGTATCAGAGATTGAACCTGGGGCGTTTAACCACTGGGTTAAACGCATCCCAGCCCTTTTTAATTTTTTTTAGTTTGAGATGGTCTCACTAAGTTGGTGAGGCTGACCTCGAACTTGGGATCCTCCTGCCTCAGCCACCCTGGGTTTACAGACGTGCACCACTTGTGCCCAGAGGATATTGTGTGTTTTGTGGACCCCAGGGGACTTTGGTGACTTGGTTTATATTGCACAGTGGATGGTGGTAGTTAGGTACTGATTTTTTTGTTGAGAGTTTTCAGTCTTCTGCTGGGTTAGGTCCAGCCTTCAACCCATTTCAGAGAACTCCCCTCACCCTGGGCTAATATGGCTCCTTTGTTTGGCCACAGAATGTCCTGAAGGAACATGCAGATGACGACCCCAATCTGGCCATCACTGGTGTCCCTGTGGTCAGTTGGCCAAAGAAGACTCCAAAGGTAAGACAGACTGCTCACATTGGAGAGACCATTTTCCACTGCCTTTTATGCCTTCTGTGAATGTTGGCATCTTTTCCAGGGTGCTCTTGGGAGACAGCACCCCAATTAACCATGAATGATTTCAGTGATCTGTTTGTTCATGGCAAGTTCTCATTTTTTTGAAAGGGCTCATTTTACCTACCTGTGAAAGCTGCAAGCAGTGCCCCCTGGTGGTCACCTAGATAATTGCGGGGAAGCCGTGTCTCACTTTGTCGTGAAGGGGATTTTAATCTTCTCTCTTTCACTCTCTCCTTTACCTCTTTCTTTCCATCATCCCTTTTCCTCCAGCTGCTCCATGGACTGTTTTCCCTTCTTTTGAACATGACTTCTTTCTCTTCATTTATCTGATCAGTGCTGAACATAAAAATGTCTCATCAAACAGGAAAGAACAAAGAAACTAGGACGAATAATAACATTTACATCAATGAAACCTACTAGGAGCGAGTTGCTGTTGTCTAATCCTCCGCAACCTTTGTCTTATTTGGACTCTAGCAGTTCTGGGGGGTAGACTATAGTGACTTTCATTTTACAGAAAAGAGAACTGAGGCTTAAAAAGGTAAAAATCACTTATTGGGACAAGTTAAGTGCTTGATGGTAGGTTGGTGTCCATTTCAGAATCCACTAGGCAGAGAAAACAATGATATATTTCTCTGCATCTCTCCAAAGGCCATGCTGGGTGGGATGTGTAAGGCTGCTTCTGTCTACACTGAGCTTTGCCATTTTCTTGGGCAAGTTACATAAGCTTCCTGAACCTGACTTTCCTCATGTGTAAGAAAGGGTTTAGGCTTAAATTAGTAATCCCAGCTATTTGGGAGGCTGGGGCAGGAGGATAGCCTGGGCAACTTAGTGAAGACCCTGTCTCAAATAGAGTAAGAATTAGAATTAGAATAGGTTGGGGATGTAGCTCGGTGGAAGGGTGCCTGTGGGCTCAATCCCCAGTACCAACAAATAAAAATAAATAAGTGTGAATTTTAGATAAACAAATAAAATTTAAAAAACTTTTTTTAGTATAAGTATATCCCAGATGTTGCATAGGATATACTTATGTTCAAAAGGATTACTTATTTATCTGGAATGTCATGAAGTACACACTGTATTTTCAGTTGCTGAATCTGGCAACCCTAGTTGAAAAGGCAATATTTCTGATATATTGGTTCAACAAAAAAAATGACTCATTTCTTCTGTTTCTTTTTATCTTTTTATCTTTTTAAAAATGGAAAAGTGTATCCGTGGCTCACCTTATTTATCTCTCTTTTGGATAGTGCTATTCTAGATGATTCACTTTTGTTTGATTATCTCCTTCACCGGTATTTTCTGGGTGTGGAATTGCCTGGAAAGGAGCCCATTACTTGTGGGTGTGAGTTCTCTCTGAAGCTCAGCGGGACCTCAAGTGGAGGTAGGAGTGGAAAGGGCTTCCCCTCTCACCAGCTTGTGGAGGTGCATGGGGTTACAAAGCTGGCTTCCCCTCTGTGTGCAATAGCACAGTGCCGTTTATTAGACCACAAACTGCTTGCAGACACAGCATCTTGAAACTAATTGGCTGGGCCATAGGTGTATTGAGTCTAAAGAGGAAAGGAAGGCTTTGCCTGTCCCCCTCCCCCAGCTGTCAGTTGCTCCAAGAGGGACGTTAGGGTCTGTGGAACACAAGATTTTGAAAGGACAAACCTGCCTTCGTCCATTTTTATCTCAAAATTAATAGAGGGGGTCCAGTGGACATCTGAGAGGAATCACTTCAGGCGGACAACCAGCCCTATCTGGAGCTGAGACCCTAGCCCACCCTCTGAGGCATTAAAGGCATTAAAAACAAATAAACAGGGCTGGGGTTGTGGTTCAGTGGTAGAGCACTTGCCTAGCATGTGTGACACACTGGGTTCGATTCTCAGCACCACATATAAATAAATAAGGTAAAAGTCTATTGACAACTAAAAAATATTTTTAAAACAAACAAACAAAAAACAAATAAACAAACCTCAGGTCCCTTTTCTCCAAAAGCTTAGAAGATGGCTTCTGGTGGTGCAGACCTTTTCTGGGATTCCTGGGGAGGCTGGGTTCACACATGCTCTGTGGGCATAGTCCCCCTGGCAGGGAGGAATCCAGGAATCAGAGCTTTGGGCTGGGTGGGAAAGAAGTGGTGGGAGGAAAAAGGGAGGACAGTGGGTATCCAACAGCACTTTTTTTTAGTATAATAAAACAGGAATAATTCACTTATTTAAGGTTTTCAGTGTTTTATTGGCATATTCAAAGTTTAGTATGACCATTAATTACCACAATCTGTGGTCAAGCCATGTGTGTACCCCCTAAAAGAAACCTCACCAGTCGGGGCTAGGGGCTAGCTCAGTGGTAGAGCCTGGGGTGTGTGAGGCCCCAAGCTCCACCCTCAGCACCACAAAGGAAAAAGGAAACTCATCAGTCCTGGGCCCCTCCCCCTCAGTCTCCTACCTCTAATCTACTTTCTGTCTTCATTCATGGGTTTGCCTGTTTTGGACATTTTGTATAAATGGACTCGTAGAGGAGGTGACTTATTGTTATCTGACTTCTTATGCTTTGCCTCATGTTTTTAAAGTTTGCTGTGATGAAGCATGGACTAGTCCTTCCTCCTTTTATGGCCAAATAATATTCCATTGTATGAAGCTGGGCGCTGTGGCTCACGCCTGTAATCCTAACACTTTGGAAGGCTGAGACAGGAGTATTGCAAGTTCAAAGTCAGCCTCAGCAACGGCGAAGTGCTAAGCAACTCAGTGAGAACCTGTCTCTACATAAAACACAAAATAGGGGTAAGGATGTGGCTCAGGGGTCGAGTACCCCTGAGTTCAATCCCTGTTACCAGCCCCCCCAAATTTCATTGTATGGATAGACCATATTGTTTTGTTTTGTTTTCTCTCTCTTTTTTTTTTTCTTTTTTTGTGCTGCTGGGGATGGAACCAGAGCCTCACATGTGCTAGGCAAGTGCTTCAATACTGAGCTACACTTCCAGCCGTGCACCAAGTTTTAGATACAGTTTTTAGATTTTCTTTATTCTTACAATGAGGGTAGGAAGTGGGTAGTCTTAGCTCCACAGTCCAGTCAAGGAGACTTAGGGGCTCAGAGAGGTTCATGGGTATGCCTCAAGCCACACAGCATGTGAATAGTGAGGTGTTTGTCCTGGATCTGCCTGTTTCAGTCATGGTTTCTGTGAGAACCTAATGAAACTTAGGGGAGGAAGGGGGTGGGGGAGGGCATTATGTTTAAGCACTTCCTGGCTCGTGGGGTTAAAAAGTGAACAGGAACGGAAGAAGTAACTGAACGACTGGCTGCCCGGGCCGCCTGGGGTCTTGGGGTTCCCAGGGTTGCGGTCTGCTTCCTCCCAATTTGATGCAGGTTGGGTTGAAAGATCAAGGGTGCTCACTGAGTCTGCCAGGATGCTGGGCAGGAGCAGGTTCTGCTCTGGGGTCGGGTTTCTTAACCAGTAATTAATGCCCAATGGTGATTAGCAAGAAATGCTTTGATCTCCCACCTTGCCCCCAGGAGAACAAAGTCCTTTTCTGGAACTGATTATTCTCAGAGGTCATTTCTGATGCGGTGCCCTTCAAATCCAAGATGCCACCGCGTCGCCATCCATCACCATTCACCAGATTGGCTGTTTTCACGAGTGGCGTTGGATTTGTTTTGATCTGTCTACACTCTGGCTGCTTCCTTTTATGACCAGGTGGCAGGATTTTCGGGCCCTGTCTGTGACCCCAGAGGCAAAGCAAGGGAGCTGGGCTTATTTGAAGCCTGGCCTCTGACCTTGGCCTTATTAGCAAGCTGATCTGCTTCTCAGCTGGACGCTTCTGGACGCTTGCTAGATCATTCCCAGAGGAGTGGACTGGGGTAGGACAGGACGCTGGGCCAGGGCTGTTGCTGGCAAGGGAGCCTATTGAGGCAGCCTGCTTCTTAATCCCTCGTCACTGAGACCAAACCAGGTACCAGTTGAATTTCGATTATTGGCAGTTTTTCTGGAGCAAAGGAGCAGAGGGGCTGGGGTGTGTAGGACAAGTGCTCTGACGGGGCACGTGGACAGCCCTCTCCAGTGGTTACTGGATCAGCTTTCTTATGGGGACATTACAGGAGGAAGTGACACATGTCCCTGCTGCCCTGTCACCCGTGGTTTTGGTGTGTTTCTCTTCCCTTTCCTCTACAGTAAGGGCAGGGGGATCTGGGAGGCCTGATCAGCTGGGGTCCCTCAGATGTGACACGCAGCCTGTCCCAGAAGAGGAGGCACATCATTTACTGAGAGGGCTCTGTGTACTTCCTGTCTCACACTGTGCCCTCCTCTCAATTCCTGTCACTGAGTCACTAATTTGACAACGTACTGTTGATGAGGAGGAGGGGCAACTGTGGCATTGGCTGCCCTTTAACGTCCCCTACTCAGGGCTCATCATTTCCTAGGAAGGCAAGTGATCTAATGATGACGACTCCTCAGACTGGTGGCATCCGCTTCACCTGGGGACGTTGTTTTAAAAATATTACTTCCTGGGGCTGGGATTGTAGCGCAGTGGTAGTGTGCTCACCTAGCACGCGTGAGGCACTGGGTTCGATCCTCAGCACCACATAAAAACAAAATAAAAATATTCTGTCCACCTACAACTAAAAAAATAAAATTAAAAAAAAATATATTACTTCCTGGGACCTGCCCCAGACATTGTGATGCAATAGATTTGAAGTGGGGCTTGGGAATTTGGACTTTCTAAAAGCTTCCAGGTCATTTTCCTGCATGACCTGGAAGTGCTTTGGGGTCAGATGTACCAGGGGATTGACTAGCTATTCTAAAGGGCAAGTCTAAACCTCAGTTTACTCATCTGTTAAAGGGGATCGTAGAGTGGTCCTGGCAGGATCTCTGTGAGATGCTGTCTGTAAAATGCTTCTGTAGTAAGCCATCAGCCAGTGGTAGCTATTGTAATTTTTCAGAATTATGGGGGTTTATATGTAACCTGAATCTGCTCCCCTCCAGCTCCCTGTAGAAATAGAGAACACCAAAGTGGGGTCAGAGGGTGTAGAGACAGCTCGCATCCCTAGATTATGAATTGCCTGTACAAAACTTAACCCTGATTTGGGCCCTCGATGGCTTCATTTCCTTGAAATAGTTATGGCTCTGCTCAAATGAACTGATGTTGGGGGGCCGGGGCTGGCTTAAAAAGCCATTTCTTCCTCATCCCTGCCACACTGGCCCAGCAAGGAGAAGCCCCAGGCCCTTCCAGAGGGAGGATGTCCACTACCTTAGCACATGCCCCTGGGGCTTGAGGCACCCAAGGCCAAGCACTCTGCTGTGGGGTCTAGGTAGGAGGAACAGGTATGAAGGGCCAGGGCTTTCAGGTGCCCTGTTCTTGCAGCCTCCAGGGAGCAGGACAGGCCTTGTGAAAGTCTTTCAAGAGAGCAACCTCTGAGAGGGATGGTGTAGTTCAACATACAGGGAAGAGACAGGTGACAAGTAGCTGGGCCAGAATGGAGAAGCCCAGGAGGACTAAGAAAGGAGGCAGGCAAAGCAAGCAGACCCCAGCAGGGTGCAGTGAGGGGCTCCTGATCTGTGACCCGCAGGACTTCCATATATAAACATCAACCACAGAAAAATCCAGGTGAGAGGAAGTTGTTGGTGGTAAAGGGATACCCTGTGTGTCAGCTTCCATGAGGGTCACAGACGCCAAGATTGTTGACTTAAAAAGAGGGATGGTTTATTTTGGTTCACAGTTTTGGAGGTCCCAGGCCATGATCACTTGTCCCCATTGCTCTGGGCTTATGCTGAGGTAGTACATTATAGCCCTGGTGGAGCTATTCACCTCATGGCTGGAAGTGAGAGAGAGAGGAAGGGGCCAGGTCCTAATATCCCCCTCAAGGGCACAGTCCTGGGGACCAGAAGACTAACCACTGAGCCCCACTTCTTAAAGTCTCCTGCCTTCCCAAAGTGCCAAGCTGAAGACCAAGCCTTTAACCCATGGGCCATTAGCACCCCAATTTCTCAGGAGTTGAGACTCAGTCTCTGTTGGTCTGTATTGGGTCCAGTTCCAGATTTGTTAATGGGAAACCGTAGTATTTTGTACCTGCTGGCAAGTCTGCTGGCCAGGGCCCCATCAAAGCCCTCTTCAGCCCCTTCTAGTGGGGGGATCTGAAACCAGAAAGTGGAAGTCTCTGGAGTCACAGCACGTGTGAGACTAAGGCAGGAGGGGCAGCAGCTTTACCTGCTGGCTTTCTGCAGGTGAGATTTCTAGGAATCAGCAAGGTTGGGGCTTATTTTCAAGTATAGTCAAGCAGGCTCATCATTTGTGGATTTTCTAATTGTGAATTCACATACTCCATAAAATTTATCTGTTGCCCCCAAACCAATATTTGGAGTGCTTTTGTGGTCACTTGCAGACACACATAGAAGCAGTGTGGAGGGACACCTTGAACCAGCTGGCAGGTGCATTGCAGCCGAGGTGAGCAGGCGGCTCTCTGCCTTCTGCTTGCAGGACTCATACTGTAAAGAGGTGTCCTTTTCCCGGTGTCCCATTTTTCAGAATTTTATGGGTTTTTTACTGTTGATGGTGGTCCTTTTCCTGTTTAAAATGCCCCCCGAGCATGATGCTGTGGAGATGTCTGTTGTTCCTGAGTACAAACAGGTTCTGCAGTGCAGAGAAGCTAGGTTCAGGAATGGGTTATGGCGCTGCTGGTCCTAAGTTCAATGGTAATGGATCAGCAATATCTATTTAAAAGGCACTTTCAAACAGAAACACAAAAACAAGGTTATGCATTGACTGATTGAAGAAAATATTGGGACCAGAGACTGGAAGGCACCTAATTCCGCATGTTCCCTTGGAATGACGGCCTGGTGTTCGCTAATGCAGCATTTACAGTGACTTTCTAAAACATAGCTGCCATGAGTTCAGAGAATCAGCTGTGATTCTTCATTGCTTGCCTTCCCAAATGACTGAGTGACTAGCCTTTACCTATACACGGCCTTGGATTAGGTATTGGATGAAGAAGAAACAGATTTATTCTTTGTCCTCGTGGAACTTAGAGTTTTTATGTCAGACACATGAGGAAGTATATAATTAGATTATTTTTTTGGAAAGGTGATTTTTATGAATTGTGATATAATGTATGTTGCATAAAAGTTCTGTTTTAAGCATTGTCGAGTGTACAGTGTGGATATTCACCACACTGCTACGCAGCTGCCACCACCATTTATCCCCGGGACTTAGACGCTGGACCATTCCACGTTCACTCTTGCTTCTTCCCTCCCCTTGGCCCTGCACTGAAACTTCTTAAAGACTAGAATGGAAAGGGCTGTGGCTTAGTGGTAGGGCACCCCTGAGCAGGGAAGACCGGAAACAGTTTGACGTTGGGGCACCTGGGAGCCAGTGGCCAGTTAGGAGACTGTGGCTGGAGGTCTAGACTGGTTTAGGGTAGGGGCAAGTGGTGATGAAGAGAGTGGGTGCTGGCATATAGAGGGTGGATGGACAGGACCCCGGTCAATTTATTTTGCACTTAGGGTAGGGGGACGTGTCATGGGGCTCCTTGGTGTTCCATTTACTGAATGGGGTTAGTGTCCTCACTTCTCCCTGGAAACTCAATCGTGGGGTGATTTTCAACATCCCTAAGCTGGAGCTGTCCCTTTGCTTCCAGGCTCCTAGTCTTCCAGCTCCCTGTCTAAACTTCCAAAGTTTAGATCTGATCATGCCCTTGTGAGCCAGGGCCACAGTGGCAGAGTACTAGAGACCATGACAGCAGTTTGAGGTGTTGGCAGGGCTGGTTCCTGCCAAAGGCTGCAAGGGAAGATCCCCAGGCCGGCCCCTGCTTGGCCTGTTTTTGGCACTCACTCTTCTATGCGTCTGCATCATCTCCCCTGTGTACACATCTTGGTCCCAATTTCCTCATATTATAAGGACATCTGTCATTGGGTTCTGAGCATCCTGATAAGCTCATTGTAACTTAATTACCTCTGTGACGCTGTCTGAATACAGTTACCTTAAGAGGTTCCATGGATTAGAATTCACCATGGGATTTTTTTTTTTTTTTTTTTTTTGGTACTGCGCATTGAACTCAGGAGTATTCGGCCACTAAGCCACATCCCCAGCCCTATTTTGTGTTTTATGTAGAGACAGGGTCTCAGTGAGTTGCTTAGCACCTCCCCATTGCCGAGGCTGGCTTTGAACTCGCGATTCTCCTGTCTCAGCCTCCCAAAGTACTGGGATGATAAGCGTGCGCCACTGCACCCGGCTTCACAATGGGAATTTCTGAGGTCAACACATCCAGCCCTTAGCCTAGTTGTTGAATCTCCATCATCTTTAAAATCACATCCTGGGTCTTGAACCTATCCTGGAGTGCCTGCGTCACCCGCTGGAGCTCTGCCTTAGGGCTCAGGATTGTCTCTCATCTGCCCTCTGATGCAGTGGGACCAGATTCTCCATGGCTTCCCTCCTTGCCTGCCTCTGTCTTTCCTCATACTATTCCTCTTCTCAAAAACGTCCTCCTCCTTTCTCCATGAACAGACCCCTCCACTCCAGACCCAACCAAATTCCTCCTTTGCCTGCTCTGTGGGCTGTGGCAAAGGGCTTCCCTGCCTTTGGCTTCTGGTTGGGTGCAGCTAGTGGGCCGGAGGCACTAGCAGGAAAGGGAAGGTAGGAGGAGATGGAGGGGGTTATTCATCTTCCCAGCCTCTTTCCTATAGGATCATTGCAGATTTACTGTTTCCCACTGTGGAAGACCGCAGCTTCCACCATGAGACCTTCTCAACTCTTCTGTTAACAGTCACCTTCTCTTCCTCATTAGGTAATGGCTCATCATTGTCCCTAGGCTTGGGGTGCATCTCCAGCCCTGGTTGGTTTCTTTTATCCGCGTTCATGTTCTGGATATTGAGCCTCTGTTAAATTCTCCTCTGTAACCTTAACTCTCTATTTTCTGCCAAAATCCTGGTGGATGGATTTCCCCAATTTCTTTTCCCTCTCAATTTCCACATTATTCTCTGTATGTTCACTGTCAATGTAACCTGTCCTAAGCGTCCCCTAGCTTTGGAAGTTAGAGCTCTTTTTGTGTATTTTTTTTCCTTATCCACTTTATATCCTATTAATACAAGATTGCTCGCAATAGGAAGGCCCAGGAAATATTTGAATGATGAATTAACTTGTTAGCAAGATTTTCTTAGAGTTTCTAAACGATGAAGTCAAACTCAGTTTCATCTCTATTCTCTTTCCACTGCTTCCTTGATGTTTCTGTGTCCCTTTGGGGACTTAACTTACTCCATACTTGAACTTCTGTGTCCTAGTCCCAGCCAGCTGCTGAAAGAACACTAATTGGAAGAGAAATAAGAAGACATCTCTAACTTTCTGGCCCCTTTTGTCCCTCAAATTAAGGCATTTCCCTTTATCCTACTGAACTTGGAAAGATCTTATCACGCCTGGGATTTTTCAGCCAGCCATTATTTGTATCCTTTAGTACCATGTTATTGGAACTTTAAGATAGAGTTCAGCTGAAATAACCTATAATTAAAGTCTGTAGACAAGGATTTCGTTTTTAGTTTGATAACCTGCTCAGCTGTCAGCGTTAATAATGCCAGGGACAAATTCTTGGAGAGCCCCTGAGGTATTGACTGGTTCTGCCTTTGATGGAGTTATTAGAAAGCCCACAGGCACTAGAATTGATTACTTGCCATTACAAAGACCAGTCCTTTAGACTTTGGGGAAGGGGTCTTCAGATGCTGTCTATATATTGCAAATAAGTTGTCATGAAGATGGGTGTGTGTTTGGTCACATGATGCCTTTAGATAATCCTTCCAGTTTATGTGATCTAAGGACAAAAAGAGCAAGATTGGGTGAGGACAGAGGAGATTCATGTGTTTATTCTGCGGTGCTGAGGCTGGAACCCTGGGCCTTGAGCATGCTAAGCATGAGTATGCCACTTCTGTGCTCTGCCACTGAACCATGCCCCTAGCCCCCAAATGTCTCATCTAATTTGGCTTCATTTATCAAAGGTGGGGAAGATGAATGCATTTGATGGGAGGAGGGATCCTGAATTCCACAGGAAGGAAGTGGGTGAGGAGTTAAAGTGACGGTCAAACCTGCTGGAAATCACTGGAAATATCAATGCAGATAACTCAGTGACAAAGCATGGAGGAGGTTCCCAGGGAATCTCACATATAAAAGGAAGTTTTAGTATTTTAGTATTTATTTCTCTGACATGTAGTTTACTTCGTGTTGATCAGACAAGGAGACAGGAGCAGGTCTGGGAAAGAGCCTGGGTGTTCCCAACTGATTCTTCTGGGGAGAGGGGTACTATTATTTATTTTTATTTATTTATTTATTTATTTATTTTTAATTTTTTTAGTTGTAGATGGTCAGATATCTTTATTTTATTCATTTGTATGTGGTGCTGAGGATTGAACCCAGTGCCTCACGCATGCGAGGCAGGCGCTCTACCACTGAGCCACAATCCCAGCCCCTATTATTTCTTTTTTACCACATTTTTGTAAAATTGTGGTGAGATACACATAATATAACCATCTTCAGGCATGCAGTTCAGTCTCGTTAAGGACATTGACATTGAACCGTCAGCACTATCCTCCCAAGCGGAAGCTCTGTCCCCATCACACTTCTTCCCCACCCCTGCTCAGGTCCCTGGCACCCACCATTTTACTTTCTGTCCCTGTGTGTTTGACAGCTCGGGTGACTGCATATAAGTGGACTCATACAGTTCTCTCCACTTTTTCTGGCTAACTTCATTCCCAAGGTTCCTCTACTTTGTAGCATGTGTCCGAGTTTCCATCTTCAAGCCTGAATTCCACAGTGTGAATGCCTTATGTGTGTGTGTACCATATTTTGTTGACCAGTTCATCGGTCAGTGGACACTTGAGTTTCTTCTACCATAAACATCTTTTTGAGTTCTTGTTTCCATTCTCTTTGGTGTATGACCACAGGTGTAATTGCCAGATCACATGATAATTCTGTTTAACTTTTAAGAACTGTCTTACCATTCCATAATGGCTACACTAAAGTGCACCAAGGTTCCAGTTTCTCCACATCTTCACCAGTACTTTTGTATTACTTTCTTTCTCTTTTCCTTCCTTTCTGACAATTGCCATTTTAATGGGTATGAAATGGTAGGTCTTACTCCTTTTTTTTGGCGAGGGGAGGGGGATACAAAGGATTGAACTCACAGCACTTCACCACTGAGTTACATCCTCCGTCCTGTTTTTTTATTCTGAGACAGAGCCTCACTAAGTTGCTGAGGCTGGCCTTGAACTTGGTGATCCTCCTGCCACACCCTCCTGAGTTGCAGGATTGCAGGTGTTTGCCACCATGCCCAACGTTACTTCTTTTTACCTTACTTTAGTTTATACTTAGATTTGTATTTCAAAAAGATCTTTTTCTTTTATTCTTTCTTTCTTTCTTTTTGTTTTTTTGGTACTGGGAATTGAACTCAGGTTAGGGGCACTTGACCACTGAGCCACATCCCCAGCCCTATTTTGTATTTTATTTAGAGACAGGGTCTCACTGAGCTGCTTAGTGCCTTGCTTTTGTTAAGGCTGGCTTTGAACTCACAGTCCTCCTGCCTCAGCCTCCCCAGCCTTTTTTTTTAAAGACAGGGTCTTGCTAAGTTGCTCAGGGCCTCGCTAAATTGCTGAGGCTTAGCTTTGAACTTGTGATCCTCCTGCCTTAGCCTCTCCAGCTGCTGGGATTACAGGTGTATACAACTGCTCCGCTGGCTTTAATACTTCTTGATCATTTATTCTTCTATCAATAATTTTATCAGGAGATGCAAAATGATATTTGAAGCATATCCTTTTTTCTCTGTGAATCAGGGGATATTCTTTTGCAGACCATTCCTTCATTTTTTTTTTGGTGCTGGAGATTGAATCAGGGGCACTTGACCACTGAGCCACATCCCCAGACCTATTCTGTGTTTTATGTAGAGACAGGGTCTCACTGAGTTGCTTAGTGCCTCGCCATTGCTGAGGCTGGCTTTGAACTCGCGGTTCTCCTGTCTCAGACTCCTAAAGTGCTGGCATTACAGGCGTGCACCACCACGCCTGGCTCGTGCCTTCATTGATCAGGGTTACCCTAAAATATAGTTCCTCCTGCAAAGGCAATAGGCATGTTTGATTTTTTTTTCTCTCTTTATTTTTTTTTTTTTTTTTTTTTTTTTTTAAAGATTTTTTTTTTTTATTTGTAGATGGACACAATGTCTTTGTTTTATTGCTTTGTATGTGGTGCTGAGGATCGAACCCAGGGCCTCACGCATGCGAGGCAAGCGCTGTACCGCTGAGCTACAATCTCAGCCCCTTTTTTTCTCTCTTTAAATGCCAATTTTCAGAGGGTTTAGTTTACTGACTGCTTCATATAGTGACATAGGAGATTGGTGAGGCTCTTGCTGTTTTGACTGTCATGATAATAAACTCATGGATTTTCATAGATAGGGGGTGGTTCACTGAGGCAAATTGGCCTACTGGAGCCATTTTTAAAGAAGCAGCATAATAATGGTAAATGAAGAAAGGCCCAATAATGGAAGAGAGAAAATACAGCGCCTGTGTGAGGGTATGTTTTCCTGTCCTGGCTCCTAGCAGTACTGACCTATGTGTATTTGAGGCCTGCAAGTGTAGCCTGAGCCCTTCTGGCCCCCCACAGTGACTGTTAGCAGCTCTTTAAGAGGTGATTCAGCTATCTCTTTGGTTTGGTTAGTTGCAAAGGGTTTAGGGCCTACCTTCTTAGCTGGGTTCCTTTCAGGAATGGGAATAGGAATGGGAATAGGGTTGACAGAGCCCTAGGGAGATAGCCCTCACCTTCAGAAAACAAAGGAAGTTCATTCAAAGACCTGGGGGTGGAGGAGGCGGGTGGTGATCAGGCTAATCCTCATCCCCAAGTTTGGATATAACTTTTTTTGCCTCCATTTTGACCAGTTTAGCTAATAAGCTAGGAAAAATGTGGATGATGAAGAAAAAAGTATATGTATATATGTATGCGTATTTGTTGTGTATATGTATGTGTATACATATACATAGACAATATGCCTCTTTTCTTTTAGTTATCAATGGACCTTTATTTATATGTGGTGCTGAGAATCGAACCCAGTGCCTCACACATGCTAGGCAAGTGCTCCACCACTGAGCCACAACCCCAACCCCGATATGACTCTTTTTGAAGCAAAATATACCTTACATAAAATTAACCATTTCAAAGCAAACAATTTGGTGCATTTGGTACATTCTCAATGTTGCACGACCATTTCTTCTAAATCCAGATATTTTCATCATCCTCTAAAGGGAACCCTGGACCCATCAGCTGTCCATCCATGGATGATGCAGTACATGGTCCTCTGGGTCTGGCTTCTTTCCCTCAGGATCAGTCTCAGGGCTCATCCACGTTGTAGCACAAGTCAGTATAGCCTTGCTGGTTATCTGTAGGGCCAGGCCATGCTTTTTGTTCATCCATTTATCAGCTGATGAGCTTTTGAGAGGTGTCCATCTTTGGGCTGTAAGTGATCAACATATTTTTCTTGCAGTTCTGTGCCCTTATTGACTCCTGTGTCATCCCATTTGGAGTGATCTGTGGAGCCAGTCTTTTGGTTTTGAGTTCAAGTTCCATAGAACTTACATTCTTTTTTTGGCTGGTGGGGGGAGCAGCGACAAGACAGTGTGATGGGCATTCTGGTTAGCAAGGAAACCAAGGGGAGCTTTGGTCTGTAAATAACTAACTAACTAAATAAATACACACACACACACACACTCACACAAACATTCAATATATATATATTTTTTCTCCCTTCCCTTCTTCATAGTTTTGGGATAGAACTGAGGCCTCGCACTCTGCGCTTAGCCACACCCCCAGCGCCTGGATAGGGACTTTAAAGTGACCTCATTAGTTTTGTTCAAGTTGTGTGAGCATTCATCCTTGGTGTGGAGTTTGGTGGGAAATGAATAAAGAAGGGAAGTAACTTTCAAAGGTTAGAGAAGGCATTGGAAATGAGGTGGATGGTGGAGCAACGTTTCTCAGATCAATTCCAGTCGCCTGTTAAATGAGTTGATTTTTAAAACATCCTGTGCATAGTCACACATCTTCCAGGGCATATAAATATTTATTGGTTGATTTAGTGATGTAAGGAGACATGATTAGGGGAGGAACCCCCATTGAACAGAAAGCTCAGTTGTGTAGAGGGACCCGTATGACAAGTTTTTAAATGTTCATGGAATGCCTCTCCAGGGGGAATATAAAAAGCAATTAAACAGGGATGGGGTGGTGGCTCAGTGGTAGAGCGCTTGCCTAGCAAGTGTGACGCACTGGGTTCGGTTCTCAGCACCACATAAAAATAAAGAAATAAAATAAAGGTATTGTGTCCATCTATAACTAAAAAGATATTTAAAGAAAAAAGGCAATTAAGTGGTGTTAGTAATTTCCTTAACAGAATTCACTGCAACCCCTGTCATAGCACACAGGTGAACCACAGTTTTATCCAAGTAACCCTACCGTCCTAACTTCTTACAAGATTAGATTTAAAAATTCCTCTTCCTCCTATTAGATTGAAGAATAACTCCCCAGAAGACCTTTTGCTTTTGCTAGTAAGCCAGGGGAAAACCTATTGAAGAATAGAGAGACAAATGCTAAAGTACAGTAAAATAACTGAAGATTACATTTTCTACTGCTTGGTAAGCATGAATTGTGATTTGTGTCATGGAGCGGTCTTCTGCAGGCATGTTCTGTCATTTCTGCTCCCTCCTGAGGGACACATTTGCAAATGGTATTCATTGGCTCAGGAGGGTAGTCATTGGACTTGACACAAAGAGAATTCATTCTCTTTCCCTGTCCTAAATCTCTGGAAAATAATGTTCCTCCTTTGGGACGTGGGTACAAGGAAAGCGGACACACATTGGAGAGACCCTCCCACTTTGTTAAGTCCAGAGTTTGACTAGTCTGCCTGTCCCTTGCCCATTCTAGGGGTTAGAAGAAGATGAGGATTGAGTGGGACCATTAGAGGAGTGTAAACTAAAAGCTATGTTATCCCCAAGGAGGGAGATACTTGTCCTTGGGATAATGGACAAAGCTTTATGAAGATGGTGATCGTTTCCTCCTTGTCTCTCTTTTTTTTGGGGGGGTACCAAGTATTGAACCCAGAGTCACCTAACTATTGAGCCACATCCCCAGCCCATTTTATATTTTATTTAGAGACAGGATCTCACAGAGTTGCTTAGGGCCTCGCTAAATTGCTGAGGCTGGCTTTGAACTTGGAATCTTCCTACCTCAGCCTCCCAAGGCACAGGGATTACAGGTGCGAGCCACTGCACTGGCTTTTCCTCCCTTTTTATGAGAAAGATAAAGGAGAATATGAATAAACCTTCATAATGGCTTATTAATTTTAACATTAGAAAGAATCCATGAATATCTGAGTCATTAAGAGTAATGAAACATTGACACAAAGTCCTGCTGTACTGTCACTCCCGGTTCTGAGTCTGTCCTCATTCATTACCCTAATCCTTTCTTCATTGTAATTAATTTGGAGTTGATGTTTCCAGGTGATTTACTGTAGATTAACATCCATATATTAACATCATATACCAAATATGAATCAACAGAATATATAGTATCATATTTATAGATGCATATTTAATATAAAGTGATACATTTTGTGCATACTTTTCTGTAACTTCTTTTTAAGTGCAATAATAAATCTGGGCATAGAGGCTGCTGTGTAGTATTGTGGCTATACTACCATGTACATACAGCCCTCCTTGCTTTGGGTATCCTACTACTTCTCTCTTTTCATCTTAGCATATTGTCTGTCCCTGTCCTTGGGACAAGGCTGTCTGAGCAGAACCTCTGGGCGACCAGGGGCCATTCCTGAGGTCTCACAATATGATAGGCAGTCCAGAAAATCAAGTGACATCCAGAGAGAAAGCAGGGAAGTGGGTGGCACCTATGACCAAGGAGGACTTGGCATCTGTCTGTTCTTGTTTATTTCCTTATCATGTGGTGAAAGTTCTGGATCCTCCTGGCTCAGGGCAAGCACAGCTGCCTGGGTGGCATCTGCTTTGGGGAGCTCTTTCTAAGAACATCAGCAAGTTTTGGCTCTGTGTGCAGGAAGAGCTTTCCATCCTTAGGGTCAAATCCTTGTTGAGATCAAGAGGGTTTCACAAAGGACCAGCTGAAGGCTCAGTGTAAACAAAGCATTTTAAGGTGGCAATTGTACCAGGCAGGGGGTAGCATAATTTGTATTTTACATACAGTCCAGCATGCTATCAATACAAAACAGATGTTGGATAATTGTGTGTACCAGTTAACTAAAGGAAACTCTTTTAAGGCAGATAGAGGAGGAAAGAAGCTTTTGGCCAGTGTCACAGAAGATTTGTGGGAGGTGTTAGGATAGTGGCCAGCAGGCACCTTCTTAATGTTTGGAGAGGACCCAGCACATTGTCAAGTCCTAATGATACCTTCTTGGTTCCACCGTTGACTCTCGCCAGATCGACAACAGGCTGGCCGTCCAAGCCATACCTGCCCACCTTGGAACTGGATTCGAACCGATAATACAGAGTGTGTTGCTTCGATTATGACGCTGATGTTATTTGGCATCCTCCACTCTTGCCTCTGGCATGAGGCAGCAGAGTGCCATGGTGAAGAGCCCAGGCTGGGGTGGCCCACAGGGTCAGATCCAGGTCTTTTCACTTCGTTACCACAACATGCCTCAGTTTCCTTATCTGTAAAGTGGCTGAACTTTACAGTTCAAACTTTACAGTGTAAAGCTCACAGGGTGGTTTAAACCATACCTGCCTGTCACCTTAATGAGATCATGACCATTGCACAGTGCCGGGTCTTGCCGTTAAGGCTGCTTAGTTACTCTTAGCTGTTATTATTGCCTAGACTGGGGGTGTGGGGGCTGTCTCTGCATGGTATTATATAAGAGATCCTAAGCTTGAGAGCTATTTCACAATTTGGGATCTTCCATTTCCTTACCCATGAAGTTGGTGGAGGGCTGGGAGGGCCTGGTAAGGTAGCTCTGAAATGCTGTAACAGGGAAGGGTGTTTATATTCTGTGCAGCTTGTTTGTCCACACTTTACATTTCTCTTCTTTGAACCATGATCATTGAGAACTGTGCCAAGCCAGGCGCGGTCACACACGCCTGTAATCCCAGCACTTTGGGAGGCTGAGACAGGAGAATCGCAAGTTCAAAGTCAGCCTCAATAATGGCAAGGCACGGGCTGGGATTGTAGCTCAGTGGTAGAGCGCTTGCCTCGCATGCGTGAGGCCCTGGGTTCGATCCTCAGCACCACATACAAAGCAATAAAATAAAGATATTGTGTCCATCTACAATTAAAAAAAAATAATAATGGCAAGGCGCTAAGCAACTGAGACCCTGTCTCTACATAAAACACAAAATAGGGCTGAGGATGTGGCTCAGTGGTCGAGTGCCCCCCTAAGTTCAATCCCTGGTACCAAAGGGAGGGGGGGAAGAACTGTGCCAATGCCATTTTACTGCCTTAAATACAGGAGTGAGCTTTTGAGAGTCCTCAAAGGACAATTCTATTAAATAGATTTGCATTCCCAATTTGTAATGGAAGAGACCTGTGAAATAAATTCCTGCTTCTATACTTTTCTCATAATGTATTATATCATCTGGATGTCTCCGTGCCCTTGCAGGTTGGACCAATTATAATGAAGGGAAAGCATGGTTTAGTTGTTTTTTGTTTGTTTGTGGTGCTGGGAATTGGACCCAGGGCTTTGAGCTTGCTAGCTCCCTGCCCCCAACCCCAGTGGTTAGCATTTTATCAGACCTTTCCAATTTCTTCAGAAAGCTTCCTCCTGGGTGGAGTAGTCCCTAAGAGCTCAGAGATAGACTTCAGCCCAGACAAAATAACTTTTAAAAAGTTGGTTACCTTTTGGGGAAGGATGGTATTCTTTTGCTGCTGTTTTTGTTGTAACTTTGAGTGGACTGTGAAGAATAAAAGAGGTTAGGAAGGAAACTGACAGGAGAGAGGTTTCAGTAAAGAGCAAGTGTGCTGGGGTCTTTTCCAGAGTGTCATTGGGTTTATAAATTTCAGGCAGACTTTAAAATTCACTCATTAAAACTGACATCCCTGCTTGTTCACTCCTGCCGACGCTGTTAGAAGCCTCCCAAGTTTTATTTACAAGGTCTCCATACACATTCGTCCTTCTTTGAAAGCCCGGGCCATGACCAGCTTGCCAGTCCCTTCCTTCTCCTCTCTGAATTTCTTACCAGTGGCCTAGGCATGGAGTAACAGTTGGATGGCCACTGCAGAGTTGATTACCAGATTTCACAGCTAATAGGCTTATTCTTGGGATAGCCTCTGATTTCTTACATAGGTTACTCATCTCTCCATAAATCCTTCCCATTTCATAGGTGGAGAAACTGAGTAGGTGCAGGTGTGTACATTTACTGTCGCCATGGTCGGATGGATAATGTGTGTCATCTCTCCATCTAAGTCATCCTGCTCCATAGGTCGTGTTTAACCATGGTTTTGATCCATATAACAGCATTAGCCATTCAAGAGGTCATGAGCTCTTTCACAGTAAGGATTGCTGGCATGAGTGCTGGATAGACTTACTTACTTTTGGAGTGAATATTAATCTGGGTTTCTAGCAACAATTTTCTGCAGGAGTGGGCTGCTTTTGAAGTAGGCATAGGGAACCTTCACGGTTTAAGAATTAAGAAAGCCACACCTTCTGGGCCAGCCTGGGGACCTGCCAGTCTCCTAGGAGCACTGGGCTCTGGTCTGCAGCGCCCTCAACCCTCTGAGGCACAGGAGGAGGGTAGCGAGGTTCCTGTCCAAGAGGGTGGGGCGCCCACTTCAGGGCAGAGTCCGGAGCGTTCTGACAGCTCCCAAGTCAGAGGGCTCGAGCCTGCACCACCCCACGTTTGACGTTGAATCTCCGCCTGGAAACCTGAGGGCAGGGGCAGCGTCCAGAGAGCCGCTTAGCCCAACTACCCGCGTCCAGGGAAACCAGGTCCACGGATTTTATCCAGGCAGGCTGGCC
This sequence comes from Xerus rutilus, assembly GCA_028644305.1. Taxonomy (NCBI): domain Eukaryota; kingdom Metazoa; phylum Chordata; class Mammalia; order Rodentia; family Sciuridae; genus Xerus; species Xerus rutilus. The sequence continues at coordinate 121,238,871 of CM053407.1, read as the reverse complement.
CGCAGGCTCTGGATAGAGGACGCTCACACTCGCAGGCATCAGGTCCTGATCCCGGAACGTGTGCAAACTCGGTAGCCCTTGTGCCCGCTGCAGGGGGCCTAGAGACCTGCGCCTGGCGTCGGGTGCGGGGGCTGCCCCCCGGTGGCCCGTGCTCCGGGGGGCTCCCGTGCAACGCCCCGCAGGACTACACAAAAGACCCCACCCCAGGCCGGGCGTGCATTTCCTGTTGCAGCGGCAGCGGCGTGCAGCCACCCATGTGCATCCCGCGGCGCACGGGGCACGCCCCCACGCAGCCCCAGTCCCCGCGCGCCGGCCGCGAGGGGCCGCCCTCGGCGGGCCCGCCCCCGTGTCACCGCAGGCCGGTCTCCCTTTGTGTGCGGCCCCAGCGCCGCAGCCGCGCCATTGGCCCGCCCGCCCGGGGGGCCAGCCCCTTCCTGGCTCGCCTCATGCATATGCATGAGCGCCCCGGCCCTCCCCGCGCCGGCCCCTCCCGCCCCCTCCCGCGCGGGCGTGCGAGGCGCGCGGCGGCTCCCTCCTCGCGGCAGCGGGAGCCCGAGCCCGAGCCCGAGCCCGAGCCAGGGCGAGCCGAGCCTGCTCCCGGCGGGCGGCGGCGGCGGCGGCGCCGCTCCAGCCATGTCAGCGCGCGCGAGCCTGGGCCCACCATGAGCCATGGCCATGTCCGTGAGCGCCGAGGACGACGACTATGAATCGGAGCCGGACCAGGTCGGCGGCCCGGGGTGGGGCTGAGGGAGGGACCCGCCGCCAGACCTCCCGACCGCCTGCCTGACGCGCCGAGGGCGGCCGCGACGCCGCCGCTGCGGCGATGAGGAGAAAGTTTTGCAGCCGCCGGCGGCGGGGCCGCCAGGGCCGGGCCCGAGCGGGGCGTGGAGGAGCGCGGCGGGCGGGCCCCGCAGCCGGCGCGGGCAGGGGGCGTGTGCGGGCGGGCGTGCGCGCGGGTGGCCGCCGGGCGCCGCGGGGACAATGTGGGCCGCCGGGCCTCGCCGTCGGGCCGGCCTGCCGGGCGCGGGCCACGGCCCGCGGGCAAGTTGCGGGCGGCCGCGGGGCGCGCCGCGCCCTCCCCGGCGCCCTCGCCCGCGGCCCACGCGCGTGCCGGCGCCCCGGGCGCACCCGGACCTGCGGGCGCCGGCGCCTCCTTCCTCCCTGTTGGCAAAGTTGTGCCGGGACCCTCGGCCTCTGCCTGGAGGACGCCCGCGGCCCGTGGGCCCGACGGCCCGAGCTTTTGTCTGGGCGCCGCGCGCTCGCCGCCCGCCCGCCGTGGGCAGCGGAGACAGGAAGGGGTGCGAGCCGCGGCCGGCGCGGGCCATCCGGAACCCGGCGAGTGCGCCCGGGCGGCGGCGGCGGAGGAAGCCCTGACCCCAGATGGCAGGCTTCGGCCTCGGTGGGGTTTGGAAGGAAAGGGACATCTCTCGGGACCGGGGGCAGAAATCTGTGTGTAAAACAAAGCCCTGGGTGTGTTTACAGCGTGGATTTACTCCGGGAAGGTTCGTGTTTAAAGCGCTGGCGAAGAAAGTTGAGGTTTTACCATGTATAATCTGCAAAATAATACTTGTAACAAGACGCAGGCCAGGTAGACTTGTGCAAGGAATTAACAGGACGGGTTACCGTGCGGGCATTGCACAGACTGGGTGAATAAGATGCTTGTTTATAATCTTGGTGCATTTCCTTAGTGGAATAAAGATGTTCCGGAATGTTTAATAAAAAATGTGGGAACTCTTTCCATAACATTAGGCGTCATTGAGGAAGTACTACGTAGGCTGCCCTTAAACCGTATCATGCATGTTGTTAAGTGGTTTTATTTAACAAAGTTAATTTTTTTCTTTTGGCTTCTTGGCTGGGCTGTACATTTTTCAGCATGTGCACCTTCTGAGTGTTCCTGAATGTCACTGGTCTGTCGGCTGGATTAACCCAGGGACGTTCAAGTGATTTTGGCTTGGAACTTCTGCTGCTTCTGTAGCACCGTGTGTGAACGGTTCTCAAATGCTTGTGACATCTTTCACACTTCAATTCTTGGTTTGAACATTTGCAGTATGGTTTGGGTCGGCCTAACCTGCCAACAGTTGACCATTCCTGTGGCATCTGGTCATTCATAGGATGTTGGTGTTCAGTGTCCGGTGGGCTTTGGTGTGTCAGGACTGAGCTTCCTTTTACCAATTTTTGTTTGTTTGTTTTGCTTTTGTGATACTGGTGGTTGAATCCAGGGATGCTCTACCAATCGAGCCACACCCCCAGTCCTTCTTATATTTTGTTTTGAGACACATCTTGCTACCCTGCCCAGGCTGGCCTTGATCTGTCCTCCTGCCTCAGCCTCCCAGGTAGCTGGGATTACAGGTGTGTGCCACTGTGCATGGCTTCTTACCTGTTTTTAAAAATTTAATCCCACCCTCTGGCCTGTAGTAGATAAAATTTTTAACACTGCATGGGATAAGACTTACAAGTCTGGGCTTAAAAAAATGTGTTCAAGTCCTGCTGCTCTTGAGCAAGACTGCCTAATAGAACGGACCTGCATTTCTGTAGCCAGGTATTTTCCTCCTGTTCCCATGAGTCTGCTGGGTTGTGGCACTTCCATAGCGTTTAGCTCCAGAAATTCTCTCTGAGTTTTGATATTCACTTCAAGATGATTTTTTCCACTTAGGTTCATTGAAGGAGATGATGTCTAAGCCCAGCAACTGAGCAGCAGTTTTTCTCAGTCATAGAGATTTTGTCAGCTCAGGTACCCTGCACATGGGGACACTCTAAGCTGTGGCTCCATGCTGTTTTCCTCCCCCACTTTCCTCTGCAGTTTTTCCCACTGAGAGATTTGTGGCTGAGAAGAGGCGCTTCCCCTGAGAAGATCAAAGGCATTTGCAAATTCCACGTTCATAGGCCCTAGATGTTCATGTGTCCTAGACGGGCCTCTTCTCTGAGTCTCTGCCTGCTGGCCCCACCCTGTGCTATTGATGGGTCTGGCACCAGAGGAGAAGGTATTTAATGAGGAGGTGGTGCAAGTCCTGGAGTGTGGAAGTGCCTGAGTAGCAGCCACCTGCTGAACCACGGGCCCTCCAGGGGAGTTGGTATTGCTCTGGCCATCCCTGCAACTGGTGGAGCCCCAGGGCCTATTCCTCATCAGAGTTCTGGCCACCCCATCACAAGTCTGCTCTTCCCTCCTCTCATCCCCACCTGAGAGTAGTGTTCAGTCCTGGGCAGCATCAGGCTTCCTTAGGCCTGCCCTGCTGGGCTGGACTCTGCCCTGTGCCCTCCCTTAGCCTCCTGGGTTTTCCCAAGCGTCACAGCCTATGGAATAGCCAGGGGGTGGTGACCAGGGAGCCACGTTGGTAGGAGGTGCCTTGCCTACCCTGCTGGTGTGCACCCGTGGTACAGAGTGTGTTGGGAAACGCTTCAGCTCTGCTTTCCAGGTTGAGAAGGTACCTCTCCCCACCCCACACCTTAAAGAAAAGCTGTTGGTAAGAATTTTTGTTCCATCTTGGAGTATATTTTTTTTAACCCTGAAGTGGAAATAGCTTTTTTCTTTTCCCTCAGTAAAAATGACTGCAACTTGTTAGTGAAAATAATAAGAATTGGGGAATTATGGAGAAGGAAATCCCTCAGAAATTTATGTGGTGATACTACTGCGTTACTCACCATAGCTTCCTAAGTAGTAAAATTTAAAGACAGAGGTCCCTGAACCTTTCAAAAAAATGTGTGTAAAAATTTGGTGACTTTGTGCCCATGTGCATTTTTCTGGGGAAGAAGTCCTTATCTTTCCTCAGATTCTCCCGAGGTCCCCGTCCCCTGGGTGTTCTGAGAACTCTTTGTGTTTTTTTTTTATTCTCTTCCTCCCTCCTGTCAGTAAACAAACCAGAGCCTTCCCTGGAGTCTGGCAGGTGTGTTCAGGGCCTGCAACTCTGGTCAAATCCAGGCTTTCCCGAGATGTCCATTATGCTGGAGGATTTGAGGACCCACAGTGTTGAAATAAATCTGCGCAGCAGGAGGCAACATTAGCATGTTCAGAGAAACCGAGAGGCTGAAGATGTGCTGTCCTTAGGGGTAGTGTGGCGGGAAACTTAGAACTGTCAAAACATTTAGTTACGTTTTATTGTTTTTCTCACTTCTCTTGAAATGGAAAGTCCTGGCCACTCCCTTCTGGAGACTCTTCCCTGGCCCTTGCCACACACAGCCTCCTGCTACTCCTGCCTCTCTGGCATTTGCACAGGCTTTTCTGCCTCATCTTGACTATCTGAGTCTCAAGGGTTCCATGAGATTCAACTCTGCGAGTTTCCTCAGACGACCTCATGGGTCTACCCAGCTTTAACACCTATGTGATGTTGATTCCCAGATGTGTATCTTAGCTTTGGTTCCCCACCTTCCTTGGTGTCCCATGGGTTCCTTAGAGTCCACAGGTCCTCTCTGGAGTCACCATTTCCCTCATTTCCTGAGCCCCCGTGATCCTCAAGCCAAAAATCTCAAAGTCTTCCAGGATTTTTCCTGTCTGCATTCCCACATTCCCTCAGTCACTCGAGTCTAAAATTAGGTCTTCTTTAAAATAGTTCCCATTTTTTTGTTTTGTTTTTATGGTGTTAGGGATTGGACTTAGGGCCTTGCACAAATCTGGCAAGTGCTCTGCCACTGAGCCCTAAAATGTCTCCTGAATCATCCCCTCCTGTTGTCCTCTGTCTTGCTTCCGTTCATACCTTCATAATCTTCAGCTGATCTGCCTTTCATTCACTACCCAAAAAATATCCACTTCCCACACTGCTGCCAGGACACAGCCCTGTTGCTCCTGTGCATAAGGCCTTGTCACATAGCTGTACAGGGTACATTTCCCTAGTGTGGCATATGAGGCCCCGCAGGTTAGGCTTCTGCGACCTCAGAGCTGTTTTCCAGCAGCTCAGTTGAGCTATTTGCAGTTCCTTGAATGTGTCATGTAGTTTCACATCTCTATCTTACTCTTCCCTCTGACCAGAATATCCATTCTAACCCCACCCCCAGCCTTGGCCTGCAGAGTCCTGTTCTCCCTCTGAGGTCTACCTAATCACCAGCTCCCGTGGTCTGGGGTACTTTTTTTTTTTTTTTTTTTTAAATATTTTTTTAGTTGTAGATGGACACAAAGTCTTTATTCTATTGGTTTGTATGTGGTGCTGAGGATCGAACCCAGGGCCTCACGCATGCGAGGCAAGCCCTCTACCACTGAGCTACAATCTCAGCCCCGGTCTGGGGTACTTTTCCCAACCTGCCTTCCCTATGAGATGGGGTCATATCTGCCCCCATGTCATATCTGCCTGGGCTCGTATTTCAACCTCCTCATTTATTGACAATGTGACATTGGGTAGGTTACTAAATTGTGCAGTGCCTCAGTTTCCTCATTTATAAATGAAGATAATAGCAATTCCTCCTTCATTGATTGTTGATACAGATATTCAAGACTGACTAGTACTTCAATCAGCATTAGCTTGTAATTTCATAATCACGCTGCATTGTATTTATGTGGTCACATGTCTTTCAGGCTGTAATACCTTTAAGAGTAGGGAACGCATCTTACTCATCTCTGTAGTCCCAGCATTTAGCATTGAATCTGGCATATACTTCACAGCCAGAAAGCACTTGGGTGGGTGGGTGGGTAGGTGGGTGAATGTGTGAATGAGGGGGTTAATGAATGAATCTCAAGTGCAGATCGCACACTCTATTGGCTAGTGGTGTTGAGCATCTTTTCATGTATTTATTGGCCGTTTGTATATCTTTTTTGGAGAAATAGCTATTTAAATCCTTGGCCCATTTTTAAGTTGGCATTTTTGTCTTTTTATTGCTGAGTTGTTAGAGTTCTTTTTATATTCTGGATTCAAGCCCTTTACTAGATAGATGATTTGCAAATATGTTCCCCCATTTGATGGGCTCTTTAATCATGTAGAGTCCTCTGGCAAAGTCTAATTTACTTTTTTTTTTTTGCTACTTGTGCTTTTGGTGTCATATCTAAGACAATTCAAAATCATGAAGATTTACACCTATATTTTCTTTTTTTAAATTCAAATTTTTTTTTGGTACCAGGTATTGAACTCAGGGGCACTCGGCCACTGAGCCACATCCCCAGCCCTATTTTGTGTTTTAGAGACAGGATCTTACTGACTTGCTTATTGCCTCACCATTGCTGAGGCTGGCTTTGAACTTGCAATCTTCCTGTCTCAGCCTCACAAAGTACTAGGATTTTTTTTTTTTTTTTTTGGTACTGGGATTGAACTCAGGGGTACCACATCCCCACTGAGCCACATACCAGCCCTATTTTGTGTTTTTCTTTTTTGGGGGGTGGGTACTGGGGATTGAACTCAGGGGTACTCGACCACTGAGCCACATCCCAGCCCTATTTTGTGTTTTATGTAGAGACAGGGTCTCACTGAGTTGCTTAGCGCCTCGCCTTTGCTGAGGCTGGCTTTGAACTCGTGATTCTCCTGTCTCAGCCTCCCTAAGTGCTGGGATTACAGGCTTGCGCCACCGCGCCCGGCTTATTTTGTGTTTTATGTAGAAACGGGGTGTCACTGAGTTACTTAGCACCTCGCCGTTGCTGAGGCTGTCCTTGAACTTGCGATCCTCCTGTCTCAGCCTCCCAAAGTGCTGGAATTACAGGCGTGCGCCACCACACCCGTCTTACACCTATATTTTCTTGTAAGAATTTTATTATGTTAGCCTTGCATTTAGGTCTTTGATCCATTTTTGAGGTAATTTTTATATATGGTGTGAGGTAGGGTTCCACCTTCATTCTTTTGCATGTGGATGTCCATTTGTCTCAACAGCATATGTTGGAAAGGTTATTCTTTCCCTCACTGAATTATCTTGGCACCCACCCCTTATTGAAAATCAGTTGGTCAAAAAATTGAGTTTATTTCTGGACTCAGGTCTGTGTCCATCAATCTGTGTTTGTCCTTATGTCTTACTGTCTTTTTACTGTACCTTTGTAGTAAGTTTTGAAATCAGGAAGTTTGAGTCCTCTGCTTTTCCTTTTTTTTTTTTTTTTTTTTTTTGTAAATATTTTTTTTAGTTGTAGATGGACACAAATATCTTTATTTTATTTATTTATTTTTATGTGGTGCTGAGGATCGAACCCAGTGCCTCACACATGTGAGGCAAGCACTCTTCCACTGAGCTACAATCCCAGCCCCTGCTTTTCCTTTTTGTGTGTGTGTCCTTTTGTGTGTGTTTATGTGTTCTGGGAATCGAACCCAGAATCTTACTGATGATACGTGTGTGCTCCAACACTGAGCTACACTCCCAACCCTGACTTGTTGTGTTGTTTTTGTGTTCTTTTGGTACTGGGGATTGACCCAGGGGTGTTTTATCAACTGGCTACATCCCTAGCTCTTTTTATTTTTTATTTTGAGACAGTCTCATTAAGTTGCTGAGACAGGCCTTGAACTTGTGATCCTCTTGCCTCAGCCTCCTGAGTTGTCACTGGCATTACAGGTGTGTGCCATGGCACAGTACTTTTGAGATGAAGGATTGAGGAGGTTCTCCCCATAAATTTTCTAGAGGACACTGTCTGGGAGGGATTCAGTCAGTATTGATGCGATGAGTAAATGAATGAGTGAATGACCTTGATAAGATTTCCTTTAATGGAGATGCTTTTGAGTTGCCACAGAGAGAAGTGGTGTTGGATACCAAAGTGTGTGTTCCAGAATTTTCCAGTTTTTGAGTTGGGAATGGGGACCTGGGCTGCTAAGTGATCAGCAGGTGGCCTTGGGTTGGGGCACAAATTTGTGAGTGAATGTCTGGTTGCCATCCTTCCTTTTGCTGGGGCAAGTTAGAATTGGTGTTTGAAACTTTGGGTAGCACACCAAAGATTTTAGGACAGAAGCTTCATGGCAGAATGAGATGACTTTGACCAATTCACATTCCTTTTTATTCTTTTTTTTTTTTTTTTTTTTAATTTTTTTTGAAACTTTTTTTTCATAATGTTGTTGTATTTTTTATACCTTTATTCATTTGTTTATATTTATGTGGTGCTGAGGATCGAACCCAGTGCCTCATGCATGCTAGGCAAGCGCTCAACCACTGAGCTACAGCCCCAGCCCCCTTTTTATTCTTTTGACGTCACTATTGTCTATTATTCTGCCCTTGCCAGATTTCTTGTTCGGTTCTTTGAAGTTCTGGTTCGACTTTTTAATGGAGACCTTCTAATGGCTTTCTCGCCTGTTGATTCTTCATTGGTTGTTATTAGCTCCTACACTTCACCTTTGCTCAGTTTCTTCCTGACAAGCCACCTGGTGACCACAGGGAAAGCTTTTCTAGCTTGATTTGGTGGACAGGAGTAGAGACCTTTGGAAACAGGACTTCTTTCAAAGCACTACCTATCATGTGTTTTGTTGTTTTCCAGATAGTCTCAGCTGCCAGTGAACTCTAGGCAGATTTGTTTTCCATAGGTTGGAAATGTTCTTTGGATGGGAATTTGCTTTGGGAAGCAAGGGAAGGTGAGCCTCTTTGGCCTCGCTGGCCCTTGATACCAGACATTCCTTTGGACTTCTGGAATTTCTTCAGTTTCTCACTAAAGCAGCTGGTCTTTGCAACCTCCTGCTCTACAGTTCTGAGTCTGAGCCCTTTCCTTCAGGTTTTGTCCTTAGAGCTGGACTGTGCTCTACCCTCTCTCAGAAGAGCTAAGGTCATTGCCTGGGTTTCTGAGGTTTGAGGATGGAGTTGGTAACAGGATGTGGGCCCTTCCTAGGGGGAAAAGCAGAAAGCATGGTGGCCTGCACAGAGAGGGGGAGCGTCCTTGGGCTTCTGCTCTGGAGTAGCAATGTTCTCTGCATCTCTCGTTGCACCCTTCATACTAATGGCATTGCCTCCCAGGTGTCTGGGGGCTTGTTTGTGTTGTGAGACGAGGTCTGTAGGAGGAGGACCCTTTTCACTGGTGCAGGGTGCAGTTACAACTCTCCGGACCTTTGAGTTTTAACAGAAGGATTGAGGTGCCCCATCCAAGTATCATAAACAGTGAAAGCTGAAAGAATAGCACTATACTGAAATGTTGTCAGTTGACTAAAATAGGCTCCAGCATTAGATGCCAATTAGAGGGTTTCAGTATGAGTGCTGTGTGTGCCCTACAGAGGACCGTGTCCCAGCAAAGGCGTGCTCTTGAGAAGGCCGCTTCAGACAGGGTGAACTTGTCATCCAGGTTTGCCCCCCTCAGATCCTTGGTGGACAGCATCCCCCAGCCTAGCAGCTCCACCATGCTTCCTGGGTTTGCAGGAAGGGCTGGGACTGGAGGCAGGAACTGCAGCTCTCTCATTTACTGTTTAGCATTTAGCACTATTTTCTGTGATCTGCTCTATTTTCCCATTTAATGAGGGTCTCAGTACTTACGGGCCCTAGAGGTTCCTGTTTTCCCAGGGGTTGGGGTGAGGCCATCTCATGGAAAATAGCAGTGTTGGGGATCCCGCTGACTGCCCTCCTGTGCCCCATAGAGGGAAGGAAGACCATCTCAAGGCAGATGCTTGCTGCTCATGAGTGCTGTGATGGGGCCCATGGCAGGGGCCCAGATGCAGCACAGGTAGGCTGGAAGGGCTTCCAGAAGAAAGCAGTGTATGAACTGGTTCTGCAGAATGTGTGGCTTAGCTGGGTACTGTGGGGAGGGGGCTGGTGTTACTGGCAGAGGGAACAGAGGACAACTGTGTGGCCCCAGGCAGCCTTTCTGGGGAAGCACAGCCTGGCTGTGGACAGGAGGCTGGAGGGGTGGTGTGGGCCCTGACAGGTCCTGAGGCAGGGCCTGCTGCCAACAGGGGCAGGGGCTCCCTGTAAGCTTCCTAGAGCTGTCCTAACAGACCTTTATTCTCTCACAGTCCTGGAGGCCAGAAGCCTGAAATCAAGGTATCAGCCTGCAGGGACAGGCTTGCTCTGAAGGCTCTAGTGAAGGAACCTTCCTTGTCTCTCTGACTTCTGGTTTTGGCCAGCAATACTTGGTGTTTCTTGGCTTATAGACAAGACTGCAGTCACATGGCCACTTCTCCTTATGTCTTCACATGTGTTCCCACTGGGTGTGTCTGCCAGTGTCCAAATGTCCCCCTTTTCAGAAGGACACCAGTCATACAGGGTTAGGGTTCACCTTCGTGACCTCCTTGAGGCTCATTACCTCTCTAGGGCCCCTTTCTCTAAATAAGGTCATGTTCTGAGGACCCAAGGCTTAGGACTTCAGCATCTCTTTCTGGGAGATACAGCTCAGGAAACGTCTCTCTTGGGGGACCGGCCACCCTGGTAGCCTCCCATTTCACCCATCCTGTCTGTTCTCCTGCAGAACCGGGCAGTGGGTCGGCCCAAGGGCAAGCTGGGCCCAGCCTCCGCGGTGAAATTGGCCGCCAACAGGACCACAGCAGGAGCTCGTAGGCGCCGGACGCGATGCCGCAAGTGCGAGGCCTGCCTGCGGACCGAGTGCGGAGAGTGCCACTTCTGCAAAGATATGAAGAAGTTCGGGGGCCCCGGGCGGATGAAGCAGAGCTGCATCATGCGGCAGTGCATTGCGGTGAGTGCGGCGGCAGCTGAGGCGCAGCTCTTGGCCACAGGTCCCGGGCCACTCAGCTGCTTCAACCCTTTGTGGCCCTCTGCTCCTTTGCCTGTCCACCCGAGAGGTGTTCCCTGTGGGCAAGAGGAGGCTCAGGCCAGGGCTCTTTTCAGACCGCCATTGCCGAACACACGTCAGGCTCTTGTGTCTTCATAGTCTGGTGGTCTTGTAACTCCCCCCCCCCTTCCTGAGGTAGTGGAGAACCTCGAAGTCCCTCCCATTGAAGTTGTCAGGGCAGCCTGTCTTATCTTTGACCCTGTTGCCAACATTTATGGTCCAGTTCTTGAAGGTTCTGGGTCTTTTCTTCTTCCTGTCTTGCCTTCAGAGACAAGTGTATGTAGAAGGTTACTGGCCCTCTTGAGGTGTTGTCCCAAAGAAGAGTGATATGGAGCTGGGCCCCTCCAGACTGCCTTGCCACTTCTTCTGCAGTGGCCCAGGGCCACTGGCCTTACTCGGGATCAGGCAGTGGATGAAGCCTTTGGCAGCTTGGTACGGACTGGCAAGGGATTTGCTGTCCAGTCGTCCTCCACACACCCATACACTTTGCCTTCCCTGGGGCACTGCTCCCTGGAGGCCCAGTGGTCCTCCCTGTGGGAAGGATCATCCGTCTGCTCCCTGGAAAAGCCGGCTCAGCTGGAGGGACAGGATTCCTTGGCCCTGGTGAGCTGATCTGTAGCCCCAGCCTGGCAGAGGATGAGCCCTTTCTCCCTAGGTACTGATGCCCCTCCAAGCCCAGCAGCACTTTCCCCTTCACCCTGCACATACTCCGTGCTTTTGTTATTTGTAGTCCAAAAACACATACCATAAGGTTTACCACCTTAACCATGTCTAAAGTGCACAGTGGTGGTAACCATATACGCACATTGTTGTGTAATTGATCTCTAGAACTTTTTTTTTTTTTGGCTGGGGATAGGGATACTGGGGACTGAAACCAGGGGCACTTTACCAGAGCTACATCTCTAGCTAAGTTGCCCAGGCTGCCTCAAACATAGATCCTCCTGGCTCAGCCTCCTAAGTTGATGGGATTGCATATGTTCACCACCATGCCTGACTAGAATTTTGTTATCTTGCAAAGCCAAAACGTTGCAGCCATTGAACAACTACCGCCCCTTTCCCTCTGCATAGCCCCCAACAGCCACCATCCCATTTTCAGATGCTAAGAGTTGAACTAATCTAGGTTCCTTGATTTAGTGGGACCATGCAGTGTTTGTCTTTGTGACTGGCTTATTTCACTTAGTATAATATCCTCAAGGTTCTTCCCTGCAACAGAAGTTTTTGGTGGGAAGGGGTTACAAGGGATTGAACGCAGAGCCTTGTACATGCTAGGCAAGCACTATATCCCCAGCCCTTTCGATTTTTATTTTATTTTGAGACAAGGTCTTGCTGAGTTGCTCAGACTGGCCTCCAGCTTGTGATTCTCTGCCTCAGCCTCCCTGATAACTTGGGTTACACGTGTGCCACCTTTTAATGTACTTATTGACTATTTGTGTATCTTTGGAGAAATACTATTTCAAGTTCTTTGCTCCTTTTTTAATAGAATTTTTTGGTATTTTGTTGATGAGTTGTAGGAGTTTGTTTATTCTGAGTATTAACCCCCTAGATTAAATACAGATTTTTGTCTGTGTATATGTGCATTTTTCTGGAGAGAGGGTTCAGGTGACTCATTCGATTCTATAGGGATTTTAAGGGGTTTGCCTATAGAAACTGTTAGCCTTGAGGACATGTCACCTAAAACTTAGCCTGTTGGCAGTGAAGCTATGACTGTCTTTTCTCTTCCACCGCTTGCCCCGGACCTAGTCACAGGAGAGCTGTGCGATGTGCCACCTTATCTTTGCAGCCAGGGAGCCTGCCCTGTTTGATTGTGTTGGTAGGGGGTACCCCCACTCTGCTTTTCTCCTGTTCAGCTACTTCTGGCTTCTCGGCCCTTCTGACTCCTCTTCCAATCTTTCTGCCTTGTCTGTGTTCTACGTTTTGCCCACCTGTAACCTCTCTGCCTCTCATCCCTTTTCTGGCCTTTCTCTCTTGATGTGCCAGCCTCCCTGCTTTGGCTCCCTGCCCCCACTGGGTTCCTCCATGGCTTTCCCCTCCCTTCCTAGGCTAGGCTCCCCTTGTGGATTTCTGCAGTAGTTTCCCCTCTGGTGCTTCCTCTCATTCTGCACCTATCTCAGTCAGTCCCCTGAGTCAGACTCTCTTGTTACACCGTGGGCTCTTCTTCACTGTACACCCCTAATTCCAGTTTCTATGGGTTCTACTTTCTGGCCTGATCCTCATGCTGAAGGTTTCTTGCATAGCCTTCTCTGGCCTTGTTCCCCTTGCGGTTCCTTCTGCCTTTCTTGTCCTGCAGAAATCAGCCTCTGCTGCTTCAGGTAGCCCTTAAACATAACTTTTCCATGTTTCCTTGGATTTCAGTGAGTTATGTCTTTGTCTTCCCAGGTATCTCCAGGGGAGCAGCTGTCTCTTAGTTCTTGTGCCCTTGGGTACCTTGGATCAGGCTGTAGCAGGTGTTCCCTAATGTCCATTAAACAGTTGATGATGCTCTTGCCTTTAATGTTGTATTTGAATTCAGATATCCATGCCATTTTATAAAGACATTTTGGGCTAGGGGTGTGACTCAGTGGTAGAGCACTGTCTAGCCTACATAAGCCCCAGGCCGGGGTCATCTCCAGCATGGTTATTGGTGGAGTGTATCCAAGCTTACTTGAAGCAGTTTAATAAAATTGACTGTGTGGTTCCGCTACATTGCAGGTACTAATGGGTGCTCGGAGGCCTGGCAAGAACAGAAAGGAGAGTAGGTCTGAGCTGGCCCCTCTCCTTAGGGATTGTACCATCAGGTATATAGTGCTTAAACTTTGTGGACTTAAAAATTATGACGACCTCAAAGAGCTCTTGTTTTCCTGTGAAGTATTTACTTACTAATATTTGCTGTTTTTAAAATTAAAAGTAATTCATATATGAATATACCACCATTGAAACTCCACATCATATATAAACACAAGAATGGGGTCCTAATTAGAATAAGTTATACTCCATGTATGTATAATATGTCAAAATACACTCTGCTACACGGGAGCAGTGATGCACGCCTGTAATCCCAGCACTTTGGGGGGCTGAGACAGGAGGATTGCGAGTTCAAAGCCAGCCTCAGCAACGGCGAGTCACTAAGCAGCTCAGTGAGACCCTGTCTCTATATAAACACAAAGTAGGGCTGGGGATGTAGCTCGGTGGTCAAGTGCCCCTGAGTTCAATCCCCAGTACCAAAAAAAAAAAAAAAAAAAAAAAAAACCACACTCTGCTGTCATGTATATCTAAAAAGAACAACAAGAACAAAAAGGACATGGAGAAAAAATCACTACATGTTTGGGAGCTACTGTGGAGCTAGCCTAAGAGGTGCTGAGCATGGACCTCTTTAGCTCAGCCTGTGACTTAGTGGAAATCATTTAAAGTCTTCACTACATATGCGTCTGTCATAAATAGGTAACATTTTCCACTTACTGAATAGAAACTTTTGAGGAGTCACACACAATTAAGGAATTTGTTTGTCAGATTAAAAATAAAGGTAAGGGGCTGGGATTGTGGTTCAGTGGTAGAGCGCTTGCTTCGCATGTGTGGGGCACTGGGTTCGATCCTCAGCACCACAAAAATAAAAATAAAGATATTGTGTCCATACAACTAAAAAAATTTTTTAAAAAAGGTAAATCTCTTGTTACATAAAAAATAATAAAATTGAAACAAATTTTTAAAAATATTTGTTCATTTTAAAAATAAAAAACCATTATATGTTAACCAAGATAACATTTTAATGAAGACTGATTACATTTTCTTTTTTTTTTTTTAATATTTATTTTTTAGTTGTAGGTGGACACAATATCTTTATTTTTTTTTATTTTTATGTGGTGCTGAGGATCGAACCCAGCGCCTCCCGCGTGCCAGGCGAGCACGCTACCACTGCGCCATAACCCCAGCCCCGACTGATTACATTTTCCAAAACTAAAATAACTAGAGGAAGAATGACATCGTTTTAATAAATCTCTTAAGTCTGGTTCATTAGAAGGGACCTGGATTTTCATATATGCTTTTATATTTCATCTGTTGGGATATGTTGTTATAGAAAGAAGATGAGGAAAATCCAGCCTTACACAAATAAGTAGTTGGGTAAGGAAGGAGTATATTAAAAGCCCTTCATAATCGTGAATACGCTTATACTGCACCAGAATGGGTGGCAGTTTCTTAAAGCTTAGTTGCAATGTGGAGTCTGAAACTGTATCAAGGACTTTTCATACTGTTACAAGTCATTATGCTTGCACTTTGAGTAGCTCATCTGCTCATGCAGGATGTTGTAACATTATTCATTGGTCACTTGGAAAATATTGGTTCACTGAGGCAGATTTCTGAAATATTGGCACATGCTGTTACCTATCTATAGATATATAGATATGTGACATTTGGTAATACCACTCCCAATTTCATCAGAAAAGCCTTTCAGTGTTGGGAAGCCTTTCCAGTTCATGGTGGCTCATGTAAGTTTTCCAAACTTCTCATTTTCCTTCAAATACTTGAATTTTTGTTGTTTGTACCAAATGCTGCCTTCCCATCCCCCTTTCTCCTGCTCCCCTGGAAACAACAGATTTTCACCTCTTTTGTCTTCAAGAAAATTCGCCAGTATCCAGTGGTTTATTCAGTCTTTCTTTCAAGTAAAATCTGATGTTCTGTGGAGAAGGTGGTTAGTTGAGTTCACAAGTTAAGCCACATGAGTGTGTTTCCTTCAGTAATAGTCTCTCCGTGTGCAGAAGTGCTGTTTGTACTTCCTGTGCAAGAACGTGTATGCTCAAGGGTTGAGGTTTTCTTAAAATTAATAATCACAGAAATTCCTAAATGAAGCTGGTGATCTTGTGCGCGTGGCCTAAGTACTCAGCAGCTGCCGGGACAGCTGAGCCTGGCCTGCTGGTGCCGAGAAGCCAGCGGTTTTACCCACCTGTGCTTTTGCACCATCCACGCAAGAGTCTACACAGTGCGGAGGGAAAAGCATTTCTTACTTTTGTTCTAAAAACAAGTTTGGCTTCACAGCCTTCCCTGGGAAAGTCTTAGGGACCTCCAGACTGTGAACTGTGCTCTGATAGTGAGCTGGACTAAGCTCACACCCCACCTCTTTGAGGTCTTTTCCAAACGGGAGAACTCCACATTTAAAATTAGCCCTCCTTCTATTCTTACCCTGGTTTTCCCTAGTATCTCTTGTTCCAACTAACATGCTCTATTATTATTCATTTTGTGGGCCGCTCTTACAGAGTGCCTGGCACGTAGAGGTAACAGTCTGGTAAGTGTATGGATGAATGAGTGGGCCAGCTTTCTTGAGTCTCCTGTGCCCTTGACTTGGTCCTCAGGAGGGTCTGTCTTCCCTTCATGCTGACTTGTGTGTCTCCCGGCTCCTTAGCCAGTGCTGCCCCACACTGCTGTGTGCCTTGTGTGTGGCGAGGCGGGGAAGGAGGACACAGTGGAAGAGGAAGAGGGCAAGTTTAACCTCATGCTCATGGAGTGCTCCATCTGCAATGAGATTATCCACCCTGGATGCCTTAAGGTGAGTGACCCTGTGGGCACTAGGCATGCATCCCCTCATCCTATGCTGGGGTGTCTAAAAGTGATGACATGGTGGGTGGGGTTAGATTTCCTTCCTGGAGAGCACTGGTGAGGTGGTGGGATGTAAGTAGCATGCTGAATTCCTAGAGGACCCTGAATCTGGGGGATTTTGTGTCAAGTGATGAACCCAAGACAGGAAGAGTCAGGAACAGTATCCTAGGGGAAAGAACCCATCATCACAATTCCTTCTAGTACCTCAGACCCACAGAGGGATCTCAGCATTTCAGTAGACAGAAAACATAGGCTACCTGTTTGCACCTTGGCCAGGGGCAGAGACCTGAGGTGGCTGCTCACTGGAGTCCTGGCTCCTGGCTTTTTTTTTTTTTTTTTTGGTACTGGAGATTGAACTCAGGTGCACTCGACCACTAAGCCACATCCCCAGCCCTATTTTGTGTTTTATGTAGAGACAGGGTCTCACTGCGTTGCTTAGTGCCTCACCGTAGCTGAGGCTGGCTTTGAACTTGGGATTCTCCTGTCTCAGCCTCCCTAAGTGCTGGGATTACAGGCGTGCGCCACCACGCCCGGCTGTGGCTCCTGGCTTTTGGGAGAACCATACCTGGGCCAGGGAGGGTAGATCCTGAATGATAGATGCCTCCTTGTGCCTCTGCACCAGGAACTTGTTCCCCTTGTGTATCCAGGGCAGGGCTACCTTCTGGGTGACCTCTGTGCCTGCCTGACTCAGGCAGCAGGTTCTACCTTGGAAAAGAAGAGCCCACTCTGGGCTGTGCCTTCTGCGCCAAGAGAATGCAGTGTCAGAACCCGTGTGTGTGTGGGGGTGTCCCAGGACAGTCCTTCAGCTCTGCATCAGTCTCCCGTGTCTCTCTCTCTCTCTCTCTCATACACACACACACACATACAGAGCTCTCTCTGCAGGGGTGCTGTGATTTCTGGGGCTTTGGAAGTTAGCCCTTCCTGTTAATTGCCTGGTTATTGCTCTTCTGCCCCAGCTCATACACATGATGCAACCTGCATTAAGTCCTGTGTGCCAGACGCTGAGCTGTTGATTAACCTACCCTCATTGAATTCTCTCAGACCTCGGGAGATGGGCATGCTAACTCCATCTCATGGTCCAGGGGACTGGCCCACAGAGATGAGGTGCTTGGCTCAGGATGGCTGAGCCATTCAGAGGCAGAAGGATGAGTGTTTGAACCCAGAACTGCCCATCTCAGCCAGCTCTATCCAGCTGTATTTTCTTTTGGCTATAAGTGGGATGGACATGGCTTTTGGGAGGGTTGAAGACACAGACCTGTGCCTCAAGGCCCCATCTCTGCAACCTTCCCTGCCTGCTGAGTCCTGGCCTGTCCTTCCAGATTAAGGAGTCAGAGGGTGTGGTCAACGACGAGCTTCCAAACTGCTGGGAGTGTCCGAAGTGTAACCATGCCGGCAAGACCGGGAAAGTGAGTGCGGGCACCAAGTCCCAATCGCGGGAGCGGGCGGCAGAGCCTGGGCCTTGTCAGGACCCGCCTGTCCCTGGGTGGTCAGGCAGGTGGGGTGCGGCAGCCTGGGGAGGAGGAAGAGCAAGTCCCAAGATATACAGTGGGTTGTTTCTTCTCTCTTTTTGGCCTACAAGCAAAAGCGTGGCCCTGGCTTTAAGTATGCCTCCAACTTGCCCGGCTCCCTGCTCAAGGAGCAGAAGATGAACCGGGACAACAAGGAAGGGCAGGAGCCTGTCAAGCGGAGGAGTGAATGTGAAGAGGCTCCCCGGCGGAGGTCAGATGAGCACCCCAAGAAGGTGCCCCCGGATGGCATCCTGCGCCGAAAATCCGATGATGTGCACTTGAGGAGGAAGCGGAAATATGAGAAGCCCCAAGAGCTGAGTGGACGCAAACGAGTATGAATGGGCAGGCCCTGGGCAGTGGAGGGGTGGCCTGGCTGGTCCTGGGTGGAGGGTGGAGGGTGGGGGAAGGGATGGGCAGTGGGTAGAACTCGGGATCCTGGCCTCTTGTTGCCCTGAGCAGGTCACCCAAGTCCTGAGAGCCCATCCCAAAAGAAGGGAGGAAAAAACCAGCAAGTCACTCCTCTTCCCACCCCCTTTAGGCCTCGACGCTTCAAACGTCCCCCGGTTCCTCCTCTCACCTCTCGCCGAGGCCCCCTCTAGGCAGCAGCCTCAGCCCTTGGTGGAGATCCAGTCTCACTTACTTCCAGCAGCAGGTGCTCCCACGCCCCACCCTCCCAAAGCCCTGGGGACTTGCGAGTCCCGGGCTGTCCTCCACCCTGTCCTCTGCTCCTCCAGCCCAAGGTCTGGCCCCAAGGTCTGTGGGAGCTCTCTGTGAGGAGAGCCTTGGTTGGTTGGGATCAAAGCGGAAGCTGTGGCTCTCCAGGAAGCCCTGAAGTCCTGGGACTCAGGATCCTGGTGGCCCTGCTCCACCCACTGGCCTTGCCGTCACTGGCCACAAGGTGGCGCCTGGAACCTCTCCTGGCTCCAGCACTGTCTTGGCTGTGGGATGGATATTCATAGGGCTGCACTCCTAGAGCCAAGGCTAACACGATGGGTGACTGCATTGTCTGGGTCTGTCCCAGGTGGGATGTCAGCTGGGTGGGAACAGTTGCCCATAGGCTACTTCCAGCTTCCTCCTTGAAAGCAGCAAGCCTGCCCCACTGAAAGAGGGGAAGGAGGAAATGGCATTTGTGGGAAAGGTATCCCTCCAGCCCCTGCTCTACAGTCTGGGCTTGTGGTGGGGTTGGATGTAGAGGGGACTGTATTCCTCTAGCCCAAGAGCAAACTGTACATCCTTTCTTCCCCATGACAGCTAAAACCTGGCAAAGAAGATAAGCTTTTCAGGAAAAAGGTACCATCTTCCCCTTCCTCCCTATGTCCCCAGTCCACTCCCAGCTGTCAGAGATCTAGGCAGTACCTGGGTGGTCCACAAGTCCCATGGCAGGGGATTGGGAAGTCTAGGGTGGGTAAAACCCTGAATTGTATGGGTTGACCACTGGCCCTTGGCCTCTCTCTTCTGCAGCGGAGGTCTTGGAAAAACTCAGAGGACCGGATGGCACTGGCCAACAAGCCCCTCCGGCGCTTCAAGCAGGAACCAGAGGATGATCTGCCTGAAGCACCCCCTAAGTCCAGGGAGAGCGACCACTCACGCTCCAGCTCGCCCACTGCCGGGCCTAGCAACGAGGGGGCTGAGGGCCCAGAGGAGAAGAAAAAGGTGAAGATGCGCCGGAAACGGCGGCTTCCCAACAAGGAGCTGAGCAAGGAGCTGAGCAAGGAGCTCAACCATGAGATCCAGAAGACAGAGAGCACCCTGGCCCACGAGAACCACCAGCCCATCAAGTCAGAACCTGAGAGTGAGAACGAGGAGCCCAAGCGGCCCCTGGGCCTCTGTGAGCGCCCCCACCGCTTCAGCAAGGGGCTCAATGGCACCCCACGGGAGTTGCGGCACCCGCTGGGGCCCAGCCTACGCAGCCCACCTCGAGTCATCTCTCGGCCCCCACCCTCCGTGTCCCCGCCCAAGTGCATCCAGATGGAGCGCCACGTGATCCGGCCACCCCCCATTAGCCCCCCACCCGACTCGCTGCCCCTGGATGATGGGGCAGCCCATGTCATGCACAGGGAGGTGTGGATGGCCGTCTTCAGCTACCTCAGCCACCAAGACCTGTGTGTCTGCATGCGGGTCTGCAGGACCTGGAACCGCTGGTGAGGGGCTGCCCTTTGTCAGGGGCTCTAGGTTAAGGCTCAGCTCAGCTCAGAATGGCCCATTTGGGTGTGTGTCTATATTTCAGTCACTTGTGCTCTCTCCTGCTGAGTGAGCCCTGGTGGAACTTAATTGTTATTCACCACAGACTTCTGTCAGCCTGTCTTCTGATTTAACTCCCTGGAGCTCAGTAAGGATCAAGTGGAGTCCTTATCTCTAGAGTTAGCCTAAGTTAAGAGCAAGGGGTGCCAGTACTAGCTTTAATCCCAGCTTGACATCTGTCAACTTTCTAGCCTTGGCTAAGTTCTTACCCTCACGTACGAACAGGCATGATGCCTGCTTCACAGGTGGTTTGGAGAACGTAGTAAGGCCCACAGGAAATACTTGATGGAGAGTGGATGCCAGCTCCTTCCGTGGGGGCCTGTGGCCATCAGAGCAGAGGTATCCAAATGTGGACAGGATGAGTGCTAAACAGAAAGGTGCAGAGAACAGATTCCCATTGGGTTTGGCGGCCATGCGGGGGCTCCCCAAATGAGCCCCACCTCTAATGATGTCCTTCCTGCTGGGCCCCCAGGTGCTGCGATAAGCGGTTGTGGACCCGCATCGACCTGAACCACTGCAAGTCCATCACGCCCCTGATGCTGAGTGGCATCATCCGGCGACAGCCCATCTCCCTCGACCTCAGCTGGACCAATATCTCCAAGAAGCAGCTGAGCTGGCTCATCAACCGGTTACCTGGTGAGCCCTGGACCGGGGACTTGAGTGTGAAGCAGTGAGTGCTGGGATGTGTCACCTGGCCCATGACTTCTTCCCTTTCCCCCCAGGGCTCCGAGACTTGGTGCTGTCGGGCTGCTCGTGGATCGCAGTCTCAGCCCTCTGTAGTTCCAGTTGTCCTTTGCTCCGGACTCTGGATGTCCAGTGGGTAGAAGGACTAAAGGATGCCCAGATGCGGGATCTTCTGTCTCCACCTACAGATAACAGGCCAGGTGAGTTCCAGGTCGGGATTGTGCCCAGGGGGTCCTGTGGATGGCGTTATTTGTCTTGTGCTGTTGGATCCCGTGCATGTGTCCTGAAGCCTCCTCTAGCCTCAGCCATTCTCTGGAGGACACAGAGAAGAGTCTCAGAACACTGAGAAGTGTTCTCAGTCAGCTTTGGGTACAGGAAGGATCCAGGAGGAGGCAGAGGCTCCTTTGCACACGCCACGACTCTGCACCTGGTACTCAGCACAGTCCGGCTGCTTCCATGTTAAAATTTGCTTTATGCTTGCTTGACCTTTTGGAGCCTTGGGGTCAGGTGGTTGGTGGAGGGCTTGCAGCACAGCCTGTTCCTGTTCACCTTCTGGGTCAGTGACCCTCACAGCTTACATGGTACACCGGGTACTGGGGGCAAGGATGCTGGACCATCATTGTTCTAATTGGCTGATCACCGCTGAGTAAAATGTGGGCTCAGGTTTCTAGATCTTCTGCTTTTTCTAGGAAATCTAGAAATCTAACTCCTTACATGGACTCTTCTGAATTTTAAATGTTAGAATTCTGGTTTTAGGAGGAAGCACTTTGTGGCTAAATGAAATTTTAAGTGTTACATTTGGCTGTAGGCCTTTTAAAGTGTCACATCAGCATGACCTGCTCTCCTGGTCAGGTTGATGGGTTGCCCCTGTCCTTCCTGCCCCACCAGGTCAGATGGACAATCGGAGCAAGCTCCGGAACATCGTGGAGCTGCGCCTGGCAGGGCTAGACATCACAGATGCCTCCCTGCGGCTCATCATCCGCCACATGCCCCTGCTCTCCAAGCTCCATCTTAGTTACTGTAACCACGTCACTGACCAGTCCATCAACTTGCTCACTGCTGTCGGCACCACCACCCGAGACTCTCTAACCGAGATCAACCTGTCAGGTGAGGTTCCCCGTCCCCCCACGTCTGTGGAACAGTGGGAGTTGGATTTGTTGAAAATGGTGTGCCCACTGTTATCACTGTTAGGTGCTGGGACATCCCAGGGAGTGAGACAGCCTAGTCTAGAGGGGAAACACAAGTGAGTCCCTACTGGAATTATAATAATTGCTACCAAAAAATAGTATTGATAGCACAGTAAGGGCACGTGGCAGTGGCTTCTGACCCAAAATACAGGCTAGGGGCAGCTTCCTGAAGGTGGTGCAGCCGAGTTGATGCCTGCCAGCCATGGTATGGGAACAGCGATATGCCGTGGGGCAAGGATCCCAGTGGCAGGGCTTCTGCCTACAAACCAGTGGCCAGGCGAGGACAGTGGAACAGCCTCTGCTCTTGTTGCTGCTTGTGTGCAGCCCTCCCGACCCTGCCACCAAGGCCTGGTGTGAGAGAGAGAAAAAATCCACCGTAGTTCCACTGATGTTCCTTGGCTGCCACACACCACAGAATCCTCATTCCTTCGCTTCCTAATGGGGTGGGAGTCAGTTCTGAAGGACTGGGAGTGTGGCTGTATGTATGGTGCGGTGGACAAGGCAGCCTGTCCTTAGCCCAGCTAACCCAGTGCTGTTTGATAGCTTAGGATGGCGTGGGTTGGGATGTCACATTTGGATGAGATTTAAAAAAAAAAAAAGAGGTAGAGAGAAACTTGAATTTTTTTCCTCCCATGAAATCACTAGTATTAAACCATACCCTCACTTCACTTAAGTTCCATTTTGACATGACTCCATCTGGGGTTTGCTTCATCAGAATTCATATGTGCTCAACTGTTTGCCTGTCTTTACATTCCCTGTTCCCGCCAGGTGAACACCTCCCCACCACCCATGCTGCACACCAGGCCTGCCTACTGGGTGAGATCCCTCTGTACCTAGGTCCCTTGGATGCCATTCCTCCTCCTCATGAAGTTTGGGTGACAGAGATTATCCCACTCCTAGAGGCAAAAAAAAGAGCTGTGCTGAAGTGAGGTGTCTCCTTAGTGACACCAGATGAAAGCTCTGCTCATTGGCTTGGACTGGTGTTGGACCTACCTTCTGGAGAAGGGCCTGAAAGGTGTCTTGTTCTAAGTGCTTGATGTGATAGTGACTCTTCATCATGTTCTAGTTTAGTTATTTTGTGTAGCACAATTCCCTCCCCTGAAGACTCAGTTCAGGAAATGGGTGGGGGTTGCGGGGGTGGAAGGGTATGTGTGTATAAATCATCCTGGGTATTTTATTTTTCCACCACAACACATTGGGGTCAGCTTTTCATCTCAGTACACACAGATGGAGCTCTGCATTCTTGTTATTAGCTGTGAAGTATATCAAGGTATATTTCTGTAGTTTCTTCTGATGTTTTTCCCCCTCTCCCATCAGTATAACTAGTTAATTATAAAATAAGTCACTGCCACAAAATAGATGGCACTTGACATGTTCATGATCCACAAATGATGTTGGAGGATCTGGTCTCATGATAAATGATGCTGCAATTCTAGCTGCTGTCATCCTGGCCGTATTTCATCCTAGAAGTATTTTTTGAATGTTCAAGGCAGTTCCTTGCCTACCCCACTCTCTTCTTCTGAGGCAATCCCTTAGCTCGAGTTCTCTATTCTAGTATTAACCACCATATTTCCAGAGTGAGCCCCTCTGCTGCCATTTCCATCTAGACATCATGTCTTATTAACTTGCTATCATAGAACATGAAGAGATACTGCTGCATCCTCTTGGCACTCCCCAAGAGGATTTTTTTCTTTTCTTCCCAATTTTTGGATAAGGTGCTTATTATGACCATGCAAGTATTGGTCACTGTTGAGCCCCATAGTGGATTGTGAGTAAACTTCCTTTCCTGTACCAATGGTTTTTGGGTTTCCTAGAGTTAATGTTTCATTTTTATTTGCTTGGTTTCTAAGCAAACTGTACAACAAAATGGAGTAGTCTTTTCCCCCACACAAACTCATCAGTCCCACAACCAGTTTTTGTAAAAGACCTCCCCTCTGGCCACCATCTTCCCCTCCCTTTCTCTTTCTCTGTTGGGATTCCTGTTTCCATCTGGACTGGCTATTTCTCATGCACCACTGTCATCCTGGGTCTTCTACCACCATCCTGGAATCCCCTCAGTGTCCACCTTGTTTGGATGCCCTCCTTCCTCAATCTTTCGTGGTTGACTCTCATTGAGTAGAAGACATAAAATGTTTTTATTACACCTCACATTTAGTTGATAATTCAGTTGGGTATAGAACTCTAGCTTGGGAGCCATGTTGCTTCATCAAGTGAGAGGTATTGTTCCACTGTCTTCCAGATGCCACATGCTGATTCAAAACTGTTTGGTTCTTTATCAGTGCATCTATTCTCTCTCATGGGAAGAGTGTAGAAGTTGGCTCATAATTTTTGATGATGAGCCTTGACTTGAGTCTAATTTACCACACTAAACACTCATGAGCCCTTTGATCTGGAAACATGTTCTTCAGTTCTGTGAAATTCCTTGAATTCTTTTTTTTTTTTTTTTTTTGTATTTTAGTAGTTGTAGATGGACAGAATGCCTTTATTTTGTTTATTTTTTTTAATATTTATTTTTTAGTTGTAGGTGGACAGAATATCTTTATTTTATTTTTATGTGGTGCTGAGGATCGAACCCAGTGCCTCACGCATGCTAGGCGAGCATGCTACCACTGAGCCATAACCCCAGCCCTATTTTGTTTATTTTTATGTGGTGCTGAGGATTGAATCCAGCGCCTCACACATGCTAGGTAAGCACTCTGCCACTGAGCTACAGCCCCAGCCCCCTTGAAGTCCTTCTTAATGTTTCCTCCTTTCTATTTCTGGCCTACTCCTCTAATACCTTCCTTTTTTCTTCTTATTTTCCACCTCTGTGTCTGTTTGTTCTATTTTCTAGCAGTTTTCTTCCCTTTTATCATACAATTTATACAATGAGTTGTTCATTTCTACTGTTATGTAGGTTAAGCCATATAAAATTGCTATTATTGGTCAAAAATAAATGTTGGCAATTTCATATGGTACAACCTATATTTTTAATTTCACAAGCTATATTCTTCATAAGAGGCTGTCCTCAGATTGAATGTTGACACTCAGTTGCCTGTCTACTCAAGGGTGGCAGGATACCCTTGGCAGATGATTGACGTTCATCTGCTATGGACAGCAGGTAAAGGGTCGTCTTCATTGGTCATTTGTTTGCAGAAATCCAGACACCAGATTTTGTCTTCCTCTTAAGTTGATCAGGGTCACCAGAGACTCCTTGGTCTCCAAACTGGAAAGTAGGCTGGGCTGCCACTGTTCTTGGGCTAGGTATGGGAAAGGAGATTAGGAGTATCTCCAGAGAGCAGGCAAATTTTCCCTTAGTTCCCATTTTTAAGTAGGTACTCCTATCTTCTGCTGGGGAGGAAATCTGGGCATCTTGTTATTCCTTAAACAGATTCTCAGCCATTCCTCCTGCTTCTAATCCCATGTTTATCTCCTCTTCCAGTATACCTGTGTTTTGTTTGTTTGTTTGTTTGTTTGTTTTGGTACTGGGGATTAAACTCAGGGGCACTCAACCACTGAGCCACATCCCCAGCCCTATTTTGTTTTGTTTAGAGACAGAGTCTCACTGAGTTGCTTAGCACCTCATTATTGCTAAGGCTGGATTTGAACTCATGATTCTCCTGCCTCAGCCTCCCAAAGTGCCAGGATTACAGGCGTGCGCCACCACACCTGGCTCATACCTGTGGATTCTAATAAAACAGTGCTTTCTAAGAAACTGGTGCCAAATTCCTTTGAGGTGCTTCCCTGCTTTCTCCTCAGCTATTTAGGATTAAGTTTAGGATTAGGTTTAGGGTTCAGCTTTCTCAAACCTACTAAATTTTTATGTCTTGTAGCTAGCTTCCAAAATTAAAATAATTTTATTGTAAAATATAAATAAATTGATCATTTTAACCACTTTTAGGTTTACGGTTCAGTGACATGAAATACATTCAGTTTAGCAACCATCACCACTACCCATTTTCAGAACTTCATCACCCCTATCAAAAAGGCTATATTCGGGGGGCTGGGGCTGTAGCTCAGTGGTAGAGCGCTTGCCTAGCATGCATAAGGCACTGGGTTCGATCCTCAGCACCACATATAAATAATAAATGAATAAAATAAAGATCCATTAACAACTAAAAAAATTTAAAAAAAAAAAAAAAGGCTATATTCGGGGCTGGAGTTGTGACTCAGTGGTAGAGCGCTTGCCTAGCAAGTGTGAAGCACTGGGTTCAATCCTCAGCACCACATAAAATAAATAAATAAAATAAAGGTATTGTGTCCATCTACAACTAAAGGGAAACAAAAAAAAAGGCTATGCCCATTGGGCAGTCCCCCTAACAGCTCCATTCCACTGCTGTAGACACCCCATAGAAGTGAAATCATCCAGTCCTTCTGTGGCTGACTGGTTTATTTCACTAAGTATAATCCCTTCAGGGTTCGTTCATGGTAGTGCATAGGACAGGATTTCCTTCCTTTTAAAGGCTAAAAAGTATGTTTTTACATGTCTTATACATACTATATTTTGTTCATATGTGTGAGCCTCGACTTTAAATTCTTTTTAAATTTAAAGAAGTGGAATTGATGGATCATGTAGCAATTCTAATTTTTGAGAAACTGCTGATCCCTTTTCTATGGCAGCTGGACCACTTTACTTTCCCTCGGTAGTGTACCAAGTTCCAGATTCTCCACATCCTCATCAACCCTTATTTCATTTTTAGTATTAATCACCCTCCTGGGCGTGAAGTGATATCTTGCTGAGTTTGACTTGCATTTTTCCCTGATAATATTTAGACATTGAACATCATTTTACATGCTTCTAAGCCATTTGTATATTTTCCTTGGCAAAAAGTCTTCAAGTCATTTGTCCACTTTTTAATTAAGTTGTCTAGTTTTTTATGTATTCTGGCTATTAACCTCTTATCAGATGTAATGACTTGCAAATATTCCCTTCCATTCTTTGAGTGGTTTTGTCACTTTTATAATAGTTCCTTTACATAGAATAGTTTTAAATTTTGATGAAGTCCAACTTTTCCTCCCTCCTTCCACCTTTGTCATATAGGAGAAATCGTTAACAAATCTTAGGAAGATTTTTGTTTTTCTTCTAGGAGTTTTACAACTTTAGGTTTTACGTTTAGGTGATTTTGAGTTAAATTTTTGTATATGGTGTGTGTTAGGGAGTCAAGCTTCATGCTTTTGCATATGGATATTCAGTTCCCTCAGTATCATTTACTGAAAAGACTATCTATTCCCTCCCTGAATAATGTCAACATCCTTGTCAAAAATCATTTGACTATACAGTTGAGTTTATTCCTTATGCCAGTACTAAGTGTTTTGATCACTTTAGCTTTTCAGTTAACTTTCAAAATCAGAAAGTGTGAGTCTCCTAAATTAGCTTTTTCAAGAGTTTCGGGCAATTTGGAATCCATTGCATTGCACATCAATTTGAGGATGGATTTTTTTTTTATTTCTGAAAAAAACTCATTGAGGATTTTATAGCAATTTCATTGCATTTGTAGATCTCTTTGGGTAGCATTGGTATCGTCACAGCATTAAGTCTTCTAATCCATGAACATGGAATGTTTTTGTTTATGTGTCTTTAATTTTAGCAGTGCTGTATGGTTTTCATTGACAAGTCTTTAACTTCCTTGTTTAAATTTATTTCTAAGTTTTTCTTCTTTTTGATGATATTGTGTTAATTTCATAATTGTTCATTGGTATTATTTTTGTGTGGTTTTTGTATCCTGAAACTTTGTTGAATTTTAGTTTATTAGAAAAGACAAGGTCCCTTCCCCACACCTCTTGGGTGGAATCTTTAGGGTTTTCCTTGTATAAGATCATGTCATCGCAAACAGATCATTTTTATTCATTTCTGTAAGTATAATTTTGTACACTTAATGCTTTGCCTAGAATGTTGTTGTCCTGTAGGACTTCATCTTTATCATGGACTCTACTGTTGGAGGTTCGTAGCCCATCTTCCTTTCATTGGACTTCTACTTTTCACTGTTAAAAGGCTGAGGAAAAACCATCTTTCTGGAGCCTACCAAGGCCTCTCCGAAGGGTTCTCCACACCACCAGTTCTATACTTTGAACACATCCCAACATACAGAAAAACTAGAAAATGGTACAGCAGACACATTCCTTCCAGCTAGATGCAGCAGTTGTAGATACTGTGCTGCATTTGCTTTATTTCTACATTGCTTTTTTCTTTTTAGTTGTTTGAAGGCTTACAAACATCATCTTCACCTGTAAACATCTCTGAATAGCTCTGTGTACATTTGCTAAGACTAAGGACATACAACTACAATTCCACCACACATAAGATTAAAATCACCAAGTGTGTTCTTCAGTGAGACTGAAGACAGGAAAACTGTCAAAAAAAGATGCACAAAAGGAAGGCCTCAAGCCGGGCGCGGTGGCTCAAGCCTGTCATCCCAGCACTTAGGGAGGCTGAGACAGGAGAATCGCGAGTTCAAAGCCAGCCTCAGCAATGGCGAGGCGCCAAGCAACTCAGTGAGACCTTGTCTCTACATAAAACACTCCTGGTTGCCATTCCTGACACTCTCAGGCACCTTGTTTAGGCCCCTCCCTCTATTCCTCCTGAGAATCTTCCCAAGCTGTCAAGTTGCACCCCTGGAATGTATCTCCTTCCCCACCAGGTCCTGCTGCGCCCACCCGAGTCCTGCTGCCTTCACCACTCTTCCGGTGAAGTGGTCCCCCAGTCCCTGGACAAGGGCTGCAGCTGTCAGGTAGTTGTGGGCCTCAGCTGTGTCGTGATGCTCACCTTTCTGTGGGCCTGTCTGGCTCTTGCAGCTGTGGACCCTCCTTGGCAGATCATATGTGCTAGCCAGCGTGCTCCTTGGCTCTTGGTTTAAAAAAAAAAAAATCCAGAGACCCCTCCCTCCAGAAAGCTGGATAGAAAGGACTCTTGTGGGGAGGCCCTTGGTTCCTTTTGTGCATTAGACTTCCTTGCAGCCTGGTTTCTCAGACTTTCCACAGACAGGTGCACCCTACCAGCTGACAGCATTCCCCACTAGAGCCCCTGACTGGCTGGACACCCATGGGGTTTGCTCATGTTTCCCAGGTTAGGCGAACATTGTAAGCAGCTCTGGCTATCTAAGGATAACTGGATCTCAGGAAAAAAGACCTGTTCAATATGGGGCCTCATGCCAAAATGAGTAGCAAAAATATGCATATTTTATCACTGGCAAAATCCATATCTTATTTACACTTAAAATGAATCAAGTGTTTTGAGGGCATCATTTTTCTGAAGGAATAATATGCTAGCGTACATAAAACCCTTCATTTGACTTTTTTGAATACTTTTTTAGATGCTGATGGGCCTTTTATTCATTTATTTATATGTGGTACTGAGGATGAAGCCTAGCGCCTCACACATGCTAAGCAAGTGCTCTACCACTGAGCCACAGCCTCAGACCTCATTTGACTTAAAATTTTTTTGAAGTTGTTAATGGATCTTTTTGTTTATATACAGTGCTGAGGATTCAACCCAGGTTCTCACATATGCTAATTCTGAATGTCTACCTGTGCAGAAGACCAGTGTACGCAATATGCTGGAAGGGGATGGAGAGGTTCTGTCCAGAGACAGAGTGCATGACCAGTGAGCCCCAGCCCCCTCATTTGACTTTTGTCTCACAAAAGCTCACAAAGCCATCCTGGGGGAAGTGTTTGAGGGACTAGTGGACTGAGGAATCAGACGACAGGACTGCCCTGGAGAAAGCGAGGTGCTTGTTGCCTGGTCCGTGTCAGTGTCTCTGCTCCCAGCACCACCTGGTCCACGTTCAGGGACCCCTACCGCCTGCAAGAGACCGAGTTCTCTACAGTCTGAACTGTGCGTCCAAGACTTGGCAGGCATCTGTGTGAAGGTGCACCACCCTAGGGCTCCTGTTTACCAAAGAGGTTGCTCAGCCCCAAGGGGACTTGACTGGTGTGGTGCTTCCCCACCCATCCCTGCTGCACAGGCCTCCGTGCATTCTCCATTTGCCAAAAGAAAAGTGAAAGTGCTGGTATTAGTGATAAGCAGAAAGCCATTCTGTCCCAACATCCCAGGGATCATCTGCCCTATGTTCTCTTTATAGGACAGCTTGTAAGACACCATGTTGTCCCTGTTATGGTTTCCAGCCTATTTTAATGCACCTGTGTCAATTTTGTTGAAATACTTGCAGAATTGGAAGCTTGGGTTGACACTATTTGGTGTCAAATGTCTCCTCCATTTGATTTGCCCCAAAAGAAATAATTCCTCTTGCTGGAGGGTGAGTCTCGATTAGAAGTTGATTGGCGGGCTGGGATTGTAGCTCAGTGGTAGCGCGCTTGCCTCGCATGCGTGAGGCCCTGGGTTCGATCCTCAGCACCACATACAAAGCAATAAAATAAAGACATTGTGTCCATCTACAACTAAAAAAATATTAAAAAAAAAAAAAAAAAAAAGTTGATTGGCCTTTAAGCTAGTTGATTGTGGATTCAATTCTAAAGGAAAACAGCAGGAAGAAAAGTATAAACTGATGGACAGATGTAGCTGGAGGGTGGTAAAGGGTCATGCATTCTGTCTCTGGACAGAACCTCTCCATCCCCTTCCAGCATATTGCGTACACTGGTCTTCTGCACAGGTAGACATTCAGAATTAGGAAAAGCAAGCAGCACGAGCTGTACATCAGGAGTGGAGGATCCCAAGGTGTTCTCTCTGATCCAGCAACGTCCCCCTGAGCATTTATCTGTATGGAACAGGCAGATGAATATACAATAGTGCACACAAAAAAAGTACTCACGAACAGTGTATTAGATGGAAAAAGCTGCTTGACAGGATAGATTTATTTGAGTGTACAAGAGGCAGCTCTGTGGTCTAAGTGGTTTTTACTTGATATAGTCTGTTTTGTTTTTTTTGGGGGGGGGGGATGAAACCTAGGGGCCTGGTACATGCCAGGCAAGTACTCTACCACTGAGTACATTCCCAGCCCAGTCCGAATGAAACCTTTATAATTGGTGGACAAAACCATTGCTCATTTGAAGAAGCAAGCTTTTAAGCAAACACTGTTTTTCTTTAGGGCATCAGAGGCTGCAGTAGGAGAGAGCTGTCCCTGGTTCCACTGTAGAGTGCCAGGGTCTATGAGCTTTTGGACACTGCACCTTTTCCCCCCTCATTTTTTTTAACATAATTTTTGTCTTCCCTGCAGACTGCAATAAGGTCACTGATCAGTGCCTGTCCTTCTTCAAACGCTGTGGAAATATCTGTCATATTGACCTGAGATACTGCAAGCAAGTCACCAAGGAAGGCTGTGAGCAGTTCATAGCTGAAATGTCTGTGAGTGTCCAGTTTGGGCAAGTGGAAGAAAAACTCCTGCAAAAACTGAGTTAGTCTAAGGACAAGTATGTAAATATGGGGTAGGTGGGGGTGGGCGCAGCCGGGGCGGGGAAAGACTTCACAAAACACGAGGGCTTTTATTCCTCTTGGAACTTGGAACAACAGACCACAGAACGATTCCACTTTGCAAGTCTTGCCAAGGGAGAAGCCATTCAACCACCCATTTGGGGATGCGTGAGCCAGACTCTTCCCTCTGGTCTTTCTGCGTTGTAACTGCACTGCTTTCTGGACCACAGCTAAGCGGCCTTTACAAGAAGACATTCCCGTTGGAGGAAGATGGGCTTTGGAGGAATTTTCTTAGAAGCATGAGCTTTAGGGGTTCTCCCTACCCCACCCCCCCGTGGTGTTTTTGTTTTGGACACCTTGTTCCTTGAAATGCCGAGGTTTTTGGTGTCAACATAAAGTGGACCACACACCACATCTGCTGCCGTCTTGACACATTTTGTTTGGTTGATTTTGTTACATCTTACATTATGCAGAACTATTTTTGTACAAATTGTTTAAAAGTTATTTATGCAAGGTTTGAATGCATACCAGTGTTTTTATTGTTTTGAGATTGCCAACTTTCCTGGTTTCCTTCAGGTAGGAGAGAATTTAACCTGTACTTCATCGACACAAAGAACTCATCTATAAATGTGCGCAGATCTGACAAAGTGGGCCACGACCTTCCACTTAAAAGCATGTTTAACTGGAAGTCCAGCCTGCTTGGTATGTCAAGAAGTCACATGAGCATGGTGTGGACAGATGTAAACCACAGTTGCAGTAAGACACTTTGCCAAGTTTCCTCTGTAGAGAATTCACCTTTTTCTCGAAATTTTACAGCCTTTGCATTCAGGAGGGTTTTGCTCCAGCATGAGCTCTTGTACTCTACATAGATCTAATTTATACCGTGAGTCAAGAAGTAGAATAAATGCGCCCACACAGCCTCTTTTCCTTTCTTCCTCTCCTTTGAAGTGTGAGTTCTCATCTAGGTTCGTGACCTGGCTGTTTCCTAGTTGTAATGTTCTGCATTCATAAGTGCCATTTGTCGCATGGTGGTGTTTCCTAGACCTTCCCCGACGCGATTTTACCTTTGTTGAATTTGTATAAACAGTTGTACAAAAAAAAAAAAAAAATCACTCTTGGTGTTTGGGGGTTTTTGTTTGAGGAGAGGACTAGAAATTTTAGTTGGAAAGCCCAGGATCAATAGAGTCTCAATACTATCATACATTATTTTGAGACCAAACAATATAATTTCTCTTTAATCTGAAAAATGTAGTAGCCCCATAGTACATGATTTTTTTTCTTCCTTCAGCTGTTTCTAACCTGTAAAGGTAATTGGAAAGAACTATGCTGCAATAATGGCCAAATGTAGAAATTAAGGAACAGACTTGCCCTAGGGGGCGGGGTGGCTCACCTGTTGGAGGCCTCTTGCCACACCTGTACAAAATAACTTCCATGGCTGCTTGGCATCACCTGTCCCTAGAAGTTTCCCAGATTGATCACACCCTACAGGTGTGTGAAACTAGGGGTTGGGCAGCATCTCCTCAATCTCCCAGAGGAAAAAATTCAGAGATTCCCCTCTGCAAAGTGGCTGGAGAGGACACTTGGTTATGTGGTAATTTACTCAGCTGGCAGAGAAACTAGTGAGGAATAATTTTTTTTTTTAAATATATTTTGTTTTCAGACAAGGTCTCATTAAGTTGGCTGTGGCTGGCCTTGAATTTGTAATCCTGCCTCAGCCTCCAAGTTGATGGGATTACAGGTGTGCACATCCACACCTGGATTCTTAGAAATAATTTTAGATCACAGAATTTTTTTTTTAAGCAGAGTCTTAAAATCTCAGTCGTGTACAGAAATGACTGCTGTGGTGAATCTGAAGATAGGGAAGATAACCAACTTACTTTCCCAGTAGTAAAGAACAACATAAAACCTTGGCCCCCTGAGACAAGCCCTTCTGCCTAATAGCCCAGTTTTTTACAATACTGGGGATGGGATCCAGGGCACTTTACCACTGAGCTGTCTTCATCCCTCTTTGAGACAGGGTAGCCTTGGACTTGTGATCTTCCTGCCTCAGTCTCCCGTCTCTGGCCTTACAGGTGTGTGCCATTGTGCCCAGCAACAGTCTAGTTTTGTATTTGCCCCTCCTGTACCTTATTTTACCATTCTGGCAAAGTGACACTGAAGCCATTGCACCCTATAACTCTAGTGATGCACTTAACACAATTAAGGTCAGTCAATACTCTATGGTTTATTTACAAAAATGTAACTTACCTTTGCTGTTCTAATGGTTCATTATGGAGAGATACAGGTTCTATCTCCTTAGTAGCCTTAGTGTTCTGAACTCCAAGACAGTTACCTTGCTATTTGGGTTAGTGTCTTCCTTGGGGATAGCTTTAAAAGGGTCACTGTGGTTTTCAGAGGTCCTTGTAGTCAGCTGTTAGCAGCCAACATGGAGGCTCATGGTTGCAGCTGTGACTACTTAAAATATAGCAGGGCTCCAGGTTAGAAGGCAGCACCTATCCTGTAAGGATTCTCAAAGCACACAGGTCTACAAGAGAAGTGCCTCTGAAGGGGCTCTTGCTTGTTGGGGGTCCATGCCACCACAGGGACAGCAATGACGTGAGGTATCTCCAAGCACACGAGAGGCGCCACTGGTGAGCTCCCCACAAGAGTACTGAACAGCCCAGTAAGATTTACTCCTGTGCAAGTCCAAGGTCTCTGTATACACCTTTTAAAAATAAGCTTTGGGTCTGGGCACAGTGGCGCACATCTGTAATCCCAGTGGCTTGAGAAGCTCTAAGGCAAGAGGATCGCAAGTTCAAAGCCAGCCTTAGCAACTTCGCAACTCAGACCCTGCCTCTAAATAAAATATAAAAAAAGTTGGAGGAGGGGGACGGCTGGGATTGTAGCTTAGTGGTAGAGCACTTGCATTGCATGCGTGAGGCATTGGATTCGATCCTCAGCACCACATAAAAATAAAAGGTATCTGTGTCCATCTATAAATGTAAAAAAATTTTAAGCCAGGCGCAGTGGCTCACGCCTGTAATCCCAGCACTTAGGGAGGCTGAGGCAGGAGGATTGCGAGTTCAAAGCCGCCTCAGCAAGGGCGAAGCGCTAAGCCACTCAGTGAGACCCTGTCTCTACATAAAACACAAAATAGGGCTGGGGATGTGGCTCAGTGGTCGAGTGCCCCTGAGTTCAATCCCTGGTACCAAAAAAAAAAAAAAGAGTTGGGGATGTGGCCCAGTGGGTAAGCACCCCTGGGTTCAATCCTCAGTACCAAAAAAAGAAGATAAAAATAAACTTCAGGTGAGGCCAGCCTAAGCTACATGCTGCCAACAGCTGCGGGCCGAACACAGGGGCCATGAAGTAGCAAAAGGGTCACATGCTTGAGTGTGCTTGCTGCACTGAACCAAAGCTTCCTACCCCAGGGGAGAGGAGAGGCTCTGGTCCTTTCCTTTCTCTAGGGAACCTGATGGTGGCGAAGAAGATACAGTGGAGCTTCAAATGACTACTCTCCCATTGTGAGAGGAGGACACAAGGGCACTTCACTGTATTCCACTGGGGACCTGCAGAATTTTATCTGTGTGACATTGGCATGGCATGCCAGTTAGAACTTGCAGGGGAAATGTCTGCTTTTTGCCAAACAAGTTAGCAGCCATCCCTTGGTGTCTGCAGGAGCTCGAGGCCTTACTAAAATGGTGCGGTGTCTGCACATAACTTGCACACATCCTCCTATACGTTCCCAGTCATATCTGGACGGCTCATAGCACCTAATGCAATGTAAATGCCACATAGTAGTTGTTATGTTGCAACAATTGTTTTGGAACTAATGACAAGGAGAAAATAATTTGCGTGTTTACTATATATGATATTTCGAATATTCTCAATTCTCAGTTGGTTGAATCCATAGACACAGAACCCCCACATACGAAGGGCTACCGCACCTTGTGCAGCCTGTTGCGCTAAACAGCTGTCAGCCCGACACTAAACCAAGTGACCTCAGCACTAACTTAAAAAGAAATCCACCATTAAAGAACCTAGGACAACATATAAATCCAAACGGAAACAGTAAACAACATGTTTTAAGCTGAGATGTAAATAAACCTGAATTTTTAAATTTTAACTTAGACAAAACCAGCACATACTGCTTCACTTCTATTTAAATTTGTGTATCATCATCTGCTGGGCTTCCCACCACCAAGTTAGGGTTTGGGGGGAAAGATTTCAAGAGTTCACTCTTGAAGTGCAGACCAGGTGCCAGTGCCCTGCAGCTGTAGCAGGAATGAGCAGCAAGGCTGTAGGGTAGAGATGATCTGCTCAAGCTGGGGGCCGCGGACTGTGCCAGGCAGACACCCAGCCTGGGTTCTGCATTTGAAAATACCCGCTGAGACCTTGATTTACATGCTTTGACCCCCCCAAGGTTTAAAAAAAAAAAAAAGCAGAAGGGCATGTTTTTCCTCAGCCAAACTTTCCACCCTAAGCTCAAGGGCAGAGACTCTGCCTCCCTGAGTTCAGAGCTATTTTCAGGTCTCCTACTAGACCCCCAGTACATGAGGGCACAAGTTACCAAGTGCAGTCAAAAGACAACTGGAGACTTTTTGAGAAGCTGGCCATTTCTAAAAACATCTGCACCCTACCAAAGGGAAGAATCCACCGCTGGTCTCAACCCTGATTCAAACCAGATCAGAGAAAGGAAAGATTTCAGAATCTTGTCTACATACGCTAATCATCTCCAGTTTCCTATTTGCTGTGTGGTATTGAGAAGGTGAAAAGAAATTGACATCCAAGCTAGGTGCAAATTCTGACATGACCACCTTGTTTTCCTGGGAGTGTCAGATGGAACCCATGGCCTTGTGCAGTCTTTTAACTTCTCACAGTAGTATCTACTCAGATTGATATTGGTATTGAGAACTGCTGGAAACTACATAGCATCTAGCACAATACCTGATTACAGCAAACAGCTAAGCAAGCAGCAAAGATAAGCACTGCAATTTGTTATGACATCTTTGAAAGTGTTCTCATCTCTACTGAACACGGTGCTAGACCATGGTGCTAGATCAGGGTGCAGATACCATTCAGACTATGCAAATGAATCAGGAACTGACTCAGCCGATGTAAACTAAAGCATTTTCTTTAAATCTAATTTTATTCCTAAAGTTGAAATTAGCTAGCAGGTAGCACTAAAAATACACCTTCACTATACAAAACAGTGTAAACTGATTACACATTAACAAAGAATCGAGCACACCCACTCCTAATGTAAGAAGCTAGACACAGCCCTTGCTGTACCTGAACAAAAATGGACATGTTAAATCTAAGGCCCTGAAAGGTGACTAGAATGTCAGTTGTTCCCAATTATGTTTAAACAGAGAAATAGCAATAATGTGGAAACTTACATTCATCAAATGTTAGCACTTAACATATGTATGACAAATAAAGTAAACATTCAGAGGGGCCGCTGCTCAGCACGTTCCAGATGAGCCACTGTGGACAGTGAGCTCACCTCAGCCGAAGAGAACAAAAGTTTCCAACACAGAATGAAAGGGAAATACGAGAATGGGATAAGCATTCTCCAGAGAGCAGCAGCTGATGCCCACATGGCAACAATCTGACTTCAACAATTAGCACTCATGAGGGACATGTGACAGAGCCCGGCAGAACCTGGGGAGCTCGTGTTCACAGGCAGGCTCATGGCGCAGTCCAATGTCTCTTCAACTTAGGATGAAACTTTATGCCCCCCAATCAGTAATGAAAATAATTTTTTAAAATAGCTTCTGCCTTTGAACAGTAAGTTCCCAGTCCCTTCTGTGCACTGAAATGTTTGGGATGGAGTCTGGGCTGAGTGTCCCACTGGGGAGTGCCTCGGTTTCAGGACTTGAACACGTGCACAGCTCGCACCACGTACTGCCGGCAGATGGGACACTCACTCATGCGCTTGCCGCACTTGGTGCAGGTGACCATGTGCCCACACTCCAGTAGGACACAATCGATGACAGCATCCATGCAGATGCGGCACAGACTGTCGTCTTCCTCATCCTGCAGCTGCAGCCGCTCACCATCTGAAAGGCAACAGCTGGAGATGTGGACGAGGCCTCCTGCCTGCTGTCCCACCCAGAGCTGAGCACCCAGGCCGGGGCCAGCACAGTGCTGCACAGAGACCATCCCTCACTTCTGTGCTGCGGTTCTTCTCACTAGAAACGGTAATGCCTACACCTCGGGGTTGGGGTAATGAGAAGGACTTGGCTTGAGGCCAGGTAAGAAACACACAAGTGGTGGCTATTTATTTCTATTTTATATCATGGTGTGACTTAAGGTGTTTTAGGAAGGACATATAGATTCTATACTTAGAAAAAAGAAACAAACTCTAGACTGGCCTTCTATATATGGGCCATGGAGTCAGGCACAATGGGATTTTTCCTTTATCAGTGGTACTGGGGACTAAGCCCAGAGCACTCTACCACCACACTTCGTCCCTTTTATTCAGTCCTTTTTATTTTTTGTTTTGAGACAGGGTCTCTCACTAAGTTGCTGAGGCTGGCCTCAAACTTGTAATCCTCCTGCCTCATCCTCCCCAGTTGCTGAGATGACAGGTGCGCAACACCATGCGCTTGACTAGGAATTTCAGGCCACTTTGGAATTGCATCTTGGTAGAAAAAGAGCCTTTTCCCCTCCTTTTCAGTACTAGGGATCAAACCCAAGAGTGCTTTACCGGTGACCTACATCTCCATCCTTAGCCTTAAACTTGTGACCCTCTTGCCCCAGCCACCTGCCCAGCTGGGAGCCTTACTTCCACAGCATAGGCCAGTTAGGAGTAATCCTGTATCAAGTGGTGGGTGGCCCCCTTCCCTGCAGCCTGAGAAATACTTCTTGCCATTTTATTCTTGGAGTCCATCTACCTAAAATAGGATGGACCTTTCATGGCCCACACTCAGGTTTTGAGAAAATCCAGGCTCTGGCTGGGCGCTGTGGCACACGCCTGTAATTCCAGCATTTTGGGAGGCTGAGGCTGGAGAATCGCAAGTTCAAAGCCAGCCTCAGCAACAGCGAGGTGCTAAGCAACTCGAGGAGATCTTGTCTCTAAATAAAATACAAAATAGGGCTGGGGATGTGGCTCAGTGGTGGAGTGGCCCTGAGTTCCATGCTCAGTTAAAAAAAAAAAAAAAAATATCTAGGCTCTGAGTAAGAAAGGCAATGAATGAGTTTAAAAAATTAACCTCG